>OW121852.1:47188318-48423188 GCA_933228895.1 Platycnemis pennipes | reverse complement strand
GAAGAAGTCCTCAGAAGAGTGGGAGAAAGGAAAAATATCCCTTCCCTTCCCCTAAAAGTAGTCAAGGACGGGGAGTAAATGACAGCAATGATCTCAAAGCAGCTTCTTCGGTGGGCGTCACCTTTTGCTTATTTTAATTTTTGAATTATGAGTGAATGGCTCTGGTAAGAAGATTAAATTTTTTCACTAAAATTCATTTTTCCTTTCCATCTAACGATTTTGTGTACAAAATTGCGATTTCGGTTTCGAGTAGACGCCCCCATTCTAATGGTACTAAGCGATTCTAATACCAAGAGTCACTAATGTTACAAGTGCAAATGTAAGGAAACAACTCATCAGAACGAGCACCTGGAGCACTCTTCTAAATGGAAGTAGGCATGGACGATAACAGCAGCCGAGAAGTCCAGGATGGAAGCATTTCAAGTGTAGTGCTACAGAGGAATGACGAAGACAAAACGGATCGACCAAGTGACTGACGAAGTCCTCAGAAAAGAGGGAGAAAGGAAAAATATGCTAAAAATCTTAAAGAAATCTTAAAAGTCTTAAAAATCCTAAGGGCCAACTGAATCACCCATAGCATAAGACATGATGGTCTGTAGACAATCGTTGAAAGAATTAATGACTGTAGAAATCGAAGAATGGCAAAGAAAGGCCTGGTATGATATGTATAGAGGGAGTAGTGTAGGGTATGAAAGATAAGAATTACGTAAATACGAAGAGATTAGCATACGATAGATTGGTAGAAGGCTGCGTCAAACCACCCAATAAGTAATGTTGACTGATGATGATGGCTAACACAGTGAAAGCAACATAAAAAAGAAAAATTAAAGTTTGAAATCAGTATTGGTATAATTGTTAATATTGGTATGTATTAGTAGCAACTGCACTTCCATGTTTATTTATAGCCCGGAGGTACGATGTCGATTATCTTATACAAGGTCGATCGGTTGTCTTATTTTATTTACAATCGTTTACAATGTCAGGAAAAGTTGAACTTCTGTCTCCTTTGAAGGTTCCAACAGTTTTTACTCGTCCCTTTTTATAAAATTGATAGTAAATTTATAATGTATAATACTAATTATTAATTATTTATGATGGATACTATTCAATATTGTGATCAGTTATATACAGTGTTCTGTTGTCAGTCATCATCAGTCAACATTCATCAATCCTATGAATGCTTTGAGGTATCTGTACACAATCGGCTTTTAGCGCCCCTTTCTGTATTTACGTCAGTCTCTTGCATCCTTCACTTCATGCTCCGTATATTTCTTACGAGGTCTTCCACAATTCTTAGGACTTGTCCGTTTGCTACTTGATTGATCAATTTTTTCTCCATCCTTCTCTAATGTCACATTAAAAATCTTTCCCCTCCAGGCTTTCCTGTTGCTCTTAACGTCCAATTCCCACTACTATAAAATAACATGATGAAGAATAAGGTTTTACCGAAGCGTTTCCATACTTCCAAGCCTGTATTTCCAGCTGTAAGTGTACGTAACCTTGGGAAAATTGAATCAATTTTTTTACTGTCCACGAATTCTGATTTCAACCCAATCGGTTTCAACGTTACAGCGTCATTCTCAAGGGTACAGCTCAGGGAGTGGGCCCTACATATATACCTGACCCCAAGGAGGTGGGGGTTAATAAAACCGAGGGAAGGGGTTAGCAACAACAGAATTACTAATTGGGTTAAACAAAATGGGCTAACGTGGCTGAGGATGGTGGGAGCGGGGGGCGGAGATAGAAGAGTGTAAGTCAGGGGTTCCCAACCGGTGGTACGCGGGGACGTTTCAGGTGGTACGCGTGGGTTTACGAGCGATAGGCTAGTAAGGACCTCCTGTGCGCGTGAGCACGCAAACTTTACTCTGCTACCCGTCTGCCGGGCGCTGGCATCTCTATATATTTTTAAATAAAAATTAACAAGAATAAATTGAAAAAAATCTATATATATTTTTAGTGGTCTTAATAAAACCAAAATACAGGTGCAGTAATAATTAAATATGAAGTTTTCTCAGTAATTCAATTAAAATAAAACAAGCCATTGGGAATGAAAATAAAAATGACTTGGTATATTCCACACCTTAATTGCAACAACCGATCATTATCAAGGGAAGATATAGTGAGCCTAATAGGCAAATAGGTTCACTATATGATGCCTTGATAATGACGCTCTAACCGTCGAAACCGCGGACGGTAAATACAATAAGAGGTGTAGAATACACCAAGTCATTTTAATTTACATGATGCTGCAATCCCACAAAGTAACGCCTGAGGGTATTTCTTCAAGCCATTTGGGGCACTTTTCCGACAGTAAATATATGTTTTTAAAAAATTTAGGATTGTTGGGACGCCAAAATTTCTAAAAATTTCAAGTGGTACGCAGTTGCTAAAAGGTTGGGACCCCCTGGTGTAAGTGATAGAAGAGAAGTAAAAAAGTGATAGAAGATGCAAGAGGCGAATTTATGGTAAAGAATTGAGGGTCAAAGGGAAGGAAGAGACTGCGGAATACCATGGTGTAACTCGGAGTTAAATAGAGAACATTGGATATCAATAAAGTCGTTTAAAACCAATCCATCGGGTGGACACCGTCGATTAAAAAGTTCAAAATCTCTGCCAACATGTCAATTCTCAATTCTCTCGTTTCTCAACTCATAATTCAATTTATCGATTCTCCCAACATGTCACGATTCCCCAAAGTAGAGCCACATTCCGTCGAAGTTACGTGCATTCTTTTTTTTTCAGAATGCCCACTTCGTGAGGACTATTTTACAGTTTCCATTTTACTTCGTCCATCGCTGGTTACCTTACTCCCTGCACGACGATTCCCTGTCGCCACTTCAAACTTTTGCTTCCTGAGGATTGGTCTTGGCCCCATTTTTTTCCTAATGCATATATTATCTTTGTGTTGTTTCCATTGACCTTCTATTAAAATGTGGCCGAAGTCGGTAATGGTGATTATAACACCGAGGCAGACTCGTGTAACAAAAGGAAATCTTAAACCAACTATATAGGAAACTCATTTCATCCTCAGCTTTAAATAATTTTGAAGCTGTTTGAATTTATTTATCCAATTATGTGTAGATTGATGTAAGGACATTTTTCTTTCTTATTTTTCAGAGGGTCAGCTGTAACAGCGGCAGGCACAGTAGATGTGGTGGGGGCAACTGCAACGGCCACAGCTGCTGGTACCTTCTTTACGTTCAAAATAAATTATGGAGGTAAGTAAGGTGAAAGGGATCTAAGTACAATTTTTACCGTAAAAATCAATATAATACCTAATTAGCCACCAACAGAATAACTCATGAATTAAATTTAGCGAACAAATATTAATTCCCCGTCGGCAAATTGGTCGCTCTCGATATAATGGTAGAGAATAGCGTTCATAGCATAGCATTCATTAATCCGATAGCGTTCAAGCTCACGCTACGTAACCTTAAAGACTTTATGGGCCATATTCAGAATCTATGCTACAGTCTAGCCTCTACTGCTTAGGTCCTAAAACTCCTAAAGCAAGTCAAATCGGCGCACATATTCTACCTGGAAAGGTGGTATTACTTATCAGCGTGACGCTGAGAACTAAGTTGAGATTCTAAATATCATCCCAGACTGTAAATGTCCGAAGACCGGAATATCCAAATGCCATTGGGGTCGATTACCATATTTTTTTATTGCCGCATCTGATAGAGTTGTAAAATAAAAACACCCGTATTTTTCCGTTTTTTGATCCGTCAATTATTTCTCGAGTTATAAGCGGTGAAAAACTGATTTTTTTTTAACCCTTTCGGAAAAGTGGGCGTGGTGCAACCTCTGACGTATAACGACTTCGTCCAATCGCAACTGAGCCCGCGAAGCTACTTCGCCTTATCGCAATGGGGGACACACAGCTGACTCTGCCAATAGGAGCGATTGCGACAGGATCTGTACGAGCAGACCTTCCGAGAACCCCCCTCCACTCCCTTCCCTTCTCCTAAAAGCAGTCAAGGACGGGAGGAAAATGACGTCAATAATATCAAAGCAGCTTCTTCGTTGGGCGCCACCTTTTACTTATTTTGATTTTTTATTTATTAGTGAATGGTTGTGCTTAGAAGATTAATTTTTTCACTAAAATTCGTTTTTTGTTTCCATCTAACAATTTCGTGTACGAAATTGCGATTTCGGTTCCGAGTAAACGTCCCCATTAAAGTAAGAAAAATAATATTTGGATATTTCGGTCATTTCCACTTGAGCCAAATTAGAAGCTCACCTTAATTCATCCCAGACTGTAGTTGAGATTCTGATTCTGAGACTGTAGTTGAGATTCTTATGTCATATTCAGAATCTAAACTAAAGTCTCACTTCTACTGCTTACGTCATGAACTCTCTACTACCATATCGAAAGAGTTTACAGATTCTCATTGATATGATTTTTCTAGGACAATTTTTTTTCTGGAATGGTTCTGATTTATCTTTGAGTTGAAAAGCGTCCTTTTAGCGGTGGCGCATTCCTTAGCTAATAATATGGTATTCCACATTAGGGACGTATTCCGTTTTAGAAGCTTCTAATAATTGGGATTCACTCCACTAAGTTATTTTATTAAAATTATTCAACTATTCCTTCCGTTTGGTGTATTTAGGCGGAAACACACGGTTAAATTTGCGCAATTAGTGAAATGAGTTTCATTGTGATGGTAATTTAAAGCAAACAATTGAGGGGCCATCTTTGAGTATAACTCTTGAATTATAAAGATATAATGAAATATGCATGACATTAAAAAGGGCGCAAAGATATATCTTTACGTTAGACGGAAAGAAAAAACAAACCTTGCAAATTTCACTGAGAAAATCTACTCACGACCCGGGTTACGACAATTTATTCCATCATCAGGTGAAAATGCAGAGACATTCCAATATATACATATATACAAAAGGGTGGAGGCCAAGGAAGGGATGGATGGGGGGGAGGGGGGTTGTGATTTCACCACCATACCCACACCACAAAAACCACACCTCCCCCCCCCACCCATCCCTTACTTGGCCTCCACCCTTTTGTGTATATATTGGAGTAACTCTCTGCATTTTCACCATTGATTATATATTATCAGTGTTGGTAAGTAATCGAGTAAAAGTAATCGGATTACTTGTAACGATTACTTTTGCAGTAATTTGTACTTGTAACGATTACTTTTTACAAAATGTAATTTTTATTTGTAATTTACTCCTTACGGTGAAAGAGGAATCGTTACTTTCACTGTAATCGTTACTTGCTAGTAATCGACGATTACTTTACTCGCTCCCACGTAAACTTGAATTACTTTCAGGCAGCTTCGCCGGCCGGTATACAAGCTTGAACAGGGAAGCGTTCAAGGTCGCGTACGTCGGTCGGTCAATCTTCCCTCACAGGAGAACTTGGTGTCTCCAGCCATGGAGGAGACACTTTCCTATTTGTCTTGCATTAATACCGCACTGTCATTGCTATTGAAATTTCCCTCTCTGAAGTCTCTATTTGTGAAATATAACACAGGTATTCCATCAAGTACTCCAGTTGAATGACTATTTAGTGTGTGCAAGGTGCTATCACCAAATAAATCAAGACTCAGCGATGAAAATTTAAATATGCAACTATTCTCTAAGGTGAACAAGGATGCGTTAGATTAAGAATATCATTTCATAATTTTTAGGTTTGTTTCTAGTTAATAATTATTTTCTCTTTTACTTCATCGTATTTACTTATTCACTGATTTATCTAGGCCTACAGATAACTTCTAATCCCTGAGTACCATAATTTGCTTGTTTAGGTTCAGCCACCCTTAAGGGTGGCTGGATGTTTGGAGGTACATAATTATGTTGTAGCCTACTTATGATGGGTACAAAATATGACACCCCTTGTGTTGTTACAGCATTTATAATTGTATGTATCGCAAGTGAAATTGCAACTTAACAATTTCTATGACTCAATTATTCTGCACTAATTTTACTGCACTATTCGACAGTTGCTAGATGGTCTCTAGAGTGGACAATCTTACAAGAAGTAATTGTAACTGTAACTATAATTTTACTGATTACTTTTTAAAATCAGCAATTTGTACTCGTAATTGATTACTTTTTTTACGAAATAACTGTAATTCAACCCAGTTACTTTTTCTCAGTACTTTTACCAACATCGTATATTATACCAATGATTACTTGCCTTTGTCATGTGCAGGTGTGTTAAATAGTTTGTTAAGTAATAATTAGCCTCTAATTAATCTCCGTCCGTCCTATCCGATGGACGGAAGAGTGAATGTGAAGTATTCTTCTCATAGCAATCAATGTATCATCATAACTTTAAAATGGAAATTGACATGTATGTTTTTTATCTCTGTAGGTAAGGAAATAACCTCTAACTATTACATTGTGCGCACTTTCGACCAGAATTACATCGTTCTCTACGCATGTGAGAACTTCCTTCTGGGAAAAATTGGTGAGTGTCCGAAGTTCAAGTTAATTCAAATGATGTTGATTCAAATATATTAGTTAATTCAAATCGTGTTGATTCAAATATATTAGTTAATTCAAATATATTAGTTAATTCAAATATATTAGTTAATTCAAATCGTGTTGATTCAAATATATTAGTTAATTCAAATATATTAGTTAATTCAAATATATTAGTTAATTCAAATATATTAGTTAATTCAAATATATTAGTTAATTCAAATATATTAGTTAATTCAAATCGTGTTGATTCAAATATATTAGTTAATTCAAATATATTAGTTAATTCAAATATATTAGTTAATTCAAATATATTAGTTAATTCAAATATATTAGTTAATTCAAATATATATGTTAATTCAAATATATTAGTTAATTCAAATATATTAGTTAATTCAAATATATTAGTTAATTCAAATATATTTGTTAATTCAAATATATTAGTTAATTCAAATATATTAGTTAATTCAAATATATTAGTTAATTCAAATATATTAGTTAATTCAAATATATTAGTTAATTCAAATATATTAGTTAATTCAAATATATTAGTTAATTCAAATATATTAGTTAATTCAAATATACTAGTTAATTCAAATATATTAGTTAATTCAAATATATTAGTTAATTCAAATATATTAGTTAATTCAAATATATTAGTTAATTCAAATATATTAGTTAATTCAAATATATTAGTTAATTCAAATATATTAGTTAATTCAAATATATTAGTTAATTCAAATATATTAGTTAATTCAAATATATTAGTTAATTCAAATATATTAGTTAATTCAAATAAAGTTGATTTAAATTAATTGTATTCGATGTGATTTTTTCATTTTTTGAAATAAAAATTGTATCTCTAGCTCTATGTGATGATTTATGATTACACTTCCATTTCAGAAAGTGCAATAGTCCTAGCCCGTGCTGGAACCCCCGAAATCAACATTCGAGCGGCTTTGAATTCACTATCCCAGTATGGTGTCCAGCGAGACGAGCTAATTTATTCCTTCACCAACCAGTGTTTGTAAAAATGAATTCATTCATGTGAATAATGAAGCACAGTTTTCTTGTCCATTTTAAAACCAGTTTTGAATAAAAGCATGTAAAATTATGAAAAGTCCTGTGCGTGAATTTGAAAATTAAGAAAATTCTTGAAGCAGCAGGTGGATTGAAACCATATCATTTGGTACTGCTTTTGAAAAAAACTATTCCATGCCATAAAAGCATTGAAAATGTATTCTTGGAGCCATGAAAATTGGGTAAAAAATTTTAAACTGAAAACGAACATTTCCTTTTATTTGAAAAAATAATTTTTTAGGTTCTTACGAGAAAAATCTAGTCACAAGGAATGCTTTTTTCATCGATACAACCAAATAAACAAAGTGTGACTTGCTCTAAACTATTTGAATGAGAATTAGGAATGTATCAATCAGCATTTTCTTTGCTCACACCGCATCGTAATTCACTGTGCTTAGGAGACTAGAATATATTAATCGAATCTTGGCCGAGAGTTCGATGGAAAAAGTACAAGAGATGTTCTTTCGCACCTGTAAGGCTTCACCTGGAGTATGTACACATCGGACATTTGGGATCTAACGAAGAATGAATTAACCCGGAAACTGAAAAAAGAATCAAAAGGAAAGCATTGCGTTTTTTAAGAAATGCCAATTAATGCACAGAAAGTGTTACCCGACTATTTGAAGGACTCACAATTTGTTGATACCAACCCGATAGTCTTGGAAATTATTCGCCTGTTTGAAGATGCTTGAAGAATTCAAATTACACAAATTTGAATCTGACATGGAAGATATATTCATACCCCCACACTAAATCAGCAGGAGAGACAAAAGTAACAATTTTGAAGAGATAAATTATCGGACCGAGCGACACAAGAATTCATTTTTCCCTTGTACAATATGGTAATTTCCTATTATTATTTTATTGTCTTCATCGAAGGTTTACAACGTCTGGAGTAAGTATTTTAAGCCATCCGATAAAAAAATGACGTTAAGTATTTTTCATCATTAATCAAAAAGTGAAAAATTCAATGGCGCGAAAACGCTACGGCAAACAATTGCATACCGGTACATCATACGTGTGTCGTGACACTCTTTCCCTTATCTGCCACTTGGTGGTGCTGCGGACGCTTCCATGCAGACGGTTCACTCCGTTAAAGCTTATTAACTAGTATCGGAGTTATAATCATTAGTTTACTTATTATGATTGACGATTATTTATTTATTTAAAATAATGTATGCAGTTGATTCATTTAAAAACAGTTAGTATTCATTTTACTAATTGCCCATCGCCGCGCGAATTTCTCGCCATTCTTCACAGTAGCATGGGACTCTACGAGCAGGATGCCCTGGAGTCTATAAAACAACTATTAACACCTTGTTTAACGGTGAAGACTTTTCGAACTTAGATAGTTTTCACAGGCTATTATTAATATCTACATATTCACTAGAGCTGAGGGGCTATGAAATAAAATGGTTATTTCAGGAGACGACTTTTCCTATGTCTTACAAACGTAAACTACATACCTGTTACGTCAGCAAGAAGGCAGCGTACCCCGCCATTCATTAGCATTTTCAAATGGTCTTAAAATTAACCTTTAATTCTCAAGTAACCTGAGTTTTCTCAACACAAACTTTTTGTGTGTAATGAATGCATTTCTGGTGGGGCGCGAATCGCAATTCATCCACATCTACGTAATAACCTGCGAACCACCACGAGGGTGTGTGGCAGGGGGTGAAGATCACCAAACATGCACTATTTACATGCAAATAGGATATTTAATGGAGACATGCCAGATAATGGGGTCACATGCGGCTAGATGGTTAGTATCTATATAATGAGAAAGGGGTTATTGGTTGTTATTGCATACATCATGCGTTACAGATTACTCTGACTATATTTCACCTACCTATCCCTTTGCTAAGCTGCCTATCGTTCTCTCTTATGGTACGCGGGACAAATTACATTTTAAATCTATCCATACGACAATCTATCTGAAGAAGGATTTGGTGCTTTCCCGGCGAATAAACTGTATGAACAGCTCTCGGGATCTCCACCGGGTCAGGAACTTGAGGTTTGCCGACGTTTCGATGTCCTACTCGGCAATCGACTTCAGGGCTAAAGATGTCGAGCGAAAATTTTGTCCTGCTGGGACAAATTTGCAGGACAAAATTCTCGTTCGACATCTTTGGCCCTGAAGACGATGGCCGTGTCGGACAAACTTCGGCAAATCAAGTTTGCCGAAAGGTGGAGATCCGGAGAGCTCTTCATACAGACAATCTATCTCTCTCATCTTGTTACTTAATGAATCTAATTGATGAATTCTGTTTTCTTTGATGAAGGGAACTGCCCTATTCTGGGCCAACCGTCAAAAAAAGATTCGGCCGTAATTATCTATTAAAGAATTACATTAAACGCATTCCGTGTTGGTGCAGGTATAACCAGTAACCCAGCTTTAGTCAAAACAGTAACCTGGCACTCTGTAATTAAGGGAAACACCATGCAGAAGTACCTTTCCACACAGTACACATGGATATCCGTATATACTCAATGGATGTGTATTAGGGTGACCCTTATTTATTTATTCAGAATTTAGAAGTCATGTTTTCCTACTCTCAAAATGATCGAAATGAAGTTTATATCAAAGTGCTAAAATTTGGTTACTTTTAACTAACAGGAACCCGTTCCCCACGGGCCCTTAGTACTGCGGTCCTAAATACGCGTTTTTTGGGCTTTAAAAGCACTATTTTAATGAAAAACGCAAAATTAAAGTCCCTTTGGACCGAATTTTCGTTTGTGTCGACCTATCTCTAAGCGTTTCTGAGGTATGGTCCCTCGAAATGCTATCCACTGACCAGGGTACTTCTACGCACCGCGGCGCCGCCGAGGTAAGGCCCGCACCATTCTCTTCCACAGCTAGAGACTTCCCCTCCATCCCTTCCTCACCTAAGAGTCAATGATATCGGTGGAAAGATTCGAATTTAAACTGCAGCATTTTACCATGTGTTTCTTTGGTATCATGGTTAACAACGTTAAATTCTGCAATGTATTCAACAATGTCACCATTATCCATGTCAAATATTATGCTGAGCTTCTATAGGATTGCGCTTACTTTCAAAAGATATAAGTACACACGACTAATTTTCCAATGAAAAATGGACAATTTATTTCCTTACATCTCCTTGAACGTAAGTATTAACCGCTATAAAATCATATTTACAGTCCATTTCTTATCCCCCACTAACAATTCGCATTTGGGACTTAAAGTGTCTTCGCACACCTTAGGGACTGTCCTCCGATTAAAATTAACACTCGGTAATAAATTTTGATAGCTCTCTTCCTTCTTTGTAACTGAATTAAAATCTTGAAATAGTTTCACTTCTCTCTCTGCGCAGTCATTCACCTCTTGAAGACTGTTAATAATTCTCAAGCCGTTCTGGTAGTCCAAATGTGCATCCCATTATTTCTTTGGTACATCAAAGAATCCCGTTCGTATTTCCAATATATTAAACAGCTATATCTGATTAGTTTTAGCAAAATCTGATAAAGATGACTTAGGAAGGGCTAGCAGTTAGGGAGGTACTTAGGTGGATAAGGTCTTCCCTCAATTGTCCCTATACGGTGTATAATGTTTTCTTTTTCACGCCCAGATAAGGATTTCTCAAACAATGAGACTCCTACCTTAAGGGGGCTGCTAGATTCTCTTTTAAGAGATTAAGCGCAATACCACTGACTTTGAAAAGGTTGTATTTTAAAACTAAATAATAATTGAATAAGCTACCTGTGCTTCGAAGAGATCCCAAGTCCTTCATTCTTCTTATACGCAGATTTTCTTCCTGCTGCAGCTTGTTTGATAGTCTCTAAGCAATTCTTGTTTTTTTTCTATTCATGTTAAAATCTTTCCCAATACGTGCATTTTCAGGTCCTCTTTGATCGAGTAAGAATTTGACTTCTTCAGCCCAAGCACATTTGTACGGAAGATTTACCGCACTCTCCTCCTCATGCGTTAAATAATCTATGGCACCACTCTTTGCTAAGTGGAACAAATCATCGACTTTTGACAAAAATCTTCTTTTTACTTGATCTCCACGGTACTTCCTTCTCTATTTTTATGCCGTCTTACGTTCCTCCATTCCCTGTGTAATGTCTCCGGTTTTTCAATCGCCTTTATGTCCGTAATAGTTGGACTTCTGGTTTTGTTCCAAAAATGATACATTTTTCTTACGGTTTTCCTCACACTAAATCTAACATCGTTCAAACTACTTAAGTGATGGAAAAAACACAGAACTTCTCTCACTGTTGGTAGCTTTGAGCCAACTATTTCTTCACTTTCATTTCCCATCAGTTCAATAACTGAATTTACTCTTAAATTCATGATTTGCGCCGTTGGCCTATTTTGAACCTGAATGACGTGTTTACCCATGATAAACTACCTATTTCACTTTTTTGGTTCTTTAATACACAAAACCTCGGAACTTCATTTCCTTTACACACTAAGCACAAGAGATGGAAGAGGAGCTGAACTAACGGAGAGTTCCAATAAAAGATTGAACCGCAATAGAATGGATAACAATATAAACGTAAGCGTTGATAAATATGGAGGCATCAGAATCATTAAATTGATAGTCTCAAAGGTGACATTGTAGAATTTAACATTGTTAACCATGATAGTTTACCATAATTTACAAGCACATTTTATGGTGGTGTTAATATATCGCTCCGTTCACACACAATTAATTGCTACTCGGCAGAGCATAGTGTTATACACTAGGTATATTGTCGGTACTACCGCTACTTGAAGGTACATTTTCACTCAAATACTCCTCCGAATATTACACTGTGTAAAACTGTCAAGCAAGTATCCTCGATATTTACTACGGACGGACTTACGGAGACAAATGCTCAAACAGAAGAGATATCCAGTGGCGCACAGACGGAAGGTTTAGGGTTTAAACCTCCCTAAAAACATTCTTACCAGTTATGTTTACTGTATGCTGATAAAGCCATCAAGACAGAAACATTGAAAGAGTCTGCAGTAAAAACATTAAGAATACTGAGCGAACATTTTTAAAATTCACATACATCATATTTTATATCATAGGAAGTCGCATCTGGACGTACCGATACCAATGTATCATTTCACTACCAACATCCAGTTACTGTTACCCGCAATGTACTATATTTTGCACATTTGGTACCAGCGTTTAGACTTATGTTCATTGGGCTGAAAAATATAGTTGTATTGTCTTCAAGAAGAGAGAACGTTAATTCAATCGTAGTTTCAGTGAATCTAAATATCATTTTATATTGATGCACAAAAATATTAATGAAACCCCCACCAGAAGGAAATCCTGCGTACGCCACTGGTGATATCAACTTAAGCAGTTTCAATGACCGTGAAAAATGGCCTTCAGTAGCTGTCACCGAAGCATCCTTACGTAATCTAGAGCCTCTGTCATCTTGGGCGTAGTAGACGCCCAAGATGACAGAGGCCCAATTCCAAACTGGTTTGAGTGCCGATCGGAGGTCCTCTGCGGGACCGCTACAGGGCCAACGACACCTCATTCTTACCCAACGTCCTCAACGACTACTATATCAACGACCCCACACGCCCCTCCCTCGGCCCCGGATGTAATCTGGCGCCGAAGGGGAGCGGAGAGGCGTGTTCCTTTATTTTCAATGCGTGACTGGAGAGTCCGAGCATCGCCGATCTTCAATGCGGAAGCATCGTTTCGTGCCTGGAAGTCCGATTTTTTCGTATCTTTGCCGAGGTTTTTTTGGAGCATGCATGGGACAGTGGAATCTGCATACAGAACGTATAATTTGCCATAATACCTTCGAATACCCGGTTGGTGGGCAGAGTCTGGTTTTTCTCCTCCCCCGAAATGTCTTCCCGTAATCGAAAGCAAGAGACAATTACAGGAACCCAGCACGATGAATGGCCCTTGGCCGCGATATGTTGTCTCATCTTCCACGTCTCGTGAAACCGGTTAATTTTTTTCGCTGAACGGGAGAGGTTGAGAGAGAAAGGGGGGAAGGAAGAGGACTGGCTACATCACCGTTTTTTTTCCGGCACAAAAAAATATATATAAGAAAGATGATCCCATTATGAACCACGACTCACTTGGAGCCCTATCACTCGAGAGGTGAGTACGTTTCCCAACTCTGCCCCGTAATACATAAACCCACCAGCTGTTTTACTTTAAGATCGCTGATTTCGGCTTCAGTCACTTTCCAAGTCAGGTTTGTTCGTTCGGCTCGTCTCATCCTGGCCTCAGCAGGAGTGGTAAATTCTTGGTTTACTGCAATTGCAGTGGTCACATACCCAAACTCTTCCCCTCATCCCTCATTCTCTTGTCTCTTTTCATACATTCTCTCGCTCCCACGGACACTGAACAACGCCTCAGATCTCCATCCTCAAATTCGGGAGAAAAAGCATCTCTGCAATGGACTAAGGTCATCCAAGCCCATTATATCGATCAGTCGTAGGCGATTAGGTCTTTGTTGTGTTCGTTTTTGGTTGGCGAGAGCCTGAAGCAACCAATTTTATTTGCGTAGAGTCATTATGGCTCGGTGGATTGGGCTGGGTATAGGAAAGTTTTTCATACTGGGAGGAAGGAAGGGCAGAACGAAACCCGTCATCGGTATTAGCCTACAGTAAACAGAAGGAGCGAAAGGGTCCGCGATTCAGCGTTCCATTTGACTAATCAATCGTGATGACTGAATCAGTCTGACTGGTTAACCGCAGCCCTCCATTCTTCCGTGTACCAAGTCTCTTACCAGGCACGTAGCTAGAGGGGGGGGGGAGCTTCTGGGGCTTCAGCCCCCCGAATTTTTTCCAATAATTTTGTTGTTCTGATTTTAAACTGGGCATAATAATCCGGATTACACTACATATAATTCAAGTGCTAAGTATCTTGAAACGTTATCACTAGTTTAATGCATGTGTGTGGTTAATAATTGTTCTTTTCTATCTAATATGTATGTATGCGTTGAACTTCTGTTCTGGGGCCGATCACATTAACTGCTTCCTAACAAGGAAGGCAGTGAACTTTACCAGTGAGATACGAATGGGCACTGTGAAAGTAAATACCAAGCACTGAAAATTAAGGGAAGAGATTTGTAACATTTCGGCACCGAACGGGTAAGGCTGATCTGTTTCAAGTTGCGCTACACTAGACTTACCCCCCCCCCTGATGTATTTGTTTCCTGTTCTTCCTCCAGAGACTTTACCTTCAATATTTCCCCCTAGCATGTTACTTGCAAAGATGTACGCAATACATCGTGTTCTGCATGCTGCCCAATATTCCTTTTTCTTCGCCTCTTCTCTATAAATCTTAATTTTCGTTTATTTCTTCTTTAACAGCAACACGTTTCTAAGTCTGTACTGTGAGTGTTTTCTGAGACGTTTCTAACCCGAACAGCATAAAACAGGGAAATTGACTGAGAATTTACGTAATTGGTATTTCCTTCGTCTCTCTTGCATTTCATTTGAGAGAATATATAAGCCCGATAAACCAAACATCAGGAGGATGATTGAAGCCTCAATACATCTTTATAATAATAGGTAGAAAAATAAACAAGCTCACAAGAGTAGGTCAGATTGAATGGTTCTTATTCGGCGTAGTACGGAACCTGTACTGTAGATGGCTCCACATCAAAGCTCTTCTAGGCAAGGTCTTGCTTCTAGGATATGATAATACCTACTTGAACCCATATAATTGTGTGTTCAAGCATATTAATATTTTTTCTTAGTTTGAATCACCATTTTAATATTAAAAAAGTATTTGTCCAAAGCATTTCTAATGAATGAAAGGTTTGAGGGTTCCAGACTCATGAGAGCTTTTCATAGATACTTAGCAAACTATATGATAATATCTACTTGAACCCATATAATTGTGTGTTCAAGCATATTAATATTTTTTCTTAGTTTGAATCACCATTTTAATATTAAAAAAGTATTTGTCCAAAGCATTTCTAATGAATGAAAGGTTTGAGGGTTCCAGACTCATGAGAGCTTTTCATAGATACTTAGCAAACTATATGATAATATCTACTTGAACCCATATAATTGTGTGTTCAAGCATATTAATATTTTTTCTTAGTTTGAATCACCATTTTAATATTAAAAAAGTATTTGTCCAAAGCATTTCTAATGAATGAAAGGTTTGAGGGTTCCAGACTCATGAGAGCTTTTCATAGATACTTAGCAAACTATATGATAATATCTACTTGAACCCATATAATTGTGTGTTCAAGCATATTAATATTTTTTCTTAGTTTGAATCACCATTTTAATATTAAAAAAGTATTTGTCCAAAGCATTTCTAATGAATGAAAGGTTTGAGGGTTCCAGACTCATGAGAGCTTTTCATAGATACTTAGCAAACTATATGATAATATCTACTTGAACCCATATAATTGTGTGTTCAAGCATATTAATATTTTTTCTTAGTTTGAATCACCATTTTAATATTAAAAAAGTATTTGTCCAAAGCATTTCTAATGAATGAAAGGTTTGAGGGTTCCAGACTCATGAGAGCTTTTCTTAGATACTTAGCAAAGTTGTGATGTCAAGGTCCGGACAAATCTGATTAGCCGCTTGAAATC
Organism: Platycnemis pennipes; assembly: GCA_933228895.1. Classification (NCBI taxonomy): domain Eukaryota; kingdom Metazoa; phylum Arthropoda; class Insecta; order Odonata; family Platycnemididae; genus Platycnemis; species Platycnemis pennipes. The sequence goes on along the minus strand of OW121852.1, from coordinate 48,407,105 downwards.
AAATATGGGAAAATTCCCAGGTCATGACATTACAATCTAATTCCTTTCCAGATTCTACCATTTGGAATTACCTACTTTATATCACATTTCGATCCAGAGCCCATCAGCGTGACAATACATATTCAAAAGCAGTCTTCCTTATTTTCCGAAAACCTCCTTAAGAATTGTCATGTCGTTAACCTCCTTTTAATTACACTAAAAAATAATTGCATAGCTAAACTATCCTTCACACGAGGTATTTTTTTGGCAAGGAGATTGAGAAAGTCCAGGAATCACGAGTTGACAAATAATTTCAAAGATTATTCCTCAAAAAAATTAACATCTTCATTATTACTCAATCTAGTGTTATTACTCTCATTTATCTTTGTGTTCTATTTTTTATTTGTTCTTATTATCATGTTTTTTAACGCAAACCCATATCACAAAGAAACCATGCATGTTATTTATGTTTTCAATTTGCTTTTTTTCTCATGACACGGGCCATCATAAGTACGTTTGATTATTTGACAAGTGGTTTCGTAAGATGACAGAAGAAGCAGTTTTGTTACAATCTAGCCCCCATGAAGACCTAGTGTTATCAACACCATTGCATCTACTGAGTATTTCACTCAGTTGCCAGAATTTTATTTTAAATTTTTTTCGACTAATTAAAAAAAATGATTTTAACATCAAATTTGAAATGAAAGGAATCATTTAGCTCCTGAAAAAAAACGTGTGTGTGATTGAAAAATCTTAATTTCATCATTTGAGTCCCATGAGAGGAGAGTAAAACTATTATGCAATAAAAGATTTTTTTTTACAATTTTTCTACACTCCACCCAAAGAAACTCTTTCAGGTCATTTGAATGCTTAAATATGTGTCAACGCAATTGCTTCTTTCCTCCACTCTATTCTCGTATCTTGTAATTGTTTCAGAGAGAGATAGACTTCTTGCAAAATACGTCACGGGGGGCAGAGAATCATCGGCAGAATGATTTGTTCACCCCGTCTCCACACCGTTTGTATCCTCTTCATTGGACTCATCGTAGCGTGCCATGGCCAAAGATATTCAAAAGGAACTTGTGCACCCCTGAACTCCTTCACCACTGCCACCCTGACACTCGCAAGTGTAAGTACAGATGGTATAAATGTTTGCGTGAGACACGAATGCAAGATTAAAGATATTTTTTGTGTCCCCGGATTTTTGACTGTTTTTCATTCGTTCTTGAGCATTTTGGGAGAATTAAAAGCAATTGGAACCATCTCAATAGGTAGTGATGATAATCAACAACACCTCTCCTATAAAGGCATTTTTAGCGATCAAACGAACTATTGAACATTTGCCTCCTTCAGGAGTAAATACTATTGACTGTTTCCCTTCAACAGGAGAATCGAAATGGAAACTTAACTTGGTTTTTCCCCTAAAAATTATTTATTACACGACCCGGATTCCGTCAAGGAGGACCTACCTGAAGATGTCGATCCTCGACGAAACCCATGGTCGTGTAATAAATCATTTTTATGTGGGACAATCAGGTTACGTTTCCATTTCAATTATGGAGAAGTTCTCAAAGTTACGTTGGGTACAATTAACTATATCAAAAGGAGAAATTCAGACCTATCAAGACTTCTGACACCATATTACCTTCATACAATCATTATAGACCTTAACACATAAATGAAATTCCACCCAGATTAATACCGATTGATAAAAAACAGATGAAATTTAGGTGGTGGATTATTTAAGGATTTTGAGCATGTCTGCATGGAATACAAATATATGAAATGAACGTTTGTAGTCCTTCTCATGGGTTCCTTTGCATATTGGATGAAAATTATAATTTATAGTGTGTGTCCCACATGACATTCATTAAAAATCTGTTTAGGCTTTCATATTCATAAAAATCTCTCTTAAAAAACAAGTTATAGTTTATTACCCTCTGCCACACACCCTCGAGGTGACTCACGGGGTAGCCAATACATAAATATATTGCTGATCATCACTGAACTTAAAGCTACATCTACACATGCATTTAACCCTGCGAGTCAAGGCGAGAGCGTCTTACAGGGATGTATGGTCAACAACCGTGAAGTTGAATTTTTGTCGAAAAACTTTGCTTATTAATAATGAGCTATGGTGGCTTATATTTTTGAAGGAATTATACTTAGTTCATAAAACAGATATAATAATGACTGTGGTGGTATGCGAGTAAGAGATTATCTAGATTGTAATGTTAATGGAGATAATGGGACTAATGACGAATACTAACGCCGCTACGATGAATTTCGGGCGAGATACTATTTTTGGTGAGTTGAAGCAGTAGTAATTCCGGGGAGACGATTGACCGCTGAGGTCATTTGCGACATTTAGGATAGGTGGGTCATTACGTAGGTGTAGAAGTATTTCGGGGAACTGAGGAAGGGTGGGGGCGTTGTTGCGCCCTGTGTTGGCGTTAGACGGCTCTTCACGAAAAGCACTAAGGGGTCCACGAATTAACGTCCCATACGAAACATGAGTAAAGGTTATTAAGTGAGTAAAAAAGTTTTTTACTCACCTAATATGTCTCACTTCCACTGAGTGATGCCTGACACAGTGAACAGCATGAGTAAAGGACTTGAATATCTTTCTTCACAGGACTAAGTTGAAATCGGTTAACTTTTAAAAATATCTGCTATTGCCGGTATTCGAACCCAGACCTTCACGGTGAGAGGCCAGTAATCTACCTACAACGCCAACTAAATATTTAATTCAGAAAAGGCGACCGACAGCTGAGTTCATTTGCACCGTTTAGGATAGGTGGGTAATTGGGTAAAGGTGGGAGTTTTCAGGGAACGGAGGAAGGGTGGAGAGAAACCCGGCGTCGGCAGAAGCCTACTCTTAATGACAGGCGCCAAGGGGACCTCAGCTTAATGTCCCATCCGACGGACGGAGTACTGAACCCAAAATGCTCTCCTCTAGGCACTCAAGTAGCCACTGAAAAATCCGCCACTGTCGGTAATCAAACCCGGGGCCTCGGGATGGGAGGCAAGTACCTACTTTAGTCACCACACCAACCCATTCCCCACGCAAGCTCAATCCCAGTTTTAATTATTATTCATGCTTTAATTGAGGAGGTAGGTGAAATAGTCCTGTTACCTGGGAAGGCGAGTAACTAACGATGGACGAAGCAAGAAAGAAATAGTCAGTAGAATAGCCCAGGCAAAGAGGGCATTCTACCAAAAGAAGAATCCACCTGCAGCTGGAAATACTAGCGTAGAAGTAAGGAAACAATTCATCAGAACTTACGTCTGGAGCATGTTTCTTTACGATATAGCAGTGAGACATGGGTGATGACAGCAGCGGTGAAGAAAAGAGTGGAAGCATTCGAAATGTGTCGGAATTAAACAGAAGGAATAGCTCAATTGTTTGAGGCGTAACTTTATGAAATTCTGAATTAAGAGAATCGAAAAATGAAAACTTAGTAAAATTTCACAGATTTATTCACACGACCGGCTTCATCGCTGATACGACGTCCTCAGGTGCAGTCAAATTTCATAAAATTCTTTACTGAATCAGTCATGAAACTTTTTTTTATGAGACCTCGTATCTAAATTGACTCTATATCCTGCGGCCTCGAGGTATGGGTAAGGGATTGAGTAATCACTTACCCATACCTCATACGTAGTGCGTGGTACTCGCCCTGATGCTCCCTGATACTCGCGTGATACTCCCCTGCTACACACCTTTATGGTGGCTTGCAGGGTATTATGTAGATGTAGATGTATGTACATGCACTATTGATTACAAATACTGCCTACCGAATGAGATATCACGATGAATAACATGCGGGACGCATTACAGAATCCACTTTTCATCCAACACGCAAGGAAATTTTTATAAAACACTACGAGCATGAATTATCTATATAAAGATTCATACAGACACAAAGACCATCAAAAAGCCACTGTTCTAGTCCTAATTTAATGTGTGACTTAATTTACGTGTTAAGGGATGTTATGTTTATGAAGACATCTTAGCATGTCATGTCTTGATGTTTAAAATTCCATCGATTGTATAAGGGAAGAACGAATATTTGAATGTATCTGTGGAGTGGTTTATTTTTCTAGTCTTATATTTTCGTAACAGTTTACGAAGAACCATCTAATGAAGCCCAGATGGACTCAATAATTCTTTTTACATGTGCGATGTGTTCTTTCATAAAAAAAAGGAAACTTTTGGTGGGTGGCAGGCGCATAGCCAGGGCCCCTCCCTCTCCCTATCCCTCCCCTAATCCCGAAATTTTTTCCCAATAATTCTATCGTTCTGATTTTAACTGGGCATGATAATCCGAATGACACTGCCTATAATTCAAGTGTTAAGCGTCTTGAAACGTGATCACTAGTTTGATGCATGCGTGTGGTTAATAATTGTTCTTTTCTATCTGATATGTATGCATGCGTTGAACTTCTGTTCTGGGGCCAGACAAATTAACTGCTTCATAACAAGGAAAGCAGTGAACTTTAACAGTGAGAAGAGATACGAATGGGCACTGTGAAAGTAAATACCAAGCACTGAAAATTAGGGGAATAGATTTGTAACATTTCGGCGTCGAACGTGCAAGGCTGATTAGTTTCATTTCACGCACTCTAGACCCCCCACCCGAAAAAGTTTCTGTCTACGGACTTGCCACCTGGTTTACACGCAAACTACGGATTATTCTTCGTTCACAGTATGGTACTCCAATTTTATTTAGAATCTTGATATTGACGTCCATTCTACGTTATCAATGGCCTTACCCTAATCCACAAATGCAACGAAATGGTCTTCTGTATTCTCTTCTCTATCAGCAGCATAGGAGCCTAAATTTCTTGCTCCTTCTCTCTCTCTTGTTCGCTTCTTGCGCTTGCTCTTTCTGAGTCCATAGCGGTCTTCATCCAGGAACTCCTTCGCTTTTTGTTCTATTCTTATGTATATGATTCTTGTCGGTAGCTTCGTTTGACATGATATCAGGCTGATGTTTCTAAACTTCTCGTTCTCTATAGTTCTCAGCCCTCATCGTATTGGTAATGGTAATGAAGATATTCTTCTCGTATGATTATTAGTCAGCAAAAATCCATCTTATCTCAATATAACCCGAAAATATACATTTTCTCCCTTCAGAACTTCAACTAGTATCTTCAGATAGTAAAATATATCGACTGACGTTTTTAAATACCACGCAAAAAGTATACGTGTCAGTCAACGACGCGTGTAGATTTATTACTGCGTGGACGCACTTCTCCTTGGTAATATATAATTCTCTTATTTCAGTTGGTGAATACATGGAGAGAAATTGCTCGGACGCCAACGCTGCTTCGGCACGATTGGAGATGCACCACATATACTTTCCTAGAAATCACTGCCAACCTCAAATATTCAGTGTCCATCACAGGGATCAGAAAACTGTGAGTGAATCCGACAAGAGTAGACACGTTTAAGCTAAAATATACCAAAATAGATTCTTTGAGTGAATACTTATTACCAATCAGTTATCAATGAGTTTTAAAATGTTGCTTTTGGTCTGCAGCTGGCTCACCATGCTGCAGGAAATTAGGTAGATACAGATTTGATTGATGGAATAAGTAATAATAGACGATGGAATAATGAAGCTCTTAACAGGGAGAGGATTTGTATATAAGCAACGAAGAGAATAGGCTGATTTAAGGGCATACAAAAAGGTAGGAGGTACACAAATATTAAAGTATAAATAATAGAGGGAAGGGAGTGTTCAAGACTGGTTCTCGAATTCATTGTGGAAGTAATAAAGGAAAATGCTGCATCTAACTTGACCCTAACCAGTAGAACACCAAAGAGTACAAATAACATTTAATCATATTAGAGTGGTATTTATAGCAATTTGAACAATTTGCAGAATAAACTAAGAAGATAGGATAAATACAAAGCACTTTCAGCTTATTTCGCAAACTTGTATGCAGTGAACATGCAGTAAATTATGCTAAATTTCAAGAATGTAATGAATAAATATTTTGCCTATATTAATTCTTATATGACATATTATTACACTACATGCATACACAACGCATCCCATTTACTCGAATCAAGTAAACAACTAATAAACTAATGGCGCAGTCAAATTTGTTTTTTATGTCGGATACCTGGGAGCGTCCGCGACGACTTTTTACTTTAAAATTCGATGATTTAACCACAAAAAAATCCTTGAAGCCGTACGTTTAAAAATGAGTTAATTGACGATGACCCGAAGGTAGTAAGCCAAATTTAAATTTTTAATATGTACTGTTCAATATGTATGTACTATGATGTGTGAGCACAGAATCGTTAATGTAGATACGCTTGTGAATTATCCTAATCGTGCAAAAGAGTTCTTGAATGAAAGAGCGTAATATAAGTATTAGCGAAGAAATTCCTCATTGTTTGAACAATTTATACAAATTATATTTTTCACTGGACTTCAATAGACATTGTTTTGCGTTCATTTTTCAGGAATAGTCTCGCCAGAGCTTCAGGCACAGTGGATGTGGTCAGCGGAAATGCAGCTGTTAACGGTGCTGGGACCTCCTTGAGGTTTACAGTAAATTATGGGGGTAAGTAGAATGTAGGTTCAACATGCATTACATAAATAAATATAACACAGTGGTAAAATAAATGTGAACATATACATGGTAACGCAAATAAGAAATGCTATGAATAATTATAACCAGTTTAAAGTATCGGAATCTGCCGATGATGCAATACATTTCTAAAACTAATAGTTAGCCCTAAAGATACTCCCTCAATAATTTTATCCATAATTCACTCACACAGCCGGCTACTAATAAGATACTATCCAGATTTTTAAATACCATGGCCTTTATCTTTGGTAAAGGCATAACGCACAATGCCACGGTAATGGACCAGAATTTAATTAATTTATTTGCTTTAATAAACATATTCCATGCTGAAAGAAAAACAATAATGTCATTTTATGCACAAATATTCATCATGATGTTGTAATTTTTGTTTTTACTCTGCAATATTTAATGAGTAAATATAGCACATATTGCTCGGTATCTAAATTTTGTCTCGGAGAGACCACTGACTTAAGTATTATGCATGGAAAGCTGGTATTGGAAAAGTGAGACACTAGCTTAACTTTAAACAGAATAAGAAAGGTATAACATTTTTGTTTCCTCTTTTCAGGCAAAGAGGTCGTTTCAGACTACTACATAGTGCGAACATTCAACCAAAATTACCTTGCCCTGTACGCATGCCAGAATTTTCTCTTTGGAAAAATTGGTAAGTAATCTAGCTTTAATCGCAATTAAATTTTTCATGAAATTTTTTCAAAGTATTTGGATGAATTTAGTTTCTTTTTCTAATGCATTTCTGTTTAATTACATTAAACGGGCTATTTTTTTTTATTGCAGATAGCGCGATAATCTTGACGTTACCTGCCACCAGCGAAGCCAGTATCACAGCAGCTTTGAATTCATTGTCGCGGTACGGAATCGGCAGGAATGATTTGGAATACTCATATACGAACGAGTGCTTATGAAAACGTATGCACCAGCGAAATTGTATTGATCATTTGTGATGTTAGAGTTTTACGCCGTGTGCATCGCGTGATGAGTACTCGCACAAATATGTAAAGGGATGTTTAGTTCATGATTACAAAATATTTATATGTTTGGAAAAAAGTATATGAACCTGCTTTGTTTTCGTCTCTTCTTTCCCAATCTTTTGAATTACTTATGCGATTTTGGAGGCCAATACTTCATTAAATACCATTACAAACACAAGGAAAGAAAACGGCGATTTCATGTCTAACAATTGAACGGTAAGTCATAAGTGAAATCGCACATATTTTCATTCCTATTGTTCTTTGAAGAACTTAAGCAAAATCTTGACGAAAATGCGATATGAGTTCGCATTTACAAATTACTTTTTTCCTGTAGAAAAAGGTAGATAATAACCAACGGAAGCAGCTCTGATATGATTGCGTTGACCTCCATTGCTCCACAAAGATGTGCTACCGGCCCGATGTTATTCCTTACTTACATTAATGACACCTATAGTAATACTTACAATCACTAAAGGTACTTTGCTGGTGATGTGGCCCTCTATAGAGAAATTAGTAAAAGCAGACTCAAAAACGATCTGAAGAAATGCACCGTTATACACTCCTTGCGGAAAAAGTTGAAGAAAACGCTCCAAATTATATTGTTGACGGAGATGACACAAGCGTAGCAGGTAAAGTCGAATATATGGGCATCAATTGATTTTAGAATCTATGTTGGGCGTGCCATATTTGAAACATTTGTGTCATGGAGTTGAAGGGACCAGAAATTATTGACCGAATTTTTGGAAAACATTTTAGCAGAAAAGTGAAAGAGCGATGTTACTTAGTACTGGTGAGGCCTCATGTAGAGTAGGCATTGAGCGTTTGGGATCTAACGAGTAAATTTTGTAATCGACAACTGAATGAGATTCAAAGTGAGGCGTCTCGTTTCTTAACGGCTTCCTTTGGGTGAACAAATTGACCATTAGAAAGGCCTTAGTTGAGTAATTCTAGGGACTATACTACCAAGTGTGCCATTGTATTTTCATGCTAGGGGAAGTTAATTTTTGTAATCGTATCTTGTTCTGACATTCCTTGATGTAGCTATGATCACAAGTTGTGCGAGGCAAGAACGAGTATATACCTGAATCTGCCGTGATGCAATTCACTTGCATAGCTGGGCAGAAAAGCGTTAATCCGTTAATCGTTAATTAACGAAGTTAACATATTGCTTAACGATTTAACTTTTAAGTTAAATCCAAAAACTGTTAAAGTTCTTATTAACTTCCGTTAACTTTTAACTCCGTTAATTTAAGTGCGTTACTTTTGTTCAGAGCCATCTGGATTGCCATTTAATAACTTGGTGAAGGAGTTGTGTTGAGAATGCAATCTAGAGAACTCAGCGTTTGTACTGCAATCGGACTTTTTCATAACTTTTACAGAAAAAATGTACACAGTAAAGTCTGACGTTATCACCCTAAACAATATTAAACAAGACATGAAGAGAACGCATCCATCTAAATACGCTCAATTTGAAGAAAAAGTAAAGGCAGGATCAACTCGCGGGAAAACGAAAACCAAGTCTAAGGCTTCTTCAAGAGCTGTGGATCCTTCTTATGTCAATAGGACTGGCAATTGTTTTTTCACCATCTAATGGCATAAAACTACGCCAGCAAAATATTGGTGAATCTTTTGGTATCGCAGCTACCAGTAGCGGCGTATCCCAAGGTTTCTGTTTCCCCAATCAAATACAAACAGCGTCAGATGCAACTTTACTGACGGAAACGGTATATTACTATGAAACTCCATACCTCATGTGTATAAGTCTACATTACCTAAGCTATACTGTTTATTAAGTATTTTTGACCATGAAATTCTTGTTACGTTCATTTACGTCAATGTTAAGTGACATATAATTCAAAATTGCCTACAATTACATATAGATTTTGAACTTTAACGGATAACTTTAACTCGCGTTAAATTTTCATCAAGATAACGATTTAACGATTAACAAAGTTAACTTTTTGAGTAGCTTTTAATACATTAACGAAGTTAATTTTTGGATTAACTTTGCCCAGCTATGTTCACTTGTATAGATAATATTATCTGTCACTTAGTGATTCAACCCGAAGGTTGGTATTGATAGGTGAGAGTAAGGCTCACCCCGTACTAAGCCAATGGCGTGTGAAATTCACACATTAAGGGTAGGGTGGCGAGTTTCTTTCCCTGGGCCACCTGCGATTGCCTACGAAATTCTGACTAGCAGGAAATCGAATCGCCAGGATTTTAGATGGGGGTGTCCAGCAAGGCTCTTGCCCGGGACCCTCCGGTCAATAGCTCCATGTTCCACCCACTAGGACACCACGACCCCCAATATTATCTGTATGGTGTACGAAATGAACGATATTGTAAAGCAGGCACTGCATATGACGAATTGATGCGCTACTTATCAGTTGCTACTTATACCCTTGAGATAAATTCAAATAAATACGCTTTCATAAATTTTTGGAGAAAGTGTATCCACACCAATTTTTTTTTCCTTTTAAAACAGCGGAGTATCGGAGATATGTTTAACATCACATGTGAAGTGCTCCTTATTATGCTGAAATTTGAAAAATTGAAAACATTGAAACTAATCATTGCTTGTTCACCTCATTACAGGAGTACCATTACTCACAACCTAAATTCACTATTAATTCCCAAAGTTTATGTATAAAGTGCTGAAAAATACCCGGAAGGATGAGGATGTTGCGATTTAAAGTCGTTAATTTGTACATTTACATCTACATAATACCCTGCAAGCCACCATAAAGGTGTGTGGCAGGGGGTGAATTCTCATCAAACATGCACTACATATCATGCATAAAAAAAGATTCGTATTTATATAATGTTCTAAACTTCACTATTTAAAAAAAGATAAAAATAGCAAAGCAAACATACAAAAACATGCTGTTAGTTGGGTTAGCTTTAAGTGCTCATACCAACATGCAGCTACCAATGTTATCCATTGTTACACTCGTATTGGATAAATATTTACCGTTATTCAAATATATAATTGTACGAGGAAAAAAGGACATTTTTAATCTGTCAATTCGGCAATCGATGTCTCTAATTTTGTGATTATGGTCCAGTCTACCATAGTAATTGGAGTTCGTCCTACCATAGTAAGTTTGGGTAAATTTTTGGTGGAAAGCGAGGTCTTATGTATCCGCATAGAAGATTCTAATTGTTTTCGTGTTTAAAACGACTGAATTATGCCCTTGTTTAAAAATATTTCTATATCTACACGATACCCTTCAAGGCATGGCACAAGGTCCAGCACAAGTTATAGGAGTAATGGGTAATTATCTTAAGGGTTTGATTTTACGAGCCTCTTGAGGTCAAGGTCCTAGCCACATTGAAACACCGGTTCCCGTTAAATCACCGAAGGTAAGCAGAGTTGGTCCCGGGCAGAAGTTGGATGGGTAACCCTCCTCCATACCTCTACCACCTCTACCGCGGTGCTCTTATCCGCTGTCTGCAAGTGGCGGGCAGGTTAAATGCGGGTTGGCACAATGGATCCAAAGAGGCCCAAGCGCCAGGGGGGCTCTAGAATGCCCAAGCCCACCCCTCCAATTATTTACCAGCCTCTTGAAAACTTTCGATGATCCAAATTTTATTTCACCAAATATGAGGCTAGAGTAAATAATGTATCTTTCAATTGGTCGGAAGAAGAGGTAACTCAACAACGCAATACGACTTCATATGTCGTATTGCGAATGTTGCATTGCTTGTTGATGCATCGAATTATGCCCACACAATGAATTTACCATCCTCGTTTGGTATGTAGCAACTGTATAAAATTAGGTAAAGACTCACACAAAGGTTACTGACGTAGCAGTAATTAGCGATGAAACTACAGATATTCTGACAAGTTGAAAAACATGGTTTTCAATCTAAAGTTGTTTCTTTTTGTTCAGCTTACAATACAAGCACTTATTTTGGAGGTTTGAAAAGACTAATAATGTGTACCTCTAATTGAAGACAAAATTAGGGAGAAACAAGGTAGGTTTTGGATGTGTTTCCTATATGGTTCATAATTCAGCTCAATCGGCAATGAATGTGATTCCATTGGATATAGAAGTATTCGTTATTAAAGTGTTTGGTTTATTCCATATTTACAAAGTGAGGGTTGAGAATTTGAAAGCATTTCTGCAGTTTGTTGGTGTCAAATGCAAAGAAATTATTTCTCAAATATGAGTAAGATGGTTTACATTATTATCAGTCATAGAGAGACTCCGTGAACTTTCAGTTGTTTATTCTCTCAGAAGATGAACAGTGTCCTGTCATTTTAAGAAAATGGTTATCTGATGCATCGACTTATATTTGTCTGTTGTTCGTGAAGTCATCTCTAGCAATCTTTAGTGATACTGTATTGAAACTTTAAGCCTAGAATATAACAGCCATTGAGTCTTCAGTCGTGAAACACTTTGTCCTGAAACTGACTGCCTCAGGCCGCAGGAAATGTTTATGCCTACTGCAGTGAAGAATACCTTATAGAGGCTTCCGCGGAGTGTCAGGTTTGAAGATCCATTCGTTTCGGGATTTCTTCCGGGTGTGTCCATTCTGAGGTGACAAAAGTTTCGCCAACGTTTCAGTTCGCGTCTTCAGGTCTGAAGTGTTTTTGAGCAGATTTTTACCGTCTTATATACCATTCAGTTCTGCGCTCTGATTTTCAAGTGGGCGCATTTTCATTGGCCGTTTGACTAGTTTCTTTCAATTAGGCGCTTCCAAGCATGGCAGAGCTTATAGATATCCTCTCCGTTAAAATTGTTGGTGTTCTTGGCCGTTTCGATCGCCTCGCGTATGAGCCTTGGGAAATAACGTTTTTCGGTTTTTCGGCTCCGTTAAAATTGATGCTGTGTGTCGGACCATCCCAGAAATGCCCCGCTAAGGCTGAAAGGCGATGCAGTGAAGAATTATTTGGAAACACTTAAAGAAAATGGCCAGATTTCCCAATCTTCATGCTTTAAAACTTCTGATGTGTTCTACAGAAGAGCTATAGATCATCTGAATGCTTGGTCTGTAGCACATTTTCACCATAAACATGTAGACGATTATCTTTTACTTACAAAAGTTCCAAAGCGAGATAGGGTATGGTGTGCTGCTGCCGTATTCAAACAGAAAAGTGAGATTGTTTTTATAAGGACATTCCGCTCAATGAAATTACTAACCTAGAGAGTTTTTCACTCCAGGCAAAATAAATGACTAGAATTCCGAGGAATATTCTGCAGCACAGAGATGGAGTGAAACATTCACCCATTTTTCAGTTAATTATCGTCATTTTCCATACCTTAAAAAGTTACTAGGACTGAAATTACCAGGACAGAAGTTACCAGGACTGAAATTAATAGGACAGAAGTTACCAGAAAAACACAAATGTTTTTCTCGGAGTAATGCTTCTGTGGAGAGGGTTTCCTCATGTATGAATTAACTATGGACGTCTCAAAGATCAAGACTATTTTCAGTCCTTACCAATTTAAATATGACTTGCCAAGAGTTTTGAGATAAACTAAAAACGAAGTGATACCTTACGTAAACTTCATACTTCAGAGAAGCACTGCCTCCTGCAGCAGTGAATATTGGTGGACTATATGACTTTCCAAGAGTTTTTAGATGAATTCAAAAGTAGAAGTGACATTTTATCTAAAAATCCCAGTTCAGTAAAGTATGTTTAGGTTAGTAATGCTATTCTTGCATATGTCCCTGGATTGTGTAAAAAAACCTGCTATCCCCATCTTAGAAAAATTTCAAGCTAGCTGACAACATCTAATGCTGCGGCGTATAATTCTCATTGGAAGAGCGGTCGATCTTGCAATAGTGAAGCCTTTTCAATATCGCATTACGCCAGCAATCCAACCATGGAAGTGTTTCGTTTCCTTCAAACTTCCGCAGGCTAACGAACATCGGCACGCGCACTCAGAACTCTTCTCTCGATCGGCACGCCCAATTTATCGCGTGCTTCTTCTACATCTACATAATACCCTGCAAGCCACCATTAAAGGTGTGTGGCAGAGGGTGAATTCTCACCAAACATGCATTACATATCATGCATAAAAAAGTATTAGTATTAATATACATGTCTAAACTTCACTATTTAAAAAAGATAAAAATATCAAAGAAAGCATGCAAAAACATGCTGTTAGTTGAGTCACCATCAAGTCCTTATACCAAACTATGCTACACATTAATTCACTCACATTGGACGTTTTCCCGCTATTCATATATCTGATTGTACGAGGAAAAAAGGAAATTTTGAATCTGTCAGTTCGGCAATCAATTTCTCTAATTTGGTGATTATCGTCCATTCGTTGGGGTTCGTAAAATATTTTTAACGTCATCACTTAAAATATTATCTTGGAATTTATTTAGGAGACCAAGTCTAACTTTCAACCTGCGATCTGACAATGATTCCCATTTTAATTCATTTAATAGACTGGTTACGCTAATATAGTTATCGCACCGTCCCTTTCCAAATCTTGCCTATCTTCGCTGCACACGTTCAAGTTCATTATTTAGACCGATTTCGTAGGGATCCCATACACGGGCAGCATATCCAAATGAGGTCTAACAAAGGAAAAGTAGTTGATTTCTCGCACATGGTCGTCACATTTACCCAATACTCTTTCGATGAATCCCAGTTTACGATTAGCTTGACCCATTATTTCACGTATATGCTTACCCCAGAAAGATCATGTGTCAGTCTTATTCCAAGATATTTAATGGATTCCACGTTTGTTAATTCATTATTACTTATTTTGTAAGTGGTAGGAGGAGAGCTATTCTTTTTCCAAAAATTCATTACAAGACAGCTTTTAAAATTTAATTCTAACTGCCACGTATCACACCATTTTTCAATTGCTTGTAGGTCATCATTTAAATATTCTTTATCATTTGGGCATAGAATATCCCTGTACACTACCTCGTCATCGGCAAATAGACGAAGCTTACTTTTTACCACCTTGTTGATATCATTTGTGTACAGAACGAACAGGAGTGGACCTATCACACTACCTTGTGGGACACCTGAAGTGACTTCAATTGCCGGGGAGGTAACACCGCCAAAACAACCCTTTGCGCCCGATCATTTATTAAATCAATCATCCATGATATAATATTACTGTCTAACCCATAAGATTTTAATTTCAAAATTAGTTTGCTATGAGACACATTGTCAACAGCTTTCTTGAAGTCGAGAAATATTTAATAAGATAATAGAGAAATAATTTAATAAGATTCGCGTAAATATATACAATATCATAAATACGAGTGTATCAATGAATAGCATAGGTAATTGCATTTGGTATAAGGAATTAAGCTAACCCAACGGACAGCTTGATATTGCATGCTAGCTTTGCTATTTACATCTTTTTAAAAATTGAAGTTAAGACTAGCATATTATTACTAATCCTTTTTTATGCATGATATGTAATGCATGCTTCGTGTGAATTCGCCCCCTGCCACCCACCTTCATGGTGGCTTGCAGGATATTATGTAAATGTGGATGTAGATGAAATAGAAACTCTTGAAACTTTGCGTCAAAATAGTGTATTGAGAATGGTATCGAATTCAGCCACGAAAGAACTTCCTATTTTACTGGATGAATGTGACTATTGAGACATACTAACGGATTCTCTCGCATTCTACGATTCTAGAATCTTGACAGGCTGGTTTTTGTGCCGACATAATTAGGAGGTGGAAACTCAGCGGTGACCTGACTGGTTATGAAGAAATACGATGCACTCTGGATAATCTGTTAGGTGGCCCAGCACGTAACCAAAATGGGCAGCGCGGTCAAGGTTAATGAACTTCTGTCTACTTTGGGTTCGTTGGACCTAGACGAGACGAAGGATCGTTTCCAATGCCGACCATGCTCATGTGTGCAGAATTGAGTGCTTTGTATTATTTCTTACCGATACACCTTTGTCGTAATCGAAGTGCATTCCCGAGTGCAATTCGAGTGGAATTCGAGATAATTGTATATGAAGCTCATTTTTAAAATCCCGCAATTTCGCGAGTAGAATTTTTTTGTAAAAAAATTTACGAGGTTTACGGACATGTTAATCTCTCCGGCATGTGCATGGATAATTTCACGAATTTTCGTGCGAGTCAATAGATATTCGACCGGACCTGAAAGGTTCGGACTAAGTAGAGCCAGCCAAGCTAAAGCCAGTAAGCCAGTAAAGCTAAATAAATGTAGATGAAGTTATATGAAGATATACAAAGGAGTCTTGCACTTGGAAGGGTGGAAGCTGACTGTGGGAGTTTGAGAAACTATTTCAAGTAACGGAGCGCAAAATGCAATGCCATAAGGGACAAGAATGGAGGACTTTTGATTAAACATGCGGACAAAGTAAAGAGATGGAAGGAATACTGGAAGAGATATACAGCGGAAACTAAGCACTAATGTGATTGAAGAGGAAAGTGAAGTCGAAAAGGATGATATGGGATGATATCAATATTAAAATCGGAATTTGACGCAGCAGTACATCTACATAATACCATGCAAGCCACCATAAAGGTATGCCACCAACTAACAGCATGTTTTTGCATGTATGCTTTGCTATTTTAATTTTTAATTACAAATTTTATGCATGATATGTAGTGCATGTTTGGTGAGAGTTCACCCCCTGCCACACACCTTTATGGTGGCTTGCAGGGTATTATGTAGATGTAGATGTGAAAGGTGAGTGGCAGGGGGTGTTTTCTCACCAAACATGCACTACATATCATGTATAAAAAAGTATTAGTATTTATATAGGTAATGTTCAAAACTACACTATTTAAAAAAAGATAAAAATAGCAAAGCATACATGCAAAAACATGCTGTTAGTTGGGTTAGCTTTAAGTCCTTATACCAACATGCAGCTACCAATGTTATCCATTGCTACACTCGTACTGGATATATTTACCGTTATTCATATCCCTAATAGTACGAGGAAAAAAGGAAATCTTGAATCTGTCAGTTCAGCATTCAATTTCTCTAATTTTGTGATTATGGTCCAGTCTACCATAGTAAGTTGGGGTCCGCAAAATATTTTTAACATAATCACTGAAAATATATTCTTGGAATTTGTTTAAGAGATTAAGTCTAACTTTCAACCTGCGATCTGAAAATGTTTCCCAATTTCATTCATTTACTAGACTGGTTACGCTAATAAGGTTATCATACCGTCCCTTTACAAATCTTGCCGATCTTCGCTGTACACGTTCAAGTTCGTTATTTACAATTAGACCGATTTCGCAGGGATCCCATACACTGGCAGCATATTCAAAATGAGGTCTTACAAGGGAAAAGTAGCTGATTTCTCGTACATGATCGTCACATTTACCCAGTACTCTTTTGATGAATCCCAGTTTACGATTCGCTTGACCCATTATTTCATGCATATGTTTACCAAAATGTAAGTACCTTCTAAGTACCTACCTAAGTAAGTGGTAATAAGGGACCTTCGGATGAATAGGACTTCTAGAATTGATGATACTCCTGCAGACCTACTTTAATCAAGAGAGAGGGTTGGAAACTATGAATATTTTAGAACTAAAAGCCGGACGACACATGTATCGAAGATATAGACAAGAGTCATCTACAGAAGAAAAAAATGACAAGCTGAGGAGTTCCTGGATGAAGATAAATTTGGATTCAGGGAAACTAAGGGTACAAGAGAAGCAATATTGACCCTTAGGCTGCTCATAGAGAAGAGAATGGAGAATAACAAAGCGAAGTTCATTGCATTTGTGGATTTAGAGAAGGCTTTTGACAATATGGATTGAAATCAATGCTAGGAATTTGAAAGGAATTGGAGTGTTCCTCAATTACCGAAGAATTATCTATAGTTTGGATAAAAGACAAGTAGCTGCGATTAAATCTGAACTCAGCTGTGAAGAAGCAAGCGTAAAGAAAGGAGTTAGACTAGGCTGTGCAAATTCTCCAGTAATTTTTAATGTTTAAATCAAGAGAGGCATCAATAAAATCAAAGAAGTCTCCTGGAGTGAATATACATCTACGTAATACACGCGAGCCACCACGAGGGTGTGTGGCAGGAGGTGAATATCACAAACATGCAACTATGTTACTACATGGAGACATGCTAGATAATAGGGTTACATGCAGCTAGATGGTTGTATGTACATAATAAGAAATGGATTATTGGTTGTTATTACGTGCATCATGCACTACAGACTATAACAATATTTCACCTACCTATCCCTTTGCAACACTGCCTATTGTGCTCTCTTATGGTACGCGGGAAAAATGAGATTTTAAATCTATCGGTGCCTCAATCTATCTTTCTAATTCTGTTAATTTCATCAAACCTTGCATTATACGCATGAGTTCTTAATATGTATCTAACGTCATCTGTAAACAAATCAGCTTCAAATTTACTTAAAAGGTTTAACCTAAATTTTAACCTGCGTTCTGATAGTAATTCCCATCCTAGTTCTTCTAATAAACTCCTAACATACTAGCTAACATACTCCCAATATAATAGTGTAGAATAGTTTCTTTCTCGTACTCTCTCATCGCATTTGCCTCAAACTCTTTTCACGAATCCTAATTTACGGTTTGCTACACTAGTTATTTCCCTGATGTGTTTCCTCTATATATTAAACCAAATATATTAAATACTTAGGCGTCAGTAATGGTGACGCCTAAGTATTTAATATATTCTACGTTAGGTATTTTCTTTTCTTTGATGCGATAATTATTCCGGGGAAAGCTATTCTTTTTCCAAAAGTTCATTACCGCGCATTTCTTCAAATTTAATTCTAGCTGCCAATTATCACACCAATCATCATTCGCTTCTAAATCCTTAGCTAAAGACTGACTGTCCTCTTCATTTCTAATTTCCTTATAAACCATCATTGGCAAAAAGACGGAGCTTGCTATTTTTAACTACTCTATTCAAGTCATTTACGTCGAAAAGAAATAAAATTGGGCATATCACGCTTCCCTGGGGAACACTCGATGTAAATTTTACTTCGCCTGAGCTGACACCTACTAATACCACCAGTAAAGAATTAGCACGCTCTACACGTAGAAAGAATTAGCATGCTTCGATTCGCCGATGACATAGCATCTCATACCAGAGCCAGAGAAGGATTTGAAGAAGATCCAGTTATCATGGAAATGACAGTGGCCAGACATTAGCTGAAGATCAATAAGAAGGAAACAAAGATATTGGTATGTTCTCTGCATATCGGGTTCTGCGTCCGCGTATGTTGACGGGGGGTGACAACAGTTTCGCTAGCCGTCCTGCTAGAGAAACTATTGTCACCCCCAGTCAATATATGCGGACGCAGAACCCGATATGCAGAGAACATCTGAACGACGCCGCGGAAACCTTCGCACCAAAGATATTGGTAATTAGCAGGAGCGAAGAGGCCAAGACCAATATAAAACTAGGAAAACAAAAGCTTGAGAAGGTGAAAGAGCGAAAGCAAGAAAGGAATAGAAGAATAGCCCATGCGAAGAGGGCATTCTACCTAAAGAAGAATCTGCTTACATCTGGGAATATAAGCGCAGAAGTAAGGAACAATTCATCATCTGGAGAATGTTTCTTTATGGCAGTGAAGTAAGGAAGACATAATGTGCCATATATGCTAAGTACCTTGCAAGGCACCTCGAGGATGTGTGGCAAGGGGTGAGTTGTCACTAACCATGAACTACGCATATAGATATACTAATGTTTACATATATATACATATAATTCATATTATATGCTCCTATTATATACTCCTGACGTTATGAGAACTGAATATTCATGCCGAATTAAAGTCTGTTTATAAATTCAAAAGTTGCGTAATATAAGGTTTATTAAAATATAAAGTGGACTTTCACTGTAAAACATAGAGTCAAATAATTTAAAGTGAAGTATACATTTTCATTCCTCGTGAATTGAATAAAAATAAGGAATAAACTTATTAAGTAACCTTTATTCATTTCATAGATACATGACGTTGGAAATAATGGGTGAAATATAATCATGAGAATTAGAAAAATATAGTTTTCAAAACTAAAGATATACTTTGGAAATTCTCCAAAAAAGAGTGAATTCTTGCTTGACGTTTGAAAGGTTTTTAGGTATTAAATAGAAGTAGTGGGACAGTATTATCAGTAAAACCATTTTCTCCGCCCGCTGAGCCAATCTGTTGGCCAAAAGGATATTTGCAGTTGAAATTGCCCACTTCTCCACAGTTCGTAAAAAGATGCTTGTTTTATAATCAAAATTTATATGTATCGGCTGGTATTCTTTTAGTTTTATAAACATTCGGGTGTGTACGTAAAGACTAAACCAGACCGCGTTAGTCCGAACGTTCCCAAGGAATTTAAAGCCGATATGATGAGAGCGTCGGAGGTATCAGGCTTTGTGAGGATCACTATGTTATCTGTAAGTGAATAATAGGAATTAAAAGCATTTTCTCTAACATAGATAGCAATAAATCCTATATATAAATCTCTAACACTGCAAGCGAAGTCATTCGAAGAAAAATGGGTTCATTATGAGAAGATTTATTTTCATAGTCACCGCTTGGACAGAAACTTACCCAATTTTCCCAGGAAGAAATTATTGCACGCGTACAAGACGATGTAATTAGCATTATCCGAGCTCACGATGTAATACCTTGAGGTATACAACTTTCCTGAAAGTAAAATTAAATATTATCCATGAATCAAATTTTTTAAAATTAATGTCATCAGGAGATTTCTTGTCTCTCTTCAACATAAATATGGGTCCAATTACTCTATACACAATGATATTCCCCAAATGTCCATAAAAGTAGTTTTTCCAAGTGCCCTCTCCAGTTCCTAGGTGTTCGATATTCAAATCAAGGAACGTCTCTGCAATGCGCGTGTCTGGGAGAAGAGTAAGCAGATTTGATCTCCTTCAAAAAGAATATTTTCAGTCGTTTGTGGGTTCAATTGAACAAAATTTATTTAAAAACATGGCCAAGGCCGTAGTAAAAGAAATTTGAGAAACATACCAGACGGGTCAAAACCCGTTATTTATTACGAAGTGTTTCTTTGTTTACTTTCAATACTTTGGAGCCTGTTCTGTTGCAAATCTAGATAAATCTTTCGGTTATAACGCTAGTTTAATAGCAAGAACATATCTCGGGAGGTGCTTTGGCTCTCATTATTCAGACTTTAAATTGAATGGTGCTTCACACTATTGCTGATTGAACGGTTCCATTTCCCAGGGGTGAAAGTGGAAAATCCAACAATTTTAACAATAAGATAGTCTTTATAGTATTTCTGACTCAGAGAGGTAACAGGATTAATAAAGCCACGAGACTATTTTTCCCGACTGATGTAAAAAGGTGGACTCTAATGCTTGTAAGAAGAGTTATTTTTGACCACCGGTGAATTACTACTGATAGAATGTTGAAGATAGAATGTATAGGTGGAGTAACAAGAGAACAAGTGCTAAGGAGATTGGAAGAAAAGAGAATCATGATGATAAGATTAAGGAAATGACGGGACAACCTAATCGTATCTTGAGACATGAAGATCTGATGAACACAATCGTTGACGAAAAAGTGAAGAATGGAAAAGGAGAACCTATTACTAAATACATGGAGCAAATGGTGGAGTACGCTGCAAGCATATGGGATACTATAGGACTTGTCTCTTTCCCGGCGAAATAATGCTGTGAATTCTTCTCGGGTTTTCCACCGGGTTAAGTGTTCAGTTGCCAACGTTTCAATGGTTGACTCCGCCATCGTCCTCAGGGCGTTTGATGCCGGGATAAGATTAGTCGCCCTTAAATATTTGGTCCCATTCGGGTCATGTGACTCCTGATTGGCTGCTTTCCCTCTTCCTCTTCCCCTCTCTGATTTTTCGAATAATAGGTCTCCGCGTTTGGCTAAGGGCATACCCTGCATCTCTATTGAGATTTCTCTCCTCCAAGCTGATCTCCATGGCTTCTTTGGTCAAACGGTCCCAGTATCCGTTTGCCCTACACATCAGTTTAGTGTCGTCAAAACGGATGCGGTGGTCTTGCGTTATGCTGTGCTCCGCGATGGGTGATTTCTCGGGATATCCCAGTCTAATGCATCGTGGTTGTTCTTTTATTCTCGTTTCTATGGTCCGGCCTATGGGATACTGTTAATATTCTACGAGGCACAATACAACAATCCGTGTACGGAAGTATGAATAGTAAGGTGTATGCTGATGTATGGAACAATCGTAAAAAAGAACTGGAGCTGCTGAGAATCACTTGTGGAGCACCGTTTAGGAAACACTTTCTTAGACGAACTCAAATGGAAATCATTATTAGACCTTAGGTTGAAGTATATGGACCATCTCTTAAGTAACTTCGAAAGCAATATTTTTACACGTGACGTTTAAAACAAGATCAGTAAGGTTTTGGTCCAAAATAAGGAAAAATCGCATAAAAGTACGAAAATCTTCAGCAACAGTTGAAGAATATAATTTACCTTCTGCGACGAGTTATGAAACATTATGATGAAATCACGCACCAAAGCTGATGAGACCGTATGAAGTCAGCGGGTGCTTTGAATGGATGCTTGAAATAATTAAGCGACATGATTCAATTTAAGATCACTGGACAATAGGGTGCGGCTTATTTTTCGAAAATCGGAAGAGCTAAAAGTTCCACCCGTCAAAACATTGATTTTGATGAGAAAACACATGCGTGAAATTTTTGTTGAGCTGCGATATTGTTAACGCGTGCCGCATGGGGTCTGAAATACCCCACTCAAAAAATGGAAATATCGCATCACAATAACTGCTTCTATAGTAAATATATGATTTTACGACCCTTTATTTAGGACTGAAATTTCATTAGTTTTCACCTATCTTTAGCCGTTTAGGAGATGGAGGAGGGCGAAGCGAGCTCGAAATGCTAATTAGGGGGCGCCGGCGCGGACGAGTTTCTCTTGTCCGTAGACCCCCCCTGTAAGCGGCCCACGACGACACCGCAACTGCTACGTTGTCTCGTGGTAATTGCATAGTTCTGGAGCACTCATTCACTGTTTATGACGAAGGGCATGGTGTTTTAGTAATTATTTCAATTTATTATTAACTCGGTCATAAAAATTTGCCAAATCTCTCATCTTCATTTAAAAGAAATCTGTATAGCTTACAAAATTAAATAGGCAATCTGAAGGACAGTACACTAATAAAAAAGAAAAATACAAGGAGTTTCAGATACCAATACTTTTCTATGTTCTTGAACAAAAAGTAACAATTCCTGGTATTTATTCTCGTTTTTGGTCAAAGTTCTGCAAAATCTTTCAACAATTTAACTCCTCTCTCGGCATGATCATTAACTACTTGCAATGACTTGACTACTCTCTCACCATGGAGGTAACTTGAATTCCTCGCCCAACTGCTGACTGGTAGATCAGAAAAATGCAGTTAATTTTCTAAATTTGAAATAAAAATTAGCAGTTTTTTTCGTGGCTAAATTGGCGATACTCATTTCTGGTACATCATCTAAAGGAATGTGTCTCCTCCTGGACCATTCTTCTTGTGCTCCACGAGAGCCCAAGATACCTTTGATACCTTCCACTAGCCTCGCTCTTTCTTCATCGCTAAGACTGGAATCGAATACTGAGAGACCCACCAGCTCCTCACTCAGGTACCAAAGGTGTCCCATGAATTTTTTCTGAGCAATTTTGGCGACAGTAATATTAGTGCTCTCACATTCAATGTGCTTCTTTAAAAAAAAGTAAGTCATTTCTAGGTGCTGATGTGGCTAACGGGGAAAAAAACAGGCATGGATATAAACTTTTACAATAAATATGCAAGCATCAAATAGCCCCTTGGCATCAACATCGGTAATTAGCACTTGCTCACGAAAAACCCAAATTTTAAGTGCGTAAATTGCTTTGCACATCCACCCCGCACAATGCATTGGCCCTGGCTGTAAAAACTTTACGCCTTTGGCAGGTTCACCCCCAAGAATATAATTGAGAGCTCTTAAAGCTTCAAGTAATCATCTCTAGGATGGCCGATCTGAAAAAGACAAATTGGTTTAGCCACAAAAAAACGGCTAATTTTTTTTCAAATTTTGGAAATTAACTGCGATTTTTCTGATCTACCAGTCAGCAGTTGGGCGAGGAGTTCAAGTTACCTCCATGGTGAGAGAGTAGTCAAGTCATTGCAAGTAGTTAATGATCATGCCGAGAGAGGAGTTAAATTGTTGAAAGATTTTGCAGAACTTTGACCAAAAACGAGAATAAATACCAGGAATTGTTACTTTTTGTTCAAGAACATAGAAAAGTATTGGTATCTGAAACTCCTTGTATTTTTCTTTTTTATTAGTGTACTGTCCTTCAGATTGCCTATTTAATTTTGTAAGCTATACAGATTTCTTTTAAATGAAGATGAGAGATTTGGCAAATTTTTATGACCGAGTTAATAATAAATTGAAATAATTACTAAAACACCATGCCCTTCGTCATAAACAGTGAATGAGTGCTCCAGAACTATGCAATTACCACGAGACAACGTAGCAGTTGCGGTGTCGTCGTGGGCCGCTTACAGGGGGGGTCTACGAATAAGAGAAACTCGTCCGCGCCGGCGCCCCCTAATTAGCATTTCGAGCTCGCTTCGCCCTCCTCCATCTCCTAAACGGCTAAAGATAGGTGAAAACTAATGAAATTTCAGTCCTAAATAAAGGGTCGTAAAATCATATATTTACTATAGAAGCAGTTATTGTGATGCGATATTTCCATTTTTTGAGTGGGGTATTTCAGACCCCATGCGGCACGTGTTAACAATATCGCAGCTCAACAAAAATTTCACGCATGTGTTTTCTCATCAAAATGAATGCTTTGACGGGTGGAACTTTTAGCTCTTCCGATTTTCGAAAAATAAGCCGCACCCTACTGGACAAAGGAGGTTTAGAAATATAATGCAAGTTTATCAGAAGATAGCCTAGGAAGTTGCATGTCGGTGTACAGACTTATAGCTAACCCAACTAACAGCATGTTTATGTATGCTTGCTTTGCCATTTAAATCTTCTTCATAGTCTAGTTTGAATAAAACATAGCTACCAATCCTCTACTAAGCATGATTGGAAAAACATGTTCAGTTTAAACTCATCTCCTGCCACACGCCTATATGGTGGATTTCAGGGTGTAATGTGCATGTAAGAGCAGTGAAGGATGTAAAAGAGAAAAATCATGGAAACATAGCCAACGGGAGAACAGAGTGGAGAGCTATGTCAAGGCATTCTTGGGATTAGTGACGACGCGACGGTGAGATTTTTGTGCACTTTATGCAAATATTGACTACTAATCTATTCTCAGATTGAGTCCCGTTCCTTAATTTTGAAGCTGGTATGTCCATTCCACGCACTTACCATTTTTATATAGCGTGTATGTGAAATAGGTGGCAGCATTGGAGTTTGCACCGGCTGTGGCACCCACGTCAATCGTGCCAACGGATATACCGAAACCGCCTCTGAAAAACAAAATCAGTCGATAATACACACTGTTTCTAAACAATACAACTGAAATTATCCTTTCCACCATAAGGGGATAACGATGGATACAGGAAGATAAGGTAATCGTTTCAAAGGGGTTTCTTGAGGAGGCATTTTAAATCGAAAGGCTTTACTTTTAAAATTCACAGCATGCGTCTAATTATCAACGCATTTTATGCCATTTTCGTCCATTATTCCTCTTCTTTTGGTGCCAATTCATTTTATATGTTGGCCATCATTATGGCAATGAGTACTCCTCGGTATCGGCTAAAAAGGTTCTTAAGTTGAAAGACTCAGTTTCGTTTTGTCGTGTATTTAGCCCCTACCCCCTCCTTAAACATTAAACGAACTACATATTCATGACCAAGATAAATGGTAACTTCCAGCGTGCCAGAAAAATCAAGAAAATCTCTATTAAATTAAAATGTAATGACTTCTTGTTTCTTTACGGCAGTGAGGCATGGACGATGACAGCAGCGGAGAAGAAAAGGGTAGAAGCATTCGAAATGTGGCGTTACAGAAGAATGATGAAGATTAAATGGATCGACCGAGTAAGTAACGAGGAAGTCCTTAGAAGAGTGGAAGCAAAGAGAAGTCTGCTGACAACTCCAAAAAGAATTGACCGGCCATATCTTAGGACCCAATGGCATGATGAAGACTACCGTCGAGGGAAAAGTGAACGGGAAGATTGGAAAAGTCAGGCCTCGTATGAGACACATGGAACAGGTTGTGAAGGATGTAAAAGAGAAGCATTACGTCAATATGAAAAGGTTGGTCGATAGAAGAATCGAGTGGAAAGCAGCGTCAAACCAATCCTAGGATTGTTGATCAATGATGATGATGATGTTGAATGACTTCTCACACGTACTTCATTTGGGAGCAGGAATTCCTCAAAGAAAAGAAGCCATATATTTTTTACCGCTTTTTGTTAATGGCCCACTGTGTGGCGTGGAAGAAACACATTAATTGTTTGGGGTCCAAAACCTACACCCGTTGTGTTAAGTTACTCATTAAAAGATTTATTCCTAGATATTTATTGTGTAGCGCAAAGAATCAGTTGTGCGGGCACAAATATAGCAGAGGTAATGCACATCCAGCAAAGATTCACTACCCTTGGGCCTGTCGTGGGCTGAGATAATTGAGCGAGTTCATTAGAAATTTCATACGCCATTTAATGAGTGAAAGGGTTCAGGGGCGTCGGAATTATTTTAACTGGGGAGAAGGGGGGGTAGCAACCTTGAAAAGGTCCCGGCTCCTAAGAAAAGGGCCAGGCACCTAAGAAAAGGGCCCAGCATCTAAGAAAAGAGCCCGGCATCTAAGAAGAGGATCCGCATTTTTTGCGGATTGGAGGGGTTAGAGACTAGAATTTCGATTAAAGAGCATACTAAGGTGTGAGAATGTGTGTCAGAAAGTAGCCGCTTTGACTATAAGGGCCCGGAGCAAATTCTGGGGGGGGGGGGGCATGAGCCCCTCCTGTCCCCCACTTCCGACGTTCCATGTGCATCTAAAAGTCTCTTGGCCGAAGAAGGCGCTTGACACGCCGAAACAGTTCCAAGCAATTGTGAGAGTCCTTTATTTATTTTGTGCCTGTGTTTTAGATTTTGTGTTAAAACTTCGCTGTGCTCCGCTGAGCTTTTTTTCAATTGAGTAAAAGTGGACTTGGATGCATATACTCACATTTTCCGGACCCCAGAGATGGCAAATGAATATCTGACATTTGCTGTTATCTCAATGAAAGTGTGGGTGACGCATTTCCAGGAACTGTGTGCTAATGGAGGACTCCGAGCGATTTCTCTCCATGTGCCCACCAGCTGAAAGGGTTCAAAGTCAACGGTATTGAATAATGCAAACGCATATCACTCAATGAAATACTCTATAGAAAACTTTACTCAGAGAACGCGGCTAGTTTACAATCCTTGAATTTGTAAATGAAATTCTCATTCCTAAGAGCGTGTTCTAAGATCCACCAAAGGTAAGTGGTAATAGAAAAATGGCTGTATAGCATCTTAAATATTTTCATAAGACAGCATCTTCTGTTCCCAACTCTCACCCATTCTTCACAGCCATACGTCACCACTCTAATGAGTTATTCAGGGAAGGTGACCGACAGTTGAGGTCATTTGTGCTATATAGGGTATGTTAGTGGTAATTTGGTATTGGTAGGAACATTTCAGGGAAGGGAGGAAGGGTGGAGAGAAACCCGGTGTCGGCATTAGCCTACTCTTAACGACAGGAGCCAAGGGGACCACGGCTTAACGTCCCATCCGACAGACGGAGTACTAAACCTGACATGCCCTCCACTAGTCACTCAAGCGGGGACCGGTTTGCCATTGAAAAATCCGCCACAGCCGGTAATCAAAGCCGGGCCCTCGGGATGGGTGGCCAGTACACGAGGCAACAGAGCAACCCGATCCCCGTGTCACCACGCTCCCTACTCGCCTCTTCTTAGTATCTTAAGTAAAAGTTTCTCGCGGCTGAGCTTAAAGCCACCGAGTGCGTCCTCCGGGTTGCGGATGGTGGGTCAACATCTAGATATAGAGGTTAGCTGCGAGATAAGCTAGTTTACTCGTCGAATAAGCAGTCGTGAACAAAAAGCGACGGCTTTCCAAGGGGGTATTGGTCTATCCCTGGGTAAGGTAGGCCTCTAAATAATACAGAAGCTGTGAAGATGCCAGGACTTGGTGACGGGAGGCCGCCAATAATTACGCTACTCATCACTCGGAGGAGAGGGCAGCAGCTCTCCTTCATATGAGTGAAGGTGGAGATCACAGTGGTCGGTACAGCGACACTCATTTCACTACAGGCGTGGTAACATTTACTTTGACGGCTGTAGTACTGCGATGTGGAAGGCAAGGGGAAACCACCACATTAATATCCCGAGGAGTGGCAGCTACTCCGCTCTTTTCTTTCTTATCAAGACGTGATGGAACCATCTCAAGAAAAATATTCCGGAGGTAAAATAGTCCCCATTCGGATCTCCGGGCGTGGACTACCCGAGAGAGTACATCAGTCAAATGTGATAAACTTTTTAGGGTAGGAACATGGAACGTGAGATCGCTTCGGACCTGTGGAAGACTGGAGAACCTGAAGGTTGAAGAACTGCGAAGAATGGATCTCGACGTATTAGTAATCAGTGAAATGAAGTGGCCCAAAGAAGGAGACTTTTGAAGTGGAAGCTACAGGATTATACATACAGGATCATTAAATGGTAATGCTGGATCAGGGATCATACTCAGAAAGAGCGCCGGAATGCGTGTGAAGAGCTTCCTGCAGTACAATGAAAGGATAATAATGGTGAATATCGAAACCAAACCTGTAGATACCGTAGTGGTATATGTTTACATGCCTACGACGGTCTATGAACATGAAGAGGTGGAAGACGTCTACGAAGATATCACGGAAGTTATAAAACAGGTAATAGGAGAAGAAAACCTAATTATTTTAGGAGACTGTAACCCTATCGTCAGCAAGGTCAAGATGGAAGAATAACTGGAAAATACGGATTAGGAAAACGAAACAAAAGAGAAGAAAGGCTGCTGGAGTTCTGCACACAAGATATGTTAGTTGTCGCCAACACATTGTTTAAAAATCACAACCGAAGACGATACACATGGAATATGCCAGGAGAAAGAAGATGCCAAATAGACTACTTTTTAGAGAAGCAGAGATTAAGAAACCAAGTGAAGGACTGCAAAATCTACCCTGGGGCAGACATCGTCAGTGACCATAATTTAGTGATGATGAAATGTCATCTTAAATTCAAGAAATTGAAGAAAACAGTAAAGAACTTTTGGCAAGTAGAAAAACTAAAAGAGACTCAACATCAGCTGGAATTTCAGAAAGCAGTAGAAAAGAACATAGGGGAGGACCTGCCTGAGACACCAGTAGAAGATCGTTGGGAAAACATTAAATGTGGACTACAGGAAGCCGCAAAAGAAGTACTTGGAAGAAGAAAAGTTGCCAAGAAGACGCCATGGATCACGGAGGAAGTCTTAGACTTGATTGAAGAAAGAAGAAATTACTAGAATGCGAAAACTAAAGAAGGGCAGCTTTGCTACAAAAGATTAAGGAACGAAATAAGTCGCAAAGCAAGGAAAGCTAGAGAGATGAGAATGAAAAACCTATGCAAAGATGTACAAAGCAACCTTGCACTGGGAAAGGTGGAAGCTGCGTACAGGATAGTGAGGAACTACTTCAAGGAATGGAGCGCATGATGCAATTCCAATAGGGACAAGAATGGAGAACTTCTGATTGAAAACGAGGACAAAGTGAAGAGATGGAAAGAATATCTGGAAGAGTTATACAATGGAAAAAAATCTCAGCACAAAAGCTATTGAAGAGGAAAGCGAAGTGGAAAAGGATGAATTGGGGGCATGTATATTAAGACCGGAATTCGACGCTGCAGTAAGGGACCTTCGGATGAATAAGGCTTCTGGTATTGATGATGTTCCTGCAGAACTAATTAAAAATGCAGGAGAGAAGAAATTAACCCATATTTACAAAACCATCTGTGACATGTAATCAACAGGAGAAATTCTAAAGGAGAATTCTAAAGAAAAACATCATCGAGAAGAGAGCGGAGAAATGCGAACATTTTAGGAGTATAAGCCTGACGACACATGCATCGAAGATACTGACCAGGATTATCTACAGAAGAATAGAACGAAAAGCAGAGGACTCCCAGGATGAAGATCAATTCGGAATCAGGAAAAGTAAGGCTACAAGGGAAGCAATATTGGCCCTTAGGCTGCTCATAGAGAGGAGAATGGACAATGGAGAAAGAACAAGCCGACCTTCATTGCATTTGTGGATTTAGAGAAGGCTTATGACAACGTGGATTGGGATTCAATGCTTGGAATTCTGAAGGGAATTGGAGTGTCCTACAATGGCCGAAGAATTAGACACAGTCTGTACAAAAACCAAGTAGCTGTGATTAAATCTGGACCCAGCTGTGAAGAGGCAAGAATGAGGAAACGAGTGAGATAAGGCTGTGCACTGTCTCCCGTAATTTTTAATATTTACATCGAGAGAGCCATCAATGAAATCAAAGGGAAGTCTTCTGGAGTGTCTATCCACGGAGAAAAAATAAGCATACTGCGATTCGCTGATGACATAGCACTCATAGCAGAGACAGAGAGGGATCTGAGCAAGACTCTAGTAACCATGGAAAGGATAATGGCCAGATATCAGCTGAAGATAAATAAGAAGAAGACTAAGATATTAGTGTGCAGCAAGAGAGAAGAGACCAAAACCATTGTCAAACTAGGAAAACAAAAAGTTGAAGAGGCGAAAGAATTCTGTTACTAAGGAAGCCGAGTAACCAACGATGGACGAAGCAAGAAAGAAATAGTTAGTAGAATAGCCCAGGCAAAGAGGGCATTCTATCAAAAGAAGAATCTACTTACAGCTGGAAATAAAAGTGTAGAAGTAAGGAAAAGGTTCATCAGAACATACATCTGGAGCATTTCTTTACGGCAGTGAAGCATTGACGATGACAGTGGTGGAGAAGAAAAGGGTAGAAGCATTCGAAATGTGGTGCTACAGAATAATGATGAAATGGATCGACCGAGTAAGTAACGAGGAAGTGCTAATAAGAGTAGGAGAAAAGAGAAGTCTGCTGACAACTCTAAAAAGAAGAAGGGAAAACTTAATCGGCCATATCTTGAGACACGATGGCCTAATGAAGACTATCTTCGAGTGAAAAGTGAACGGGAAGATTGGAAAAGGCAGGCCTCTTATGGGATACATGGAACAGGTTGTGAAGGATGTAAAAGAGAAGAATTACGTCACAATGAAAAGGTTGGCCGATAGAAGAATCGATTGGAAAGCTGCGTCAAACTAATACTAGGATTGTTGACCAATGATGATGATGATCAAGTAAAAGTTCCTCTCATAGTTGAGCATTAAAAATTTGTAAAGAACATAAAGTAAAGTAATCCTCCTGGGCGGGTTATGTGAGTATCCGATACGGTACACCTCTGGAAGTGAACTCTCTTTATTGCATACATAATAACCTATAAGGGGGACCCCGGTTCGAATCCCGGTGAAGAAGTATTTTTCATCGGTATACCAGTCTATACTTGAGTGATCTATGGAGATCACTTCATGTTCAGTACTCCGTCCGCCGCATTGGACGTTAAGTCATGATCTAATACCCACGAGAAGTTTCTCTCAACCCTTTATTTTCTAACCCATCCAATTCCTTCCTTGCACAGTTCCTTCCGATCTTAAATGCCTCTGATTGCGGATGTAGACTTGATAACACAGATGAAGTTAAGAAAAATGCTGAGTGGCCTGAGAGCCTTTGTTCGTGCATTGCAAATGCGTAGAAATCTATACTAACAAAACAATGTTAGAACCATGAAGGTATAGACCTTCATGGTTAAAACTTACGCATCATAACTGCATGTTAAAGGATTCCTCCGGTATAATGACTGCGGGTCCCTAATATGAACGGCAAGGCGGATATTCTGATTTGCTAAAGTGATGCATCTTATGGAAATGAGCTTTTCGTTTATGGGAACCGTATGATATATGCGAATACCAAATAAAAACATGTACGGCGGAGATAGACAAAATTGTTCGATTTTAATCAATTTGAAAAACATGGATGGGAGCCACTATATGACCGTGGTAAGTAAAAGTGGGGACAGAACTTTTCAGGGAATCTCAAGCTGCTCTAAATGAAAGAAGCTTGTTCCGAGGAAATATTCATCATTGCGTATTTTTACATTAAAATATTTTATTCAAGCAAAATCTGAAATCATCGAGACCATTTTAGAAAACATTGTCATGCTACAGTCAATTTAATGTGGAGAATGTAACCAGATAAAATAAAAAGTCTTCCAAAGCAATACATTAAAAGAATATTTATCTCCACTCAAATAAGGCCTCAGCATATCTGAAAAAAAGGTCTCATAAATTAGTCCGTAAAAATAAATTCAGACGCCTTAGCCGTGGCGTATTATGGAAAATCACTCAATTATCTGCTCCGCCACCAACAGCACTTCATTCACGATCCCTACAGCAAGATCCTTTTGAAATTGATGCTCAAGTGTTGAAACCGGTTGAGAAGGCTAATTGACAATTGTGAAAACATACAAAGAAACTCTAATTTCAAAAAAAAGTCATAGAGGTATGGAATGAAAGGAATGAAATAATAACAGTCTGTCAAATCTTGAGATGTGGGCATGGAGAAGGATGGAAATGATGCAGTGGGTTGAAAGGCAGAAAAATGAGGAAGGTTCTTGAGATGATAGGAGAGGAAAGGAAGTTGCGTGAGGAAATAAGGAGAAAACAGGTTTAATAGGGGCAGGTAATGAAGGGCGAGGATGTTTTGGAGAACATGATTGAGGAAAGAGAAAGGGGAAGAACTGGCACTTGACAACGAGATTGAATCACGAGAATATGTAAGTTTTTTTAACATGCTCATGTAAAAAAAACTGTTTCACAGTTGAAAAACTGTGTCACTAACTCATGCAAGATTTGAACAACATAATATTTTTAAATAAATGTATTCGCAGACTAATAAATAATTAATACATTACCTGAAACATCCCAGTGGTGAAAGACCATGCAGAAGACACTCATGAACTATTACAAAAGTTGTCCACTACTGAACTATCCTGAGCGTACATCCACAGAGCGTTCATTGAATGTTTAAGTGTGAACTATTCATTTAAAATTGTACATAGATCGTTCATTTCCATTCCGCAAAGTATTATTAAAAATGCTCCCTGTTTGAACATTTAAAGAGCGTCTTTAAACCATCCATATTTGAACTGTCTAACAACAATATTCATTCTACAAGCCAGGAATATACTAACCTACCATACGAGGTTATTTCAAAAATTAATGCCGGAGTAAAACTATAGATTTTTAACAATGGACGCTGAACTGTACGCATACATGAAAATTTTTCATCTCCTTATAAAGGAGGTAGACCTCTATCATAACGGGATGCAGATTTTTCACCAACTATGGGGCATCTCCTTCTTCTCCTTGCCCTTCTTCTCGTTGGATCCATAAATAAATAAAATCATAAACAATTCAGTTCAAAAGTAGTTAAGATGAAAATCGTTTCGCGAGAAATATTTTCAACACTCCTTCATGGTTCATATACTATTCATTCAAAAACAATTCAGGCACGATTCATCCGCGTTGAACATCCTTGAACAATCTATGAAGTGTTCCAATGAATATTCTTTGCACTATCTGTAGGCGCCATTTGAACGTTCATTAAATGTCCTTCTTGAATGATCTTTGAACGTCTTAATAGCCTTCACTGAAAGTTCTTCGACCATCTTTTGAACTGTAAATTCCTCACTGGGATAGTAAGAATTTAGTTAAATGTGTCCCATGAAAGTCTAACATTATCCACAACCTATTAGCATTATATTCCACAGGTGCATGTCCGTAGTGCCATGCATAGACTTGTATTTTTGCATGCCTGAATGATTGCAAGTGTAGCTTAAATTCTCTCCGATTTAAAGATGGTTCACCCCCAAACACACACCCTAGCGATAGCTTGCAGGGTATTTTATAGATATAGATGAAGTATGCAGGGCTGAAGAGGGACATTGTCTGAAATGTGGGAGTTGTAAGAATAATTATATGCTCACCTAAACCATCTTCACTGGCTGAACACTAATATGTCATTTTTCCCGCGTACCATAAGAGAACACAATAGGCAGCACTGCAAAGGGATAGCTAAGAAAAAGATCGTTGGAGAGGTCTGCAGTGCATGATGCATGTATTAGCATTACTGACCCCTGCATGCTAGGGAAATACAGGTAAATATATTTAGAGAAAAACCTTACCAACCAGTAATAACTTGATTACTATGTAAATAGATAATAATGATCTAGCTGCACGTGACTATTATATGTAGCATGTCTCCATGAATTGGAAGCATTCTAAAGTAAGTTCTTGTGCTTTCCCGGCGTATTAACTGCGTAAATTCTACTCGGGTCTTCATCCGGGTTAGGCTCTCCATCTTCGCCGACGTTTCGATGACCGAATGACTCATCGTCTTCAGGACAAGACCCTGAATGTCTTGCCCTGAAGGCGATGTCTTGTTTTAGCGGTATTCTGGTGTAAGCAAGGAAGTCCCTGAAGACGATGAGCGAGAAGAATTTACGTAGTAGCATAGTAGCTCTTGGCTACATGTAACTAGTTCATGTTTCGTGACCATCATCACCTCCTGCCACACACCCTCGCGGTGGCTCGCTTGGTATTTAGAGATGGGTAAATTACCGTAATTTTCTATTGAGGTAAATTACGGTTTTCGAAAATTACTGTAATTTTCCGGTAATTTTAAATTTTCATTCTTAATAATTACTAATCCTTATCAGAGGACTCAAAACGAAATCAAAGAGCATTTAGATATAAATGTTGCCGCTTATATCAAACATATCACGACGTTTATCCATTATAACTTATTAAAAAAATTAAAGCGAAGTTGGCAGCAACACGCAATTTGCCTCTCTTTTGTCACACTATGAGAAATATTCATTCCAAAGACATACCTCTGCGCAATGTGCATTTGTTATTTCACTCTGAATTAATTGGACGTGGACATGGACGCAATGTAAACAAAATCGTTTTAGCTTCTTAATTTATAATATCATCCATTCCAATGGTTTCTTCGTGAGGAAGAAATTTTCTGAAAACTAACTTTTCTGAAAATTACCGTTTATTACGGTAATTTTCAGGGGTGTTGGTAATTTACGAAAAATACCACGGTAATTTACGAAAATTACCGCGGTAATTTACCAAGTTGCCCATATCTATCGGTATTACGTAGATATGGATGAATAATGATAGGAAGCGTACTAAGTGGAGACTTCCGTATTAGGCATTTTTGTGATTCTGGTTGGATATGTCACCTCGCAAATTTTTAAATCAAGAGAGTATCCCGAAAGATTAACAGTTGTAGAGGTACAGTTTTTCTCCCAGCATAGAAACATCTACTTCGCGGCTTCCAACAGATTGCACTCACGTTGGCAAACGTCAAAGTAGGATTGGTGGAGGAGAAGAGAGGAGGGCACCTTCCGCGCGTGAATTTCTGTCCATGGCACGCTGCAACGATTCCCAGGAGCAGCAAACAAATAGTGCGTAGATGAGCCGGAGGAATCATACTTCCGATGCTCCTTTACAATCCTCGATGTTGGTTATCCTGATTTTTGTTACCTGCAAGTATGAGAAAGATAACGCTGTTATTCGGATGGAACTGGTACAGCATCACGTTAATCCCATCTCCAAAATAACCTCCGATACATCAGGAGAGGACGTTTTAGACGTGAGGTAAGAGAGAAAAAATCGGCGATGAGATTCCAGCAATGGTGGGAATAGTGTTACGGTGCAGGACTGGCGTCCCACCCCGAGCGCCCGGGTTCATTTCCCGTCTTCGGTGAAGATATTTCAAAATACAAATAATGGTCCCGACTTGAAGGATGTGTGGAGAGTACTTTGATTTCAGTACTCCGCCCGACGGATGGGATCCGTAGCCTCCTAGGTGTCTTTCGTCAAGACTACGCTAATGCCGACGTCTGATTACTCTTTATCCTCCCTCCATTCACAATAATATACACCTACCTACAACGACCTGATTACCAATCTGTGCAAAATGGCGCAATTGACCTGAGCTACTGGTCACTTCCCGTTTAATAACTACTAACTGATTAGACTGGAGTCATGCGATGAATGGCAACCAAAATTCTCGATTGTACTTTTTAATTAATTTGACTTAAACATATCCTATGCGATTCATGGAATGTCATTGTATTAGCAGAGTAAACATTAGGCCTTAGGTGTTTTAGGTAATCCAACCAATGTTTTCATCCTGTACTATCTTTCTAACGCTCCATGATATAGCTAATGTGAGTTATCTAAGGCAGGGGACTCGAACCTGCGGCCTTTGGCACTCCAGATTATTACGCTACCGACTTGGCTGCCGTGGTTAACGAAAATAATCGTTGCCATGTAATAATGAGGTCGTTTGCCATATTATTTTTATTGCCGAATCTGATAGAGTTTGTGAAATAAAAAGTCCCGTTCTTCGATCCGTCCATTAGTTCCCGAATTATAAGGGGCGAAAAACTGATGTTTTTAACCCTTTTGGAAAAGTGGGCGTGCAAAGGACTAGCACGTCATCCACTTAGTCCAATCACAACTGAGACCGCGAAGCTCCTATCACAACGGAGGACACACAGCTGACTCTGCCACTGGAAGTGGTTTCGGCAGGATCTCTTCAGTCAGAGCTCCCCTCCCCCCTCCGCTCCCTTACAGTCTTTCCCGTCCCATCACAGCCAAGGACGGGAGGTAGATGACGTAGATATCCTTAACACAGCTCGTCCGGTGGGCGTCACCTTTTGCTTCTTTTAATTTTTGAATTATGAGTGAATGGCTCTGGTTAGAAGATTAATTTTTTCGCTAAAATTAATTTTTCGTTTTCTTCTAACGATTTCGTGTAAAAAAGAGCGATATCGGTTCCGAGTAAAGGGCCCCATTAAATGAGTAAATTTCCATAGAAAGAAAAGGAAGATTCGTCACCATCTCGTTATGTCCCAAGATTCGGCACAGATCTTCACTCGGTTCTCCTACATGCCTTTTTGCACTTTTCATATTCATACAAATCTTCTCCTTATATCCTCCACTGCGTGCAACGTGTATCTCATAAGGGTCGTTCCTTTCACATTCTTCCCGTTCACTTTTCCCTCGTCGATTGTCTTCATCAATTTATAATGTCTCAAGATATGACCGATTATGTTGCTCCGTATTCTGTTCAAAGTTTTCATTAGAGTTCCTGTTTCTCCCACTCTTCTTGGAGATTATTCTTTTTCCACTTCTTCCATCGTTTTTCTGTTCATCATTTTTCTGCTACGATCCAATTTGAATATTCCCAGTCAAGACTTTACTGCGGGTAGTGTAACCTACATCTCCCTCCAGTAAAGAATCCTACTTCAGAAGTCACTTCTAATGAAGGGCATCTTTAGTTCCAAAGTTGTATTTACAACTTGAAACAAATTCTTCTTTTGGGAAAATGCCCTCCTCACCTGGGCTGATGCATTCACTACTCCTTCTAGACTACGCCCATTGCTGTTTATATTAATTCCGAGATATCAATAGTCTTTCACTTTTTCATGTTTTTTTGCACTAAAACACGAGTTTTTTTTACACTAGGCAAAGTCTTCTCTCTTTAAACGTATGCCATTACCTAAGTTTTGCTTTCATTAATCTTCAAGTGATATCTCACCAAATCCTTTTTTATGCCAACTCGGGCCTCTCTTAAATATCTTAGTCTCTGATATGATCAAAGGAGCAGCAGTTGAATAAGTACTGATTGCTATGAAACATATAGGCATCAAGTATAGATTCTTTATGCACGACAGACTCGTTAGTGCGAAAAAGATGAAGCAGTGAAACATATTATCTAGGTGATTTATGTTTTTTTTACAACGTAGCGTAAAACTTGATTAATGGACATTTGCATATAATTTGTAAACTCTATTATAGCACTTGAAGGTAACTGCGAAGGAATAACTATTAGCTAATGGAAGAAAATAGTTATTTCTATAAAATGAAAAACATGTGACCAGTTTAATGAGTCTACATCTATGCAATACCCTGCATGCCACCGCGAGGGTATGCAGCAGGGAATGAAGATCACCAAACAATTGTTATAATCGAGTTTTTTTAAATTTATTAACATACTAGTGTATTTTGTCCCTTCTACACTGAGTTCCAGGAAATCGGTCAACACTTTGCATCTCATAAATATATGCGTATGTGGGTGGTGATATTATTACGATATCTACATGTACATTTACTAATTTTCCTGCAAGTCATATCATGAATGTGTAGCAAGAAGAGATAATCACCGAAAATTCATGACTTCATGCAATTTTAGAGAAATACCACCTAATAAAGAAGTGTGCAGAAGTTTAAAAAAATAAAGGAAAATACAAGTCATAGATCTGTAATTTTAAATTAACTCTTATGTGATGCATGAGTTATGCGCAGTTTCAATTTTTATAATATTACGAGCTTAAAAAATTGTTCGCAATTCCAAAACAGAAAAAACAAATGAAACCGACGGAATTCTTCAAGTGGACAGTAATAGTTAATATATATTTTTAGGTATTTACATGATAAGCAATTATTTGCTTTCGTGCATTCCCCATTCTATAATCCTTATTTTTATTACACCTATGTGAGAAGAGAAAAGCCGCTTTTAAGCATATACAGCTGAGAAAGTGACGATGTGAGAAACATTTATCGGCGAGAAAAACTTCCAATTTCTCGCTTATCAAGGTTCAACTGCGTATTCAATTGTTCAATACTTGAGGAACGACACACCCGTCAGTAAAAATTCAACTGACTCCATCCACCCGTTTAATTTCTACGAATCTATTAAGGAAATTGCACTTTAAAGAATATCCTACAGCCACCTCGAGTGAGTGTGGCAAGTGGTGCGACCACTAATTGCACATGCACCAAGTACGTGCACTTGCAGTTACATATACTACCTTATTAAGGATGTTACATAATTCACAATGATGAAATACTAGCTTTTTCACCGACTTATTCCGTGTCTGTCCATTTATGACATAATGGAGTGTGTGAGGCAATGTGCAAATGTAGTCACTCCTGCATCGGTCGGAACTGTAGACCTTTAAAAATCCTCTGGGAGCATCAGAGGATTACTAATAGAATTATTTCATATTGAAATATATACTCTATTAAAAATATAAATTGCTGCATTACTGCAATAGCAAAATACCATTGGGCCGGCCCCACCAGCACTTTCTTCCATCTCAACAACGTAAATTTTTCATGCGGGGAAACTCGTGATCACCTTCACTGCGGTCACCTAGCGCGCTCGACTTTAAAATCCTTCTTCCACCGATGAAGCCTCAATATCTAGTCCATCACCTCGTCGACAAGTATCCATTAATAAAAAAACGCTCGTAAAATCGAATGAAAGCCAGTTAATCTCAAGATATTTGAGCGTATCAATATTATTTTCTTGTATCAGCTGTCGCCGAGAGAAGCAGCCGACGTACTTGAACGACCCGCTGCGGCTGGTGGCCTCAAAATTAATGAAACAACAAAGACTTACCTCTAGATGCTTGACGTGCCGACGAGCGGTGGCTTCTAAAGCAGTGTGGGAACTTAGCTCGCGTCGCATACGAAAAGAAAAATAACGGAACAGTTCTAGCCAATCTCTTCGTCCATTCCACTACGTCCGGACTGGCTATCACAAATCCAACCGGCCACAGACCTAAGGGGAAATGGAGTAAAAAAAACTGTGCCCTGAATTTGAAGGACTACGAGTGGATATCATTTGATGAGCGAAAAGGTCAATGACCGACGGGTCGCACCTCAAATAGCCCCACGGAAAACATTAACCGCAATTCCTGTCCAACTACCGCGCCAAAAAGTGGCAGTAAAGCCCATTCATGCAACTGTAAACCTTAATCTTTGACTGTCATGATACGTGTGGTACTCTTGGCTCTTTGCCATTATTTTTATGATGGATTACCTCGATATTTAGTAACTAGCTGAAGGTGCCCGTTGAAATTCAACGGGAGGGAGAAATATAATAAATAAAAATTGTACTAAAAAATTTAAATATCTTTCATGAAGGGGCGTTAACAAACATTTGTAGTGGAGTGAGCTATTGCTCCAAGTCAGTATCGGAACCATTAATATAATTTAAATCAATGTAAACATATAATTACTGCCTGGACTCATACATGGGCCTTTACAAAATAATAATATTATTCAGAAACTTTCAGGCTAGAAAAAACAAAGAAGGTTAGAAGGGGAGGTGCATACGAATGTCTGTCTGTCGTTGGCAATGAGGTTTGGGTTTTTGGGAATGCTACGACCCACCTCTTCAGCAAAATATTTTTTCTCTGGCCTTTCATGTATGTTAAGTTTGTCTCAATTCTCCAACTTCGAGACAGTGGCGTGAATGAACTTCCTACGGATACGTATCAATGCATTTTATACTAATTGGGGTAAATTCTTTTCTTATAACCTAGTACAGATTTAGAAGAATGGAAAAGGCAGGCCAAGAGGTATATGGAACAGGTTGTGAAGGATGTAAAAGAGAGGAGCTACGTCAATATGAAGAGGTTGGCCGACAGAATAATAGAGTGGAGAGCTGGGTAAAACCAATCGTAGGATTGTTGACCGATGATGATGATGAAATCAGGTACTTGTCGCTCGGTTTCCCATGTTCACACTTTTTACGGTATGCTTGATGTATCACTATATTACAATTTTTTTCATCTTGCTACTCCTATTTTTGATTAGACTTCATTTAAGTATTTAAGTTTCTTATCACGTTCTTGTGTCTCAAAACACTTTTGACTTTCTTGTGACTCAAAACAAAACAAGCATTTTTGAAAGCGGTCCACTTCGGAATACGGTATAAATCTATAAAATATTCACATTTTAAAGCCCACAGAAACTTTATTTAAATCCTACATTTCATTTAAATTTAAATAATTTTAATTTTTTTTTAGGTACGTACAGTTGGTAACAAGTAATCTTCGTCTATTTGCCGACGACGCAATTGTGTACAGCGGCTAAGATTATGAAGCAACATCTAAGTAACTTAATTTAAAGTCTTATGCTTAGACTGACACAATATCCATACCCTAAGC
Source organism: Platycnemis pennipes (assembly GCA_933228895.1). Lineage (NCBI taxonomy): Eukaryota > Metazoa > Arthropoda > Insecta > Odonata > Platycnemididae > Platycnemis > Platycnemis pennipes. The sequence goes on along the minus strand of OW121852.1, from coordinate 48,366,416 downwards.
AAGATTCAAACCCACGCCCTTTGGACTGGTGGGTCTTATTACCACAGCCGGCTCAGAATATCTACATCTAGGCCTGGGCCATATATCGATATATCGTAAAATATCGAGATATTTTAATATATCGCGAATCCGATATTGAGTTTTTATCATTGACGATATATCGTTGCTCGCTAAATATCGTCTTATCGTGCCCCGATATATTATCGGGGCACGATAATATAACGGGGCACGATAAATATCATGATATCGCGTCCCGATAAAATATCACGATATCGCGCCCCGATAAAATGTAACGATAAATATCGCTATAAAAGATCGTGATGTCGGAAAAAGACAGCCTTTGAGTTGGCCTTCGCTTAAGCTGGAGCAAGTACGTTTGTAAACTTACTATTCTGCTATCTGCTAATTCAAATTCTCAGCAGTTCTCTCTCACTCTCTCTTTCAATTTCAGTGGTCTGATAGTTTATAGGTGACGTCATGATCAAATTTTGGAAGGAACTGGAAACAACTGTTTGTAAATTAGTGCATGTATTGACTAGGCCTGGGCGATATTGATAATTCAATATCGGGATACGATAATGTTAGCATATCGATAAATTATCGCCCCGATATTTTATCGGGGCACGATAATATATCGGGGCACGATAATTTATCGGGGCCCGATAATATATCGATGCACGATAAGATATCGGGGCACGATAATATATCGGGGCACGATAAATATCATGATATCGCGCCCCGATAAAATATCACGATATATTATCACGATAAATATCACGATAAAAGATCGTGATATCGGAAAAAGACAGCCGTTGAGTTGGCCTTCGCTTAAGCTGGAGCAAGTACGTTGGAAAACTTACTATTCTGCCTTATACTAATTCAAATTCTCAACATTTCTCTCTCACTATCTCTTTCAATTCCAGTGGTCGGATAGTTTATAGGTGACGTTATGTTCAAATTTTGGAAGGAACTGAAAATAACAGTTTGTAAATTAGTGTATGAATTGTCCGCTGATCTAAATATATCGAAACAAACTCAGCAAACAAACTATTCGGCTTGCTAGAATGATGTGATCTTACTTTAGATGATTACAAAAGTAACTTTCAGTAACATGCATTGTTCTGATTGCTTTACACGTAGTAATTCCTAAATATGCTGTTAACAATTTTTCGGTAAAAATTATAATCAGTCCAAGTAATTTAACAGAATTTACCCTTCCACCGAGCCTCGGTGAAGTTTCACGGTTGATCAACGGTATTTACGGAATACGACGCAAACAGAACTGGTACGTGATGTCTGTCCCGTATGGCCCGAACCAACTGTGTGCGACTTGCTTCATAGCAGCCTGACCGGAACAGGTTGGTGATCAGACAAGCCACATTGCTTGTGCAGGCGAATTTTAAACGACAGAGAGACGCACATCATATTGATTTCGATCGCAGCTCATGTTAAAGTCGGCCGTGTCGCAGACATGCGGCCGCAAACTAAACGCAGGCCAGCCGCACACAGGCACAATATCGATGGCGAGCCAGACTCACATTGGGTGCAGATCATCATCACATCTCACATTGATGATTTCGACTGCACACTATCTGCGGGCGGTCGCCCACGGCAATTCAGACCTGCAGGCAGCCATACGCAGACGAAATGTATGTTATTTCCTAAAGAGAAAGAACTTTTTTTCGTGAGCTGATAAAACTAATGTATTTACCTAATTTAGTCTCAAACTGCTGACTTCTACTGAAATCCTTCCCGAGAAATAATATTTGGATAATAAGACGCAAGGAATGAAATTAATATTTTCATAAATCCTCCGAAAGATTGAAATGAAACAGGATGACTATGAGGAATTCACTTCTGAATGTAATGACCTTGATCACCTTAATGACCGGCAGCTGAAAGCGGGTGGTGACGTCATATTTAGGCATACAATATATTTGGCCATTAGGTACTACGTGTAAAGCAATCAGAACAATGCATGTTACTAAAAGTTACTTTTGGTAATCATCTAAAGTAAGATCACATTATTCTAGCAAGTAGAATGGTTTGTTTGCTGAGTTTGTTTCGATATATTTAGATCAGCGGACAATACATACACTAATTAGCAAACAGTTGTTTTCAGTTCTTTTCAAATTTTGAACATGATGTCACCTATAAACTATCAGACCACTGGAATTGAAAGAGAGAGTGAGAGAGAACTGCTGAGAATTTGCATTAGCAGATAGCAGAACAGTAAGTTTTCAAACGTACTTGCTCCAGCTTAAGCGAAGGCCAACTCAACGGCTGTCTTTTTGCGATATCACGATATTTTATCGGGGCGCGATATCGTGATATTTTATCGGGACGCGATATTATGATATTTATCGTGCCCCGATATATTATCGTGCCCCGATATCTTATCGTACCCCGATAAAATATCGGGCCCCGATAAATTATCGTGCTCCGATAAAATATCGGGCCCCGATAAATTATCGTGCCCCGATAAAATATCGGGCCCCGATAAATTATCGCGCCCCGATAAAATATCGGGACATGATAAGACGATATTTATCGAGCAACGTTATATCGTCAATTTTGAAAACTCAATATCGGATTCGCGATATATTACAATATCGCGATATTTTACGATATATCGATATATCGCCCAGGCCTAGTATTGACCGCTGATCTAAAGATATCGAAACAAACTCAGCAAACAAACTATTCGGCTTGCTAGAATAATGTGATCTTACTTTAGATGATTACCAAAAGTAACTTTCAGTAACTTCATGCGATATCATGATATTTTATGGCGATATTTATTGTGATCTCGATATTTATAGCGATATTTATCGTGCCCCGATATCTTATCGTGCCCCGATATATTATCGTGCCCCGATATTTTATCGTAGCACGATAAGACGATATTTATCGTCACGATATGAGTTATCGTTATGGCCACGTTATCGATATGCTAACATTATCGTATCCCGATATTGAATTATCAATACCGCCCATGCCTATCTACATCTACGTAAAACCCTGAACCCTCGAAGCCACCGAGAGGGTGTGTGGCAGGGTGTGAAGGATCACCGTCTATGCACTACTTGACATGGTACTAATAGGTACAATTACACTACTTCATGCTTGTGCATGTACATCTAATGAATACTCTGAAAACCACCCCGAGTGCATGTGGCAGGGGACTAGTGCATATCCATCTGTATCGAATGTATGGAGTAAATTTTTTAAAAAATTAGCCTAGTTCTTTCAATCATGCGTGAAAAGATGTCAAAACCATAAACTTTTACACTTTTATAGATTCCCTATCCAGCTTACTATACATTCAACAAGGATGCAGCATGATACAAAGGATAGAAAGCATGGCCTATTACGTTAACAAAAATTATTAATGTACTTAATCTCTACCCTCAATTGTCCTATGCAGCGCGATATATGATAGGTGATGATTCTCCGACTGCCACACACCCACTGGATGGCTTACAGGTTTCTCTTCAGGTGTTGATGCAAGCCTGGTTTTAAAGGATATTTTACATTTAAATTCAGCGAGCGAGTCTAAATTCCCATTTGTTACTTTTTCTAAATACCTAAGTGTCGTTCTGTGTGGACATAACCGCACGTATATAACCCACTGAGAGGGATTCAGAAGCCTTATTTCCAATAGATTACATGGGAATAGGTACATGGGAAAATTAAAATGGATATCGCAGCTTTTAGCATAGAAATTGGAATATAGAGATTTTTTTCATTAACGTATATAGGATTTTACGCTGCAAACTCAGGCATGCCCTAGAAAGTATTCATACGGAATAAGTTCATATTTCAATTTACTTATAGAAATGACTACCTAATTATAAACTTTTATGTACCTTGTTTTAACTAACAATTTCGGTTCATCTGTGGCTGAACAACAAACTAATTGGAACTATTGCATTACTCTGCATCACAGTTATGGAAGTTACAAAGAAAATTAACTGATTACAGTTAAAGTTAATCTCTGCAAACAGTAACCAGTTGAAGTTAAAAGTTACTTTTCTGAAAAAGTAACCGATTAGAAGTTAAAGTTAAAAAAAAGTAACTTTTACGTTTAAAGTTGCTTTTTCAGTTACGTTGGCAAATTGGATGCTGTGGTGATAGAGGCCTTGATGGTTTTTTGTTTTGACAAACAAAGCAAACGCTGAAAACTGTCATTGTGGTTTATTCCATCCGTGTATATACATTTAAAAAAATACATTGGAAGTGGGGATTTTCGTTGTAATTCCATTTAGTGTCCAGAGTGTTGTTGCTCAGGTTTCCTAGTGTCTGCTGAAAGGATTCGGCGATTTTTCTGAGGTGGGGCTCCGATTCCGGGTTTATAAGTCGTCGTGAATGTAGGACTTTCTGACGAACCATGGTGCGTCTGTAATTTGCCGCAAAGATTGTTCTGAGCGGTGGAAAGTGCTTTAAGGAGGTTGATCCGAAAAGTGAAAGTCATGTCATTTTTTTTATATTTTCAGAACCTTAAAAACTAAAGTTCCACTATCCAATAAAGTAAAGATAATTATATCAACCCATACTCCTTTTTGCACAAATTGCATTTGAAATTACAAACGATTAACGGCGAGAATGGCCATCACATGGGAATATAACGTTTAAAAATACAATGGTGACATGCCATTTTAGCAAAAAACTGATATTTTATGCGTAATTTCACAAGAAATAAAATGACACGAAAAAAAGGCATCAACCCACCGAGTTTTTCGCTAAATCCAGCAATTTATGCGCTTATAGCAGACGAAATGCGTTAGTTGACTTCAAGTGGCGCTGCGGTCGCTCTAGCCAAAATGTATGGCGTATGAATAATATCATTACTAATGATATATTAAAGCATATTTCTGAAAAATATTATAACATAATGTTGGCTAGTAATATTCTGGTGTTATACATTAGTAAATTCATTGGGTACATGAATTTATTTCTTTAAAGTAAATGCTGAATTGACTCCATCGTCGAGCTGATTAAAATGATCATAAAAAAGAAATCATTCGACTTTACATCGTATTTCTTGTGATATTTATGACTTTCAATAGCTTAGGTAATTTTCTTTGTAAAGTAAGGATCACTTAGCAGGCATATACTCGTACTTAAATTAATAAGATTCCTCAGACAACTTGACTCAAGCAGTCGTGAGCCAACCTCCTTAAGGTTAGTTTTTGATATCGATCCCCACATTGCAATGTGACGTATCCCTTCACAATCGTAACACTGCAGTGGAAATGGCTTAATTATATAGAGTTACAGTAGATGCTAAGGGTGTGCCTGCGCACCTTTTTTCGCGATTCACTGGGGGCTGATGTTTTGACGACGCAATGTCGCCGAGTAAGAACGTGGACTGGCACATTGCAACAGATACGTTAGTTTGAATGAAACCACCTCCCCCTAGTTATCCGTCTTAATACTTTAGGCGACCCTTCTTTCTCGGCTTCAACTATCTAGTATTGACGTGATGATGTCACCGGGTAAGGCCGTCTGTCTTCGCGTGGTTTCGTGTTTTCTCGTCTGAGGGTGCTTTCCTAAACTTTAGCGGTCACTCCCCTCAGCCCCGCATTTGTTTGGATGCATTTGTCTGGGCCTAATCATTGCATTCTTGCACAACTATCCTTGCATTCTTAGATACCGCTTTATTTTCCCTTTTGTCTGTTGGGCAACCTATGCGCCCAGATTCGGACAGGTCGACATTCACCAAAAATGAACGAAAAAAATTAACTAAAGTTATTTTTCTATCAGTTAATTCATAACTGTAACGATTAAAAGTTAACTCTTCTAAAAAGTAAAGTTTAAATTAAATAGTTAACCACAGTTTAACGATTAATTTTAATCGTTAATTATTTAAATAGTTAATTCCAACTATTCTCTGCATAAACAAACAATTAGTTACCTTTATAGTCAACATTTGGCGTGTCTTATGGCTGCAAGTTTTCTTCAGGGTGGTAGTATTTTGAATCTTGGTTTCATTCGAGTCGTATAAAACGGGGTAGTATTTTTTGTTTTTTCACGGTAATAAGTTTTCTCCCTGCTTGATAATGCATGACTGGTGATGTTACACCCGCTGCCACTCACCCTTTCAATGGCTTACAGGGCATGGTGTGGATGTCGGAACCTCTCAAGCGAGGTAAGGACCCCACAGGGATTTTACTCTTAATTACGCCCCAAAATCGTTCATCCAAGATCTCAGGGACAAAACAGGCAATTAGAAGAGATTGCGTGAGCTTGGTCACGTATCGACTCATCCCGTCAACGGATGTTCAAAAGGCAAAAAATGCGGCCACTAACCATCACTCAGGTTCATCACAAATTGGTTGAAGCATTCAACTCAAATAAAATTCTTCAAAGCCAATAAAATCTCCCTCTAAACATCAAGATTATTACGGAGGTGGATAGCATTAATCAATTACGCAAATCAGACATCTTGGAATTAAGCATTCACGATGCCAGTGGTCATCGTGAAGCTCGGAAAATTTAATAGCCGGAAACAAAAAACATACGGATGAGGGCGTTGACATGATTGAGCTAATCATAACTCCATCGGGACATACACAAATAAAAAAAATAAATAAAAAATAAATAAATAAAAATGTGTTATAAATGTCTTGAAAATCACCACTATTTTGGAATGTATTCTGGAGTCCCAATAAGTGTGGTTACAGAGAACACTTCATTGCTGAGCATTCTCTAGGAAATATAAGTTTTAATTTACATTTAATTTATTTATAGAAATCACTAACAAATCCACTATTGCATTTCTTTGCAGAAATGAATAATCGCCCCGAAAATGTTTACGTCCCAAACTTTTCGTCTTTTCTAGTCCCAAAATTTTGCGGATCACCTTGCCCCGGAAATTATTTTGGTCTTGCCTCGTCTCAAAAAGTTTTTGTCTCGTCATGTTCCGAAAATATTGCCACATCCAGTTTTATTTCATCCGTCATATCTACCACAAGTTTTTCATTCTGGAATTATTGTCTTTATTTCAGCATCCATCAAGTTTTCTTACCCTGACCGATTTTTTAAAATTGTTCAATACAAACTCTAAAAGAGCATTGTTGAATTCATTCGAGTATATGTAAGAAGTTTCAGTGAGAGTTTAAGAGAGAATTTTAAAATTCTTTTTAGCGGTAGCACATTCCTTTATAAATTGGTATCCCACATATTACGTCTTATAAACATGCAACCAACTGATATTGAAGTTTAATCGATTACGTTTTTTTATTAAAACTGTTCAGTTTATTCCTTCCATTTTGCGCATTTAGGTAGAAATATTCGATAACATTTGCGAAAACAGTGAAATAGGTTTTGTTGTTGTTACAATTGAAAGCAAAATGATCCTTCTTTTTTCTGGCTCATACTTTGGTTAAGAAGTATTTTGGGATATAAAAAATATGCCCTTTAAGCATAATAGTATTCGTATGCTTATTTTGAAGATTCAGCCAATGCCACAGACCTTTATGGAGGTTCGCAGGGAATTTTGTAGGTGTAGTTGAAGAAAGATTGTGATTTCCAGTTCCAAAGCGGAGAGGTGTGGTATATTGGCATCTATATCGACTTCCAATTCCAAAATCTTGTCAATTCCGTTATCAATGCTGAACAGATATTATCTTTTTTCCAAAAACGGGGTAAATGTGAGTCTCCATCTGCGTGCATTGGGGTGAAAGGGATTTGGTCCACTATTAAAAAATGTTTACGAGCATTTTTGATTGGATATTAACCAGCATTTGGCGTGATATTTGAATCACCAGGTGTTAATCAATCCATGTTAAAACTTTCAACTAAACTGAAGTCAATATGCAGAAATAGAAATATAGAGAATATATAAATTTCTTCGAAAAATTAATATCGTGAATCCATATTTGGAACACGATTTCAACTTAAATTACTTGCATAGAAATGGATGTGCAAATATAAGAAGCTATAAGAAGAGTATTTATGCATTTCATGCATTTAAACATGAATATTTCATGCATATTCAGTTCTTCTAAAATTATTATTGTAATTTTACAGTCACTCATCATTTATGTCAGATGGGAAAGTAAAAAGACTCAGTTACTTTATTCATTCGTTTCGGAATAAACAATGTAATTTTCTTTTTTTATAATAACTGCGTTATCATATACTGTAACCAATTTGTTGGGTATAGTTGGTAATGATGTCATAAAAACTTTCTAGTTATTTTGACAGTGAATTTTATCTATAAATGTGAAAATGTAAACATAAATAGGAAACATTTTATCAATTGTGACAAAGAACCAATACACGCACTTTACAAAGCTTTCCTTTATCACACATCCATCATTCAGCCGATGTTCCAACTTTAACGCTGAATTTAAAAGAAACATATCCAACATGGTTGCGACTTCATAGTTACTCCGGAAACCATTGATGAAATATTTGCTGTTGTCAACGCTCAACCTTTCAAAACCCGGACACTCGAACGGTATCCCTCTTACAGACACTGGGGCGTGAAGCTATAGAATAAGTCATTTCGCCCGATTCCGTACTTGGACAATGAATTCAGTGCTGCCGTGATGAGATTATCAGCAGTTCCCGCTTTCGCGAGGACAATTGCGCTATCTGCAATGGAAAAAACAATCATCACATGAGCTTACAGAGAATTGAATAGGCACTTAATGTACAAGCACAGAAAACGATTTTGAATTCTAGTCATAATATATGGATGAAAATGACATAAAATCGGTCCAATAATTGCCGTAGAAACTTACGTATTTTTCCCAGAAGGAAATTCTCGCATGCGTACAACACGATGTAATTCGCGTTGTCCGTACTGACGATGTAGTAATTTAATTTGGTGGTCTTACCTGTAAGAAAAAAGAAATCATACTAATATATCAAAATAATTTTTCTTTACGTCCGTTGCATAAACGGATCCAATAACGTACTTAATGCAGACAATTCTGTACTCATGTCATCATAAGCACATCTTTATGGATATTATTATAGATATATCCTGCCAAAGTACCTTCTCAACTGACATGGAAACAGAATCGTATATAGTATAAAATGGAGGTTCACGCACGAGGACCGAAAATTAAGTTGACTGTTTTTTTTATGACCAAGCAGGCTGTTCAGCAAAAAGATTCGAATTCCTTTTAGCGCGATACAAAATCACTGCAATGACCAGAATAGACCATTCTGAATATATGTATAATTTAATAATTATAATTTAGAAAACATTTAGTGGAAATACATACAGAAAAAATTGAAGCATTCGAAACTAGAGAACTTCATTTAAACTAGACAACAAAACTGTGGGATATGTAGGGAGAGGAAGGGTTGAAATCATTTTTCCATCCCTCCTAGCCAACCTAAATCGGTGAAATGCATTCATCAACAAAAAAGACTAAAGTAGCATATAAGTTTCTTGGAGTTGCAATATGGCAACTATCCATTAGTTGTTTCACTAATCATTTCAAAAGTTGTTTCAAAGATATCACAATTAATATTACTGATTGTGATATCACTAATATATCACAATTGACATTTCAAGTAGGATCCTGCAATCAACACATCCCAAGCAGCATCGTATGGCAGTTATACGTCGGCCCAATGTCATTTTGACGTCACCAATGTCGTTTTAAAATCGGATGATGATGCCGATATAAAAATGACATATAAATGATACATTTCTCCGTTGCAAAATTGATCTCGTCGATCGTATCTTTAAGTGATATTTAATAGGTATCGTTTTCTGATGTAAACATTATGTCAGCTGAGCTGACTAATAATGGGCATAAAAATGATCGTATTTTTCTGGTCGCTGGATTTTATAATTTTGAGTATTCACATTTTTTCCTCCGACGTCAGAGAGAAGAAAGTCAAAAATTCGTGATTGGTCAGAACATCAGAAGCCATTTGGAGGTCTGTGTGAGAAGTTCTCGGGATCGCCACAGGGTCAGGGATTGCAGGGCTGCCGACGTTTCGATGTCCGACTCGGCCATCGTCCTCAGGGCAGCCTGAGTCCGATGGCGATCCCGAGAACTTCTCACACAGTGCATTCGCCGGGAAAGTACGAAATCTTTTTCCATTTGGAGGTCTACATATAAAATAAGAAATATAATTATTTAAGGATTCGATGTTTGCTTACAAATTGCCGTTCCAGGCTTGGAATATCCTACATTTACCGCCAAGCGCGGCTTTAGCGCTGGATGGGGTTCATCTTTGGTCGTGGCTTCTTTGAAACCCTTTCTCCCTTGCGTTGCCATCCTTGATGGACCGCGAGGGCTCAAAATCTAGTAACTTGAACCTCGGTAAAATTGCCATGCGAATTAGGGATCCTTGGTAGCGTAGCTTTGGCTTTCCGGGCCAGACCAGGTCTGCGCGTTGGTCCAGAAAGCCAAAGGTCCGTGGTTCGATTCCAGGTCCCGGTGAATTCTTTCACATGGAAATTAATGTTAACCCCCCATATTGGGTCATAACGCCAATAACTTCAACAGAAAACGAGTTTGAAAAATGTTATTACAATGATAACGCTTAAACTTACGCATCTTTCACTAAGGGAAGTTGGGTCAGGAGTAAAGTGGTTATCCCATTAATATCATAAACGCTTAAAATTACCCTTTTCTTAACAAGGAGAGTAGGATCAGGGGTGAATTGCAGTGTTCTCAATTTGAACATTCTTAGATCGAAACTACATCTCGCCTTTTCTTTTTCCATCGCAGTTTTATTGTACGACCGTCCCTGATTATAAATATTTTTAACATGTTTATCCAGGATACAGTTTTACTATGTTACTTATTAAATCATCTCAATATCATATCAATGAAAAATCAGTCCATGGTAATATCAAACATACGGTGGCCCAAAATCATTTTTATGCCACTGTATAGTGGTGAAAGATGTGTTTTTATCATCAAATTTATATCGGCCCAATATCGTCAGCAAATGTCATTTTTATAATGGCAAATGTTATCACTTTTGACATTTCCTGATATCGGTAGCCAATATCGGATTGACCAATAAGTGATATGTGACGGTGTAAAAATGATATTGGGCTGATATCATGATGCTGCTTCGGATATTAGTAACCTATCAGGTAATTGATTATAACGAAATTTTAAAGTATACCAGAATCCATACGTATATAATGAATTTACTGTGTATAATATATCAATGTAATACTTCTCCTTAAAGTGTGATAGCTATTTCTCAGGTGTTAATCATACCAAATGACTTACCTCCGTCCTTGGTGATAGTAAACGTGAAATATGTCCCAGCTGCGGAGTTAACTCCACTTCCACCGACCACATCTACGGTGCCTTGAGCATTACTGGTGCCACCTCTGAAAAAAACAAACAAGGAAACGCCGTCAGTACATCATGCAATTTGTTAGTCATATGTACCTTTTCAATAGAAATCTTGTGTTTTATTCCAAAATATGTCTGGCATAAGTTTCCAAATGGAGAGCTCATGAGTTGTTTCCGTCTATCCATGCGGAGTTAAAATAAATGAGCCACATGAACGCATTCAAATTTGGGAAGGGTTACCAGTTCATAAATCAGCTAACAAGAAACATTATGGACAATATCCTTGAGGAAGAGTCCACAACAACAATCATTTACCCCAGGATAAATAGATGGCCCCTAATCAGTGGATACTAATAATAATAAAAGATAATGACAGGGGAACGAGGAAAATGATGACATCTTTAGAAATCTTCATCCGAAATCTTCCGTCGCTAGATTGTATCTCCCTCGCAATGTGGGTGGACAAGGACTATTGAATCTGGAGTGTCTCTATAACAGAGTTGTCCAGGGTACAGCATGCCAGGTTCTAAACAGCAAAGAACCCCTGATGTGCCTCGTAAGAGAACATGAGATGGCTGGGGCAGGGGCGTTTCTTTTCCAGGTGGCAAAGACGGCAGCACACGAAATTGGTCTAGACTTCAACCTGTCATCCAATGGAAGCGACAATGACACGTCCATCTTCTCATTGAAGGCAGACGCTCTCAAGCTCGAGATAAAGAAAGCCGAGCAGAAAACCTTGCTGACATCGATAAACCTTGCGCACATCGATAAGCATAGCTATCGATAAGCCTATGCTAGCCGGAGACTCAAGAGGTGGATGTTACTTAATGGTAAACTTAATAATGATAAAATAATTATTATTTGCTTGAGAAATATCAAGGAGAGTTATGAAGGGAGGTAAACACAAAATGGAAAATCAACCGTACTAAATATATATGGTCTAACCCCATCACTAACACAAATATAATAAGTAGGGATGGTTCGGTTCCACTTTTTTTCGGTTCCGGTTCCGGTTCGGTTCTTAACTTCGGTTCTCGGTTCCGATTCTCGGTTCCGGTTCTTACTTTGCCACTTACTTTGCATTACTCAATGGTAAGATAAGGTAATCAATAATCATTTTCAGAGACTGAATTAGAATAATTCGTGACTTTGAAGCATCTAAGTACACTATTTCACCAGGTTTTAAAGTGAAGCCTCCACTTTCGGAGTGTGAGTAGGTTTCAAACTGGTTTTCGCGCCAATTATTTCGGTACCGATTATTTTTGGCCTCGGTTCCGTTTCCGGTTCTAAGCTCAAGAACCGGTGGAACCGAGAACCGAAGAACGGAACCGACCCATCCCTAATAATAAGCTCCATTTCCCCACCTGTCTTATGTTAATACACAGACACGAAGGCACTCACATTTTCTGGATCCCAGTTAAGCTGACCGTGTACCGGAGATCCGTCGTGATCACGGTGAAGACGTAATTGACGCATCTCCAGGTGTGCCGGTGAATTGTTGGTGTCCGAGCGATTTCTCTCCAGGTGGCAACCAACTAAAAGAAAGAGCTGTTTGTGACGACAAAGACACTAAATGTAGTGCAAGGGGATCAAACACAGCAGAGCTATAAATACCGATACCTATGTCCTTCAGATATCTTTACATCGCCTACGGACCGATTGCTATCGTGTGTTCGTTTATATAGGTACAGTCATTTGCAAAAGTCTGTGGGCAACTTCCGCCGCGTCAATAGTGGCCAAGCTTTGAATCCACCAAGTATGTTGGCACTAACTGTGTGGTAGAGAAAATTTGTGCTAAGGTAACGGTAATACACGATATGTAAAAATGGCGGATTTTAATGCCTGGGTCCTCAAAAAAAATGATCGGTAACGAATAATAATGACGCATAGGATCAAGGCTACGGTATAATTAGGGCCCTACCACTTTTATGATGCAAAATAAATCTCGACAAATGCGTGCGACTGCTTAATACTCTGATTACGCCTGTGATATTGCCGCGAAGTGTCGTGCCCTAACACGTTATAAGATTCATTTTTCTCACTTAATAGTTCATTTTCAGTCCGTTTCTCTTTCTCATATGATATAGTTTCAACGGCAAGCTTGCTGAATGAAACTCCGAGCGTGCCCAGTATGAAATAAAGACATTTGTCGTCGTTGAAAGTTACTTGGCCTAGCCAAGGCATACGCATTCATTACGTAATTTATGCTCCATTGCATGAATAATTAAATAATGACACTGCTACATAAAAAAAAAGATGTCTTACTCGCTACGTGGATTCCATTTCACTATCCAAGATATCTCGCGCAATTAATTTGATGCAGTCCAATCAGTTCACCAATATAATTTAACACGTATTCGTGGTAGGTTAAATAATCATTTGAATGTATGCGGTTCATAGAATTTATTAAAGAAACCACTCTCATACACAATACGATAACAAATAATTTGCGGTCATAAGTATTTATGGACATTTTCAGTCATTTATCTTCCGATGAGTCTTGCTTCAATCAGGGTCCACCACCAACACTAAGTATCACCGTAGTCGGTTATTTTACCAGCAGCGCACCGAATATTCTTCTGTCAATCCTCATTATCACTACACCAGAACGTTTTCACTAATCATTTAGCGAGTATTCCTCCAAATATTTTGCAAAATAGGATTAATGCCATACCTATGTATTCCTTGGGACCGGACCGCCATTCCAATGTTCACAGATATCAAGGTAATGTTTATTTACGTCTTGTTGTTGTTGACGACGAAATAAATACACAAAATTTATGGAATTAGAGAACTACTCGTTGTTGCAATGCATTTTATGCCTTTAATTTTCATTTAACGTATTCGTGCTTGAACGTTCGTAGGGAAACCATCTCTGTAGGAGTCATAGGCGCTTCTGAGGTGGGTTTTATGTTAATAATGTGTCGTTTGGACTCCCATAGCATGTTTTGAGTTATTTTGTGCTTCAGTTTTTTGCAATTGTTTTTCGGATGGCTTTTGTTTCACTTGACCACGTCATCGACTCACCGATCATTGTTGAATTCGAGCGACTGAATTACCAGTGCCGAGGGAAATCGAACTGGGGATGGAAAAACAACCTGTTGATTGTTATCATTTGTAGTCAATAAGCAAAATAGCCATTTGAACAATTTCTTCAAGGAATTTTTTAAAAATGTTTTCACTTTGGTCAAGAAAAGCATATTTACTCGCTCTTAATCCAGCTCTCGTGGATTATTATCTGTATCTTTGTCATCAAGCATGAAAAGGTTCCATTAAATCCTTGAAGTGGCTAGTAATACTTTCAATCATTTAACGTAATTGTAATTAAAATTTCTAATTTCGCGTAAAATTTTGTGATGGTCAAGTCAAATGATGCGTCAGTATCATTTACTTGCCCATCATCCGTTAGAAATCTTGAAATTGACGCAACTCTCTACTAAATACTGTAGAATAAGTGTAATACAGTAGTAAGTGAGAGGGGTACAATCTGAGAACATCAAGAGAAACCTAGCGCGGAGGACGCGAGCGGATGCACATGTAAATGTAATCTGGAGGCTATCGTCTTTTTGGCGTCCCTCCTCCTGCTTCAAGCGCAAGATCCTACGGATTGGTATCATCATTGATGATCTTGGTTATCCAAAATGAAAAAACGTCTAGAATTTCCGGCCATTTTGTCGGCAATGACACCCGAGGCTCGCCGAATCAAAAGAGGTGGATGCTGCATTAGTAATGAAAATAAAAAAATCTACATAACTGTGTATGAAACCGCGAGAGTCAGTGACATGCGAGATCTCTGCCTGGCATTAGTTTCAAGTCAGAAGGTATTATATACTCGAATGAATCAGACATGCGAAAATACTAGTCTGCACAAACTGCCTACATTTAGCAGAGAATTATAGTGCTATTGATTTGTAGTATACATTAGATATGGTTTCATGAGACACGTGTAGGTGAAGTTTTATTATATGAAAAGTAATGTTTATCAATCAGGAATTTATGGAACTGAATTATTTAGTTAACATTTTCCGAAGCATGCATGAGATGGTTAAGTTAAAACATGAACTTGTTAAATCAATTCAGACTCTCCTAATTAACGTTGCAATATATATTCTAATTTCCACATTTATTTTTGATATTCTCTATTACTGCCCAAATCGTGTTCGAAGAAAATGAATCTTTGAACCGTCGCACAGTGGGGCCAAATCGCATTTTGCCGGACAAAAGTCCAAAACTGCTTTTTATGAGATAACGTCTTGAAATTTGGCACATATACACACAAATGATTGCTGATCATGGAATGGTAAGTCATTTTTATAGGAATTACCCGTTACTTAGATACAGAGGCTCAAACACGACCAAATTTCGAAAAAAGCGCCCGCTCTCATTTTTCTTCGAAAATCTTAAAAGTTGAGCAGATATAGGAGTAAATAAAGGATTTTTATGAAATAAAAAACATTTCCATTTGTGAACAGGGTACTTTGCCTATACTATGTATACGTTTCAGACATTTTTTCCCATATTTGAGTGCTATTACGTCACAAAATGGCGGACCCTTTTTTTAGACAAAATTTTACATAAAGTAGACAATATAATCCTTATTCGGAAAATGGTCTCTGGGATACTTCATCAGAGTATAAATTGAACATATTTCTAGGTTACTCCGTAAAAATATTTGAAAAAAGTTTGCGACGCCGAGAATAAACTCGATTTTTCGATCGCGCGTCGCGGCCCGACTCCGCGCAGCGGGACCTGGAAATACGAGACTCCGTTGGATTGTTCATGTTGTGTGGATAATAACTTCTCGAATATAACTTTTTCAGGCTTTGCATGCTGTCACTGGTTTCTAAAGATTCTATACTGAAGATTTTTCGAGGATATTGGTTCGAAAGAATGGATCAGTTTGTATTGTCCATATGTTCTTCAGTGCACTCCATTCAGTTCACTCGTAACTGAGGTAAATTTGTCATTTGAATAATTTTCGGAATCATTTTCAATAACAACCACTCTTAGTAAGGCAAGGAGAGTGCTTTCAAATGTAGGAAAAGTCCTGATGTGGTGACGGAGATGTCACCTGAGGAGGTTTTGTTCTTACTGATCACTAGGGGGCTGACTTATAGTCAGTATAATTCACTTAGAAGCTCCGTTCTTAGTCACGGACACGAGTTGTATCCCCGATTCGGATTACTCCGATGGAATAAGTATAACTGAAAACATGTGCCAAGTGAATCTTCAGTATTTATTAAATCACATGGTCTCACGGGTACTGCAGTGCGTATCTACATCGCAAACCTCCATCGATAAAGTTAATTCCACTTTAATATGCAAGTACGGATTTGATGGAAGTTCGGGCCACGCCCAATATGAACAACTGTGGGAAAGTGCAGATTCGTTAAATGAATTTTTATTCATGAGATCCCTAGTTACTCTTACTTTGGTAAATGATTCTTCAGGTAAGAGATTCGAGCGTATCTATTTTATTTTTGGCTAATCCGCATATAGAACAAAGGGGCAATATTAATACTTTCCCTGTTTTAGCTGTGATTATCTGGGCAAATCCGTGGCCGTCGTCCATCAGATTTTGCCGGCCCATTCGCCTTCAGTAACTCAAAGAGACGAAGGAAATAGCCAAGACAAAAAATAATTATTTGCAAAGGCAGATTGACGATTTATAAAATTGGATTTCGGGATGTTATTCATTGTCCTATATGCCGACCACGGTCCATAAAGTACTCATACATGGAGCGGATTTTTTGAAAGGGGCAATTCTTCCCTTAGGCCAGCTATCCGAAGAGGCGATGGAGGCCCGCAATTAGGACGCCATGAAATTTCGAGAAAGATTCACGCGGAAACACTCCAGGAAGGCCACCATTGAGGACCTATTCAAAAGACTTGATCACGTTCGATCCGTTGCTTTTCTCCACCATATCATTGACTGCGAAGACTGATAGGAGGCTTCCGAAGGAATTACGAGAACTATTACTAATAGAAAACAAAGAAGAAGCATAGAATCAAAATGAGATGATGGTTACGACTCGTCCGAGGACTAAGAATTTTTCTTGAAACGAACAATCGGCAAAGAAAGATTGGTCAAAGGACGAATTGTAGTGACGAATTCGTGGGGATGGATGAGTGGTTAAGGAAAGGATAGTGAAAAGGCGATCGCATTGTCAGGATCCCGCTACCAACCACCCTTTCCTTAACCGCTTCCTTACCCACCCCTCATTTGAACACCGCCGACCTAACTTCCTCTGTCGACCCTCCTTTCATTCTCTCCGGGTATTCCCTTCTTGCGTTTTTCCCTTCATTGGCGCAAACAGACCTCTTCTCACCCTTATCTCTCTCTCAAGGAGCGTATCGGTACACGTACGAACAACCCATCTCCTCTAACTGTTTCTTCGCCTTCTTAACCATTCCCAAATATAAACATGGTGTGTGCTTTCAGAAATTTGTCACTACCTGAAGAGGACTCGGTGAGTTAAAACTAAGTATGCTCTGAGGGTGAAAATCATTTGGGATAATGATATTTATGTTCTTTTCAGTATCTTACAAGTAATGGCATTTCATTTATATTATTGAATTGATTTTATCGGTACTGACAATATCAAAATGAATTTAAGTCATTCTCGTTTATTGCCATCCTCTTTTCAAATTACTTTCTCTTTTTAAACCAGCAGCAAATTCTATGCAAAATAACATCAGTTTTCCAGTTTTATTTAATATATTATTGATTAATCTAATTGTGTTTCATCTATATTACTTTACTTTTCGTCGAGAGCATTGCAATTTGACATTATTACACTGTGTGATCAGCATTGCGAAATAAAAATGTAAAACCACAGTAAATTCAAGTTTAAATTAATCCATCCCTCAAACCTAATGATCCAGTATCTCACTCAATACAAACAGATGATAATGCGCACAACAGAGCTTTTTGTAAACACTCATGAAATCATGCTGATTTTAAACAGAATATTGAATTTCATTGTAAGAAGCTATACAGAATGATATTGTGAAAATGATTCCCCTTAGGTAATCGTTAAAATTAAATATCAATTTTCTTATATTGTCAGTTTCAAGTTACTTATAGGAGAGTATCCACTGATATTATTTCTGACGCATCAAAGAGTCAGATAACAAAGAGCAACAACAAGTCGTAATTTGCCAAGCAGGCATTATTTTTTTTAAGACTGCACATTGTCATAAACGTTCCGTTTTGCGCCACCCTCCTCGGGTAGTAAAGGCGAAGGATGTAGTTCGGGGTGGAGGAGGAGAGGGTAAAGGGAAACAAGGGAATCCCAAATGTTGCCTTTTTATGGAGAACATGCATGGTTCCCCGAGAACCGGCATTCTTGCTCAAGAGCTGAAAGACGTTCATAATTTTCAGCATGATTCCGAAAATTATCCAAATTAAAAAATTACCGCAGTTACGAGTGCACTAATCCATTATCTAGAACCAATCTCCTCGAAAAATCTTCAATATAGAATCTTTAGAAATCAGTGACAGCATGCAAAGCCTGAAAAAGTTATATTCGAGAAGTTATTATCCACACAACATGAACAATCCAACGGAGTCTCGTATTTCCAGGTCCCGCTGCGCGGAGTCGGGCCGCGACGCGCGATCGAAAAATCGAGTTTATTCTCGGCGTCGCAAACTTTTTTCAAATATTTTTACGGAGTAACCTAGAAATATGTTCAATTTATACTCTGATGAAGTATCCCAGAGACCATTTTCCGAATAAGGATTATATTGTCTACTTTATGTAAAATTTTGTCTAAAAAAGGGTCCGCCATTTTGTGACGTAATAGCACTCAAATATGGGAAAAAATGTCTGAAACGTATACATAGTATAGGCAAAGTACCCTGTTCACAAATGGAAATGTTTTTTATTTCATAAAAATCCTTTATTTACTCCTATATCTGCTCAACTTTTAAGATTTTCGAAGAAAAATGAGAGCGGGCGCTTTTTTCGAAATTTGGTCGTGTTTGAGCCTCTGTATCTAAGTAACGGGTAATTCCTATAAAAATGACTTACCATTCCATGATCAGCAATCATTTGTGTGTATATGTGCCAAATTTCAAGACGTTATCTCATAAAAAGCAGTTTTGGACTTTTGTCCGGCAAAATGCGATTTGGCCCCACTGTGCGTCGCGACGCACGACGCGTCGTGCTCCCATCCGTCTCTCTAACTTATTTTTACAATATTACTTGCCTCCTAACCTTCGTGTTTTACCAACTTTGATCTGCATTATCCATCATCAATTTACTTGGTATATGTTTGTGAACCAATTAGCCTGTGAAATTATGACATTTAAGGTGATATTTCTGTATCCAATGTTTGCTTTGCACCCACAATTCATAAAATTAATTCCTTGAACTCCTCTTTCGTACAATTGGAATTTTTCTTGCCAAACGAGTCCTCCTCTTTGGTTTAAAATGCTTTTCAACGCCTAGGATCAATTTAGTAAGCAAAATATTTTATTGCCATTAATTCCAACACCTATAACTATATTTTCAGTTTGTTCGGTTAATTAACAGTTCGGTTTCATTACTTTCGTTTTCTTCTGGTTTATCTTCATCCCGTATCTTTCGCACTGTCCCTGCAACGCATCCACCATTTTTTACAAGCCACGGTCAGACTGGAATACTAGCGCTTGGTCATCCGCAAACCTCACTGATTTTATCGATTTCCCCCCGACCTTTACTCCTGCCTCCAGTTCATCCCAAGCCTTTCTCACCATTTCCTCCGAGTATATGTTGAAAAGTACCGGCGATAAAGGACAGCCCTGCCTAACTCCCCTCCCTATTGTTGCCCAATCCGATTCTCCATCTGCTACTCTCACTTGCGCCTTCTGCGCCATATATAAATTCCGGATCAGTCTCCTGCCTCTCCAGTCTACTCCTATCTTCCGCAATATTTCCATGAACTTGTCCCACCTCACTCTGTCGAACGCCTTTTAAAATCAACAAAGCACGCGAATACGTCCTGATTGTATTCTAGATTCCTTTCCACTAGTATTCTCATCACTGCAATCGCATCTCGAGTGGCCCTCCCCTTCCGAAATCCAAACCGATCCTCGCCTAGGAATTCATTTGCTCTCTTTTCCATTCTCCTATTGATGATTCTAAGCACTACCTTTGCCGCATGAGAAATCAAACTTATCGTTCTATAGTCTTCACATTATTTTGTCACCCTCTTTTTCGGTATAGGTATCAGCACGGTTTTTACAAAATCCTCCGGCCAAGCCCCCTTCTCGTATATTCTACGAACAAGTTCATAAAATCTGTCCCTTCCCCCTTTTCCTAGGTTTTTCAGAAGCTCAGCTGGGATGCTATCAACCCCCACCGCTTTACCTGCCTTCATTTCTCGCAGTGCCTTCTCTATCTCACTGTCCAGTATTCCGGGGCCCACGTCATCCTGATCTACGTCCTTTTCCTCTTCTATGTCCAAGTTGCTAGGCCTATTTTCGCTATCATACAGTTCCTCAACATATTCCCTCCAACGACGTTGGATCTCCTCTGGCTCCATTGCTAAATTTCCCTTTCTGTCTTTGATGCACGGGACCGTTTTCCATTTCTTGATTCCCGATAACATTCTTACCTTTGAGTACAGACTGCCTATTTCTCCTTCTCTCTGGAGTCTCTCCAGCTCCTCGCATTGCCGACTCCACCACTTTTCTCTTGCTCTCTTTGTTTCTCTCCTAAGCCTGTTGTTAATCTCCTTATAACGCCTTTTGCCTAGCTCTGTATTTACATTTTTCCATTTCCTTCTTTCGTCTATCCTTTCCATCATTTCCGCTGTTACCCATGGTTTCTTGGTCCTCCTAGCATCTACTGTTCCTATTGTTTTTTCAGCTGCTTCTTTTATGCCCGTCTTTATCATTTCCCATCTTTCATCTATTGTTCCTCTTCCCTCATGCATCTATCCACAATCTCCTGGTATTCCCTCCTCTTCCCTCCAATCAGTGCTCCTACATCCCACTTTTTTATTTTCCTTCCTACTTTCAACCTTTTTAGTCTCATCTCACATTTCATCACCACCAAGTTATGGTCGGAGTCGGCATCTGCACCTTGGAAACTTTGCGAATTCTTTACGCCGTTCCTGAATCTTTGCCTAATCATGATGTAGTCTAGTTGGTACCTTCCAGTATCCCCCGGCATTTTGCACGTGTACCTACGCCTAGGGTGGTGTTTAAACCACTTATTTGTTCTCACTAAATTATTCCTCCTACAGAACTCCACTGCTTTCTCGCCCCGGTCATTTCTTATGCCCAGACCATACTCCCCTACTTCACTCCCGTCCCTCCCTTCCCCTACTACAGCGTTCCAATCTCCCATAACTATTAGATTCTTCCTGCCTTTTACTTTCCCCATTAATTCTTCCAACTGGTCATATACTTCGTCAACTTCCTCTTCTCTATGCCCCCCTGTCGGCATGTAAACCTGTACGACCTGTACTAAGACTACATTTTCCGGCTTAGCTTTGATTTCGATAGCTAGTATTCTATCGCTTACCTGTTCCACATTCAACACCCTTTTTCCTAATGTTGCATTCAATACGACTGCTACTCCCCACTGGCTCTCTTCCCCTCCACTGTATATAACCCAGTGCTTTTCACTCCAGAAGTCCCCCTGGTCTCTCCATCTTACTTCGCTTAGTCCCAACAAATCGATCTTTCCCCTCTCCATTTCACGCTTAATGTTCTCAAGTTTTCCTGCCCTTAACATAGTCCTAACGTTCCATGTCCCGATCCTTAGCATTGGTCCTCTCTTCTCTGGTTTATTCTTCGCCGCCGCTGCTGCTGTCTTTCTCTTCGTGCAAGGATTTCGTGAGATGACGACCGCAGAGTCCTTGCTTACCCTGCTGCCGGGCACGACACCCGTTACACTAATTTAGTCCCGGGCCCCGTAGTTGCCAGGATTCAATTCTCTATTGCTCAAGTCCATTGTGATCTTGGGAGAGTTTAATTGAGGTGGTTTCCAGTTGCCTGCCTCAATAGTGTTTTTAACGTGACACCATCACTTAGCGATAAAAGTGGGAGGTCAGAAGCTAGAGCAGGTAGAGCAATTTAGCTATCTAGGTAGTGTGTTGGAAGAAAAAGGGTATAGCAGCAATGAGGTTAGAAGGAGAATTGCATTGGCAAAAGAAACCTTTTACGCGTAGGCGTGAGATAATGACAGGGGCCTTGAGTAGGGAAGTGAAGAAAAGACTAGTGAAAAGTTTAATATGGAGCGTTGCACTATATGGGGCGGAAACGTGGGCTTTGCGAAAAGAAGATGAAAATAGACTTAGGGCTTTTGAAATGTGGGTGTGGAGAAGGATGGAGAAGATAAAGTGGGTCGAAAGGAAGACGAACGATGAAGTGCTAGAATTGGTAGGAGAGGAAAGAAATTTGATAGATGCAATTAGGAGAAGGCAGAAGGTGTGGATGGAAAAGGTAATAAAAGGGGATGGTGTTTTGAAGGAGGTGATTGAGGGAAGAGCGTTGGGTAAGCGGGGAAGAGGGAGAAGAAGAACGGGTAGCTTGGATGGAATGAAAGGTGGCAGGAAGTATGAGGGGCTGAAGAGGGACATCGTGTGAAATTTAGGGGGTGGGAAGAATTAAATTTCCATTTAAACCTACCTTTACCGGTAGAATACTTATAATAATAATAATAATCACTTGTTAGGCCGCCCCACTGGGGTCAGACGTTTTCTCACAGCCGCCTCATTGAGGAAAAGACGCTGCGAGTACGGTACGTGGACTACCTTTCGTCAGGCTCCTACCCTTCGACCTGTCTGGCATGGGTGACCCTACCAGGAGCAATATTAGTTACTCCCGCCAGTGTAGCTCTAGGGGTCACGGGAACACGCAAGCCTCAATCCCACCACGACAAGGCGTAGTCCATGGGGAAGGGAAATTATAATAGAAGAAAAGAAAAATGTAGTGTAAAAGATTCACATTTGTGAAAAAACGTGAGGATTGGAGCAAATATCCATCAACGAAAAAACTCACTGCAGGAAAACATAGGAAAGTGATAAAAATAATACATCGAAGAGCCCCATCACGCGCCCAAAACACTCAAGAATTCAAGGCAGAAGAAGACGAACGGGGCCCCAAGATACTGAGAAGCCAATTCGATAGATCCGTTAAAAACCTATAAAACTAGTGGCCAGGAGGGGTTAAAACAAACGGAGAAATCATCCAGTTACTCGGAGTCAAGGCAAAGGAATACTCTTTGGAATAATCAGAGATAGTAACTATTAAAAAAAGGGACATGATCATAATTCAGAAGAAACCAAGGATAGAGAAATGCGAAGAACTAATAACATTCCGCCTGGTATCACACACATAGAAAATACGTACTTGGATAGTTAGATAAAGAATGGATGGAAAGATATAAGGGAACCTTTCGGAAAACCAAGTCGGATTCAAGGAAAATCCCGGAGCTAGTGAGACAATACTCAGCTTAAGGACACTGACCGAGAAAATGATACCCGTAAACAAGACGTTGTAGGTGGCGTTCACTTGGACATTGTCTTAGTCAGCGTCGAATAGATTAATATTTTCTAGTTATTTGTGGAAATTGAAATAGACTTCAATAACTATAGGCAAAATCTCATTTAATTGTGGTTTGAAAATAAAATTAAAACATGCGACCAGCTGCGGAGAGCTATTTGGCTATGCCTCTTTGCTGCAGAAGATTTCATAGAACTGCGAAATATCGCTAGATCATTTACGAAAATAGAGGTCGTAAGTTCATTTGACTGCATTTTGCTACGCTGTTATTAGATTGTTTGAACAGAGTGACGTTCGCATGAGGAGGAAAATTTTATCAAATAGTGAAGTACAGAGAAAGGATATTTGTGGGCATGATGATGAAAAAATTCGTATTCTCCAGAAAAATGGTAGATAAATTTATGGACGAGTCAACAACAGAGTCAAACTAGTTAAGAAGAACGTTTGGAGGAAATACGGACGACTGGATATAGAGCACGTACTTCACACAGACAAATAAACCACTGGGTATATAAATATTGCATTGCGATACTGAGAAAGCATGGAATGAGAAAAGCAATAAAAATATCAATATCCAAAAAGTATTTCCAGAATATAGGAAAATTATCAATATCAAACTATCTATTGATATTTTCGTCAAATATTTAACCATATAGTACTTGCGCTTAGCTCGACGTAGTATGCCTCTTCTATGCCATGTGTGTTAGAATGCAGTTTTTCAATTCTACACTCACCTAGAATTCATTTCTATTTAAAGTTTAGATAAAAATTATCATGGCATACCTTGAACCCTTCTTATTCCTTTACTTTCATGGAGATAAATTACCTCCTAATTGCATTTTTTCACTTGAGTCTACAAAGAACTTTAAAATACGCGAAATTAGAAATTTTAATTACAATTACGTTAAATGATTGAAAGTATTACTAGCCACTTCAAGGATTTAATGGAACCTTTTCATGCTTGATGACAAAGATACAGATAATAATCCACGAGAGCTGGATTAAGAGCGAGTAAATATGCTTTTCTTGACCAAAGTGAAAACATTTTTAAAAAATTCCTTGAAGAAATTGTTCAAATGGCTATTTTGCTTATTGACTACAAATGATAACAATCAACAGGTTGTTTTTCCATCCCCAGTTCGATTTCCCTCGGCACTGGTAATTCAGTCGCTCGAATTCAACAATGATCGGTGAGTCGATGACGTGGTCAAGTGAAACAAAAGCCATCCGAAAAACAATTGCAAAAAACTGAAGCACAAAATAACTCAAAACATGCTATGGGAGTCCAAACGACACATTATTAACATAAAACCCACCTCAGAAGCGCCTATGACTCCTACAGAGATGGTTTCCCTACGAACGTTCAAGCACGAATACGTTAAATGAAAATTAAAGGCATAAAATGCATTGCAACAACGAGTAGTTCTCTAATTCCATAAATTTTGTGTATTTATTTCGTCGTCAACAACAACAAGACGTAAATAAACATTACCTTGATATCTGTGAACATTGGAATGGCGGTCCGATCCCAAGGAATACATAGGTATGGCATTAATCCTATTTTGCAAAATATTTGGAGGAATACTCGCTAAATGATTAGTGAAAACGTTCTGGTGTAGTGATAATGAGGATTGACAGAAGAATATTCGGTGCGCTGCTGGTAAAATAACCGACTACGGTGATACTTAGTGTTGGTGGTGGACCCTGATTGAAGCAAGACTCATCGGAAGATAAATGACTGAAAATGTCCATAAATACTTATGACCGCAAATTATTTGTTATCGTATTGTGTATGAGAGTGGTTTCTTTAATAAATTCTATGAACCGCATACATTCAAATGATTATTTAACCTACCACGAATACGTGTTAAATTATATTGGTGAACTGATTGGACTGCATCAAATTAATTGCGCGAGATATCTTGGATAGTGAAATGGAATCCACGTAGCGAGTAAGACATCTTTTTTTTATGTAGCAGTGTCATTATTTAATTATTCATGCAATGGAGCATAAATTACGTAATGAATGCGTATGCCTTGACTAGGCCAAGTAACTTTCAACGACGACAAATGTCTTTATTTCATACTGGGCACGCTCGGAGTTTCATTCAGCAAGCTTGCCGTTGAAACTATATCATATGAGAAAGAGAAACGGACTGAAAATGAACTATTAAGTGAGAAAAATGAATCTTATAACGTGTTACGGCACGACACTTCGCGGCAATATCACAGGCGTAATCAGAGTATTAAGCAGTCGCACGCATTTGTCGAGATTTATTTTGCATCATAAAAGTGGTAGGGCCCTAATTATACCGTAGCCTTGATCCTATGCGTCATTATTATTCGTTACCGATCATTTTTTTTGAGGACCCTGGCATTAAAATCCGCCATTTTTACCTATCTTGTATTGCCGTTACCTTAGCACAAATTTTCTCTACTATACAGTTAGTGCCAACATAGTTGGTGGATCTAATCTTGGCCGCTAGTGGCGCGGTGGAGGTTGCCCACAGACTTTTGCAAATGACTGTACATAATTATGTATGTACAAATAACGATATTATTATTTACTCATAAGTCAACAATCCTAAGGGTATTTCCGCCGATTCCTCATGCACGTGTTCAGGGAACATAGCTCAGGGATGGGAAAAATTGTATATTTCTCGGATAGGAAAAATTATACGATTTCATGGGATAGTAAAATGATAGCACGAGCAATCATTTTTGTCTCTCACTACATGTGGTAAGACGTTTCGAACGGACGTTCGATTATTAGCCACATGCGGTGCTACATTCTCCATTCGCTTGTGCTCTGATTGGCTGACTTTCTGATTCATGCAGGTCTTCAGTGACGGGAAAAGGGCCCACTCAAATGATGATATAAGGGGTGGGAATCCCTATCATTCGAGCTGTTTCCTAACAATGAATATTTTTATGTTCATTTTTCAGCCATCATTTGAACTTTCGTCGTCGCTGACCGTGAATTAGTCCGTGAAGAACTCTTCACACGAACTCTTCACTCGATTCTAATATCAGCTGACCAATTCATATTTGCATAATTCCTCACTTTCACATTTCTCACCAATTGCTCCACGTATCTCAAACGAGGCTTTTCTTTCTGATTCACTTCGCCCTCGACGGCTGTCTTTATTAAGCCATTATGTCTCAAGGTGCGGCCGATTAAGTTGTCTCGTCTTCTTCTTAAGGTTTTTCACTGACTTCTCCTCTCTCCCATTTTTCTCAGGAGTTGCTCCGCAGTCACTCGGACGATCCATTTAATTTCAACATTTCGAATGCTTCCATCTTGGTTTATTTCTAACCCTTGATTTATATGCTGCTTTTATCGCTCGCCGCCCACTGCCATAAAGAAGCGTGCTCTAGATGTAAGTATTAATGAATATTTTATAACTTCCAAGCTAATTTTCAACCTTCACGTAGATTATTCTTTCGAATTAATTACGCATTCGTCTACATCTGCGTAATAAAATTAATCAAGATATCTCATCCATATGTACCTGGGTATTCGATAATAAATTAAAATGAAATGCGGTGAAAATTAAATCAATAATTATGGGTAGTCAATCCATACTAATATATAAAAATGTAATGGTGTCTGTCTGTGTGTCTGTCTGTTGCTCAATCACGCAAAAACTACTAAACGGATTGAGCTGAAATTTGGTATGTAGATAGGAAATGTGTATAAGCAGAACATAGGTTATGTTAAAATACCCTCAGGGTCCCCAAAAGCCCCTGAATGGGCCCTTAGATGGATCCTGGTGGTCCCTGGCATTGAGTTTGGTTCAGTGGTCTCATTTTTTGCTTATTTAAAGTACTTCCAATCAAGACAGAGGGCTGGCACTTTTTTTTATCGGATGGTTGAATAAATGAAGTTTCCAATTCTTTCAATCGATTTTCTATTACGATTAGCATTTGTCTGAAAATCATATTTTTGGCTGAAAAATCTCACATTTTTCTCTGAAATCAACAATAGCATATTTCCTTGACAACCAGAGATCGGTGTGAATGTCCTTTGATTTTCAAGGGACATTCAAGCCTCTAGCATTTAAATATCACGTTTTTCTGCAGGCCCATGATAACACGTAGAAATAATTCTATATAAGAGGGGCCCAGAGTCCCTAGGGTCCCATGTTTGACGTTTCTTAAGGTTTGAAAAGGAAGTTAAAGAAGAGAAACGAATAATGGTCACCGCCTCGTGGCGTTTTTCGGGTAATGTAAAGAACAGTAAAAAAATTTTCTTCCCAGTACGAGAGTCGGGCCACATAGAATATGTATAGAGGTACTTTGTGCTCACGCTGCATGACCGTTTGGTTGGTGCACCTAAACGTGATTTGAGTCGGCAGATTAGGGTTGCTCAGTTGCTACAATAAACACCGCGTTGTTTATTATCGTGTAATACTTCATAGTATTTCTCGTAGTGGAAGCGTCTGCCTCTAATTACGTTTGGGAACTTGGGTGTTCTTTAGACACATTTCTATATTATAAACGTCACATGTTATTTTTATATGCTTAAAAGTGTTAAAGTGCAGTTAGATTACATTTGATCAAAATCAAGGTGCCTATTGAATGTTCCCAATCGGCGCTGTTTTTCTCCTCCTTGGACTTAAGATCAAGATATCACCATCAAAATACCCAAAAGAAAAAAAGAGAAACCTTTCAGCAAAATGATCTAAAGCAAGGGGAATGTCTTCTTTGCGAGAAAATGAGCCCTCGCAGGAAAAATGAAATAGAGTGGATTTGGATGCTCAAAGACATGCCCAGCAACGATCTAATGAAACTCCTGAAGACGGCACGCGCGAAAAGAGCTGGATGCTGTAAGACATGCTTCCCAACGCCAATTGGAAGATCCTAAAGAGCGGTACGCACGAAGGGAGCAGGATGCTGCAAGGCACGCTTCGCATCGTCTTTTGGAAGATTCTGATGAGCGGCACGCGCGAAGGGTGCGGGATGCTGCAACACACGCATCCCTACGCCACATGGAAAATCCTGATGTGCGGCACACGCGAAGGGAGCGGGAGGCTGTAAGACACGCTTCCCAACAGCATTTGGAAAATCATGAAGAGTGACAGGCGACAATTGTAGTCGACGCGGAGAGGCAAGCTGCTTAACGTCAAACCCAAACTGAAGATGAACGACAGGCTATTCTTCACGATAGGAGGGTAAGGAGGCAAAAGTTCTTGAAAATTACCTGGAACTCTTTCAATAATATTGGAATGAAAAACCTATCTTAATCTATCTTAATTAAGTCATTAAATGCTAATGTATGTATATACACAAGGGTAGCGATCAAGCTTTTAATTCACTCAAGATACGGCTAAGAGAACAGAAAATACGAGATGGCCATCTATTTTACGTGGTGATGAGTTTGCGTGGGCCATTTTTGGATTTTCCGTGCATGAGGGAGAACCAACAGTCACTCATCTTCTCGTGCACCTAGAAAACGGTCAGCGTGTCTACTACATCGACCACTATGTACAACATATGGCACCAACTCCTCAAATGACCGCGCTAACAGTATTCTTCAGACAGTGGTTTTCTTACAAAATAAGTTCAATGTTTTTCACTCCCGTTGAATTTCAACGGGTAGCTTCCGCTAGTACTATATAAATACATTGCATTATGATGCTCTTCCTAAAATTCAAGTTCAAGGTACATTAATAGATTACTCAAACACAGTCAACAATCTAGGATTAATCATAAATAGTGCCCTGAGCTGGCTAGATCATATTGCATTTATTTCCAATAAAATATATTAAACAATCTATCAAATAAATTATTTTAGGAGCATGATGCCTATTTCAATAACACAAAAAATGGTCAACTCACTTCTGATGCCTCATATTGATTATTGCTCTTTAGCGTACACAGATGCAAATAAAGATCAACTTAAAAAAACAGCAAAAAATACAAAATGCATGCATCAGATACATTTGCAATATTGGGCACCGGGAGCACGTAACGCCATATTTCACAAGATTAAATATTCTAAAAGTCGAATCTCGTAGACTATATCAATTGGGACTTTCCATGTACAAACTTCTGGAAACTGGGAAACCAACCTACCTCTATAGCAATATGATTCATAATAAACATGTAAAAGTGAGAACAACGAGAATAACCGAAAATCTACATGTACCATCGCACCATGCAACAATTTTCCAGAAATCATTCATAGTAAAATCGGGTCAGTTTTGGAATAAATTACCCGACAATATAATAAACACTAACTCAATCAATGTATTCAAAATCCTACTATTTAACTGTGCAAAAGAAAATGAACATGTAAACATAGAATAGTAATCAGACATAAGTAACCATAATGCATGATAAATTGTATAAGAAATTGAATATTTTAAATTGAAATTGATCTTAATAACCAAAAATTTTAAAAATTGCTATTCACTTGTATATTTGTCTGAATGCCATGTAATGATTTGATATGCTTAGGAGGTATGATTGTCGAAATATCTAAGGTATGCAATATGTTAAGATAGTAAGATTGTTGTAATATGAATGTATATATTGTAATATCCGTTGTACTTACATCCTGTTTTGTTTTTCCATGAATTAGGCAAATCAGATTACAATTTAAAATCTCATTTCATGAATCTTATATATTAATTTATAACATATAAAACTGATCCAACCCCTTTTTTATTTCTGTATTTTCTATGTTATGTATTATATTTATATATTTTTTTCCCTTGCAAGAAAATTATGTTATGACGTAAACTACTGCCCGCAATCGCTCCTAGGTCAATAAATGTTTTTTCTATTATATTCTATTCTAATACCGGGCGAGCCACCGCGAGGGTATGTGGCATGAGGTGAATATCACCAAATATGGATGGATGGAATTTAGACCTTGCGAAGTTGGTAATGTGTCACACCACAGATAAAAGAGCCTTTCTTTTATCTTACGTCTAGTCATACTCGAGCAAAATGATTTAACGAGATTTCCCTATTTTTCAAATTGCTGCCACCATGTGACTGTGACTTGTCCATTAAAGATTAATTTGGGTTTTGTAGAGAGCTAAGAAGGTGCCAGGGCCCCTTTCCCCGGTGGGTGCGCAACTGGACTGGACCATAACCATAGAATAGAGGCAATCATTGCTGAACTGACAACTTTAAACAGTATTTTTTTCCTCGTACAATCTGGGATATAAATGGCTGTAAGTATATTTAATAATATATAAGTACACAAGTGTATCATAGATAGATAGCTGTAGATCAGTGGAAATATTTTTCACTAACCAAACTAACGGCACGTATATGCATGCTTAACTGCTTCTTCTAACATCTGTTCCGGAGTGAGGCGGTGGTGAGAAGGCGTACGACCCCAATGAGGTGGCCTTTAAGAGATGATGTCGAATTAAACCACAATTAGGGAAGGCTACGTGATGAGATATCATTAATCACATATGTGTGTAAAAATAATATTGAGTTCAATTAGAATACTCTTGCTTGGTACAAAGACTTTGGAAAGGTGTTTATTTGAGTGTATAGAGGATAGATAATGCAGTAGGTGGGAGAATTGTAGGAATTAATTGCGTATAGTTGGTCGTGTTGGGTGATTCTTAACCCCCTACCACCCATCCTCGCGGTAGTTTGGATGCAGGGTATTGCATAGACGAAATGAATCATCATCATCATCATCATAATCGGTCAACAATCCTAAGAAAATTGGATGAACGCATAAAAAATGATACACTTTAATGTGGATAGCCTAAGAATAGTGACTGCTGGAATCAAATGGATAATATTGGGTAGGTTTGACAGAGCAGGAAAAAATCATACAGCGTAAAACGCAATATTTAAAGCGACCCTCGATTCTGTGTGAAAATAAACGCATCTAAACAATTTAAAATCTGAAATTTGAAAAACTTAAGAAGCCCAACATGTTTCAGTTTTTAATTACAAGTGAAACGTCTGACAGCTAAGGTATCTGCGCCATTTTTAGGAGTTGTTGGTAACTGGACGAGGAGAGAGGTATGGATTTGGAGAAAAAGGGAAGGGTGAAGATAAATCCGCCGTCGGTATTATGCTGCTCTTAACGAAATGCGCCAAAGGTCCAAGGTTAAACGTTCCATCCGGCAGACAGTCCATCGAACTTGAAGTGGACTTGAACTTGTTACACTCTGCACTCACCCGGTATCCCAATGAAATAATAACTCCTCATTTAATTATTAGGTAGATACTAGCAATCTAGTTGCCTGAGACCCTATAGTAGCATCTTTGCATGTCTATAGTGCATTCTTGGTGATATTCACCCCTTGCCACACACCCTCGCGGTGGCTTGCAGGGTATCATATAGATGTAGATATACATGAAGATCGGGACACAAACGTAGGGCCTCGGGATGGGAGGCCATTATTTTAGCCAACACACTAACAGATCACTCAAACATGTTTAAATACCTCAGTATTATTCAAGAGAAATATCAGCACTAGAAAACGATGGAAGACGTCGAGAGTCAATTATGTTGGCCGGCTATACCACCATCAGCTGAATTAAATCAAAAGATACACGTAGTATTCAGAGTTAGCAACCCTTCTCAATGGTCTCCGTGTAATTCCGGAGAGTATGTACATCTTAGGGACACTGAAACTCTAATAAATCGGGTGACTAACGTATTGTTAAATATATATTTTTATTCTTCAAAGAGGAGACCTGAAATGCATTGCCAATGCTCATCCCCAAGATAGTGCTAAGCCAATTTTTATCAGCCTGGGAATCATGACAATCTATTCCATTATAATGTTTAAATCATTGGGTAAATTAAAAAATAAAATGAGCAGTATCTCAACAAGGTTCGATATTCATAACCATGACACTAAACAAAAACATGAAATTGACCCTCTACACTGCCGACTTGATAAAATGCTCAAATCGTCTCGCGAACTAGGAATTAGACTATTTAATAAACTTCTACAAAATGCTAGAAGTGTAAACTTCCCCAGATCCTTTCTATGACCCTGGTTGGCATGCAAAGCCTTTTAATTCTCTAAATGAGTTTTTGAATGCGCGACATTGGAGATTAGATTTTAATAGGAGAAGTTTCGGTTGTACTATTATTTGTGTATCCAATCCTTTGACGATGACTAATGTACTTCAATGTATTTTTAAGTCAAATAAGCTTATTTTATTATAGTTAAGGGACACAACAGAGATAATCTTCTCAAGCACTTAAAACTTACGTTTGCAAGCGTTAGAGTAGGATTTGCGAAGGAGTTTAGGGCAGGGCAAGTTCCAGGAATCAATTTCTGACCATGGCTGACAGCGATGATTCCGAGAAACAGCACACATGTGATGCGAGGGGAGAGAATCATCTTGAAGGTGATTTTTTGGATTTCCTCGTGAGATATATGATTAAACTTTCCCTGGAATGAAAAAAATCAATATTATTTTAGGGAAGCATTTTCGGCGTACTGCAGGTGATAAAAGGATCAAATATTAAAGTCGAATGCAAAATAGAGCATTATGGTAAGAATTCGGATTACGGTCCTAGTGAAAAACTCCGCAAGATTGAGAGCGAACCACATGCAGACCACTTTGGTGAAGATTTTAGTTTAGTAGATTGTTCAGTGAGTGTTAAAATAGCTAATTGGTAGGAGACGTAATGAAAAAGACAACGAAGAAGTCAACTCTCTGCTGAAAATACTTGTGCCATGAAAATTCCCACCACTGAAAAATAAAATAGAATTTATCCCATTGAATCCAAATAAATTAAAGCAGTCGTATGAAACATCGTTAAGAAATAAGAGACAAATATGTTATTCCACCAAGAAAATATTGTAGCACATATCTATTAGTTAAGAAGAAAATTACCTAAATGGCGTTAAATGAGATGCCATTTAGGTAATTTTCTTCTTAACTAATAGAGAATCACTGTCTGAATAATGGTTAAAAGATATCCGGTCACACTGAGCAAAACATAGGGACCCAACATTGCACGATTATTCCAGTCAGATCGGAAATAATTTGTTGCACTACTACCATGATTACAGCAGAGCGATTATAGTATGAAAACATAAAAGTGCGATAATAATATGGATTTACCACGATAAACAGCTCGGCCTGACTTTGAACGCAGCGTGGATGTCAAAGAATAGGTTGATTATAGCAAGTACTGCTGAAACATCGGATAATTTCGTTTTTTATTTAAGCTCCCACAAAATAAAATTAAAGACCTCCGCTTAGGAAATTTCTTCTTTTCCAATACTTTACATGAAGTCCACCACAATAATTATCATTTTTTCATTAGCCAAAAGCGCCGAAGGCCACATTTTGCTATTATCCTAGAGTAGGGGATAGTTTCGGAATGGGGAAGAAAAACCAGGAATAATGAAACGATCACTTTGATGTGATTCACACTAGTGCTTAAGCAACATACTGTCAGTGGTGGAAGCGCGCGATGAAAGAGTGCCCGTGTTCTGGGCCGGCTAATGGACTTACCTCTTGGAAGCTAGATCTCTCGATGAGCAGTGGTGCTAAAATGAGAGGGACTCACTTATAACCCACCTAAAAAAAAAATAACGGAAATGGATCCAGCCAATCCCTTTGCCCATCCAGCAGCCGAGAGACAAAAATCAACCGGTTGGCCGGCGGGGGACCGACGGGCGGAAAAAATGTCGTAGGAGGGGAACCTCCTCCATTCCGGGCGGGATTTACTTTGTGGTATAATGGTCCGTAATTAAGGGTTATAATCACGTACATCAGTGGGTGAAAGTGATGGATGAAATGAGTCTGGGAAATCAGCACTCATGTCCGTGGATCCGTCGGTACGCACTCACCATTGGGATACTTTCATCGAATGCACAATGGAATTCGTCTCAATTCGTTGACCAATAAACCATACGGAACACATGAGATGCTTCTCCGCTTATGTCGATTGAAACAAACCTATCAGGTGGTTAACGCTTTTAAAGTAAGGAAAGAAAATTATTTTTTCTGGCGTCCATTACCTATTCCCCCATCTGATAGCAACTGCACCATTGCACTAGAGGACGCTTTACGCAACACAATTTTTTGTACAATGTCTTTTACAAACGCTTGTATAAACTGAAAGAAATTGTATGTTTGTCTGAATGGAATTAGAACAGGTTCTATTTTCCGTACAGTCATTCAGACATTCGCACAAGCGTTCACACAATTTTCCGCTTTACACGGTCAATTTCTTCATACAAGCGTTTCCACGAGAAATCGCACAAAAAATTGTATCGTGTAAAGCGGCCTTAAGACGTTCCCAATATTGATGTGTGAGGGAGAACTAAAATCATTCGTAGCATTCAGGAAAGACGAATAGGTTATATGGTTGGGGGCAGGAAAAGAAAGGTAAATTAGGGAGAGGATGAGTGGTGAAAAGAAAACCGGATTCGGCATTGATCTACTCTTTAACATAAGGCGCCAAGGGGTTCACGGTTTTACGTACCATCCAACAAACGGAGCACTGAATTCCATGTGAGCTCTCTCACAGCACTTACTTGCACTCACTTATACTCGATCATAATTCATAGGTACTATAAAAAGCAATATCGATTAAAAAGCAATATCGATTAAAAAGCAATATCGATTCCGCATCGGTGTGAGAGAGTCGACTGCATCCTCTAGCCAAGCTTCCATTTCAACTTCAACGCATCACACAACAACATGGCCATCCTTGTGTTTGTCGTGCGGCTGGATCCATATTTCTTAGCTTTCTCTTGCTGTTAATATTGAATTATTAGCCACAGAATATCGCATTGTGACATGTCGACCAATCAGAAAAGAAAATGTGTTCTGTCAGATACATTTTTCAAAGAGTTCTTTTTTTTCCGCCGCGGAAGTAAAGACATATACATCTACGTAATACCCTGCGAGCCACCACGAGGGTGTGTGGCAGGGGGTTAATATCACAAACATGCACTATTGACATGCAACTATGCTACTACATGGAGACATGCTAGATAATAGGGTCACATGCAGCTTGATGGTTAGTA
Source organism: Platycnemis pennipes (assembly GCA_933228895.1). Lineage (NCBI taxonomy): Eukaryota > Metazoa > Arthropoda > Insecta > Odonata > Platycnemididae > Platycnemis > Platycnemis pennipes. The sequence continues at coordinate 48,330,630 of OW121852.1, read as the reverse complement.
TCTATGTAGTAATAAAGGGATTATTGGTTGTTATTACATGCATCATGCACTACACACTAATCTAACAATATTCCACCTACCTATCCCTTTGCAACACTGCCTATTGTGCTCTCTTATGGTACGCGGGAAAAATGACATTTTAAATCTATCGGTGCCTCAATCTATCTTTCTAATTCTGTTAATTTCATCAAACCTTGCATAATACGCAAGGGTTCTTAATATGTATCTAACGTCATCTGTAAACGAATCAGCTTCAAATTTACATAAAAGGTTTAACCTAAATTTTAACCTGCGTTCTGATAGTAATTCCCGTCCTAGTTCTTTTATTAAACTCGTTGCACTAATTCAATCATCATAACGGCCTTAAACAAATCTAAATTATCTTCTTTGCACACGCTCTAATTACTTCATCATACCTTCCTCTTAAGGATCATACGGGACCTATAACAGTTTTACATGAAAGCCTAAGTTCCTATTGAAGACCCTTTACGCAGAAGTTCAACGGACTTCTCAAAAGGACAAATTATTAGCCCTTAAAATACATCAGTGCTTCAGCAAAGAGAGTACCTACCTTTATGATTTTTATGTAGGTATCAGGCCCTAGGAAATATGCATGGGGAACATTGATCTTAATTACTCCTAGCACTACCTGAATTACACTTATTATTATTCGTTCATTGATCTAAAATACGGCAATTATAACTTTTATATTGAAAATTTTAGACGTATGAACAAAAATATCATGATGCTGCTTGGGTTGTTTGGTGGCAACTTTTCCCTTATCATACGTCCTAGAGATGGCTCGCAAGTTAGTCAGTAGACATAGATATATTATATTGGTACATAAGGAAAGCATTAAGAGAGGGGAGATGAAGTAATAAATAGCAGTAGGAATAGGTAGTATCTGAAGATACTCAGAGGAAAGGAAAAGAAAGGAATGACTTATTGGTACGAATTTTGAAACACTGGACTGGTTCGTATAATCTACTAAGAAAGAGTGCTGCTTAAGAGTAAGGGATTGATTATTTGATCCCTATTTAAAAAAATAAATAAACAGAAGTTGGCAAAAAGTCAGGTTAATTTTATATATTAGCAGGTTGTGATGGACATATTATATAGAAATCCGTAGATGAGGACAAACAAGATGCTTGACATGATATCTTTTTGGGTTTCGGAAGAGGGCAACTCGATACACATTCTGCGTATATTGAGTATCTTGGTCGGTAGGAATCTAGAACACGATCAGGATGTTTACACACTTGGCTGACGTCAATAGGAGCGGTAAAATATTTCGGAACTTGGAGAAATAGGATGAGGAAGAATTGGAAAGTTTTGAGGCATGAATATGAGAACGATAGATAAAGATCGACGGACATTAATAAAAAACAAACAAAGAATTCTTGGGACGGTGTGGGAAAAGATATTAGCAGAAAAACATCAAAGGTGAGACACGGGGAAAATGTAGTCAGTTTTGATAAAGAACAAGATCGCATTGAAAGGAACGGATTTATTCAATCGAGGGTGAGATAAAAAAAATTAAAGTCATGAATCAAACGATGAGGCATGAGGAGCTGAAGGGAGAGTGGCTATTGGAAGAAATTTCTTTTTATTTTTCTTTTTTTTAACATACGAGAGCGCATTAGAATGAGACGACTGAATTGTACGCTTTACCCTAAGAAGGCCAAACGATAGTAATGAATCTAATAACCATTTTCGAAAAAGAAGACTGCTCATTTTCTGTAGTTGGTGTTATCTGCCTTGATGACATAGGTATGCCGTACATGTTATCTGTCCCTCCATTCAGTACGACTAGGAGACGGAACGATTCGGGAGTTATACTGAATGGAGGAATAGATAGCATTTGCGGCATACCTACGTCAACATGGCGGGGAGCGCAAATCAATCTTAATGTACCCAGCGCCACTGTTTACAAAAGTTCTATGAAACACATTTTAGCACCCATTTTCTTCGTGAACTTTATTGCTTTATATTTCCGCGGTTTATGCTCATACTACCTCGTAAGGTGGTTAGTTTGGGAGGCCATATATATATATATATATATATATATATATATAAACAGGAGCTTTCGAACAGCGTTGCTGTCTTTCTCAACCAGAAAGGAATACTGAGAGGATATGGGGGAAAGGGTATTTAGGAGTGGAAGGGGAATGGAGGGGAAAACGGAGAGTCGGGGAGGGGAAGAAGGAGAAACGGGGAGGGGAAGTGGTGAGGACACATTGTAGTCAAAATGAGTACAAGTGTCGGTTAAAAGGACACATTGAGCCCAGGGGGGGTGCATGCCCTGAGGAGGAGTATGCAAGTTTGTTCAAGGGTGTGCAGGTTGACGGCGGAATCTGAGGGGGGGAGGGAGGCAATAACGGAAACATTGAAACATTGATTGAAAGGCATGTCATGAGTAGACGCGTGTTTAGGTACTGGTAGTGATGAGTGCGGGGATGACGGAATACAGGAAGCACGGTGATTATTGACTCTTATGTTAAGAGGGGTGGTGCATTGTCCTACATGGAAGGCAGGGCAGAAATTGCATTGGAGGAGGTAGATAATGTTGGTGGAAACACAGGTAGAAGAAGGAAAAATTGGCAGACCCCTGAGTGTGGGAAGGAAAGAGGCAGGAGAAGAGAATATAGGGCAAGTCTTGCATCTCGGACGTTTGCATGGAGAGGGGGGACGTGGGTGTGTGGCACGGATTTGAGAAGCGGGCGGGTAGTTTTGAAAATATTGCTCAAATTAGGCGGTCTTTTGTATGTAATGCGGGGACATTTTGGGAAAAGTTTTGAAGTGGAATTGTGGTCTGAAAGAATAGGGAAAAGATCTTGTAGGACTCGTTGTAAGGAATGTGCGCCAAGGAAGTAGGTGGTGAGTAGAGAAGGGGAATTGCGTTGTTTGCTGTGAGATGGTTGTGGGGTGTAAGGTTTTTTTAGAATTCTTTTTTGGAGAAGGTTTTCTGGGTACCCACGACGGAGAAGGGAGGTGTGTAGATTAGAAAGGTAAATGTGCAAGTCGTCGGGATTGTTACAGATCCTATGTCCGCGGATGGAAAGAGAATAGGGGATGGAGCGTTTGGTGTGGGGTGGGTGGCAGCTACTGTGGTGAAGGTATTGTTGCTTGTTGGTGGCTTTAATGTGTACCGAGGTTTTGAATTTACTGTCAGAAAGGGAGATGTCTACGTTCAAGAAAGTGATGTTAGAACTGGAAAAGGAAGAAGTGAAGGAGATAGAGGCTGAAGAATTCAAAGAGGAAACAAAAGTGTTAAGGGAGTTGGTGTCGTGGGTCCAGAGGAGGAAAATATCATCAATGTATCTGAGCCAAAGGAGGGGTTTGAGAGGGTAGTTAGTCAAGAATTTATCTTCGAAGAGGCCTAGAAAAAGGTTGGCGTAGGAGGGACTAAACCTGCTTCCCATGGCGCAGCCGGTCTCCTGGAGATAATATTTATTGTCAAAAGAAAAGGCATTGTGTGTGAGGATGAAACGGCTGAGATCCAGAAGAAATTCAGTGCTAGGCGTTTTTGGTGTGGGACGTTGGGAAAGGTAATGGCGCAGAGCAGCAAGACCCTCTGAATGCGGAATGGATGTGTAGAGCGAAGTGACGTCTATGTTGACCATGATGATGGGTTGATCGGGAGGGAGGGAAACGGAGTTTAGTTGCGAAAGGAAATCGTGAGTGTCTTTAATGTAAGAAGGAAGGGAATGGACAAAAGGTTGGAGGTAGAAATCTACGAAAGCAGAAATGCGTTCAGTAGGAGAGTTGCGGGAAGAGACGATAGGGCGGCCGGGAATATTTTCTTTGTGAATTTTGGGAAGAATGTAGAAGGAGGGAGATGTGATGTGGGGGGGTACTTCGCGATAGTGACATTTTCTTCCTTTACTAAATAGCGGTATTCATTCACGTTACATCTAATCCACCCCATAAACCAGAGTAATTACAAGTGCCAAATTTTCCGAAATTTTCGACATATAGCGAGGAAAGTTATTATTCCGATGATTAAAGCAGCTTGGTTTAATACTTTAAAACTACCGCAGCGTGCTGGTTGCTGAAGGTAGTGTTCGCCAACCTCACGCAATAAATACAACGGCGCAAAAATTTCACACTTTGAACATGAGTTAGGGAATTTCCTTTCATTGTGACAGAGCAAGTAGCTTCCACCGCTAATACATCTACACGATACCCTGTAAGCCACCACGAGGATGTGTGGCAGGGGGTGAAGATCACCAAGCATGCACTACCGACATGCAAACAAGCAACTATAGGGTCTCATGCAACTAGATTGTTAGTACCTGTAGTATTTAACGGATTAATACATACATCATGCACTACAGACTACTCTAAAATAATTCCCCTACTTTGCTATGCCTATTCTGTTCTCTTATAGTATGGGGGAAAAATGCCATTTTGAATCTATCGGTACGACAATCTATCTCTCTAATCTTATTTATCTGGTCGAATCTAGCATAATACGCTGGTGTTTTTAATATGTGCTTAACATCTTCAGTAAAGCTATCCGATAGAAATGTCTCTAATAGATTTAATCTGTACTTTAACCTATGCACTGATAATGATACCCACCCTAATTCTTGTATTAATTCTAAAACACTACTCAACCTATCGTAACACCTTTTAACGAACCTAGCTGCTCTACGCTGCACACTGTCTAGTTCTCTGATCAAGCCTAATTCATTCGGATCCCATACACTGGCTGCATACTTAAGGTGGGGCCTAACTAGAGAAAAGTAACATCGCTCTTTTGTCTTCTCATCACATCTTCCAAGTACTCTTTTTATAAATCCTAGCTTTCTCTTCGCTCGGCCGCATATCTCCCGGTTGTGTCTTCCCCACGATAAATATTTAGTGATTGTTACACCTAAATACCTAATGGTTTCAACGCTTTCGATCTTCGTGTTACTAATCTTATAGCATCGCTCTATCGGATTATTCCTCCTCCAAAAATTCATAGCTACACACTTTTTAAGGTTAAGTTCTAACTGCCATTTGTCGCACCACTCTTGAATTGCATCTAAATCCTAGCTATGCGATTTCCTGTCTTCTTCGTTAGATATAACCCTATACTCTACATATGGGTTGATTTATGGAGGTTTGGTCGTATTTTTAAGAAATTCAATTTCCTTTTTTTGCCAACGTTTCGCCTTTTTATTAAGGCTTCTTCAGGGCTCAAGTAACAACTTTCTTAATGCGACAAATTCTTCCATTGTCGCATTAAGAAAGTTGTTCCTTGAGCCCTGAAGAAGCCTTAATAAAAAGGCGAAACGTTGGCAAAAAAAGGAAATTGAATTTCTTAAAAATACGACCAAACCTCCATAAATCAACCAAAATATTATTATAGTGGTCAATAACCATCAAAAGAACCTCTACCGCATCGTCTGCAAAAAGTCTAAGCTTACTACTAAATACAGTACCCAAATCGTTTATGTATAAAAGAAATAGAAGCGGACCTACTACGCTACCCTGTGGAACTCCCGATGTGACTTTGATTGTGTCCGACATTATACCATCTATGACAACCCTCTGCTCTCGCCCACTTAAGAATTCCTTTACCCAACATACTACGTCTTTATTTATACCAAAACTCTCTAACTTCAGGATTAATTTATCATGAGGAACTTTATCGAATGCCTTTTTTAAAATCTAAAAATATCGTATCACCTTCAGTACTGTTTTCGCCGAGGACTAAAATATCGCGTATGAATAGAGCTAATTATGTCTCGCAAGATCTACCTTTCCGGAACCCATGTTGGCTGTTTATGAGCAATCCCTGACTATCCAAATGCCCCATGATCGAACTGACTACAATGTGCTCAAATACCTTACAAGAGACTGAAGTGAGTTAAAGGGTCTGTAGTTCTACGAGTAGGTTCTTCCCTGTCACCGCTTTTTAAAATACGTGTAATGTTAGCTACTTTCCAATCCTTGGGTACTGTGTGTTTCTTTAGTATTTTATTGAATATTTTTTCTAGCTAGGGGGCTATTTCAGAAGCTATTGGTTTATATACTCTGGAAGGAATTTGATCAGGACCTAGTGATTTGTTTTTACTAATGTTTTTTAACTGCTGATCTATTCCACGAAATGAAATTTTTATTTCGGGCATTTTTACACTGAATGTGTTCGGTGGTGGTCGGCTATCGACGACTTTTATCTCGCCGTAACTCCGTATCGTGAGCCTCACTACACATTTTCAACCAAATAATTTTCAGGTATATTAATACCTGATGTAATTATTTCTTTCGTTGTCATTTAAATTTGTTGTTAAATATTTGGTTGCTATTGCGCCTGTCCGTTCTGTTAGGATGCTGGACTTTGTTTCAAAGTGTGTCCCCATTGGCCGCTCCCCGCTGTGGTGCGAAAATAGTAATAGGTACCTATTAAGAAATTATTGACGCGCAAGCCTTCAAAGAATAAGTACTATCTGTTCTTTATATCGTTTATCCAGAATGGTGTCAGGTTTATCTATATACACCAGCTGAACTCAATATTTACTCTGAAAATCGACGAATCTGACAAAATTATAGCAAGAGCCCTAACGTCAGTCCACGCGATTTAGAACGGGAACACTCGCTGAAAGGAAGCGTAGCTCTAAGCGGCTGATGGAAATGCGCCCGTTTTATGATACGCTACAACGTGTTTACAGATGGCCTTAGATGCATATATTAAGAACCCCTGCGCATGATGAGCAGATAAATAAGATCGATGAAAGCAGCAGAGAATAAAAGAGAGGAAGCATTCGAAATATGACGCTACAGAAGAATAATGAAGAGAAAATAGATCGACCGAGTGACAAACGAAGAAGTCTTAAGAAGAGTGGGAGAAAAGAGAAGTCTGCTGAAAATCCTAAGAAGAAGACGGGACAACTTAATCGGCCATATCTTAAGACACGATGGCCTGATGAAGGCAGTCTTTGAATGACAAGTGGATGGGAAGAATGGCAAAGGAAGGCCCGTGTGAGATATATGGAACAAGTGATGAAGAATGTGAGAGAGAGGAAATACGTAAATATGAAGAGATTAGCCGGTTGAAGAACTCAGTGGTGAGCTGCGTCAAACCTACCTGTGGATTGATGACAAATGATGATGATGAAATTCGATCAGAGTGATAGTTTGTCGTACCGTTAGATTTAAAATGTAATTTTTCCCGCGTACTATAAGAGAACACAATAGGTAGCATAGCAAAGGAATAGGTAGGTAAAAAAAACTGTTGGAGTGGCCTATAGTCCATGAAGGATGTTCTAACATTACTAATCTATGCATGCTAGGGAAATGTTAGAATGTTACTTTTATTAAAAATCTTACTAACCGGAAATTACTTCGTAACTTTGCAGACACTTATCATCTAGCTGCACTTGACTCCTATACCTATCTATTTTTCATCTATTAGTATTATTGTAGCTCTTAAATTGCATGTCAGTAGTGAATATATGGTGATTTTAACCCCCTGCCACACTCTCACATTGGCTGGCAGGGCATTACGTAGATGTAGATGAACATGTCAGAAGCCTTCAGTCCACAACAATCTCATATTCGTAATGATCTGATTTCTCGATTGAAAAATGCCACAGTCTTCATTATTTCTCATTGATTTTTTTATTTAGAATTGAATTTGAGCCCAAAAGTCCCTTCAACTTTTTACTCTCTGTAACATACACTCGCTGAGCTGATTCTATTTCCTCATTCCCAAGCGGGAAAATTTATTATATAATATGCTACTCGGTTGAGTTACCTGTTCCGCCTGCTCTAGCGTAGTCCACCATACCGTTAGGTTTATTCGGCCTTCTATCTCTAGAGAATCTCATCATCTACGACATCCAGTGATTTATTTTCATTCTAAACCATTCACACTGAACCTAAAATAAATTGAGTGCATTCCTTTGGTCGACTGGTCAACTAACGCTTGGTCATCACCAAGCCTATCATTCCCCCCTGCTTACGTTTTGCGTTTCATTTCTTCCAAAGACACCCCAATAATATCACATCCTCTTTTTATTACTACCCCTTCCTCCTTACACTAATACCAAAAAGTAAGGGCTATGTTATATCATGCTCACTAGTCATAATTGATTGCATATCTTGGTCTTAGTTTGATCCAGATTTGGCTCTCCTGTTGACTTACCTTTAGATATTAGCTTTTTCCGTTTCCAATTCCTTAATTTATTTCCTCCATACGTCATACATGAGCAAAAAGGATCATGTCAGTCACAACGTTTGAGTTATGAAAAATATGTTTCTCCACGGCAAGAAATAACTATTCACTAACTCTGTAGGTTCCACAGGTTTTATTTTATCTGGCGAAACAGGTGTGGCAGTTGATATAAATTCTATGTCACTTACAAAGCTGTTTGTAGTTTTTATTAACATGGAGATTCCATATAAGGCCTGTTCGTCTTCCTCTATTGCACTTTTCCCTAGATGGCTATACTCATGAGACCATCAATGTCTCAAGATGAATCCAATAAGATTATTTAGTCTTAGGTCCAGATATTCCTCCAGACTTATTTTTTCCTGCTATTCTTCTCAAAACTTCCGTTAGTCACTCAGCTTTCCCTTTTCATCTTTACAAAATTTTCGTTCAAAAGACATTGAAAATGCTTCTAATCTTAAACCATTTCAGGTTTCTCAGCTTAAAATGTCCGTACATCGACACGTCGAGGTACACGAGACTGAAGAATACATCAAAAATTTACCGCTGCAAATATTGCTGGTCACCAACCGAGAGAGAGCCATATTGTATAAATAGGTTTAGACAATTCCTTATTACTCAGCTCATGTTATTTGAAAATCACAGTACTAAACATTAAATTTAGAATTTCCCTTTGAGTTTACCCAATTTTTTTAAATATGTGCTCCAAGTTTAGTTCTTAGTTATTCGAAGGAAGTAACAACAAAGGTCTTTTGCGATGTTTTAGGCTGGGAGGCTATTAGGGTATGAACTTTTGAGGAAACCGATGAAGGGTTTAGAGAAACCGGGCCATTGCTAAACGAAAGGCGCCAAGGGGTCAACGGTTTAATGTCCCATCCGACGCTCTGAGTTCTGAGTTTGAAGCACTATCCACTCAGCATCCGATTGGGGACCCTTATACCTATGAAAATTCTCTAACACTGCCCGGATTCAAACCCGTGCCCTCGGGATGGTATGCCAGTACTTTGGCTACCACACCAACCCGATCCACGCAAGAATCCTTGGGTGTTTGAATCCATCGAGTTTATCTCGAATGGGTAACCAAGGTAACCAGTTGGTACAAACACGAATGGTTCGATTATTTGGCGTGCTTGAATCGCTCGTCACGATCTCATTCGTTTTCACTTGAGTTTTTAATCACTCGGTGGCTATATTCTCTAGACGGGTGAGAAAAACTCAGGCGAAAACAATGAGTTAGGCGGTAATGAGCGATTCAAAGGCACCAAATCTGCGAACCATTCATTTTTGTGCTACGTGACCTACGTGATCCTTGGTTAACCATCCGAAATAATATATATGGGGATGGTTCGAACACGAATGATTTGGAAATTCAGGGTGTCCGAATGGCTCGTTACAAGATCATTAATAGTTTTCACTTGAGTTTTTTCTCATCTGGCTCGACTAAAGAGCACCCCCCTTAAGAAAAAATTACCCCAGAACTAAAGAAAACACTATAGTTAATTTCTTTAGTTTTTCCTTTAGTGAATTGGAACAAGTTTTACCAAAACTATAGACCAAAAACTGTACATTGAAAACCATGAACAAAAAATTGTAGACCTTGATTGATTGATTATGAACTAAACCTTGTTATAGAGTTAACTGGTGGTAATAAAGAAAAGGGAAGTGTAATTAAAGAGTGAATTATAAAGCACCCCTTCATGTTAAGGAATATAATTTAAACACTACCAAGGCTGTAGGAAAACTAAAAAAGCTCATCTAACTAAATTTACAGCAAGTAAACTATTGAAAACTAAAAGGCAAGAGTAATTAAAGGAGTATTTACTGAATGATCCTTCAGTTTAAGGAACAGAAACTGAACACAATCTCTGCTATGAGAAAACTAAAGAATCTTGACTCAACAGATTTATAGCTGACTGGTGGAAACTAAAAGGCAAGAGTAACTAGGGAATGATTACTAAAGGACCCTCAGTTTAATGAGCAAAAACTAAACACAACCTATGCTACAAGAAAACTAAAGAATGTCAACAAAATAGCTCTTTAGTTTTTGGACCTCTAACTAAACAGTCTGTACAGTACTTTGAAAACTAAAGGTGCACACCTTTAGTTACTAAAGAATTTATTTAGTAACTAAAGATTCTGTATAGTAATTTTTTCTAAGGGCCAGATGAGATAAAACACTTGTTTCAACAATAAATGAGGTTGTAATCAGCGGTTTTAACACACCAAATGTACGAACCTTTCGTGTTAATACCACGTGACTCCTTGGTTAGCTATTCGAGATAATCCCGACGGTTTCAAACACAAGCCCCCGGCAGGAATGCAAAAAGTGGCAGGCTGTGAGGAGGGATGGCCGGAAGAGAAGTAGGCGGAGCCCATCACTTCCAGCGCTGGGCCCATCCCCGAGGTGACTAGAAAGGAAAAGATCGACTTTTTTCTAGTCACCTCGGCCCATACCAGTAGAAGACGCTAACTCCATTCAGTCCTGACTCATTTCAGTCATTCCTAAGTTCACGTCTTCCCTCCGGGACTCTTCACGTCTAATGGCCGAGGTCCCAAATGCTGGAGGTGCCCACACTTGGCATGTCGATCGAATTCCTGAAATGAATATTCATGAATTACGGGGAGTGAATAAAGAAATGAATTACGGCGAGCGGATAAATGACAAATGGGTCACGCGAAATTGAAACGTCAACTACTGCTGACTTCGAACCCAAACACCGTTTCCTCTTTCCACTTATGGATCCGCGGAAGAAAAATGATCGAAGCTCAATGATTTTTTTGCTGAAAATTTAAGTTTCAATTTCAATTTTCAGACGGAAGAACGACCAGTAGATAACTAATGACATCATTTTGGCTATCTTCCATGAAAATAAAAGCTAAGATATATCATTTCCTAGGAAGAACAGAATGTCACTAAATGTCTTACCTAAGCATGAAATTTTAATTTTTGGGAAGTTATCAATTGAGACTAGGGCAAGTTTTGAGGTAAAATGCATGGTAGCAGGAATATCTTCGCCCGATAAAATGGGCTCAAAGAGACAAATTTTGAATCAGAGAGAAGGATTTCATATCCGCCTTGGTAGTGTGCGGATGAAGAAACATTTGGGGAATTGACGAAAAATGTATTCTTTGCTATTCTTCAAAGCCAGAAGGTAATAGTCAGCACAATAGCCCAGGTGAAGAGGTCATTCCACTAAAAGAAGACTCTGCGAACACAAGGAAATACAAACGTGGAAGTAGGGGAACAAATCATCAGAACGTAATGGTTTTAGCAAATTTGAGGTTACATGCCGAACTATTTCGTACTCAATCAGACGCATACCCCGTGAATTAAGGGTCTCCTGCACAGGTGCAAGATTAATATACATTCCTAAGCTAATTTTGCACCTATGCAAGAGAATCTAAGCATGAACTGACACTTTTAGAACTCCACCAAAAATCTATCAAGTAATCCCGTAAAATAATACTCATTATGCACCACAGCATACTCCAGGGAATGCTTTCAGAATCCGTAAACTGATATTTTATTCCGTAAGCGTCGTCGATCCAACCATTAATTTTTTCACCAGTACCAAGCCAGACGTCGTAATAAATGTAATTTCCCTTTTATTAATTTTCGAAAAGTAGCGATGCAAAAAATTCCCCGTTTGTCCTTTTATCGCAGATTGGGATTTTTACTGTGGCATTACGTCAATACGTATCGCTAATGCTACCGGTTAAACGAAAGAGACCACGCATTAGTGGCGACCCCCAATGTTTCACATCTCTTGGACTATAAAAATTTACGGTCTCCTCCATTGATAACGCGATGTCAGTGACTCCAGGGATGCGAAGATTACAGGTAAGTGATTATATGGATCAAGGGCAGCTAAAAGACGAGAGGCCTTCAGTTACAGGAGCGATGCATTCCATTTTGCAATTGAGAATATTCATCTCGTATCCAAATGAAGATTACACCGACCAGTGGTGGTTGGGAGTCAAAGCACTTGCGTCACGCGTTCATGGCTTTGGGTCAGTAAATAAAACACGTACCATTTTTTCACGACTGCACCTAATGGAAAAACAGGTATTTCCTGTGCTTGCGGTTAGCATAGCATTAATGGTATTTGGAGAAGAATTGCAAGGTCATAAATACATGACCGTGGCTAAGTTTTTTTTTCAAACAACCCGCTATGCGCAGCAGCTTTGCGTTCTTGGAAGAAATATGCAAAACCTCCTCCCTCCCTCTCGAGCTGATTAGGACCTGCTCAGTTGTGTCTGACTGGTGCTAAAGAGATGAGCGAACGTAATGTGACACGGAGCGTGAAACAACGCATTGTGATCGAATTTCTCGTTGGAGAAAACGTCCAGCCATCTGAAATTTTGCAGATACCCAAAAAAATAGAATGTGGAAGAGAGTCTTTCACGGACCCTTGTGTTTTTTTGTGTAAGTTGTTGGTATACGTCATAGCATTTCAAGAGTTCTTGTGCTATTCGATATTCATTTGTCTTCTGAGTCGATGTTACTAAGGGAGGGAGATTTGAATATTACGACAATGAGTAGTTGTTGACGCTTGAGTAAAATAAATGGAGATTTAACTCAGAGAATGAGGAGTTATTGAAAGGGAAACCTTTAACAGGTTATGGGCCCAGGATACGTGTGCTAAAACTTGAGATTTGAGTGATAATATTGAGAGGTTATCGTTTTTGGAGTTATTTTTTTTGCTGAGAGTATATCCTGAACGTCAAAATGTCGGATGGAATGGAGAGACTAAGCGTCAAAAATTGGGTGCAATGGAGTACAAGAATGAAGGCTTTCCTGACAAAGAGGAGATTATGGGAATGCATAGATCCCGGTTTCGAAGATTTCGATTTGGACAAACTTTCCGTGAAACAGAAGAACAGAAACAACGATGCTCTAGCGTATTTGACCCAGTATGTGAGTGACTGCTACCTCAACGACGTGAGTAAATGTACGAGTGCGAAGGCTGCTTGGGAGAGACTGCGGAATATTCACTGTAAGAGGAGTCCAGTGCAATTCATTAACTCTTTGGAACAACTGTGCACTCTGTCCAAACCGTCGAGTGAGTCAATGATGAACTACATCTCCAAGGTGGAAAACTTGTGTGATTTGATTAGTCAACAAGGGACTCGGTTGGATGATAGTTTTGTAGCAGGTTTCTTACTGAGGGGATTAAAAGAGGAGCGGTACAAGTCCATCATTCATGTAATGGAGTTGAATCAAGAAACCATGACAACTGAGAATGTCAAGAATAAATTGTTGATTGAGGAGCAGAGACAGCAGAGAGACACTGTTGAGAGAACGAGGCGAGAAGAAGAGTTGAGGGGCTTGCTGTCAAGGACTACGATGAGAAGGGTCGGAGAGCAAACAAATGTTTCTTGCTTTCTGTGTAATCAACTTGGGCACAAAGTACGGGACTGTCCTAAGAATGTGGAAGCAAAAGCAAAGGGGACAGTTATTTGCTATTCTTGTGGAGGGGAAGGCCATACCAGTGTCTTATGTCCAAAGGGGAAGAGGGCCAGCTTCCAGAAGGGCCGAACTGGAGGGCAGGTGCAGAGAAACTTCAAGAGCAATGAGGCAATTATAGAGAGAGAAGACAGAGTTGAGCGAGATGAGGAAACAGTTGAAGCTGTGAAAGATCTTGGTTGCGGAATGGTGAGGGTTAAATATAGAGCCTGTGTAGGAAAATCTAAGAAGATGGTTTCGAACAGTGATGAGAAACATGAGCGAAGCGACCCTAACCGTTGGTTTCTAGATAGTGGATGCAATGCTCACATGACTCCCCATCGCGATTTGTTAGATAACTTCTGTGATGATGCGGGCGGGAGTGTGAAGGTGGCTAAGAAGGAGGAGCCATGTGCAGTAAAGGGTCATGGAACTGTTACGATGAAAATTAGCGACAGCTGTGGTGGATGGACTCTTGAGCTGCAGCGTGTTTTATGGGTACCAGAAATGAGTGACAATCTTTTGTCTGTGCGTCAGCTTGAGAAATCAGGATTCAAATTTAATATCGACAACGGACTGTTCCGGGGATATGATAAACTGAATGGTGATGAAGAGATGCTTTGTGCTAGAATTGTGGAGGATGAGATGTATGCTGTGGACTGCGATTGGTACGAGATGCACAATGTTGAGGGCAATGAACAGAGTTCTTCATCTAATCCACTACTGACAAACCAGCCATGGACGGAAGAAGCAACAGCATTCAAGGCGGTAACCCGAGACATCTGGCATCAACGTTTCGGGCATGCTAATAACATTCCTGAATGTGAGTTCATACCTAAAGGGGTAGTTGTGAACTGTGAGGTATGCCATCAGGGTAAGGCAAGACGGCTTCCATATCCAAATAGAGAGAATAAATCATCAGAGTTACTTGAGTTAGTTCATTCTGATGTATGTTATGTGAAGCCTGAGAGCAAGGGTGGTGCTAATTATTTTTGTACTTTCACTGATGATTACTCAAGGTATAGCGAGGTTTATGTTTTGAAAAGGAAAAGTGATGTATTTGACAGTTTTTTGGAGTATAAAAACAGAGTTGAGAATATGCAAGGAAAAAGGATTAAGTTTTTTCAGTCAGATAATGGGAAAGAATATAAAAATGAGAAATTTCAATCTTTTTTCAGGAAAAATGGGGTGTTGCACAGATTTTCTATGGTGGGTGCACATCAACAGATGGGATTAGCAGAAAGGCTGAATCAACAACTGTTAACTCTTGCTAGATGTATGCTTCTTCAAGCGCACATGCCAGCCTTCTTTTGGGGGGAAGCTATAGACACTGCGTGCTTTATTAAAAATAGGTGCATATCTACAGCTTTAAATGGCAAGACACCTTGTGAACTGTGGTTTAAGAAAGTGTTGAGCGAAAAGGAGATACAAAGATTGAAAGTGTTTGGCTGTGAAGCATGGGCATTTAAGGAAACTGAGAAAGGCAGAAAGATGGAACCTAGGGCAGATAGGTGTATTATGCTTGGTTACCCTAAAGATAAAAGAGGTTATCGTTTATGGAACATGATTGATAATTCTGTAGTACACTCCAGAGATGTTAAGTTTGAGGAGAAGATTTTTCCAATGAAAGAGAGAGCTAGAGACAAATCAGATGTTAACATCATGGAGACACCTGTCACCATTAAGGTATCAGATGATGAGAGTATGGACAACCATGGTTCTGAAACAACTTCTGAGTCCGGTAATGATGATAGTGACATAGATGGTGATAATATATTTCATGCCAGTAGTATTGATGTAGTGCATCTGGAAGAGAAGTTGTCAGATGTTCAGAGTCAAGGGGGAGCAGGTGAAACATGTGATGAAACATCAGATGTTCAGAGTCAAGGGGGAGCAGGTGAAACAAGTGATGCTCCTGAAGATGAGGTTATTGAGCCACCTATGTTGCGCAGATCTAGGAGAATTAGAAAGCTCAAGGAAGTTTGCCATAGTTGCCACTCAGCTGTCTTCAACAGTAGTTGTGAGTTATGCGAACCAAAGACTGTAGAGGAAGCACTAAAGAGTAGTCATAAAAATGAATGGGTTAAAGCTATGGAAGAGGAAATGTCCACTTTAAGGGGGAATAAAACATGGGATCTGGTTAAGAAGCCTGAAAACTGTAAATTAATTGGAACCAAGTGGGTATTTAAAGTTAAAAGGGATCAAGATGGAAATATTGTCAAACTTAAGGCCCGACTTGTAGCTCAGGGTTATAATCAAGTACAGGGATTGGATTACGGAGAGTCATTTAGTCCAGTTGTAAAAAGAAAAGTTATACGTTTGATGATCGCTCAAGCAATCATTAATAATTGGGGCTGCCATCATGTAGACGTTAAGTCAGCTTATCTTAATAGTGAAATTAAGGAGGATGTGTATGTTAAACAACCTGAAGGTTTTGTAAGTGATGAGTATCCTATGTATGTGTGTAAGCTGAACAAAAGCATGTATGGGTTAAAGCAAGCAGGAAGAGACTGGAATAACCATTTACACAAAATATTGACTGATTTGAGTCTGCATAGATCTATTAGTGATCAATGTTTGTATGTGTACCGTAATAAGAAACTATTTGTCACTGTATATGTGGATGATTTGGGAATCTGGGGTCAATCAGAATTGGTAGAATCACTTATTAAAAGGTTGTCAATGAAATTGGAAGTGAGGGATCTGGGTTTTCCATCCAATTTTTTGTCCATAAAATTTTTTAAGGATTGCCATGGTAATGTAAAAATTAATCAATCAAGTTATATTGAATTTGTGTTGTCGGAATATGGAATGACTGATTGCAAGGGACTGAGAACCCCTTTACCTGTTCCAACCAATGTCCCTAGTGAACCAAAAATATGTAAGACTGAACCTTGTGATGTTGCATGTTATAGAAGTGCTGTGGGTAGTCTACGTTACATTGCCAATTCCACCCGCCCAGATATTATTTTTTCTGTGTGTAAACTCAGTCAGAAAAATGAGAGTCCTACTCTATGTGATTGGAAAGGAGTGAAACATCTCTTAAGATATTTGAAACAAACTAAAGACTTGTCTTTGTGTTACTCAAATGATGACCAATCAATTAAGGTGTATGTGGATGCCAGTTGGGCTAAAGATAAGTGTGATGGAAAGTCTATAACAGGATATGTTATTGTTATGGCGGGAGCCGCTGTCATATGGAAAAGTGTTGCCCAAAGGAGGCTTTCTTTGCACAATAATGAATCCGAGGTTTTATCAATGGTAGACGTGTTAAGTGAAATCAGATGGCTGGATGTTTTCCTTTCAGATATTGGTCAAAGTCACTATTTTCCTAAACCTTATGTAATATGTGCTGATAATCAAGGTGCCATTGAAATATCTAAGGGTGAGAGGATGTCTGACAGAACTAGACATTGTGCTGTGGAATCATATGTTCTTCAAGAATCTGTAAGAGATAATTTTGCTCAATTTAGATATGTTTCCACAAAAGATAATGTGGCAGATTTATTTACCAAGACATTGCCAGCTGATAGCACACAAAGGTTTTGTGACATGCTAGGGTTGTCATAAGTGTGTTAATTAGTATTTTAATTTACTGTGGTTGAAAAAAAAAAAGTGTTTTTGCTTGTTGTTGTGGTTTATTTACTGCGGATATGTTTTGTGTTACTTACTGCTAATAACTTTACTTTTTTGGAACATGTTTTGGGTAGCTGTAAGGGTATCTATGGGTTTGTTTATTTTTGTCTTATGTATTGTCTTTGTCGAAAATCTTGAAATGAGGGGGAGTGTTGGTATACGTCATAGCATTTCAAGAGTTCTTGTGCTATTCGATATTCATTTGTCTTCTGAGTCGATGTTACTAAGGGAGGGAGATTTGAATATTACGACAATGAGTAGTTGTTAACGCTTGAGTAAAATAAATGGAGATTTAACTCAGAGAATGAGGAGTTATTGAAAGGGAAACCTTTAACATAAGTGAATTGGAGAGGAGCCCAACAGTCATCACGTTAGTGGTAGCATACCGATTCTCCTACACCCATAAAAGCGCGGAGGAAAAGTGATGGCACCGACTGGCAGGGGGTTAACCATATATATATTCTTACAGACGCCAAAACAGTCATTGGAGCTTATTTCTCAGAAGTTCTGGTAACAGAAGGGTAGGAAAAGATCCGGTTCGATTGAAATAGAGGTGGAAAGCGGGTAGCTCTCCTTCAAGACAATGCACAGCCTCATATAGCAAAAAAAACTACGGCAACCGTCAGCAAACCAAAATAAAAATTCTGCGACAATTACTGTTCATTCCTAATTTGGCCCCAAGTAAATCTAAAGTTTTTTGCAAGGTTTAAATCAGGCTTGGAAGGCATGCGGTTTGTGGATTACGACACCGTCATCGACAGTGTTTGGGAGTGGATGTTCAGTCCACCGAAAGACTTTTACGCAAAGTGCATTAAAATGCTTCCAGATCGTTAAAAAAATTGATGTGTTCCGAAGTTGACGACTTTGAAGGGTGACATGTGACAATAAGTAGTTGGTATGTGAATACCCTTGTACTTTGGTTCAGCAGACTTTTACCAACAGAAGAGCACTTATGGCTAGAACCTTGGGCAGGAATATAGAGCGTGGCCTTACATGGATCAGAGACCTGGGCGCTTGGTAGAAGGGCAGGGAAAATATTGGAAGCTTTAAATATGTGGTTGTGGAGGAGAAAGGATATGGTCAAAAGGGAGACGAATGAGAAGATTGCTGGGAAGAAGGGAGGATTGCTAGCAGCAATTAAAAGACAGAGTAGATGGATGAAACAATAGATTGCTCTCGAGGTTTTATCAGAGTTTTCGATCTGAAGACGCCAGCAGGATGTTTGGAGAAACCGACGTATAGTGGGCTAGGATGCCGATTTAGGCGGGCAAGAGTCGTTTCACGAAAGCAAAGTATCCCGAGTAATACCTTTGATAAGTAGGGACTCTGAAATTTCGCGTATCTGTTTTTTCACGATTTGTTTTCAAGAGCATAAAAGTTGTCATTTTGATGTTCAAAGCCCAGATAAGTTAAAATTTACCATTTTAACGTCAGCAAAATTCACAGACATTCACGAAATTCATATCACGCTAACAATGTTTTATTCGCAAAATTTACCGGTATTTTTATTTCACAAACCCATTTTCCAGCCAGTTCTACCTCATTAACGTTTTAACAGTCGTAGTTATCATCACATTACAAAGTTTCATTGATGTCGTTCGTTAAGAATTGCTTAAGGTTCAAAAAAATGTTTATTGTGAGAGTCAGATGTGCTAATGCATAGAGGTTAACGTATAAGTTAAATTAAATGATATTTCGACACTAGACGAACCGCCAAAGTGTGTAATCTTAATGTAAAAATCATTATTAGTTACTGTTCCAATGTCGATAGGCCTGTTATAGTTAATATTAGCCACTTGGTCATGTTTATGTACCCACGATAGCAAAAACAACGATTATGCTTAGTAAAATAAATAGCGAAAGCGGTCGTAGTCTTCTGTAGAACTATTTCTGGGTTTATGTCTGATACGCACTGAGATGCATGGTGTTTTTGATGATTGCGAGAGTTTTGAATCACCACTGAAATGGATTCGTCAATAAACTCATAAAAATGGTGTATATTCATTATTTAATCCATTATTTCTCGAGCAAAAAAAGGAGCAAATACTGAAATTCATCCTGGAAATATTTGTATTTTTTCACGAAATTGAATCTCTCGGACAATGTCACTTAATACGCTGTAAATATATATGAAGTTCGCATTTTGAAGAAGGAAACGCATGCTGTCTCTATGAGGATTATCAATGGAAAACATCGTAAAAATGACGTCATCCCATAAGAGCAATTGTAAATCGGGGAGAACAAAGATGACGGACAAGCCACGCCCACGCTACAGGTTCTAGCATTGGCCACCATAGCTACCACGGTACCACCACGAACGAACGCTGTGGGCCAAGGTAACGAGTTCTTCTTTTACGAACGAAATTTAAGTTTCCACGTGATTAATCTCCCAGTTCATCATCGTTGCACTTTATTCTCTACCTAAGGAGTTGAGTGCAAACAAAAACACTCAACTCAATCGACAACAACCTATTTTATTGCTAGAACTCCCCAGGCAATTCGTTGCCAAGGTGATAGAATACTAACACCTTGGTTCGTTGCCGCTACATCTGCACCATCTAGTGAGAGAAATAAACTTCAAACTTGCGCGAACTCATGCATCAGATTAGAACATGTCCTAATTTGCTCGCAGTCGTTCACGCAGTGGCGCTGTCTCTCCTCGCAAGTCGTCGCTTTGCATGGTGCAATATTTCTTGCGCAAGTGTTCTCGCAGCAGCCTGCGCAGTATCAATGACCGTGCAAAACGGCCTTAATGATCGGTATTCAACGGCTCAAATTTGTTCCTCTTCTTCCGAGAACGGAAACGGCAATAAGCATCGACACTTATCCACCACTTAGCCCATGCTTTGAGGAACTACGTGATTTGCTAAAGCAGTACAAGTTTATCTGAGTAACTGTTAAACCGAACCCGGAAGGCAATCGAAACGTTTTACATGATTATCGCCATTGAGCGGCTAACAGATTAGAGACGTATTTTTCGAAATACCTATCTCAATTATCAGCAGGCGTCGCAGGAATGGAATTAGAGGACCGAGAGGGTAAAAATAATTGACATACGGATGGATGACTAAAAAAACTCGAGGAAGCTGACATCTTCCCGTACGGGTAAAGCAACTACGTAAGACAAGGGCAATGGCCCCATATTCGGCTATAAAATTTCACGATTCCAAGCGGAGCAACTGTTTAAAAGCTAAGGATTAATGCTAAGAATAATGGGTCAAGCTAATCGTAAACTGGGTTTCATCAAAAGAGTATTGGGTAAATGTGACGATCATGTACGAGAAATCAGCTACTTTTCCCTTGTAAGACCTCATTTTGAATATGCTGCCAGTGTATGGGATCCCTGCGAAATCGGTCTAATTGTAAATAACGAACTTGAACGTGTGCAGCGAAGATCGGCAAGATTTGTAAAGGGACGATACGATAATTATATTAGCGTAACCAGTATATTAAATGATTTGAAATGGGAATCATTGTCAGATCGCAGGTTGAAATTTAGACTTAATCTCTTAAACAAATTCCAAGGCAATATTTTCAGTGATGATGTTAAAAATATTTTACGAACCCCAACTTACTATAGCAGACTGGACCATCATCATAAAATTAGAGAAATTGATTGCCAAACTGACCGATTCAAAATGTCCTTTTTCCCTCGTACAATTATAGATACGAATAACGGTAAATATGTCCTATCGGAGAGTAGCAATGAATAGCATTGGTAGCTGCATGTTGGTATGAGTACTTAAAGCTAACCCTACTAACAGAATGTTTTTGCATGTTTGCTTTGCAATTTCTATCTTTTTTAAATAGTGTAGTTCTGACTAGTATGTTAATACTATTCCTTTTTTATGCATGATATGTAGTGCATGTTTGGTGAGAAATCACCCCCTGCCACACACCCTTATGGTGGCTTGCAGGCTATTATGTAGATGTAGATGATTAAAATTTCGATTTTGGTTCTTTAACATAATGCCTTCAAGCAAAACTAAAGAGGCATAAATTTCTCGTGATGAATTTCGCCACTATAAACCACCTTCAAAATTAGCAATTGTGCATTAAATAAAAAAAATGCTATACATTAAGCCAGTCTCACAATTTCTTGATCTGCAAACGTTGAACAGGAGTTCATGAATGCTTCAAGTGCATAAAAGAGCATGCAACACTGCCTTCCGAAATGGAATACTAAATAATGCTATAAAACAGCTTCGTGGAAATGACTTGCCGTCGATCCCAAAAACAGTTCCATGACCAACAAATTGATTTTTTCTCTATGGAATTTTGCTATAGTTCCATGACTATCAAAAAGCGTCCAGTACACAATCACGTCGTTAAAAAATATGAGGAATAACCGTGCAAGTGAATATCCCATCATATTCTCATTAACAACAGCACTGGTATAAGAACTACAGCATGCGTTACTCATATTCTACAATGAATCTTTGAGATAGAAGCGATGATAGATTAATCGTGCATTAAACTGGTGCTCTGGAATAATTTCAAACGCTAATCCATAGCAATCACATGTTACTCGTAAACTTTTGCATGGCTCTTAACTTCCGGAGTGAGTAGTCGTGTCTTTCCATTGATTTAGAAACAATGGAATGCGTTCAATTGACGTCACAACGGATCCAATTCAAGTTCAAGTTCAAAAGGGTGTTTATTTGACACATGTTTTACAGTACAGGTTATATAGTGGCAATATGATTCATAGTTTATATAGAAAGGAGTAACATGGTCTCCCTGTTATAGGCATGTGCCTCTTCAGGGTTGCGTTTTGATGGATTGAATTACATAAGATTTTGAGCATATAGCAGCGTTATGCGAGCAGATAGCTGGAACTCTTTTCCTCCGGGGATGGCTTAATGGCTCGGCATTCACCCGAGGCGTGAGGGAAACCGGCAAAACCTCACGCGAGCCGCCTTACAAAAATATAGTGACTTTATACATGTTTGTGTTTCTTCTTAGGTCCAGAGTCCAGCGTTGGAAGATCAGATGGAAGCAGATAGATGAGGTCCAGCGTTGGATTCCCAGGCATCCTCATTAAATCCGAATCACTGGAGCTCGTCAAACAAAAAAATTGCCGCTTGTAACGAAAGATAATCGAGAATGATTTCCGCTAACTCCTAACTATTCCCAAAGACCTGAGAGAGAGAGAGAGAGAGAAAGAGAAAATTACACACTTAGAAATAATGTGATTACCATTCTAAAATTCTCAGTCCCCTGAGTGCAGCCATACTACGGCCTCAAGGAAGAGACGGTCACCAAGGTTAATGCCTTTGGATCTGCTCGACACGTGTTTCAAACGTAGTCACGTGCTTAATGGCTACCGAAGGAAAGGAATTTAAATGGATGGTTCCCAGACTTGAATGCTTCCCTCTCCAGTTGATAGATTAGAGGAGATCAGAGGGAGGACACGAAGATGTGAGGAGAAAGGGCTACCTCGTGCCCTTCAATCGACGCCTCAATCGGCTAACCTCATCTAATGCACGCAAGTCTTCTCTTTTAGGGGTCGTCCATCAATTACGTACAATTACATACTACAGAATCTAGCACCTCTAAAATGGTTGGCAGGAGGGGGGAATGATCACCAATAATGCATACATTAACTTCGTACACCTACATGCACTTAACGGAAAACTAAATTCAGCCATCTGTTACGTTGGGAGAAAGGTACAATATAAATTAATTTCTCGTACAAATATTAATGATAGTGTGCTTGATAATGATTGAATAAATAATGTTAATGAATAAATAATAAGGAAGAATGATGAAGTTGTAATTGATACGATGAGAGACTTCCAAATAATTTCAAGGAGGAGTTGAAGAGGGAAGGAAGCTCATGAAAAATCAGAGAAGAAGACAGGACGAACTCAAAGGACACGCGACATGATGACTTCATTCAAGACACCCGCCGAGGGGAAAAATAAACAAAGAGTATCAAAGGACGACCTTAAGGACAAGAGAGAGACTAATTGCAGAGAACAAAAGCGTCATCAAGATGGGATTGGTTGATGGAAGAATCAGTGGGGAAATACGTCATGTCACTCTGAGGATTAATAACGAAGGCGAAGATGATGATTAGGATGGGCTAATGTCCGATTTTTTTTACCGAACAAAACTATTTATGCATTAGAGAATCTCTTGGAGTTGATGTATGGCCTAATTACACATTATCTAAATATTTTATTCTTCAGTACGAAACAGTGAAACAAAAAAATGAAGTTACGGTGCAATCGAGAATCGCACCAAATTCGTTTGAAATTAAACCTTACTGAAATTGTAAAACAATACAACATCCTGCATTAGCATATTTAAAATATAGAAAAATATTTTAATGGTACCGCAGCAAATATAATTTAATTCAAAAAGGCCCAAATAAATTTTACCTAAAACGCTTCTTATAAATAATATTGATTATCACGGCACACAGTGGGCTAAAGTCGAAAAAAAAAGTTGGCCGAAAGTCAAAAAGTTGTCTTTTTCAGCCCGGATTTATAAACTTAGGATTTATAAACTTAGGATGATGATTCTTCATTAATTGACGCATTTAGTTTCACATCCGATTTCCTATGGTAAATTCACAAATTATAAATTTTACAATGGGTTCATTTTGATAATTTTTTTGCAAAAATCCGCCTCCGTTAATTTTGCCTGAAACTCTAGTAAATCACGGGGATGCTGACACGTGTAAGATACGTCTTTGGGAGAAAAAATATATTACGTTATAACCACCTTTTTCTTCTAAAACGGCCTAAAATGGTTACTTTATCACGAATAATCTCTACAATGTATTCTGAGTTTGAATACTATGAGAACATTTACAACCTTCAGCGACACCAAAAGTAAAATTAATTTTTCAGTCGCACTGCGAAGTCTGGTTCTGCCGGTCGGCCATCGGGAAAGCAGCGATTGGGCTAGCATTCTGGTGTGCAATGATGTTATATACTTCTGTGTGATTAGTTTCGAAGTTTAAACAATTGAAAAGGTCCTCCGTGGATGTTTTAATGAGGACACTAGGTTGGTATCGTATGAACAACGATGCTTCATGCATATATTTTACTTTGCCTTAGGGAGGACATGAATAGCCTTCGGAGACAATATGCTTTTCTATCAGACTAGAACCTTGTTGAGGGCGCCAGCCAACAGCTACATTGCAGTCACCTTTCTCCAACCAGTAGTAGGCTAATCGAAAAGGGCCATAGGTTTTATGAACCGCCGGAATCTTTCCTTATTTTCAAAGCACCTGAATGATTAAATAATACTATATTTGGGAAAAAAATGAATTTATGTAGGCTGATGTATATTAATTTCAGTAATACCACTTTTGTTTGGAAATTCTTCTTTCCTGTTTTGTCTATTGTCAAGCCAGATCGCAATTTCCGAACACTATGTGGAACCTTGAAAACTAATTTGCGCATTAATTACAGTCTCAGGAGTGGATGGATAGCCGTTCCGCTACTAATCGTTTGTCTTCTGTTTGTACTTATCTGAAACAAGGAGGTTAGAAATTAATAGGGGTTACATCTCAGATGGTTCGTGTAGTAATGTGGGTTCTTATAGTACTGTCTTACAGGCTCACCACTCACGCTAATAAAACTATCTCCGAAGATTCAATTTGCAGTTGAATAAATAAGCAATCGAAAGTTCGCAAATACGGAAAAAATTAAGTTATGTAAGTACTTTATCAATTAAAAAGTTTACTAGTCTCTTGAATGTAAATAAGCCCCAGCGGAATTATCTCGAGAAATTCTGTTTACAATTGATAAATAAGCAATTGAAAGTTCGCTAGTATGCAAAAAAAATATTAATTTATATTTTAGTGACTTAAATTCATACAAGCTGTTTGAAATGTAATTAGCCCCCCAGTGGAATGATATGCAGTAATACTTTCTTAAAATAGTCTCAGAAAGATGAGATGATACGCCTACAATGAATTCTGGGCCTGATTTCGTTGCTATTCATGAATTAATAAACATGGGATCTCTATAAGAACCATAGATACCACAGGAAAGGTAATATTTTGTTTCGGATAGGTGGATCTACTCCATTGCTTTCCTTTGTTGCATTTCATTAAGAAAATATGCAAAAATTTGTTTGCGTGCGATATCCGACTCAGATGGCGATGGCTTTCGATACAGTATTGTTTGTGAAAATACGAAGTTTATCAAGGGATACACATTTAATTCTAGATATTCTGGAGTGATAAAAAAACGATATTGTTATAACTAACATGGGATTTTACCTCTTCATTTAAAATCATGCGTGATGATGGTTCACCACACGTTAAGCAGTATTGTTATGATATTTCATTGCAGTGCATCATGCAGATGAATCCTTCCCAACGACCCCCACTCTTGCTTCAATGTTACTCTTAAGCTAAAGCGCGTGTATCCCCTACCTCACTCCTCCAGTACCTACTCACCTGCTTGACCTCAGTCATGCCTCTGCGCTACCATACCTGAATTAAAGAGGTTGGCTCGCGACTGCTTGAGTCAAGTTGTCTAAGGAATCTTATTAATTTAAGTACTGCCTGCTAAGTGATCCTTACTTTAAAAAAATAAACCTAAGCTTTTGAAAGTCATAAGTATCACAGGAAATACGATAGAAAGTCGAAGGATTTATTTTTTATGATAATTTCAATCAACTTGACGATGGAGTCAATTCAGCATTTACTTTACCTACACAAATAAATTCATGTACTCAATAAATTTATTAATGTATAACACCAGAATATTACTACCAAACGTTATGTTATAATATTTCTTGAAATATTGTTTAATGTATCATCTTATAAATAAAAATGGATTGCGCATTTTGTTGGTAAGCGGTTAACTTGGATAATGGCTGGACCGATTTCACTGAAATCTTCACAATTTGTTCATCCCCGTACCGGAACGTTAAACGGGTTATAATATATAGTATAGGAATAATACATGAATTTTAAATTACATTTACAATTTTTTCCCATAAGATTACACGGAGTTTTACATTTTTCACGGTGCAGTGCTTTCATATTTCGTTCATTAAAATACTTCAATTTGTAGCGATAGCTTTTATTTTTCCTTCATCGGAATTTCGAAACTCTGAACTATCTTATTCTTTCGATGTTTTTATGATAAATCATCCAGTTAACGATTAATTACGCAATTTAAACTATTTTTGTAGCTCTTTAAATGGGTCTTTCATTGCTGTCTCCGATCTATTTCTGATGCAAACAAACACCGTATTTCGTGCTCGAGGGCTATAAATAATGATTCTTTTGTTATTGTTGTAGCAACCAAGAATTTGGGAGATTTCAAAAAGTGCGTGATTCCACGGTCAACGCCAGCCGATGAACTAAATGGATGTTTGAAGTCGTCCGTTTTGTGGAAACACGTCAAGACTCTCAAATTAGGCACAAACATGCGTGTCGACTTGCAGAAAGACGAATCTGGAGAGGTATTTGCCGAACAATTGCTGGACATTGGAAATGGAAAAATACCCACTGACACTCCCACTGGGTGCATTACGTTCCCCGTCGATTTTTGCCAGTTCACCGAAATAAAGACCGAACTCATCCGAAATGTGTTCCCAAACATTGCTCAAAATTACAAAAATCATGTTTGGTTGAGGGAACGTGCTATATTGGCAGCGAAAAACATTTTTGTGGACGAATTGAATTTCAAGATTCAAAGCGAAATTCCTGGCGAATTGATGACGTACAAATCGGTGGATTCCGTTACTACCCAAGATGATGTCGTCAACTATCCAACCGAATTTTTAAACTCACTGGAAATGCCCGGATTGCCACCTCACAATCTCCAATTAAACGTCGGATCGGTAATCATAATGTTGCGGAGTATCAACCAACCAAGTCTTTGTAATGGAACCGGGCTTGCGGTGAAAAAACTGTCAAACAAAGTCATCGAAGCAACAATTCTTAAAGGAAAGTACAAAGGAGAAGACGTTTTGATACCACGCATCCCAATGATTCCAACTTACATGCCATTCGACTTCAAACGCTTGCAGTTTCCAGTGCGGCTTGCATTCGCAATGACAATAAACAAATCGCAAGGGCAGTCATTGAGTGTTTGCGGCATTAACCTTGAAAATATATGCTTCTCGCATGGTCAATTGTATGCCGCCTGTTCCCGTGTCGGAAAATCATCAGCTTTGTTTGTTTACGCGCCAAACAACAAAACAAAAAATGTCGTGTATCATACAGCGTTGCATTAACAAAAAATATTGATGCCACAGCAAAGAAATAGGAACAAGGCATTTATTTTCTTTGATTATATTTAAACATCGATCTTGCAATTGAAATCGAAATGCACATTTAACACCTTGAGATTCGTGTGATTTCAAATTTGATGGGAGAAAATAAGTCATTTGGTTGACATTAAATTCTGACTTTTTTATATTTATATCTATCTTAGCATATTAAATACGAGTGATTTCCCTTTTCTTTATTTTCCATTTAATCAGACTGTGCCACCGGAACGCGTGGGCAGGTACAGCTATTAAAAATATATATCAATTTGCAATGGGAAATTTAAAAATAGGGCATTGACAATGAAAAAAAACTTCAATTTAAACATTTACCCATGATAAATAACTATGCATAACTGTTATTATTATGCTGATTGAGTAACTATCCACGTCAAGTGTATATATTTTGAAATGACCTCGAGCGAAGCTGGGGGCATTTCAAGTACAGTACACCGTCTGTCGGATGAGACGTTTAACTGTGGACCCCTTGGAGCCGTTCGCAAGAGTAGGCTAATGCCGATGCCAGGTGTCCCTCCATCCTTCTCTGTACAGTTTCACTTGGCGCAAATGACCTTAGTTGTCGGTCGCCGGCTTTAAAATACTACTAGTGAAGCCCGGCATTTTCGCTACATTTATATAGAATCCACCCACTTCGCGTCGGAAGAGAATGTTGAGCGATTGAGAAAGTCATGTATACGAAGTCCTACGATGTCCATTTCTCGACGCAGTTTGGAACTTGGCATTGCTAAAATAAGTATTCAAAATTATACATGAAGTCTTAAATTGCATGCTTACAATATTCAACTGAGGCATGAAATCAAACCAACGGATAGGCCTACATTTGTTGAATTTTCTGTAAAGATGCTGGCTGACATGTTGAAGTGACTTCAACATCAACACTGACATCAAATCTCGGACAGGTGCTGCTCAATCATGCATTCATTTCATATTGATGCCTCGATAATAATTATTTCTCGAGTAATTGATAAATGAAATCACGAACAACGTTTTCGATGACTCTGTACAAAGATGAAATAAATATACACTGGCAGGACAAAGTCTGCCGGGTTCAGCTAGTTAGTAATGATATTACACATATGCCAACCATTTTGGCTACAGCGACCGCAGCGCCACTTGAAATCAACTAACGCATTTCGTCTGCTATAAGCGCAGAAATTGGTGGATTTAGCGAAAAATACGATGGGTTGATACCTTTTCTTTCGTGTCATTTTATTCCTTGTGAAATTACGCATAAAATATCAGTTTTTTGCAAAGATGACATGTCACTATGGTATTTTTAAACGTTATATTCCCATGTGATGGCCATTATCGCCGTTAATCGTATGTAATTTCAAATGCAATTTGTGCAAAAATGAGTATGGGTTGGTATAATTATCTTTACTTTATTAGATAGAGGAACTTTAGTTCTATAAGTGCTGAAAATGTAATACAAATGACATGATTTTCACTTTTCGGATCAACCTCCTTAAGCAAAGCTTAGAAGGCGTAAGTACCGCTCTAGGATCAGGCTAGGCACGTGCAAAGATAAGTGGCACCCCGCAGTTACTCTCCCTGGGCCACAAAATTCCCCTACAGCCCAGCGTCACAAGAAAGAAAAGAATTCCGATTTGGAAGAATTTGTGGAAAAGAATGAAGACTGTTCCTGACACTGATTTTCCTATAGTTACACATGGGTTTGGATGTTCGTGTAACCGATTTCTAAAAGCTGCGCTATGTAAGCGCAGCCTTTTATACCTTCCCGCTATCTCTGAAATTCCTCACACCAATTCCTCCCTCACCCCACAACCGGATACTTGCCCTTCCACCACATCCGTCGACGTGCCATTCCCTTTAATTAGCTCCTCCATCCCGCTTTATTGGCTTCCTTGAGTTGGGGCCAAAGACTTCCATTTCTAATGGCCTCTCCCAGGAAGAATAGAAGGAACTGGAGTGGGCATACGCATGATTGCCTACGGGTTACAATGGAGCTTTAACAGGCGTGTGTGGGAAGGATTAGTTCACGCGTAATCGGCACGAAACATTTCATTTTATATGGTATCTCTTATGACCATTACCTGTCCATTAAAAGGTGATAAATTACGGTATTCATTCCAGTGAGGACAGTGAATCTTCCTTAGGTTATCTCAAGAAATTATTCTTCGAATCTCTACCGTTGGAGAACCGGAAATAATAATACACGATTTTCATTATTGTGTGCATTTATCGATTCTATTAGGAGGCTCTATTAGTGGCAGTTTTGGGCAGCAGGACAAGGCTTACATAAAACCGTAAGAAACTTGTGACTAAATACCTCATTGCCGTCGCTACTTTTAGTGACTTTTCTTCATGATATCATTATCCTTTGCCAATTTTCGGTACCTACCTATTTATTTTGGGTGAATATGCCATTACTCTATTTCAATAGTTTTATTGGGAGTCTCCGTTGGTGACAGTTGTGCGTGGATACACAAAAAAATATCAGATGCTTAGAAATTATAACTAGAGTAACTTTACTACTTATAACTGTCATCCAGTAAGTACTTTACATTCCAGTGAGGAGAGTGAATCTTCCATGGACTATCTCAGGAAAGTATTCTTCGATGGTAATGAAAAGGATCATCTATGGAAATGATGAACGCAAACGTTAGACGGTCTGGGTGACGAATGTTGTATTTTATATGATTCTAGATGTTGGCAGACCTGGCACGAACGGTAGGTCATGTGACCTAGGCAATATGGCGCTGGCCTCTGTTGTATTCATGTATGTCTGAACCGTTTAATAAAATTGTTAAAAATGATATGAAACATGGCGCAGTCGTGAAAGTATCGTGCTTACTTACGCGCAAATTTTGTGAAGTTGTTAAGTATACAGCAACAGGACCCTGTAAGTATGTCCACCGCGTCGGGTATAGTAAAATTGCCGCCAAATTTTGACATTCAGGCCAAAAATGCCTCGACGGACTGGAAATATTTCAAACTGGAATTTGAAGACTATATTATTTCCACGGGGCAAGATGCTTCCCCGGATCGAGTGAAACTGGCACTTCTCAGGAATATGTTGGGCCACGAGACGTCTCATATTGTTTCCGCTTGCCCATGAACGAAGCGGAAAAGGCATCCTACACAGAAGCAGTGAAGGTAATTGGAAAGTATGTGTCACCAAGGGACACAGTTGTTCTGGATCGCCACAAATTTAGCATGCGTTTACAGAGAGAAGGTGAGACTTTTGAACATTATTTGAGTGATTTGCGCGAAATGTTAAAAGCGTGTGATTTTGAAGTTGGGCGTGATGGTGCCAAAATTTCATATGAAGACCAAATGTTACGGGACAGAATTGTTACTGGAATATGTAATAACAATGTAAGGGAAGGTCTGCTAACAATTGATCACTCAAATTTGACTCTCGAAAAACCATCCATTATTGCCGTTCTTCTGAACAAAGTAGGGAACATGCTAATCAAGTGTCTAAACAAAATCCTACAGCGAGTTTTCAGTATTCATTGTGTGATGATTGTGTATTCAAGAAAAAGTCAAGTAAAAGTAGGGACAAAACGAAGTCAAGGGTTAACGAGTCCGCAAAGTCGGAAGTATAAAAGTGTAAGCGCTGTCAAACTGAACATGGTCCTGAACATGTTAAGAAAATTAACTTTGTACAATTCCACAAAATGATTTATTATTCCGATCGATTTCGACGTCTTGAGCGTCATTGTCAAGATACATGCATCTGGCACAGTTCGGGGTCTTTATATACACCGGGAGAGGAGGTGGGGTGAGTGCCTCCACCCCCGTGAGCTTACGCGGGTGGAGGGTGGGAGTTGGGTTTTGGTATTGGGACTGGATTGGGCCGTTTGCAGGAGGGAAGGGATAGTTGACTGGTGGTGGTGAATGTGGAGTCTGGGTGTTGTGGTCTTTTAGGTTAGGTTTAAGCAAGATTAAACACTTTGAAAGCAGCTGGGAACAATTGAATTCCGTTACGTCATTTAACATTGAGCATTTGGTAGCATTTTATGTCTCATAATTTCTAATTTTTCAAGAGTCTATTTTCCAACTTTTGTCATGTACATGTAACACTTCTAGGTTAAAATCACTGTTATGACCCGTTTCTATCAGGTGTTTAGTAAAGAAGGATTTACAATCATCATATTTTAAGCATCGTTTGTGTTCGTTTGATTCTTGTTTTGAATTTTCTTCCAGTCTGTCCCACATATAAACCGTCACAATCGCTGCACTTGAGCAGGTACACACCACTTTTGTCTTGAATGTCCACTCGATCTTTTGAGTTAAAAAGCACTTTCCCAATGGTGAGTGGGGAGTAGAAACTCACATTGTATTTGTCTTTCGGGATATTTTTCAATAGTGTGTATGAAATGTGTCCGTGGAACGGTAACTTACGCCACCTTTTTGGTTTTTCTCTCTGGATAACCTGAAGGCTTGTCAAAGACTTGGTTGTATTGCCATTCACTTTTTTGCGGATAAGTTTCTGTATTAAATGCTCACTGTATCCATTGTTTGTTGCTATAGTCATTATTGTGTTTAATTCTTCATTATAATTAGCCTCACTCATGGGGATACCAGTCTGTGAACCATAGAATTAAGGGCTGCAAGTTTTTGGGGTAAGTGATGCTGGGAATCTGCGGAAATGATCACGTCGGTAAACGTACTTCTTCTATAGATCGAATAGTGATGTTTTTCATCTCGTAATGACATGGTCAAGTCCAGGAAGTTAATGGAGTCACCTCCAAATTCCATGCTATAGTGAATGGAGGGGTGAAGGGAGTTAAGTAACTCGAGAAATGACGACCGCTGTCTTGTACTACCTGTCCATAAATATAAGACGTCATCTAAATATCTGTAATAATAGCAGATATTTTTGATTAATGGTTTTTTTGGATTGAAGAGGTTGAGTTCTATTGAGTTCATAAAAATCTCTGCTAATGACTCTTAGGTTATTAGCAGAGATTGGGTTACCCTTCAAAAAATTTAGCTGACAATAACCCATTTCTATCTTTTGAATGCAAGCAGTTTTATAATAGGCACAACATTACACTGATTACTTTTAGCCCTGAGTATCATTGTAGCAATGGAATGGCTGAAAGCCAGTAGACATAAGCAAGCAGTTACTTCGTAAAAGCTTAGAGGAGGGAATATACTTCAGGGAATCTCTGTTGGAATATAATAACAGCCCTCTAACAGGATTATGCGTGTCTCCTAGCCAAATCCTAAATAGTATAAGGTTAAGAACTTCCCTTCCGGTTACTACTGAGTTGGTGCAACCAAAGAATGTGAGGAAACTACTTCTCCTTATGCAAGCAGTGAATCATCTGATCACATACAATCATGATAAATAATGTCGAGCCACCAGAGAGTTCTGATTTTTCGAAGCACATCAGGGACAAGATCAGGTGGATGTGAGCAGTGACTGTGATTCGACAGTAATTCAGTCAGCAAGTCATTGTTGTCAGTGAAAATGAATGGCATTTTATTAATTGTAATTACAATTATAACTCCAGAATGTTTTTTTTAGATATAAAAGGCATAAAGCATGCTTCTAACATTAAGATTGACGCAAACTTAACCCTCCTAATAAACTTCCATAAATGAATGAATAGGTACCTTGAATTAGTTAGTCAGTGTCGAGTAATATATTTCTGCCACCATTAATATATAATTAAAATTGGTTTCAAACTAATTCTGACTGAATAAATGATTGTTTCTATTTTTAAAGTACTTCAGTTAGCATATTGTATAGTTACATCATATATGGAGAATAGTTTTCCAATGAGTAATCTACCACAGTCTTTACATCAATAAAATATATATGGAGTCAAGCTCAGGTATCGAATGTTTTTCTTCACTTATAGAAACAGTTCAGTTGTGCATTCACCACAAAATTTTCACTAAAATTTTCGTTGATGAAATGATTCATGTCAAAACTACTGCCACATACATCTTCAAGAAGCCCTATTACCTCTTTTGAAATACCCTGTGATTCAATTTGAAATTTTTGTTTTCATTCACGCAGCTGAGCTTAAAGCCACCGAGTGCGTCCTCCGGGTAGCGGATGGAGGGTTGACCTCTAGATATAGAGGTTAGCTGCGAGATAAGCGAGTTTACTCGTTGAATAAGCAGTCGTGGACAAAAAGCGACGGCATTCCGAGGGGGATTGGTCCATCCCTGGGTAAGGTATGCCTCTAAATAATACATTGTAATTGTTTTAAAAAATTATTTTCCCTTGTTAGACCTCATTTGGAATATGCTGCCAGTGTATGGGATCCCTACGAAATCGGTCTAAGTAATGAACTTGAACGTGTGCAGCGAAGATCGGCAAGATTTGTAAAGGGACGATACGATAATTATATTAGCGTAACCAGTCTATTAAATGAATTGAAATGGGAATCATTGTCAGATCGCAGGTTGAAATTTAGACTTAATCTCTTAAACAAATTCCAAGGCAATATTTTCAGTGATGAAGTTAAAAATATTTTACGAACCCCAACTTACTATGGCAGACTGGACCATAGTCATAAAGTTAGAGAAATTGATTGCCGAACTGACCGATTCAAAATGTCCTTTTTCCCTCGCACAATAAGAGATACGAATAACGGTAAATATGTCCTATCGGAGAGTAGCAATGAATAGCATTGGTAGCTGCATGTTGGTATCAGTACTTAAAGCTAACCCTACTAACAGAATGTTTTTGCATGTTTTCTTTGCAATTTCTATCTTTTTTAAATAGTGTAGTTCTGACTACTATATTAATACTATTCCTTTTTTATGCATGATACGTAGTGCATGTTTGGTGAGCAATCACCCCCTGCCACACACCCTTGTGGTGGCTTGCAGGGTATTATGTAGATGTAGATGAATACAAAACCTGTGAAGATGTCGTGACTTGGCGACGGGAGGACGCCAATAAATACGCTTCCTAGCACCTGGAGGAGAGGGCAACAGTTCTTCTTCACATGAGTGAAGGTGGAGTCCACAGTGGTCGGTACAGCGACACTCATTTCACTACAGGCGTGGTAACATTTACTTTAACGGCTGTAGTTCTGCGATGTGGAAGGCAAGGTGAAACCACCACATTAATATCCCGAGGAGTGGCAGCTAGACCACTCTTTTCTTTCTAATTAAGACGTGATGGAAACCTCTCGAGTTAAATATTCCGGAGTTAAAATAGTCCCCCATTCGGATCTCCGGGCGGGGACTACCCGAGAGAGTACATCAGTCAAATGTGATAAACCTTTTAGTGTAGGAACATGGAACGTGAGATCGCTTCGGACCTGTGGAAGACTGGAGAACCTGAAGGTAGAAAGGCGAAGAATGGACCTCGACGTATTAGAAATCAGCGAAATTAAGTGGCCCGAAGAAGGAGACTTCTGGAGTGGAAGCTACAGAATTATACCTACAGGATCATTAAATGGTAATGCTGGAGTAGGGATCATGGTTAGAGGTACTCGGGTGGGGACTACCGACGGTCAAGCCTGCTAATGAGGGTCCTACCTCGACTCCGACCACGACCATCGAGAATACATTCTGTGTATTCTCGATGGTCGTGCTCCGACCCATCGCGAGCGATCCGAGACCCTCACCGAGACCCATCTCTACTCGGGGGGTCCCACCCCTGAATTTGGAATGAAAATTGGACAAAATTGAAAACACCCATGAAAAGAAAGTGAGCTGGCAATTCTCTAAACAAGAGAATTCAGTCACACTTTACGCTAATAAGTATGATAAACAGGAACTTGCATCACAGATCCCAATATATGTATAACTGGTACTGTAAAAACAATAATCACTCAAATATTTCCTGGAGCTGAGGAGTGGATACATACATGCAAAGATTTCCTGAATTTAGATTTGTAACAAATTTGGATTCTCAAAAAAAAAATAATAATAATGGAGCCAAAATATTATCCTTAAACATTTAGGAAGAAAAAATGTCAATTTTTCAGGGATGTAAGTATTTTTCAGAAGATTTCCTATCCTTCAATAAAAGTAAAAGATATTGTAAAATATTCCACAAGAAAGTTCAAGCACTATGGTGAAAAGAATCCATTCTACTGTTACCAATGAAATTTCATCAGAATGAGTGGCTACATGTAGGGAAGAATGCTTATTTGGAATCAAAAGAAATAAACATTGTTACAAGTTTTGCTTCTTTGCCATCAAATGAATAAAAGGTATTACTTAATAATAGACACCAGGAAACTCATTTAATAATAGACGCCAGTAAAATTACAATAGTTGCTTGTATCAGATAGATTACCTTTGTCGATGATTTTGTATTATTTTTTCCCTTCTTT
Organism: Platycnemis pennipes; assembly: GCA_933228895.1. NCBI lineage: Eukaryota > Metazoa > Arthropoda > Insecta > Odonata > Platycnemididae > Platycnemis > Platycnemis pennipes. Next base: position 48,294,833 of record OW121852.1, on the reverse strand, counting down.
TAGTAAAAGGTCAACTTATTTTATTACCAGGATCATGGGTGTTTTCAAGTCTGTTTCCGCACTAATAGGCGCTTCAGACCGGGAGGAAAAGTATAAGGATAGGAATGGAAGGGATGGGAATTGAAGAGCTCCGCCTATTACCAGGATAGAAAGATGAATATTGATTAATATCCATATTGCTGATAACAGTAACTGTGTTCTTTTAGAGATCAGAGAAGAAAATAAAGGAAGGGCTCCCATGTGGTGGTACCAAAGTTCAGGTGTTCTTTAAGAAAATTAATTTAAATCCTTAAAATTCAAAATAATCTAGGTCACCTGGGTCAGGAACTATTGGTATCGATCTAACATTATTTGAATGTTGTTTTTGATATTGATATGTGAGACATCTGGTGGGATAATGTGAAATGACTTACTTGTGATCATCTTGTCATTGTACTTCCTGTCTTTTATCTATTTGTTATTTTGGCGCTTTTGCTAATAAGACGTGTTCACAAGAATCCGACCGTTATTTCTCAATCCTTAATGATTTCCAACAGGTTATGGGCCCAGGACGATAAATATATTAATTAGCTTGCTTAGTAATAGCGAAGTTTAGTCATTCTCGTCTTGTTTTTGTGATTTCTTCAAACTGGCGAAATGCGATTTGACCCCACTGTGCGCCGTGTCCATTTCCCTCGCCGCTTGCGTGAATTTGCCTATTGATATTTTTTTTTGCCATTCAAGATTTTTTTGTGTACTGTTACCTAATTGTTTATTTTCATCAATTTTCCTCTTATTTTATCAACTCCACCCAGGCCTTATTACTGCCAAGGGAGATGGTGCGGAGGCTGTGCAGACGACACACGCACGGCGTTTCCTTTTCTCTCCAACTCCTACTTGAAACACCATTTTAGTCTCTCAGCATATCTACTAGAACTTCATCAATCTTCTGTATAATTGCATATGACATACTTGCATTGCTGCATATTCTGTGGCTATTTATTTTACATGCTCCTCTGCCATCGGACCATTTTATTCAGACGCCTACCCAAAGTGGTTCCCCAATCACCCACCTAATTGAGAGCATGTGGTAGGAGGTGAATAATAAAAAACATACACTACGTACCAACATGAACTACTAGACATATATTACTTGATGCGGAAAAATTTTAAACGCCCATTCACCGATAACACATTCAATTAAAGCATATTCTCACAACCAATTAAAGCATATTCTCTTGTAAATACTAATTCTTTAGTTCCGCGTTATCGGTGAATGGGCGTTTAACACACCTCATATAGTGTATTTTGAAATAGATCAGATGTAATTTCATAGCGCACGTCAAATAAACGTTACAAAGAGCGCCAACACGCCAAAAGGCGACATAATTGTTGTTTAAATAACCTACTAAAATTACATGTTTAGATTAAGAAGCCTGCTTTATTAAATAGTCCCAGTGGAATAAAATTCCTCACCTGATGCAGCTGTGAGAAAATACGAGCTAAATAATAGATATATACGTATTATTGCATTGTTATTTAGGCATGTTTTAATACACATGTAGTATCCATAAGAGGATGTAGTTTAGGTAGAACGCGATGTTTAATGCCGAAGAGGTTCTAATCATTCTCAAACACTCCATTCTGGTAACCCCCTTGCTTCACGGAAATAATGACAAATTCTATCTATTCTTACGACCGGATTTCTCTCAATTCTTGTTTTCAGATCGAATCTAGCGTAATATGCGAGAGTTCTTAAAATACTTAAACGTCATTGGCGAACAGATCCTTATTTTTACTGCTCAAAACCTATAACAAGATATTAAGCACCTCAGATGACTCAGAACTTATTAAATAATCGCCATTTAGATGGTTGAAATTTGGCTGTACTGGTTATTTGCATCAACGAAAATTTAGGTACATTTAAAATTATATTATACATTTTAAATATCATAACATGCTTTATGGCATTGAAACTCTAGGAATTTTCATAAAATTTTATTGGTTTTATAATTATAATTCTTCTTCACAAAATATAAATTTGTAATATTCCATTTAAGAGAGAAAATTCTTTTTTACGGTGAGCACGCACCGAAGGCACTGGCATTGTAAATATAGATGTAATAAACAATGTCAAAAAATGTTATCAGCCTCACCGTGTGAAAACCCGTCTCATATATGCAGAAACCCGCATCGTATTTTCTGGGGTGGCTTTTATGTCATTCTTTGGTTGTCAGCATTGACATAAACATTGAGACCGAAATTTTTTCAATGGGGGAAGTGAGGCCTGCAAGACAATTTTCTCAAATTCGGCTCAATTGCGTCACAGAAAACTGGCATGAGAATAGTTTCAAAGTAATTTTTACTGAGTTACTATTTGACTCCTCCGAGTACATTTCTGGACGCAATTTCAAGCATTTCTTTTTGTGCATTCGTCATGCCCACGTTTTACGGCCTACATTACAAGCCTTCTGCTGGATCGTTTATTAAGATCTTTGAACAGAACATGGCATAATATGGAATAATATGGCATTGTTTTTACAGAGGAAAAATTAGTGTCATTTCTCAATTTCACAAATCGAAGATTGATAAGAGACAACAATCCTTGAGAAATTAGCGTTTGGTGATTCGGCTGCAAAGTTTATACCACATTCTTCTATCTTAGGCATAATTTAGTGGAATTTTCGGTATCTATTCCTGATGTGGAGACCTTGACCTCAAAGTTGCCAAGGAGGCACAAAAACGATTTGGCTATGACAAACCGCAAAATATTGTTTTTAAATATGAGCGCGAAAGAAAGAAAACCACCGGTTAGTAAATATTAAAATGGTACATGACTAGGAATATAATTCACATGTTTTTTTCTACTGAAATTCGAAGTCCTAAGTTAGCGCCCTTGAGTACAAGTTCCATTCACCTGCTTGTCTTCTTCTAACCTTCTTTCCTCCCCAACCATGCTTTCGTCCAACTTTCCGTCCATGGCACTTTCTCCATTCTCCTCCATACCCACATTTATAAATCCTCCAATCTTTTCTAGTAATCATTGCCTAGAACCTCAGATCCATGCATAGCTGCACTCAATTTCTGACCCTTCACTAATAGAGTGACGACAACAGAATGCCGAAATTTGTTAATGTGGCGTGAATTCTGTGTAGTCTGGAACGAGAAAGAGGAGGGCAAGATGTTATGGGTAGTGAAAAGAATTTTAGATAATACTTCCACGTAAAGGAGTAAATAACGCATGGAAGGAGTAGGTAGTTGAATAAAATGCAACGAAGAGAAGGGAAACTCATCAAAACTTACTTTAACCGGCAGAAGAGTGTCAATTAAAATAAGGATCATTCGGACGAAATAACTCAAATCCTATCAGTGCATATAAGTGAAACGTCTTCTTTTTCCCATCAATATTTCTCTCAGGGAATCGATTTTCTCTATAATATACATCAAGAGAGAGCGAGAATCATCAGTAGAATGATCTTTTCACCCCATTCCCGCACCATTTGCCTGCTACCCATTGGATTCTTAGTAGCGTGCCATGGACAGATATTTTCGAAAGGATCTTGCACTTTGCTTAACGTCTTTACACTATGTACCCTGATCCTCACGAACGTAAGTACATGTATAACAAAATGCAATCACGAAATGTGAGTTTTTACTTGGCAATGACTTTCAGTTTATCAGTTTCATGGATGATGTTTGTCAAAGTAATCTTAATCTTTTATTGACGCTTTATATAACACTGATGTATTAAAATAAGCTACGATTATGGCCATGATTTAATTGCTTTATGAAGTGATGTTAAGTTTCTTCAGGTATTTTACATTGTTATGATTCAATGTCGCATAGGTAATCCTGATCATACGAAAAATGATAGTCTATTTTACTTATAAGGGAAGTAATACCATGTCAATAATTTTTCATTGCTCTATTACTTAAACAGGTGAATGATTCTAATTTACATTTACTCAATACCCTAAGAGCCACCTCTAGGGTGTTTGGCAGGGGGTAAAGAGTCACCAAGAGTACATTATATACCTGCACGATTAGCTAATTTTACTTAAAAATGGACATTTTTAAACATTTAAAGATCAAGCACGTAGGTACAGCTAAAACACACGGGTATTATTCTCGATCTTGGCGGCACGGAATCTACAAGTGATAAGAACTGTAGTGATTGAAAAATACATGAGACCCGGCTGAAAGATGTTATCAATGGAAGAATGCTCAAATATTGCCCATTTCATTATAAATTGATGTGCTTATGTGGACTATTACGAGTCGTCTCCGCTGATTCTCGGCGTTATTTAGTTATACTTGCAGCCGCACAGATGGCGCCACATTACAGAGAGTTCCACATCTTTCATGGGACTGCCTAAAAAGACGATTTTAGAGCCATCAGCACCGAGTTTGCCTCATTTACCTCCCGATTTAAGTGGTTTTAGCACTGGTTTCCCTCAAAATAAATAGAAATGTTTGCACTTTTCTGCGAGCGCGCGCCTGACTGAACGGGAAATAGAACCTGTTTTAATTCCATTCAGACAAACATACAATTTCTTTCACTTTATACCAGCGTTTGTACAAGAAATTGTACAAAAAATTGTATCGTGTAAAGCAGCCTTAATAGTTGTCAGCAGACTTCTCTTTTCTCCCATCATCTCCCCAAAAACATGTAACACACTGAATCGTTGAAAAGCTAAAATAAAAGCCAATTTCTAAGCTTTCTTCGTGTACCCCTATCATCAAGCCAAATCGGTAAATGTCAGATTTAATTGATTTCACCCGCGGTATCATTCCCATTAGGTATGGGAGTATACATATAACGAGTACCTAGTTAACATGAGTAACTAGAGCAAATGACATTCATCTTTCTGATGAATAACAAATTAGGCTACCTAAAATGCAGCTTTCTATCCAGTTGTTATATTTGGTATCACGATTACACCTGACGATAGCTGCCCAGTACTTGTGGAAGAGTAATGAAATTGTGTGAATTGAAACAGTAGGAATAAATACTGTACCTATTTCCTCGAACTGCTAGGGATCTGAATAGCTGTAATAAAAAACTGCATACCCAGGTTTATCAATGGATAAACTAGGTAGCTGTATGTCGATATAAAGACTCTCAGCCAGCACAGTTAATGCCACGTTCAATCTTGCTTTACTATTTTAAACTTCTTTCCAATTGTATTAATTGGACTAAAATGTAGCTGGGTCATACCACGTCAAATCGACCAGAAAATCGGCAAAAATAACCCTAACCGATTTTGACCAAGCTTGGCAAATTGTCGTCATTTGACAGTGGAATGAAAACCCCAACTCCGCTTAAAAAACATTAACCGTTTACGAGAAGTTGCAACGTTGCAAAATTCGAATTTGGCAAATGTGACTACACATTTTACGGTATATCTCATTGACCATCAAAGCTACAGGCGTGCAAAAGAGCTTATTTTACAATTCTTGAATTGGACAAATATATTAAAGGGTAATATTATGTAACAAACAATTTTATAAATTTTTTAACAATTTTAAATTTTCAAATCGATTTTTGACGATGTAGCTCAATGATAGTCCGCATTTAAACATTATAGGTTGTGAACGTGTGGTGAAGGTTCAAACCCTTCTACATACTTTTTTAGTAGCTCACAGTTAATTTTGTTGCAGTAGATGTATGTTCTATGCTCTCTGTTTTGATCGAATCTCAAACATCAGCCTTTTTGTACAAGGAAACCGAGACCGAAATCGAGAACAAACTTGACTCGGAATGAAGGCAGCTTCACAGTCAGCAAACCGACAATTGAACAGCCTATGGGAAAGGATTGGGCAGGTTGGGGCAGAGTTGGAAAACGTACCCACCTCTCGAGTGGTGGGGCCCCAAGTGAGCCACGGGTCTGAATGAGATCATCTTACTTATGTAACTTTTTATCAGGCAGGTAAAAAATGAGATGGGATCATGAAATCGATATGAGGAGGAAATCTCCTCATATCGATTTCATGAAAGCTTTGAACAAGGTGTATCATAGCAAGTTACCTATGAAATTAAAATATTAAAGGTTAGACAGTAATATTATAGCCATTGATTATATATTAAATACATGATCACATACAAAGGATTATTTTGGAGGGTGTAACCTCTCCGGCATTTGAAGACCCATCACGTGTGCCACAGAAGAAGTTTCATTGGTTCTCTTTTGTTCCTTCTGTACGTAAGTGATATCAATTAGGTGGTAAAGCTTCATCCATTTGCCGATGACGCAGAAGAGTCTAAACGATAAAGAAGTTTTTTTATGATGAACATGAAGTGATTGAAAAATTATGTGATATATGGCAGATGGAACCAAATTTAAAAAAATGTGTAGCAATATATGTTTAGAAAAAGAATAGTTTTCCTCCTCACACTTACTATATGCATAATAGTAACAAATTAACAAATTTGGAATCCATCAAATAGCTCTGAATAAGAATGACACCAGGTCTTGATGGTATATCCAGATACCATGAGGTAAACATATGTATTCGTGAAATCATTGGTCAAGCCAATCTTAGACAGGAAATTATCAAAGGGCGCTGCGCAAATGTGACGATCACCTACGAGAAATTAGCTACTTTTCCATTGTTTTACCTCGCAAGAAATATGCCGCCATTATGTGTAATCCTAATGGAACAGGCTTTGTAAGTGTGCAGTGAAAATGGGTATGATTTTTATGATAGTTATGAATAAATTCAATAGAATTTATGCATGTGTAATCATGGATAGCCTACGTAGTTACATGTTGGTATTAGAACTTCAAGCTAACCCACCTAACACAAAGTTTATGCACGATTTCTTTGCTCTTGGAATATTTTTATATTCTTATAGTCCAACTTGAACATACCTATTAATCCTCTTTAAGCATGAGAGTTAATATGTAATAATATAATAATGATATATATTTATTGCTCCAGCAAGTTTTAGAAAATACAAAAAATAATATAATAACAATTTTGAGCTTTCGGTGATCCTTAAGGCATTTCCTTGTTGTTGGGATCACCTTTAGTATACGCACACAGCAATACTGGCGTACATTCTTACAGAACAAATGTCTCCAGTTGAACAAAGAAAAACATCGTCACAAGAAATTACATATAGAGTTATAGAACAGCATATGGTCAATACAGTTACAGTTATATAATAGTTAAAAGTATTACAAAAATATTAGAAATATATTAAAGTAAAACAAAGGCTAAATATTGTGAATTACCTCTAAATTACCTACATACTTATGCTTTCTCTGTTGAATATCCAGATTTTCACCTGCTTCAAAAAAGTTTGAAGTATGGGCTATCTTGGATACTCTGTGGCAAGCTATTGAAAATTATAGGCCCCAAGAAATTATAGCTCCTTTTGATTTGGGATGTATTTGGTAGGGTTCAATTTAATAAATGTAAGTCCTCAAGTTAAGAAATGTTTGTTGTAGATTCTCCCCCTTCAACACGTATTAATAGTGGTATGCAGAGTATTATGTGGATAAAGATGCAGATTATCATGTCTAAATATGTCAAAAATATTTCACGCCGATATTTACGGAAATAATACGAGAATATTCGAATAGAGACGAATTTCATTTAATGTTCGAAGATAGCATACCAATCGTGAGTGCAATGTTGTACCGACAGATGCACGAACATTTATACAAATTTTGGAGACTCAATTAATCAACGTATCCAATTTGAAATCGCAGATAACTCTAATTACGAAACCTTTCTCACATTTTTTTCTCGATGTTTCCTTTTCTCGCTCCTAGTCGATAGGTGGCCAACCGGTTTTTATGTTTTCCCTCGGCAGACGGATAGACGACGGGATTGGCTGTGTTTATTTCCGTTATTTCCTTTGGTGGAAGGTTAAAGGTTTGTTCCCCTCATTTTAGAACTTGAGCTCACCAGGAGGTTTAGCACCCAAGAGGTAAGTCCTTTGCCGCTCCAGAACACGGACACTGTAAAATCACACATCACTCAATTGCGTATTGCGACAAAATTCAATAGATCATTACAATAATTACAATAGATCATCATGCGCTTATTCCTACTTTTCCTCCTTCAATACCATTCCGTAGCTTCCCCCTACTCTATGTTGTTAGCAAAATATATCACTTTGCACTTTACAAAAAAATTATTAGACGTATGGTTATGAACGTTACGCAGTGGGCTTTTCTGGGAATAAGGGAATTTCTGAAGTTGTGGTGGTAAATATCATTTTCAGGAAATTTTAAAAATTTAAAGCAGTCTCTTGTTTCTAGCAATACCCGCATTAATCAGAAACTTTATCAACGCCCTCTTTACGTTCAAAATCGGGCAGACCTGTGTTTAAAGGTAAAGTCATATTATTATCTTATCTGTCGGTTTTCATACTATCTTTGTACAATGTGAACCGTACCTTCTATTTGTGTGAAATATTTACGTAATGTGCGGTCCCTTACTTTTGTTTAGAGAAAGGGGCAAAGTATAAACTATAATTAAGCAATTGAATCTTATTTGATGTCCCTCAGGCGATTTCTCCTTTAACAATTTAAAACCACAACGACATGTGCAATGTTTTTTTCTTGGTGGACTATTCATATTTGTAACTAGTTTCTTGGTGAGGTTTCATACGACAAGATTTTACATAGGGATTCAATAGGATAAGTTGGTTTTAACTCACAGGGGCACGAATTTTGCTGGGATGTATTTTCAGCAAGCAGTGGGTATATCTTTCCCATTTTTATGACGTTTCCTGCTTAAAGCTACTTTTATGCTAACTACATCATATTCTGAACAAAAAATATTCAGCGAAGTAGACCACTTCGCTTTAGTTAACGTATGAGTTAATTAATTCGAGTACAATGGGATAAGTCGTTTTTAATAATTCAAAGGCACATATTTCGTATGGATTAGTATTCCCAGCAGCAATCGGTGCAGTTTATTAAGTCGACCACTTAGTGGTATTCTTAATGAACCATTACTTAAACTAAAATGTGCAGTGAAGTGGTCTGAATGTATTTGGCGCAAGCGCTCTTGATCTTGCCGGAGGTTTGCACAAAGCCTGCTATCGAAAGCCTTAACATAATGCTCAATTTGCATTAAACGTTAAGATTTGGTCTTTTTAACACCTTCTGCACACCGAAAATGTTTCCTAAAGGTTGTGCAAAACCACCACCTCGCATCTGCTCAGCAAATATTGTTTTTCTTTTTTTTTAATTCCAGGAAGTGTATCACCACATATCTCAGGACAGCGGGAAATCACCGTCAACATGATTCTTCACGCTTCTTCTCGTATTACATTTTTGCTGCTCCTTGGGATCATCGTAGTCGGCCATGGTCAAAAACTGAGTCCAGGAACATGTCCCGCCCTAAGCTCCTTCGCGAATCCTACGCTAACGCTTTCCAACGTAAGTATTAAATTTACGATAAGAAAATTTTCTCTGTGTCCGTTAATACCATAGACGCCCGATTTCTTCGAGTTTCAGTGTTCATAACGCGTTGATACAATCCAGAATTGCAAGGGGACCAATGACGATTGGGGTTTACACCTTCATACCACGAGTAGTTTCTGATTGCCTTCAGCTGAAGGTTGTAAAGCAGGCCAAAATAATTGACCCTTGAGTTCTTCCATCGCCGTTTTCAGCGAATTTTTCATTTGAACGACACTGTCCCATTTAAATATGCTTGGGTGATCGGTTTGTGTGGTGGCTAGTCTACTGGTCTCCCAACCAGAGGACCTAGATTTGAATCCCCGCCTTGGAAAAGTTATTTTTTGACCAGAATATCGAGTGAGTGTCGATTGAATTTTAGGCCGCCCAAATACTGAGACGTAGTACCGTGAGGTGATGCAGGGTGTCGTGGCTGATTTTTTAACCACAAAACTTATTGGATCTCCGTAGTTTCATGCAAAGGTTCATGGTGGTTTTGATTTTACACATGTGAATTTCGAAGTTCGGGTGAAAAATAAAAGAAAAAGTAAATGAATCCGGGTGTGTTCGCAATAGGACTTGTAGCGGTGCATCCCTCTTCGTCAAATTCGTTCTTGGTGGGATAATCCACTTATTTAGCTGATCACGGCTTAATCTTAAATTGTTTATGAATTTTTCATCAGTAAAGTTCTTACTTAGAGTAAATTCTCCATTTGCCTGCATGAAAAAAGTTTTTTTTCATGCACGCAATCCTTACTGCTTTACGTTTGCCAAATTGGTGTAACGTTCCGTTTCGAAAACAAACTCGCTTTCGGAATCAGATTCTGAACTTAAATGTATTAGCATAGAATATTCGCTACCTTTGCCGGAGCTGACGTTCCGGAGTAACAGCGTAGTGGTACTTCGATTCGATTGGCGATGATCGTCACCGTGACTATCATTTCCGTGAGGAAAGCGGCGAGAGGGTGGCTGAAGACGGCGTGAGGCTGCGTCTTCTCAAGACACCGCATCTCATTTTGCGGCCGACCTATGTGTGGACGCCGCCCGTACTCACAATCACCCGGTACTCACAGTGGCGAATTGTAACGAAATCCTAGCCAAAGCTCCAAAATTGTGCCTAGGCCTTCGAAAACCTTTACAGGCCCTGAGAATTTACGCCAAATGAGAATACATCGTTATAAATCATAATTAGTTAGAATATTTAGTTAGAATTCATTCAAAAATGGCTTAAAAATTTCAAGAAAATGGCACTTAATCCTAGAACATAGGGTAATATGAACCTTATGTTGAGGAATTATAAGATTTTATACATTTCGCAATTTTTTTTACCGCCGAATACCTGAATTAAATATTTAAATAAATTAATATAAGTTTTATAAATAGTCTTACTTTAAAAAAAGTTGATATCATAAAAATCTAAGCAAATCCATGAAATCACGAGCAAAATTGATGCATGATACAATATGTGATCATTAAGAATTGAAATTTGAACATCACTCATGAATGCAAAAAATTAGAAGAAAACTATATTCAAAGTCACTGAAATGTGCATCACATTCACTGTCAATTGTTATTTTGGTGTCACCCTAGTTTCCGAGACCGGTCCTAAACTTGTCTACTACATAAACAATATGCGTTTTGAACCCCTTTTGAATTCTTTTCTTATTTCTTTCATCTTTTTTCTTCTTCTCTACGCACTTGTCATTTCATTAATGGCACTTTATCATAGAACATTGGGTAACATGAACCTTTTGTTTAGGAATTATAAGATTTTATATATGTCATAGTCAGGTATCGCCGAATACCTGAATTAAATATATAAATAAATGAATGTAATTTTTCAAAATAGTATTGTTTTCAAAAAGTTGATGTCATAAAAATCTAAGTAAATCCATGAAATCACGAGAAAAATTGATGCATGATACAATATGTGATCATTAAGAATTGAAATTTGAACATTACTCATGAATGCAAAATTAGAATAAAACTATATTCAAAGTCACTGAAATGTACATCACATTCACTGCCAATTGTTATTTTGGTGTCACCCTAGTTTCGGAGACCGGTCCATGCTTGTCCACTACCAATACAATTTCTGTTTCAACCCCTTTTGAATTCTTTTCTTATTTCTTTCATCTTTTTTCTTCTTCTCCACGCACTTGTCATTTCATTACTGAATGCTTGTAGCCTAAGTGCGGAAGGCATTCAAAAAAGCGAATCCAAACCTGCCGGCTGGCGCGTGAATAACCATTGTTAGACGTGGCGGTTGAAGGGTCGTAATATTTGTTGGTAGAGTTCGCTTCCTTCGTTGGTAGCAGCCAGAAGGTTGAGAAGCTCCCCTCACCCCCCTTCCTTCTCTCGAATAATTTAATTCCAAACCGTGAATTCGAGAACGGTTGTTACCATGTATACGCTATACGTTTCTATGCAATATCCACCTTTTCCTGTCAGAATATTTATGTGATTGCATTGTTTTGGGAGGCAGTGTTGGTATTCCACCCCACACCAAGGTTCCACGAGAATGGATGTTCGCTCTGGCCACATCATGGCATAAAGGTGATTCATTCGGGAACTCGAGAAATCGAAAGGTAGAGGGGTATATTTCTGGGTTTTATATTTCATACGCAATAGTTCGTAAAACCAGAGGTGTATTAAGAAGTCATTGTCTGTGCGGAAAAAACTGGTTTTGAAGATGTTAAGAGACGCTATCAGGTGATTCAAAAGGGAGGGGGTGGCTTTTCGTCTGTCTGCATTTCTTTTCTGTGGATAAACCACGGTGCTCCTTCTAGCATCCGTATCATTTTTCGTTCACATGCCTGTAATCAATTGACGGTTGAGGTTCTGAAACTCTGGCCCGGATGCAAAATTCTTTACACCTGGTTAGCTACCATGGCGGAGAAAAATCTTTGCGACCCTGATACTAATATCTCATGGAAACGTCTTCTCAATAGCCGGTCTTATCCTCATGGCCGAACTGTCAGCACTGGACCGTTGCACTTAGCACAGAATATAATATTCTTCGATAATTACAATTCTTGTAGTTCACTGATTCTATCATAAAAACGTATCCCCTCACTTAATTTATGTCAAAACTAGAATGTTTTATGTAAATAAAGATACAAAATGTCCTTATCATTACGCACCGAAACCTACTTTGTTGTAATATTAGAGCGTGTATCTTGTTTGCATGCAAAGATATCTATAAAAGGCATTATATGAGTATTAACTTCATAATTCTACAGCGTTTGATCTTCCTTTCATGCATTCAGAGTCTTTATCCTGACCAAGAATTATTTCTTTCAGTTAGTTGCCACCTGGAGAGAAATCGCTCGGATAAAAACACTTCACTTGCACAGCTGGAGATGCGTCAATTACGTCTTCACCGAGATCACGGCGAGTGTCCGATACACGGTCACCCTAACCGGGATGCAGAAAGTGTGAGTTCCTCCGTGTTTGTGCATTAGCCACAGGTGGGAAAATCATGGAATCACTTTTTAGCTAGTGAGGAGTTATGGAGTCACGTAACGTACATTTTACAAGTCTCTCGCAACATGATTATAAAAAAACACAACTACTACATTAATATGCGTTGTGTGCAGCTTTAGTCGAATAGAAAAACGAAAGTGATGGAAGCGTTAAAACAGCTTGTGATGCAAAGCTAAAGTTCTAACCACTACATCTATGAAACCTTCCAGTACTGTGACCAAATCAATTACAGTTTCTCCCTATGCGGTGAGCCCTCTATAATATTATCAATCTATGATACCGCTCGAAGGTGTTTTCATTTCATAGAAAATACTTAAACTTCTTACGCTTCATTATTTCCCTCTGCTCCAAGACATACAACCGAGGTCAGATTTTTCTAGGTGTAAAATTTTGTGATTTAAGTGCGAGGCGTGAGAGGACACATTCAGGTGCTTTGCGGGTAGGGATGAGGAATTGCCCTTGTTTCAGCTCCTTCTACGTTCAGCGACTAAGCATTGAAAATCCTTACCATTTGATCAATGTTATCTTCCCCACAGCTGTCACATGCCACTTTTTACGCACCACTCTTCCCCTGATCAATATCGCCCTTGCTCTTCATTTAGTAATTTGTGGAGTGTCATTCGCGCGTAAAATGTCATCTAATATCTGCCGTTGGGTAAAAACTTAGCCACTCTATACGAGTCAGTGACAAGTAGTTTGACACAAGTTCTTGTTTCCGGCATGTCAAGATTAAAATTAGCAATATCTAAAATGGAACGACAAATGAATTTTGGTGAGCCTCAAGTAAGTTACTTACTTTAAATTCATCGACAATTTAATATTAAATAAAAGAGATCTTCATACATGTCGTTTAAGGCCGCGCTGTTTGTTATTGAAGCAATAAAAATATGCAAGAAATGAGCAAGAAACCTGAGCCTGTAAATGATTATTGTTGTTGAATCTTACTCAGGGTATTGTCAATCACGTTATCAGTCAGCTGATCTGTGAACTGGTAAATATTCCACGGCTGAAAGTGTACATGTGACTCATATATTTTAACCCCGCATGGATAGGCAGAAATGACTCAGTAGCTCTACGATCGGCATTGAACACCGGACATGTTGTTGGAGAAAATACTATATTTCTATTGTAAAGATGCGTACGGCGAGCAATTTGGTATGCGTGATTCACTAACCGCGTCTGTCTTTTCAGGGGTGGTATCAATAATGCTCAAGGCACTGTGACGGTGGTCAATGGAGATGGAGTTAACTCCGCTGCTGGGACATCTTTTATGTTTTCACTCACCTACACCGGAGGTAAATCAAGTGGTAGGAATGCCACCTTAGAAATAACCTATCACAAATTAAGCACAATATAATTAAATAAAACTCTATCTTCAGTCACTTGGTGGTACTCCATGGTCAATGATTTAATGAAACAAACTTTTACAAAATACCACAAAAAAATTGTTTTAAAGAAACTTACGACCCGGGTTTCGTCCGAATAATCGTCATCATCATGTATTTTGTAAAAGTTTGTTTCATTAAATCATTCACAATATAATTGCTAGATTATTTGCAGTAAATGAACTACATACGCATGGATTCATGAATCATTTTGAATTTCACGATAATCAATTACCTAATAGGTGACAAATTTGTGTTGATTGCAGAATCTAACTTGTCAGTCTAGCAACAATTAAAAAGTTCATTTAAACAACTAACCGGTAGTCGACAATTTCAACTCCAAGGACCTTAGATATTACTCTTATTATTCGTCTTTAATTTTATATGTATGACATTAATATATTACCGGTTTACCTAGGTCGGAAGTGATGTATAAAGTAAAAATGTTAATGGATCCATTTTTACGTCAATGTAGTCGCATTTGATGGAAAAGATTTTTTTTCTTACAGGCAAGACCAGCACATTAAATTATTACATCGTCAGTACGAACAACGACAATTACATCGTGTTGTACGCATGTGAAAATTTCTTCCTGGGAAAAATACGTAAGTTTCTACGGTATTTAATGAGCAAATGGTTTATTTTTTTTACACATATCTTATAGGTAGTTTTTAAAATTGTGCAAATAAAGTCTCAATTCCCTAGGAGCTCATGTCAGAAATGTTTTACCATTGCAGATAACGCAATTGTCCTTGCGAAAGTGGGAACTCCTGAAGCTGTCATCACGACAGCATTGAATTCTCTGTCCAGATACGGAATCGGGCGAAGAGATTTATACTATAGTTTCACGGCCCGGTGTCTATAAGAGGGATAACGTTCGACTGTCCAGGTTTGAATGGTTGAGCGTTGAAGATAATCCAAATATTTCATAAATGGTTTCCGACGTCACTGTGAACGCGCAAACATGAAGGCAAATATTTCTTTTAAATTCAGCGTTAACGTTGGAACATCGGCTAAATGATGAATGTCTGTGATAGTGATATCGTTAGAGTGACCGGGTTTTGAAAGCCTGAGCTTTGAACGACGAATATTTTTTTTAAATTCAACGCTAAATTTCACAGTTGACCCGAGTGATGGATGTGTGATAAGGGAAACTTTTGTTCAATGCGTGTAATGGCTCACTGTCACCTTTTAATTAGCTTCATATTCACGCTTACATTTTCACATATATAGATGAAATTGGCTGTGAAAATAAATAGAAATTTTACATGGAGTTATTATATATTTATCATTTCCAACTTTACCCAGAAAATTGATTGGTACTGTAAAATATAACCTTTACTACAGCAACAATAAAGAAACCTGTCTGTATATTACAATATGAACTTATAAACTAATTGTGTTTCATTCATTGAGTCAGTTTTTTCTACTGCCCAATCTGAAATAAATAGCGAGTGATAGAAAAATCAACAGAATAATTTTGAAATACATAAATTTTAATGAATGTCACGGGATTTTTCAAGATATGTTGTACATAATTGCGTTTCTTATAATTTCTTCATCCACTTTTTATTCAACTAAGAAAACTGGAATCGGGGTCCAAATAGGGCTACATGATAATCGTTTTTCGAATAAATGCATTCTTTAATGTTTCTGCTTTCACGTGTTGGCCACAGTTTACTTAAGAAAAGGTTGGATTTATTCAATGCTGTCGATATAGATATTTCGCCAATTGCCTTGGAATATACGTGTATTTCAGTTAACAAATCTCCATTCTATTACATTACAATTCTTTTAATTAATAAGGATACTATCCCTGATATCTCATTCTTGAGGTTCCTGAGGATTACTTTGATACATCGTTGCGTTTGGTAATATTAACTATTTGTTTGAAGTCTTTTAGGAAGATTTGGTTCTAATTCAGCTTTGTTAAACTAAAAACTGTTGTTTTCTATTGGTGCGTGATCAGCCAGTGCGTAACCTATTCTCCATATTTAATAAATGTTTTGTGTTATACTCGTGGACTCTGTATTTTAGTAACTGTGAATTTTGACCATTATATAACAGTCACAGTCTTTGCGAGGGATAGAATACAGAACATTGCTCACAATTTCTGAAGGAATTTTTCCCCTGTGGGGGATGTTTAGAAGTTTCTTTTGTGTGTTGTGGCTCATAAAATCTGAGTAGTTGTTACTAGTGACTGAACGCAAAGTAAGTGACCTTGAAGTATCTCGCAACCAACTGAAGCAGAAGTTGTCAAGAAACTCACTCGAAATCCGGGGAATTCCCATCTAACTGGAGGAGGACCGCAGCAGTTTGGTGAGGGACATTGGAGCGACCCTTGGAATCTCTGTCGCCATCGAGAACATCGGCTATTGTTACAGATTGCGTCCTCGAACAACCACAGTAGTCATCACGACCATAGAGGTATATGGAGGGGGCATAATCTCTCAGCCGTGAAGCCAGGCGTAACGGTATTCTTGCGCATTTATTTATTTATTTATTTATTTAATTAAAGCATTATTCACATACAGCAGTAGCGCCAATTTACAGTGAAACATTTAACAATGAACATGAAAGAGGACAAAAATACAATAACAACATAAAGATCAACAACGCTGAGCCCAACATGGATAGGGGAAATATTTAATTTGTTGGCGGGTGGGACATAGCTTGGGTGGTAAAATGGTTACATGATAAATAAAAAGGATCGACGGTGTGAGGGAGTGAATTAAGAAGGGAGGAGAGGCGAAATAACGGTGAGCGTTGAGTGAGTGATATCCTGGGAATAGGCAGGTGGAGTAGTGAATGCGTGCGGGAGGATCGAGTTGGTATCCTAAAGCTGAAGAGAGAAAGCAGTTCGGGGCAGTCAATGATCGAGTTAAGGGTATTGTGGAGGAGTTTTAAATCAGTTTTTTGTCAATGGTTTTGGAGAGTAGAAATGGAGAGAGAAGACAGAATAGCATTTGAGGACACATTGAGGAAATGTGGGACTCTGCGTTTGACTATTTTGGCAAAGAAATGGGGGATGCAATCGAGGGATTTTAGATTAGTAGGGGCTGATATGGACCATATTGGGGAGCAATATGAAACTACTGGAAGAACGATTGTTGAGAAGTAGGAATGGAGTGCTCTGGGATCTTTTATTTTTGTGAAGCGGTAAAGAAGGCCTAATAGGGACATTGCCTTACTTTTTACAGTCTGAATGTGGTCGGAGTAATTTAGTTTTTGGTCGGTTGTAACACCTAGGTCTTTCATAGTAGTCACTCTGTTTAAGGGAGTTGAATTAATGGTGTAATTGAAATTCAGGGGTTTTGTTTTGAGAGCATGATTTATGATGCTGCATTTTCCAGGATTTAGCCATGTTACGCAGGCCAGCTTCGTGGATTTGCCATAAGTATACGTGTGAAGACGTTTTTCTGAAACCAGTGGCTACAGAGGTCATATAAAGGTACGTAAACACTTAATAGTGTGTTTATTTGTCTGAAAATTATTATCTATACCTGAAAACATGCCGTCAGGCAGATATATGCTATGTTAACTTTGCATTCGTAGATGGTTTGCTGCTCGGCTTACGGGTGCAGTAATCGCACAGCTAGAAGAATAACCGGTCTTACCCTCCACCAGCAAGTTAAAAAAACTGCATAAAATAGTCATACCAATGCAATATTTCATGAAATGGACGCTACATGGTGCTACGACGTTGCACGTATTTCGGGTGCATTATGAAGTGAATAGTTGATAATATTTTATTAGTAACCGCTGTAATTATGTTATTTTATCAAAGTAATTAGCATGTTCAGCTATTTTGTTATGCTTGTATAATATTACCGGTAGGAAATAATGCGAATGAAATGTTTACCCTACTACACACCTTTATGATGGCTTGCAGGGTATTATGCAGATGTTATGTGGAACCAACCATGATGTTCCACAATTTCACAGTAATCCTAAGGAAGATATAGCAGTTATGATGATTTCGAAGTGTGGAATAGTATTTATTTCAATTAGAGGGAAAGAATTTAGGAAAGTGTGGCCTTCACGTGCCTTTTCGGTACCCTATGCTTAGAACGGAGAGAAATAAAGTTTGACAACGAGGGATTTGTTATTCTAAGTTTGTGAAACACGTTCTTGGCACGGAAATATTTGCAGGGAATTGTGTTCATTTAGCAATGCATAATTTCAATTTTAGCTGGTCAATTAACCGTACCGACCCTTGTAATTTGTTATGAATTAGGCGAGAATAGCGTGAGTGATTGCTCATTACTTCTCGCTTTACGTTTATTAATATCCCGTGTAGTGAGTTATCAGTGAAGTGAATTAGTCATTTTAATTCTAAACGATCTTCTTCCATAAGATGCAGAAATTAGATTTTCTTTAGAATTTAGAAGTTTTATTTATTAAATCAAAGAAGTAAAGGAAAGTATACAATGCATAGACAATCAGGGGTGGAAATGTTGACATTGTGTTAAGTGCACATTGCATTTCTTGCAGGCGTAAGTTTAAGTTTTGAGTGCTAGGTTATGAGTAAGCTGTTGTGTTGTGTGTGGCAGTGTATTTCAAAAGACGTAGGGCACATTATAAGGTTACTTTGGATTACAGATGGATGCACACTAACATCGAGAATATTAATGCCGACGGTTTAACTTCTCCATGTTATGTTATATTATGGAAGGCGCAATGACTGGAGGTATTTGTGACTTCCTCTCGATGGTAATGGTGCATGGTCGCAAAGGCTGTCTTGATGCAACTCTTTTAGTGTCAAAGGTGAGAGGGATGATGACCTATTAGTTTCCTACCACAGAAAACTGTGTTAGAGTATCCATAATGTCAAGTTTTTATGAATTGCCTATGCATGAATGCCTTAAATGCTTATTCCTGAATTCATTTTGTACACTATGGGTGTGTTTTCTTAATTATGGTTAGAACATATAACGAGGATCTGATGAATGAAATACAAATCAAACCAGTCACGTTCTAAGCAATATTTCTATACAATTCTTAGGTGGCCACATAGAGTGCATTGGTATTGGAACTGCTATTTCATTGCTGAGTTAACTTTTATTCACCCTTTGAACATTACTTCCACTATGTAATTACTGACACAGTCAACATATTAAATATTCAACCTTAGAGTGGTGAATGTAATGTTCCAAATGTTGCTGTCTTCTTATGTCAGAAAGAGTGATTAAATTCCTGCAAATAAGTAGCTGATTGTGACTCATTGCATTTGTTGGGGGGAAATTGGCACTCCACTATTTATTTTCAAGTTTTCCTAAGGAGGGCTATTGATGTTGAAGAAGAAGATGTGTATGCTGATTACTTGAGTACAATCAGTTGTATTTGGCTCCATCATCTTGTGGGAGCTGAATGTTATTTACTACAAGGAGCTCTGAATTCCTTTGTGTTTATTTTGATATTTCTTTATGTGTTTTACATTTAATGAGTTTATCATGTCCCCAGGTTTAAGGTCATACCTTTGTGTTTACAAGAATACTCAAGGTAATTATTATATCATGGCATGTATGGATATCAGATATTACGTAAAGTACTTTTCTCCTCTAATATCGGATTGTAGTAATTTTTATAATTGGAGAAATAGAATTTTGTGAAGTTTTCTTTTTTTCTTCAACTAGGTAATTTAAGATATTTTTTTCTGGTTTCTGACGACCTTCAATCATGTGGTACTGGAATCAAATTTGCAGTTTGTGTTGTGTTGTTTATGTTGTTGCGGGTTACAATCGGGTCATTGTTTCATTGGTTTTCCTAGAATATGTACTTGAAGGGAAATAAAGTGGTTCGTTGTGGTAATAATTTGTCATATCTTGATGTTTCCCTAACCTATTACAACATTTTTTTTCATTGGTATATTTCCAAAAATTACGCACATCTATTAGGAATATGTTGTTTTTTCCTTTACAAGTACCTGTTATTTATCACGAAACCTTTCCTTTTTCAGGATATCCCTGCAAGTTTGCTGGGCCTTTTATTAAGCCATTTCTGGAAACCATTTACCTTCCTGTGATCAAGAATAAGGAGTGGCAGTTATTGACTGGAATAGTTGTAAATTGCAATCGCTTTATTCTGCTTGTAGATCGGTTTTGCATTTTTGACCTCACTCATACATTGTATATGTTTACATTTGATATTGATCGGACAAAGAAGGCGAATCTTGTACTTGAAGAATCTCAAAATGGATTTGTATCGTGAATTAATTTTTTGTAATTTCATCATCATCATCATTGGTCAACAATCCTAGGATTGGTTTGACGCAGCTTTCCACTCATTTCTTCTATCGGCCAACCTTTTCGTTGTGACGTAATTCTTCTCTTTTACACTCTTCACAACTTGTTCCATATATCTCATACGAGGCCTGCCTTTTCCAATCTTCCCGTTCACTTTTCCCTCGACGATAGTCTTCATCAGGCCGTCGTGTCTCAAGATATGGCCGATTAAGTTTTCCCTTCTTCTTTTTAGAATTGTCAGCAGACTTCTCTTTTCTCCTACTCTTCTTAGCACTTCCTCGTTACTTACTCGGTCGATCCATTTAATCTTTAGTATTCTTCTGTAACACCACATTTCAAATGCTTCTACCCTTTTCTTCTCCGCTGCTGTCATCGTCCATGATTCACTGCCATAAAGAAAAATGCTCCAGATGTATGTTCTAATGATCTGTATCCTTACTTCTATGCTTGTATTTCCTGCTGTAAGTAGATTCTTCTTTTGAAAGAATGCCCTCTTTGCCTGGGCTATTCTACTCACTATTTCTTTCTTGCTTCGTCCATCGTTGGTTACTCTGCTTCCCAGGTAACAGAACTCTTTCACCTCTTCCAGTTTCTGTTTTCCTAGTTTAACGTTGGTTTTCGCCTCTTCTCTTTTGCTGCACACCAATATCTTACTCTTCTTCTTATTTATCTTCAGCTGATATCTGGCCATAGTCCTTTCCATGGTTGTTAGCATCTTATTCAGCTCCTTCTCTGTCTCTGCTATGAGAGCTATGTCATCAGCGAATCGTAGCATACTGATTGTTTCTCCGTGGATTTTCACTCCAGAACACTTCTCCTTGACTTCATTTATGGCTCTCTCGATGTAAACATTAAAAATTACGGGAGACAGTGCGCAGTCTTGTCTCACTCCTTTCCTTATTCTTGCCTCTTCACAGCTGGGTCCAGATTTAATCACAGCAACTTGGTTTTTGTTCAGACTGTGTGTAATTCTTCGGTCATTGTAGGACACTCCAATTCCCTTCAGAATTCCAAGCATTGAATCCCAATCCACGTTGTCAAAGGCCTTCTCTAAATCCACAAATGCAATGAACGTCGGTTTGCTCTTCTCCATTCTCTTCTCTATGAGTAGCCTAAGGGACAATATTGCTTCCCTTGTACCCTTACTTTTCCTGAATCCGAATTGATCTTCATCCAGGAACTCCTCTGCTTTTCGCTCTAATCTTCTGTAGATGATCCTGGTCAGTATCTTCGATGCATGTGTCGTCAGGCTTATAGTCCTAAAATTTTCGCATTTCTCCGCTCTCTTCTTCTTGGGAATAGGAATGATGATGTTTTTCTCGAAGTCCCTTGGAATTTCCCCTGTTGAATACATGTCGCAGATGGTTTTGTAGAGATGAATTAATGTTTTCTCTCCTGCATTTTTAATTAGTTCCGCAGGGACATAATCAATACCTGAGGCCTTATTCATCCGAAGATCCCTTACTGCAGCGTCGAATTCCGATCTTAATATTGATGCCCCCATATCATCTATTTCCACTTCGCTTTCCTCTTCAATAGCTTTTGTGCTGAGATTTTTTCCATTGTATAGCTCTTCCAGATATTCTTTCCATCTCTTCACTTTGTCCTCGTTTTCAATCAAAATTCCTCCATTCTTGTCCCTTATGGCATTGCATATTGCGCTCCGTTCCTTGAAGTGGTTCCTCTCTATGGTGTAGGCCGCTTCCACCATTCCAAGTGCAAGGTTGCTTTGTACATCTTCGCAAAGATTTTTCAACCACAGCTCTCTAGCTTTCCTTGCTTTGCGACTTATTTCGTTCCTTATTCTTTTGTAGCAGAGCTGCCCTTCTTCAGTTTTCGCATTCTTGTACTTTCTTCTTTCTTCAATCAATTCTCAGACTTCCTCCGTGATCCATGGCTTCTTCTTGGCAACTTTTCTTCTTCCAAGAACTTCTTTTGCGGCTTCCTGTAGTCCACATTTAATGTTTTCCCAACGCTCTTCCACTGATTTCTCATTCAGGTTCTCTCCTATGTTGTTTCCAACTGCTTTTTGAAATGCCAGCTGATGTTGAGCCTCCTTTAGTTTTTCTACTTGCCATATATTCTTCTTTGTTTTCTTCAATTTCTTGAATTTTAGATGACATTTCATCATCACTAAATTATGGTCACTGTCGATGTCTGCCCCAGGGTAGCTTTTGCAGTCCTTCACTTGGTTTCTAAATCTCTGCTTCACTACAATGTAGTCTATTTGACATCTTCTTCTGTCTCCTGGCATTTTCCATGTGTATCTTCTGCGGTTGTGATTTTTAAACAATGTGTTGGCAACCACTAACTTATGTTGAGTGCAGAATTCCAGCAGCCTCTCTCCTCTTTCGTTTCGGTTTCCCAATCCGTATTTTCCAGTTATTCTTCCATCTTGACCTTCGCCGACGATAGCGTTCCAGTCTCCTAAAATAATTAGGTTTTCTTCTCCTCTTACCTGTTTTATAACTTCCGTGATATCTTCGTAGACGTCTTCCACTTCTTCATCTTCATAGTCAGTCGTAGGCATGTAAACCTGCACCACCACGGTATCTACAGGTTTGGTCTCGATCTTCACCATTATTATCCTTTCATTGTACTGCAGGAAGCTCTTCATACGCATTCCGGCACTCTTTCTGAGCATGATCCCTACTCCAGCATTACCATGTAATGATCCTGTATGTATAATCCTGTAGCTTCCACTCCAAAGGTCTCCTTCTTCGGGCCACTTCATTTCGCTGATTCCTAATACGTCGAGGTCCATTCTTCGCATTTCTACCTTCAGGTTCTCCAGTCTTCCACAGGTCCGAAGCGATCTCACGTTCCATGTTCCTACCCTAAAAAGTGTATCACATTTGACTGATGTACTCTCTCGGGTAGTCCCCGCCCGGAGATCCGAATGGGGGACTATTTTACCTCCGGAATATTTTACTCGAGAGGGTGCCATCACGTCTTGATAATAAAGGAAAGAGCGGAGTAGCTGCGACTCCTCGGGATATTAATGTGGTGGTTTCCCCTTGCCTTCCCCATCGCAGTACTACAGCCGTTAAAGTAAATGTTACCACGCCTGCAGTGAATTGAGTGTCACTGTACCGACCACTGTGGTCTCCACCTTCACTCATGTGAAGAAGAGCTGCTGCCCTCTCCTCCGGGTGATGAGAAGCGTAATTTTTGGCGGCCTCCCGTCGCCAAGTCACGGCATCTTCACAGGTTCTGTATTATTTAGAGGCCTATCTTACCCAGGGATAGACCAATACCCCCTCGGAATGCCGTCGCTTTTTGTCCACGACTGCTTATTCGACGAGTAATCTCGCTTATCTCGCAGCTAACCTCTATATCTAGAGGTCGACCCACCATCCGCAACCCGGTGGACGCACTCGGTGGCTTTAAGCTCAGCCGCGAGTTTTGTAATTTGCCTATTAAATAAATGTTTATGCTTGATTTTTTTCATTAACCAACAAAATGTTTCGCCCTTTTTATAAAGTTAAATTTAGAAGCACGGATTTTGTTGAGTTCACTCGAGTACAAACGTGCGGTACGTCAGGTAGCACGGCTCTTTTCCAGGGGCTTTGATAGTGAAAATGTAATAATATAAATAGAAATTATTTAAGGTAATTCGGTAATATGTCATACGCACTTTGTCGAGTTGAGTACAAACGTGCATTACGGGAGGTAGCACGGCTCTTTTCCAGGGTCGTGATAGTGAAAATGGAATAATATAGGTAAGTAGAAAATATAGTCTTAAGGTAATTCGGTATTATGCCATTGAAAGAATTATTTTATCTTGGTCTTTGGTCAATATTTATATCGTACTGTAGCAGTTCTGGGCGAGTTTAATGGTGACAAATTACGTTCGCAGAAGAAACGATGGTAGCATAGCAATCTCTCCAATCCATCTTTAATTTAAGGAATAGGATTCAGAAAGTTGAAATTAATGCAATTTTCGAATTGACAGCTGTTATTTTGCGAATAATATTGCGTCAATTATGTTTTACAAAACACCTCATTGCCCATCGAAAATCCTGTTTCTGTGGGACGTAAAGGCTGTAATCCAATACAAATTAAGTCATTTGGGCATGTATTACTACTTACTTTCATCGCACCTGCCGCTAAAAATCCCCAAAGGCATTATTTTAAGAGTAAAGTGCAAAAATTGGTCGTTGCCCCGTAAGAATCGATGTTATACCTGGACTGCGTAATATGGCTAAATGCGCAATTATGCCACGCCCCCTAAGGTTCACTCCCCTCCATTACGGAGCATAGGGGACGCCCTCTCCATATACCTCTATGATCACGACCACCAAGTCTGATAGTCAGATTGGCGGTCAACCAGGGACGCGCTAATTCATCGCAAAAGAGTGAAGAGGGAACTTATAAATCTTGATCTAGGGTGGTCAGAGACAAAGGTTAGTGCTGTCTATGTCAACGAGGCCTTGACCCACTTTTATAAAAAGCTCTACGCCCAAGCACGCGCCTTACGAAAGGAAAGAAAAATTAAGTATGTTTGGGTGAGGGCAGGAAATATTCTGTGTCGTAGCGAGGACAAGGAACAGGTGTATATCGGCATTCAGTTTAGTATACGAACAGAGGGTGGAAGTCTTACTTTGTGAATATCAAATATATTGGTCTTTGTGGAAAATTTTCAAATCTATTATGTTTTACGATTGTGTAAGTATCTATATTTTACTAATTATTGCACATATTTTACAAGGTTGAACATTCTTCGGAATGCAGTATATAACGTGTGCAGAGAGTACAAGTCTTGAATTGTGAATGTGATAACTTTGATGTTGACAGTTAAGATTATACGGTCTTCCCGTCTATTTTAACAAAATCATGCATAGTGCAACCTTCAATATAAAATGTTCTCGTACTTTGCCTATATTTTGAGGAAATGTTATTATTTCCATCGAATTGAATGAGTTGCAAATTTGCCATGTTAACGCGCAGTCATTGGTAGCTCACTTAGAAGAATTTGAGAATTATTTTAAGGAGCACTCATGCCACGTCATGGCGATCTCCGAGACGTGGCTTAAACCCACAATTTCCTCAGCAGACGTATGACTACATGGCTCTGTTTCGGTGTGATAGAATGGAAAAAGTGGTAGGGGGAGTCTCAACCTGCATTCGAAGCGATGTCCAGCTGTGTGAGCTCGGGGCATCGCCGAGACAAGGTTGTGCCCTCGAATATGTTATCTTGGAAATCATTGTATCAATTAAGATGATCCTCCTGATGGTTGTTTACCGCCCACCTAATACGGGGTTCCCTACTGAGTTAGAGGAAGCCTTGTTGTAATTGATGCCCTTGTGAAAATATTATCGTTACGGGTGACTTGAATGTCAAGTTTGAAACCAATAATCCGGTTAGACGGTATTTATCTAGTCTTTTCTACTCTCTTATCCTCCACCTAGTTCCCTTTGGATCAACCCATCACCTAGCTAAAATCAGGTCTTGGCTAGACCTATTTGTAACGGATCAGGTAGATAGGTCACTTAACATGGCCAGTGTCCTGCTACTTTCCTATCCTTCAATGACTTGATCTATATCTCTTGCGCACTATCAGTTACGGAAAAACAAGAAACAGTCTGTAGCCGCCGTAACTACGATAACATCGACGCAGAAAATATTACCAGAGAACTTGAGACACAAAATTGGAAAGAGATTTTTGTAGCAGAAGGTATCGATAACAAAATAAACTTATTCTATGGGATCCTTTCCAAATTGATGGATAAATACGCACCATTGAGATTATCCGCACCAGACATAAACCTGCCCCTTGGCCCCCTTGGCTGACACCTGATGTATGACTCTTGATGAAGGAAAGAGATCGCGAGAGAAAGATATTTATCAGATCAAAAAACCCATACTCTCATGATCGATTTAAATAGCTTAGGAATAAAGTAGCCAACCTAATATATTCCAGAAAAATAAGTTCCTTAAGGAAAAACTCAGTAATGCAAAGGATTCCCGAAGCCTTTGGTAGTACCTGCGTAAACACAGAATCATACATCGAAGAACTAATACACCTAATGGTACCTACTCCTCCGTCGGATGATCTCAATGATTTTTTTTCTATCGTTACCAAACACACATTTACCTCACACGGTCGCTCATAATTTGATACCGTTTGAGGATAATAACTTTTATTTCACTTTGCCACTTCCTTAAGTTACCCATTCCATGGAATTACCTCTCATATTCTCTCCACACATAAAATTCTCTCGCGCATACTCTCGTAGCGTCCGACGTTTTCATTTCGGCATTTCTCTTAAAAAACTATATTCACAGTATTTAGTGAAGGAGTGGTTAACTGCAATCATTATCCAATCCATCCCTAATAGATGCCGACTTCTTTATATGCTAAGGTCAAATAAATGACATTTACCGTGATCGACATTCCAAAGATCTTTTCATATGATGCGTCCCTTGTCTCTTTTACTCGGAAAATTAAAATAAAACTGTCGCAGGAACAAATAATGATTGTCAGATACATTTGTTACGTTGAAACCAAAAAAATACATCCCAATTCAAAAGGAGCTTACTCTTCTCGGGGCCTATAATTTTCAATAGCTTGCCACAGAGTATCCGAGATAGCTTACACTTCAAAATTTTTTGATGCAAGTGAAAATCTGGCTATTCACCAGAGAAAGCATAAGTATGGAACTAAATAAGTGGTTGTTCACAATTTTTATCCTTTGCTTTACTTTACTATATTTACGTGAATAATACGAGAATATTCGAATACAGACGAATTTCATTTAATGTTCGAAGATGGCGTACTATAATCGTGAGTGAAATGTTGTACCGACAGATCCACGGACATTTATGCAAATTTTGGACACTAAATCATCTTTTCCAATTGGCAAACGGCAGATAACTCTACTTACGAAACCTTTCTCACATTTTTTTTCTCGGTGTTTTTTTTCTCGCTCGCTAGTCGATCAGTGGCGAACCGGTTGATTTTTGCCCACGTCAGACAGATGGACGAAGGGATTGGCTGCGTTTTTTTCCGTTATTTCCTTTGGTGGAAGTTTATAAGTTTGTTCCCCTCATTTTAGCACCAGTACTCACCGGGAGGTTTGGAGCCCAAGAGGTAAGTCCTTCGCCGGTCCAGAACACGGACACTGTAAAATCGCTCGCATCGCTCAGTTACGTATTGCGCAAACATTTACGATAGATCCTCATGCGCTTATTCCTACTTTCCCTCCTTCAATACCATTCCGTAGCTTCCCCCTACTCTATGTTGATACCAAAATGTATCACTTTGCACTTTGCAAAAAATTTATTAAACGTATGGTTATGAACTTTACGCAGTGAGTTAAACAAGGGAATTTCTGAAGTGGTGGTTCTTAATATCATTTCAGGGAATTTTAAAAATTCAAAGCCGTCTGTTATTCTAGCAATACTCGTTTTAATCGGAAACTTTATCTACGCCCTCTTTACGCTCAAAATCGGGCAGAGATGGGTTCCGCGGTAATGTCATATTATTATCGTACTTTTCTTTATCATTCTATCTTTTTACAATTTCATTCGTACCAACTATTTCTGTGAAATATTTACGCAAGGTGCGGTCCCTTATTCTTTATCAGAGAAAGGGGCTATCTACAAATTAAAATTAATTAATTGAATCTTATTTGATGTCCGTTAGGCAATACTCTCCTTTAAAAATTTATAACCACAACAAGATATGCAATGCACTTTCTTTGGTGGACTTTTCATATACGTATCTAGTTTCTTTGCGAGGTTTCATGTGGCAAAATTTTACGTAAGTATTCAATAGGATAAGTTAGTTTTAACTGAAAGGGGCGGTAATTTACCGGGAATGTATCAACAATCAATCGATATATTTTTATTATTTTTATGATTTTTCCTGCTTAAGAGCTACTTTTATGCTAACTACACCCTATTCTAACCTAAAATATTCAGCAAAGTGGACCAATTCGCTTAAATTAACGTATGAGTTAATTAATTCGAGTTCAATGGGATAAGTCGTTTTTAATATTTCAACGGCACGAATTTCGTATGGATTAGTATTCCCAGCAGCCTTCGGTGCAATTTATTAAGTCGCCCACTTAGTGGTATTCTTAATGAACCATTACTTAAACTAAAATGTGTAGTTAAGTGGTCTGAATGTATTTGGCGGGGGCGCACTTGATCTTGCCGGAGGTTTGCACAAAGCCATCTATCGGTAGTGTTTCCATAATGCTCCATTTGCATTAAACGTTAATATTTGGTCTTTTTATCACTTTTGCACGCCGAAAATCTTTCCTAACGGTTGTGCAAAACCACCACCTCGCATTTGCTCGGCAAATATTGTTTTCTTTTCTTAATTCAAGGGAGTGATTCACCACATATCTCAGAAGGACAGCCGGAAATCACCGTCAACATGATTCTTCACGCTCCTCCTCGTATTATATGTTTGCTGCTCCTCGGGATCATCGTAGTCGGCCATGGTCAAAAATTGAGTCCAGGAACATGTCCCGCCCTAAGCTCCTTCGCGAATCCTACGCTAACGCTCTCCAAAGTAAGTGTTATGTTTACGATATGAAAATCTCCTCTGTCTCTTAAAACCATAATCGCCCGATTTCTTCGAGTTTCAGTGTTCATAACGTGTTGATACAATCAGAGATTGCAGTGGGACCAATGACGAGAGGGGTTTCAGGGGAGCTGAAAGTCGGCCAAAATAATTGACCCTCGAGTTCTTCCATCGCCGTTTTCAGCGGGTTTTTCATTTGAACGACACTTTCACATTTAAACATGATTGGGTGATCGGTTTGTGTGGTGGCTTATATACTGTTCTCCCATCCAGAGGACGTAGATTTGAATCCCCGCCTTGGAAAAGTTATTTTTTGACCAGAATATCGAGTGAGTGTCGAGTGAATTTTAGGCCGGCCACAAAATGAGATGTAGGTCCGTGAGGAGACCCATGGTAGTCTTGGGTGATTTTTTAACCACAAAACTTTTTGGATCTCCTTGGTGTTATGCAAAGGTTCATGGTGGTTTTGGTTTTTCGCATGTGAATTCGAAGTTTCTGATGAAAGAATAAAGAAAAGTAAATATAGTCTTGTGTGTTAGCAATAGGCCTTGTAACGGTGAATCCCTCTCCGCCAATTTCGTTCTTGGTGAGATAATGCACTTGTTTCAACTGATCACGGTTTAATCTAAATTAGTTAGTTAATTTTTTATCAGCAAATTTCTTAGTTAGAGCAAATTCTCCATTTGCATACGGGAAAAAATGTATTTTTTTTCATGCACCCACTTCATACTGCTTTTCGTTTGGCCAAATTGGTGTAACCTGCCGTTTCGAACACAAACTCGCTTTCAGAATCCGATTCAGAACGCA
Organism: Platycnemis pennipes; assembly: GCA_933228895.1. Taxonomy (NCBI): domain Eukaryota; kingdom Metazoa; phylum Arthropoda; class Insecta; order Odonata; family Platycnemididae; genus Platycnemis; species Platycnemis pennipes. The sequence goes on along the minus strand of OW121852.1, from coordinate 48,264,972 downwards.
AAGCTATTAGCATACAAGAAATATTCGCCATCTTTGCCTGAGCTGACGTTCTGGAGTAACTGCGTTGTGGTACTGCGATTAGATTGGCGATGATCGTCACCATGACTCTCATTGCCGTGAGAAAATCGGCGTGAGCCACCCTGAGTCTTCTCACGACACTCGATCTCATTTTGCGGCCGGCTTAAACATGGACGCCGCCGGGCCGTTTTCGCAAGCAAGCACACCGGACTCACAGTGGCGAATATTGCCGAAACTATAGCCAAAACTCCAAAATTGTGCTTAAATTAACGTATGAGTTAATTAATTCGAGTTCAATGGGATAAGTCGTTTTTAATATTTCAACGGCACGAATTTCGTATGGATTAGTATTCCCAGCAGCCTTCGGTGCAATTTATTAAGTCGCCCACTTAGTGGTATTCTTAATGAACCATTACTTAAACTAAAATGTGTAGTTAAGTGGTCTGAATGTATTTGGCGGGGGCGCACTTGATCTTGCCGGAGGTTTGCACAAAGCCATCTATCGGTAGTGTTTCCATAATGCTCCATTTGCATTAAACGTTAATATTTGGTCTTTTTATCACTTTTGCACGCCGAAAATCTTTCCTAACGGTTGTGCAAAACCACCACCTCGCATTTGCTCGGCAAATATTGTTTTCTTTTCTTAATTCAAGGGAGTGATTCACCACATATCTCAGAAGGACAGCCGGAAATCACCGTCAACATGATTCTTCACGCTCCTCCTCGTATTATATGTTTGCTGCTCCTCGGGATCATCGTAGTCGGCCATGGTCAAAAATTGAGTCCAGGAACATGTCCCGCCCTAAGCTCCTTCGCGAATCCTACGCTAACGCTCTCCAAAGTAAGTGTTATGTTTACGATATGAAAATCTCCTCTGTCTCTTAAAACCATAATCGCCCGATTTCTTCGAGTTTCAGTGTTCATAACGTGTTGATACAATCAGAGATTGCAGTGGGACCAATGACGAGAGGGGTTTCAGGGGAGCTGAAAGTCGGCCAAAATAATTGACCCTCGAGTTCTTCCATCGCCGTTTTCAGCGGGTTTTTCATTTGAACGACACTTTCACATTTAAACATGATTGGGTGATCGGTTTGTGTGGTGGCTTATATACTGTTCTCCCATCCAGAGGACGTAGATTTGAATCCCCGCCTTGGAAAAGTTATTTTTTGACCAGAATATCGAGTGAGTGTCGAGTGAATTTTAGGCCGGCCACAAAATGAGATGTAGGTCCGTGAGGAGACCCATGGTAGTCTTGGGTGATTTTTTAACCACAAAACTTTTTGGATCTCCTTGGTGTTATGCAAAGGTTCATGGTGGTTTTGGTTTTTCGCATGTGAATTCGAAGTTTCTGATGAAAGAATAAAGAAAAGTAAATATAGTCTTGTGTGTTAGCAATAGGCCTTGTAACGGTGAATCCCTCTCCGCCAATTTCGTTCTTGGTGAGATAATGCACTTGTTTCAACTGATCACGGTTTAATCTAAATTAGTTAGTTAATTTTTTATCAGCAAATTTCTTAGTTAGAGCAAATTCTCCATTTGCATACGGGAAAAAATGTATTTTTTTTCATGCACCCACTTCATACTGCTTTTCGTTTGGCCAAATTGGTGTAACCTGCCGTTTCGAACACAAACTCGCTTTCAGAATCCGATTCAGAACGCAAAGCTATTAGCATACAAGAAATATTCGCCATCTTTGCCTGAGCTGACGTTCTGGAGTAACTGCGTTGTGGTACTGCGATTAGATTGGCGATGATCGTCACCATGACTCTCATTGCCGTGAGAAAATCGGCGTGAGCCACCCTGAGTCTTCTCACGACACTCGATCTCATTTTGCGGCCGGCTTAAACATGGACGCCGCCGGGCCGTTTTCGCAAGCAAGCACACCGGACTCACAGTGGCGAATATTGCCGAAACTATAGCCAAAACTCCAAAATTGTGCCTAGGCCTCCGAAAACCTTTACAGGTTAGAATAAAATATAGGTGCACTTTTCCACAACTAATTTATTGCTGCGTACGACACGTTTCGGCTCACAGAGCCATCATCTGGTACAAGACACCAACATACATGTTAACATCATATTTATACATATTAGAAGGGGTGGGTGGACCGGAAAAAGAAAGAGAAAAACCCCGAGGAGGTGGAGTCAGTTGGCTATGGGGGGGGGGGGGGGGGGGGGGGGTGAAGTGGAGTGACCTTTACAGGCCCCGAGAATTGACGCCATATGAGAATATATCATTATAAATCATAATTTGTTAGAAAATGTTGCTATAATTCATTCAAAAATGGCTTTAAAGTGTCAAAAAATGGCACTTAATCATAAAACATTGGGTAATATGAATCTTTTGTTTAGGAATTATAAGATTTTATATATATCATAGTTTTTTATCGCCGAATACCTGAATTAAATATTTAAATAAATGAATGTAATTTTTCAAAATAGTATTGTTTTTAAAAAGTTGATATCATAAAAATCTACGTAAAGCCATGAATTCACGAGAAAAATTGATGCATGATACCATATGTGATCATGAAGAATTGAAATTTCCAATCATCACTCATGAATGCAAAATTAGAATAAAACTATATTCAATGTCACTGAAATGCATGTACATCACATTCAATGTCAATTGTTATTTTGGTGTCAACCTAGTTTCCGAGACCGGTCCTATGCTTGTCCACTACCAAAACAATTTCTGTTTGAACCCCTTTTGAATTCTTTTCTTATTTCTTTCATATTTTTTCTTCTTCTCCACGCACTTGTCATTTCATTACTGAATGCTTGTAGCCTATGTGCGGAAGGCATTTAAAAAAGCGAATCCAAGCCTGCCGGCTGGCGCGTGTATAACCATTGTTAGACGTGGCGGTTGAAGGGTCATAATATTTGTTGGTAGAGTTCGCTTCCTTCGTTGGTAGCAGCCAGAAGGTTGAGAAGCTCCCCTCTCCCCCCATCCCTCCCTCGAATAATTTAATTCCAAACCGTGAATTCGAGAACGGCTGTTACAACGCTATACGTTTCTATACTTCCTCCACCTTTTCCTGTCAGAATATTTATGTGATTGCATTGTTTTGGGAGACAGTGCTGGTATTTCACCCCACGCCAAGGTTCCACGAGAATGGATGTTCGCTCTGGCCACATTATGGCATAAAGGTGATTCTTTCGGGAACCCCGGTAATCGAAACGTAGAAGGGTATATTTCTGGGTTTTATATTTTATACGCCATAGTTCGTAAAGCCAGAGGTGTATTAAGATGTCATTGTCTGTGCGGAAAAAACTGGTTTTGAAGATCTTAAGAGACGCTATCAGGTGATTCAAAAGGGGCGGGTATATTTCGTCTGTCTGCATTTCTTTTCTGTGGATAAACCACGGTGCTCCTTCTAGCTTCCGTATGATTTTTCGTTCACATGCCTGTCATCACTTGACGATTGAGGTTCTGAAACTCTGGCCCGGATGCAAAATTCTTTACACCTGGTTAGCTACCATTGCGGAGAAAAATCTTTGCGACCCTGATACTAATATGTCATCGAAGAGTCTTCTCAATAGCCGGTCTTATCCTAATGGCCGAACTGTCTGCACTGGACCGTCGTACTTAGCACAATATAATTTTCTTCGATAATTACAATTCTTGTAGTTCGCTGATTCTATCATAAACACGTATTTCGTCACTTAATTTATATCAAAACTAGAATGTTTTATGTAAATAAAGATATAAAATTTCCTTATCATTACGCACGGAAACCTACTTTGTTGTAATATTAGAGCGTGTTTCATGTTTGGATGCAAAGATATATATAAGAAGCATTGTAAGAGTATGAACTTCATAATTCTACAGCCTTTTAATCTTCCTGTAATGCATTCAGAGTCTTTATCCTGACCAAGAATTCTTTTTTTCAGTTAGTTGCCACCTGGAGAGAAATCGCTCGGACTAAAACACTTCACTTGCACAGCTGGAGATGCGTCAATTACGTCTTCACCGAGATCACGGCGAGTCTCCGATACGCGGTCACCCTAACCGGGATCCAGAAAGTGTGAGTTCCTCCGTGTTTGTGCATTAAGCCACAGGTGGGAAAATCGAGTGAATCACTTTTTAGGTAGTGAGGAGTTATGGAGTCACGTAACGTACATTTTCTATCAAATGTAAATCTCATCATAAAATATAGTTTTCTGTTCATAATCACGAAAACTTACATAATACCTAAATTCAAATAAAATTTTGTGGTGTTGAAAAACCTTCACTTAGACGACCAAAGGTATTGTTAAAGTTGACACTCAAGTCTCTCGCAACATTATAATATATTAAAATAACAAAACTACAACATTAATATGTGTTGTGTGCCGTTTAAGTCGAGTAGAAAAAAGAAAGCGATGGAAGCGTTAACACAGCTTGTGATGCAACGCGAAAGTCTAACCACGCCATCTATGGAAACCGTTCAGTACTGCGTCCAAATCAATGGGGTCGTTTACCATATTTTTTTATTGCCGAATCTGATAGAGTTTGTAAAATAAAAGGACCCGTATTTTTCCGTTTTCTGATCCGACAATTATTTCCCGAGTTATAAGCGGCGAAAAACTGATGTTTTTAACCCTTTCGGAAAAGTGGGTGTGGTGCAACCTCTGACGTATATCTACTTCGTCCAATCACAACTGAGCCCGCGAAGCTACTTCGCCTTATCGCAAAGGGGGGGACACAGCTGACTCGGCCAATGGGAGCGATTTCGACAGCATCTGTGCGAGCAGACCTTCCGTGAATCCCCCTCCACTCCCTTCCCTTCCTCGAACAGCAGTCAAGGACGGGAGGAAAATGACGTCAATGTTATCACAGCAGCATTTTCGGTGGGCGTCACCTTTTGCTTATTTTAATTTTCGATTTATGAGTGAATGGTTGTGGTTAGAAGATTAATTTTTTCACTAAAATTCGTTTTTCGTTACCATCTAACGATTTCGTGTACAAAATTGCGATTTCGCTTCCGAGTAAACGCCTCCATTACAGTTTCTCCCTATGCGGTGAGCCCTCTATAATATTATCAATCTATGATACCGCTCAAAGGTGTTTTCATTTCAAAGAATATACTTAAACTTCTTACGTTTCATTATTTCCCTCTGCTCCAAGACAACCAACCGAGATCCTATTTTTCTGGGTGTAAAATTTTGTGATTTAAGTGCGAGGCGTGAGAGGACACATTCGGGTGCTTTGCGGGTAGGAATGTGGAATTGCCCTTCATTCAGCTCCTTCTATGTTCAGCGACTAAGCATTGAAAATCCTTACCATTTGATCAATGTTATCTTCCCCACAGCTGTCACATGCCACTTTTTGCGCACCACTCTTCCCCTGATCAATATCGCCTTGGTCTTCATTTAGTAATTTGTGGAGTGTCGTTCGCGCGTAAAATGTCATCTAATATCTGCCGTTGGGTAAAAACATTGCTACTATATACGAGTCAATGAAAATTAGTTTGACACAAGTTCTTCTTTCCGGCGTGTCAAGATTAAAATTAGCAATATCTAAAATGGAACGACAAAGGAATTTTGGTGAGCCTCAAGTAAATTACTTTAAATTCATCGACAATTTAATATTAAATAAAAGAGATCTTCATACATGTCGTTTAAGGCCACGCTGTTTTTTTATTGAAGCAATAAAAATATGCAAGAAATGAGCAGAAACCGGAGCCTGTAAATGATTGTTCTTGTTGAATCTTACTCAGGGTATTGTCAATCACGTTATCAGTCAGCTGATCTGTGAACTGGTAAATTTTCCACGACTGAAAGTGTACATGTGACTCATATATTTTAACGCCGTATGGATAGGTAGAAATGACCCAGTAGCTCTAAGATCGGCATTGAACGCCGGACATGTTGTTGGAGAAAATACTAAATTTGTATTGTAAAGATACGTACGACGAGCAATTTGGTATACGTGATTCACTAACCTCGTCTGTCTTTTCAGGGGTGGTATCAATAATGCTCAAGGCACTGTGACGGTGGTCAATGGAGATGGAATTAACTCCGCTGCTGGGACATCTTTTATGTTTACACTCACCTACACCGGAGGTAAATCAAGTGGTAGGAATGCCACATTAGAAATAACATATCTCAATTTAAGCACAATATCATTGCTAGATTATTTGCAGTAAATGAACAACATACGCATGGGATCATGAATCATTTTGAATTTCACGATAATCAATTACCTAATAGGTGACAAATATGTGTTCATTGCAGAATCAAACTTGTCAGTGAAGCAACAATTAAAACGTTCAGTTAAACAACTAACAGGTAGTCGACAATTTCAACTCCAAGGACCTTAGATATTACTCTTATCATACGTCTTTCATTTTATATGTATGACATGAATATATTACCGGGTTACCTTGGTTGGGAGGGATGGTTAAAAATTTTCCCCCTCACCTTAATCTCCAAGGATACAAGTTCTATTTAGTCGCCATTTCAGTTCCAACTGCTAGCTTACATTCTTATCATCATCATTGGCCATCAATCCTCAGATTGGTTTGACGCAGCTCTCCACTGAAACCTTCCATCAGCTAATCTCTTCATATTTACGTATTTCTTCTCTATCACATCCTTCATCACTTGTTGCATATATCTCACTCGAGGCCTTCCTTTGCCATTCTTTCCGTCCACTTGTCCCTCGGCGATTTTCTTCATCAGGCCATCATGTCTCATGATGTGGCCGATTAAGTTATCTCGTCTTCTTCTAAGGGTATTCAGAAGATTTCTCTTTCCTCCACTTTTCTTAGGACTTCCTCGTAACTTACTCGGTCGATCCATTAAATCTTCAACATTCTTCTGTAGCATCACGTTTCGAATGCTTCCACCCTTCTGTTTCCTGTTGCAGTGATTGTCCATGCCTCACTGCCTTAATGAAAAACGTTCCAGATGTAGGTTTTTATGAATTTTTTCCTTACTTCTTCACTTGTATTTCCACTTGTAAGTAGATTCTTGTTTTGGCAGAATGATCTCTTTGCTTGGGCTATTCTGCTAACTATTTCTTTCTTGCTTCGTTCATCGTTGGTTATTCGGCTTCACAGGTAACAGAACTCTTTCACCTCTTCCAGTTTGTTTTTCCTTGTTTGACGTTGGTTTTGGCCACTTCTCTCCTGATGCACACCAATATCTTAGTTTTCTTCTAATTGATCTTTAGATGATATCTGGCCATTGTCCTTTCCATGTTTCTTAGATTCTTATTCAGTACTCTCTCTTCTTTGTTATGAGTGCTATGTCATCAGCGAATCGCAGCATGCTAATTTTTTCTCCGTGGATATTCACTCCAGAAGACTTCTCCTTGATTTCGTTGATGACTTTCTCGATGTAAACAATAAAAATCACAGGAGACAGTATACAGCCTTGTCTCACTCCTTTCTTTATTCTTGCTTCTTCACAGCTGGGTCCAAATTTAATCACAGCTACTTGGTTTTTATACTAACTGTGGATGATTCTTCGATCATTGTAGGACATTCCAATTCCTTTAAAAATTGCAAGCATTGAATTCCAATCCACGTTGTCATAAGCCTTCCCTGAATCCACAAATGCAATGAACGTCGGTTTGTACTTCTCCATTCTCTTCTCTATAAGAAGCCTAAGGGCCAATATTGCTTCTCTTGTGCCCTTATTTTTCCTGAATCCGAATTGATCTTCATCCAGGAACCTCTCTACTTTTCGTTCTATTCTTCTGTAGATTATCCTTGTCAATATCTTCGATGCATGTGTCAAAAGACTTATAGTCTTAAAATTTTCACATTTCCCCGCTCTCTTATTTTTGGGAATAGGACTTGAGATGTTTTTCTCGAAGTCCCTGGGTATTTCTCCTGTTGAGTACATGTCGCAGAAGGTTTTATGCAGATGGGTTAAATCCTTCTCTCCTGCGTTTTTTATTAGTTCTGCAGGTATATCTTCATTTCCAGAAGCCTTATTCATGCGAAGGTCTTTTACTGCTGCGTCAAATTCCGATCTTAATATTGATGCTTCCATTTGATCCACTTCGACTTCTCTTTCCTCTTCGATCACTTTAGTGCTGAGAATGTTTCCGTTGTATGATTATTCCAGATATTCTTTCCACCTCTTCACTTTGTCTTCATTTTCAATCAAAATTTCTCCATCCTTGTCCTTAATGGCATTGCATCTTTCGCTCCGTTCCTTGAAGTGGTTCCTCACTATCCTATAGGCAGCTACCACGTTTCCAAGTGCAAGGTTGTTTTGAACATCTTCGCATAGGTTCTTCATCCACATTTCTGTAGATTTCCTGGATTTGCGATTTATTTCTTTCCTTATTCTTTTGTAGTAAAGCTGCCATTCGTCATTTTTCTCATTCTTGTACATTCTTCTTTCTTCAATCAAGTCTAAGATTTCTTTAGGGATCCATGGCTTCTTCTTGGCAAATTTTCTTCTTCCTCGAGGTACCTTTGCGGCTTCCTGTACTCCACTTTTAGTATTTTCCCAACGTTCTTCCACTGATTTCTCACTCAGGACTTCTCCTATGTTGTTTTCCACTACTTTTTCAAATGTCTGCTGATGTTGAGCCTCCTTCAGTTTTTCCACTTGCCATGTGTTCTTCACTGTCTTCTTCAATTTCTTGATTTCTAGATGGCATTTCAACATCACTAAATTATGATCACCGTCGATGTCTGCCCCAGGGTAGCTCTTGCAGCCCTTCACCCGGTTCATAAATCTCTGCTTCTCTAAAATGCAGTCTATTTGAAATCTCATACTACATAGCGTAAAAATGAGTTTCTTTCGTTCCTTCTCCGTTTCCCACCTCATTCATTCATTCTCTTCCTTTTAATTAATTTTATCAACTTTCTTTCTTTCCCGGCCACCAATTTACCTCCTCGGTTCACCCTCCTTTCCACTTCTTGCATACCTAGTATGTCCAAACAAGAGTTCAAGAAAAGTTAAATCTAAAAAATAAGAAAACTTAAAATTACCACCTTGAAATAGAGAAGAGAAAAAATAACGATGCAATTCCACAAAACTTTTTTATTTTGACACGACCATGGTTTCGCTGCGGCGCAGCATCATCAGGCATCAGCATCACCTGATGATGCTGCGCCGTAGCGAAACCATGGTCGTGTCAAAATAAAAAAGTTTTGTGGAATTGCATCGTTATTTTTTCTCTTCTCCATTATGGAAAAATTCCACCAAGTTACCCCGGAAACAGTTTCTTTCACCTTGAAATAATTTAAAACCTATGCGATACATAACAATTGGAATTAAATTTGAAAAACTGCATCGTGTTAATAGATGGAACAAAACTAGCTCCTCACAAGATACTTACTTTATTAAGAAACACATAATAACAAATGCGGAATCCATTAAATATTTTGAAATAAAATAACACATAATCTTTCGTGGGGTAAACATACACATGAAATCATGTTTGGCAGGGGTTGTACCATCACCAGGTGTGAATTATTAAAAAAGAGAATAACATCACTCTTAGTATCATGCTTATGCGAAACCGAAAGGTACAACAATTCTACTAAACCAAGGAAAACAGCAGGCATGCAGTTCCGAGGCAGTGAAATGCTGGCAAGGTAAAGCTATAAATCGTAGTTCATACAAAGCAATGCATTAGTTATGAATCGATCAATTATTTTGTGGAAATGCATGTTCCACATAAAGAAACTGCAGACATTTTGATGCATATAATTATTAAATACAACAGTATACCCTCAGACACAATATATCTACTATACTGGGAAATAAAGTTTTAAAACAAATGTGCAAAACGAACAACAAAATTTCATGTAGGAACATGACGAAATTTGTGATTCCAACAGTGATAAATATGACTATATAATGTATAATATTTGGTGAGAGCTCACCCAATGCCACTCACCCTCGAGACGGTTTGCAGGGTAGTCAGTATATTTGGATAATGTCTACTAAGATGCATTCAAGAGACATGTGTTCAACATTGTTTAAAGTAAAAATGTTAATGGATCCTTTTTTACGTCGATGTAGTCGCATTTGATGGAAAATGATTTTTTTCTTACAGGCAAGACCATCACATTAAATTACTACATCGTCAGTACGAACAACGACAATTACATCGTGCTGTACGCATGTGAAAATTTCCTCCTGGGAAAAATAAGTAAGTTTCTACGGTATTTAATGGGCAAAATTTTAAATTATTTTTACACATATCTTATAGGTAGTTTTTAAAATTGAGCAAATAAAGTCTCAATTCCCTAGGTGCTCATGACATAAATGTTTTCTCATTGCAGATAGCGCAATTGTCCTTGCGAAAGTGGGAACTCCTGAAGCTGTCATCACGACAGCATTGAATTCTCTGTCCAGATACGGAATCGGGCGAAGAGATTTATTCTATAGTTTCACGGCCCGGTGTCTGTAAGAGGGATACCGTACGAGTGTCCTGCTTCGAAAGGTTGAGCGTTGAAGATAATCCAAATATTTCATAAATGCTTTCCGACGTCACTTTGAACGCGCAAATATGAAGGCAAATATTTCTTTTAAATCCAGCGTTAAAGTTGGAACATCGGCTAAATGATGAATGTCTGTGGTAGTGATATCGTCAGAGTGACCGGGGTTTGAAAGCCTGAGATTTGAACGACGAATATTTCTTTTAAATTCAGCGCTAAATTTCATAGTTGGCCCGAGTGACGGATGTGTGATATGGGAAACCTTTGTTAAGTGCTTGTATTGGCTCACTGCTACCATCGATAATTGTTTCCTATTCATGCTTACATTTTCACATATATAGAATGAAATTGGCTGTAAAATAAATAGAAATTTCACATGGAGTTATTATATATTTATCAATTCTAACTATAAGTACCCTTAAAATTGAATACTGTAAAATATCACACTTACTAAAGCAACAATAAGGAAACCTATCCGTATAATCCAATATGAATTCATAAACTAATTTTGATTTCATTCATTGAGTCAGTTTTTTCTACTGTCCAATTTGAAATAAATAACGAGTGATAGAAAAATCAACAGAATAATTTTGAAATACATAACTTTTATGGAATGTCACGGAAACTTTCAAGATATGTTAAACATAATTGCATTTCTTATAATTTCTTGGGTAAACATCCACTTTTTATGCAACTAAGAAAGCTGGAATTGGGCTCCAAATATGGCTTCATGTTCATTCAGATATTCATTTTTCGAATAAATGTATTCTTTAATGTTTCTGCTTTCACGAATTGGCCACAGTTTACTTAAGAAAAGGGTGGATTGATCCAAAGCTGTCGATACAACTATTTCGCCAATTGCAGAGGAATATACATGTATTTCAGTTAACAAATCTCCATTCTATTGCATTACGATTATTTTAATTAATTAGAATGCTATTCCTGATATCTCATTCCTGAGGGTCCTAATATCATTCCTATATTTCATACATCTTTGCGTTTGGTGATATTAACTATTTGTTTGAAATCTTTTAGGAAGATTTGGTTCTAATTCAATGGCTAAAGCTTTGTTATACTAAAAACTGTTGTTTTCTATTAGTTCATGATCAGCCAGTGCGTAACATATTCCCCACATTTAATAGATGCTTTGTTTTGTACTTGTCGACTCTGTTTTGTAGTAACTGTGAAGTTTGACCATTATATAACAGTCACAGTCTTTGCGAGGGAAACAATACAGAATATTGCTCACAATTTCTGGAGGAACTTTTCCCTTGTGGAGGATGTTTAGAAGTTTCTTTTGTGTGTTGTGGCTCATAAACACTGTTTTAAACCTTGTATCCTTGAATATCTGGCTAGTTTGAATATTTCTGCAGAACTTAATAAAATTTCACTGTTTTAACATACCTTTCACATGTCTTTGTTTACAAATAAGTTTGATGTATGTTTTTTTCTCTCAACGCCTATCCTTTGAATCATTTGCGTCTATTTATCGCTACTGCTGTTTTTCTGCATACCTGAATTGAATTATTCACCGCTGGTATAAGTCTGTATTGGTGAGTTTTAATTTATTTCATTTCCTTTTAATTTCAGCATCAATAGTGACCGGAAAAAATTAAACGGGGTCCCTGTATTTCTTTAGTAAGTTTAAAGTTTTGAATGCGTTATACCAGTTTACGGGGAACAAAAAAGTTGTAAACGGTGTGGTCATAGCTATGCGTCCTCATAAAGACTGACATTCTGGATTGAAGAAGGTGTCGTATAGACGTGTTCAAACTGTTTAAAAAACAACATGCCTCTGGTCGAATCTTCAATGCACGGGCCCACGAAACCCGTACACCTCCGACCGCCCTACGCAGACCCTTCTCCCTCGAACTCGCCACCGAACGTATCGGAAGCTATTTGATAAAGAGTGGCAAGCTCTTAACCTCCCGTTTACAGGGATTACGGGGCCAAATTGGGGTATTGACCTACGGCCCATACCAGTCATCTGACACCCGGCTGGATACCGCAGAACCCACCCACCAGGATCCCCTTCTCCCCCTTAAGGGTCTCCGCACACGGCAAACATGCGGGTGGATCGTCAGGCCAGGAGGTATGGCCGCACATAGACAGTGGACCCACAAGACTGTCCGGGAACTGGGTTGTCTCCACACCCTTTCAGTCACCTCTTACGACAAGCAGGGAAACTGCGGGAGTATTCTCAATCCCCCTACCCGCAGGGGGAATATCACAATTGGGAAGGCAAATAAACTCTATGAAGTTACGTAGTTGCGATCGTAATAGCGTAATACGTGGAGATTTCAATGCCCCATCAATGGACTCGAGAGCTTATTCTTTTAAAACTGGTGGAAGAGACATAGGGATCAGTGAGACCCTGTTATAAATATTCTCCGCCAACTCCTCACAGCAATTTGCTACATCGTCTTATACAGGGGACAACATTACTGACTTAATGGCAAACGATTTCCAACAACAAGTGACTAAATTGGGACCTTCGTGTGAATCAGTGGCAACAGAGTGCTTATTGCGAAATTCTCTTTAATTCTACACTAGAATCACAAACAAAAAAGGAAAGATTTACATTGTTAAAAGAGCACACATTGCTACATTTACAAACAATTTAAGAGATTTCTTTGCAGACTTTAAATATTCATCGAAAAACTTGAATATGAAGGGTTCACGGAAGTCGTTCCTGCATATCACACGATAGGGGATCAACGAATATAGCATAAGTAAATTTAAGAGAGGAGGGGCTGGACCAAGGCGCTACGGATGCGAAAGAAAAAACCTGATGCGAGTGGGAGTATTCTATGTAAAAATGAAAAAATAGTAAATATATCGACGACTTTCATCATGTAATCATTGGCAATTATAAGTAATATGTCAAAATCCACCACCAAGGTAGCCCTTCCAAATGCCTTTAAATAGTTCAAAATAGAAACACTTAGGCAGGCACGTAGTCAAAAATTTACTTCGGGGGACGGGGCTAATTGTAAGTCTAGGGCAGTGTAACTTGAAACATATCAACCTTGCTAATTCGGTGCCGACATGTTGCAAATCTCTTGCCTTCATATTCAGTGGATGGTATTTTCTTTCACAGTGCCTATTCCTATCTCTTCTTACTGGTAAAATTCACTGCTCACATTGTTATGAAGCAGTTAATTTGACGGGCCACAAAACAGAAATTCAACGCATACATACAAAACAGATTTAAAATAACAATTATTAGCCCCACAAACTACTGTCGGCGCAGAAATTATGTGCACTCGAGTTTGAATACAAATAACAAATTTACAGCTAGGCTTACGGAAAAACTAATCACACCGTAGCTTTTCTTACTTCATTTTGCGTTATTGAGTGGCAAATTTAAATTTTTAAAACGTATTTTCATATTTTTTACAACGGTTGTGAAGTAAAAAGTGCCCGTTCTTGACGGTGTTCGAGCAAAGCACCGACTTTGATGATCCGTAAATCAATACCAAGTCGTTCAATTGAAACCAAAGTTTAAATACTTTTAGGTATACATGTTTTCTATGCATGCTGTAAGTTTCCAGTATATAACCTTAAAAAAGAAAGAGTTGTTATCAATTTTATAAAAAGTTAGCAATTCGAAACTGGGGTGTCGTAGAATTTCGTTCTTGGTGGCGTTATAATCCGCATATCCTGAACGTATCCAATATGTAATTGTCTAATATTTCAACATATTTGTTTAATTTATATCGATTGGTATTTATATTGGCGAAAGCGAGCTCCCTCGGCAAGCGACTGGCATTGTTTAAGCCGTGCAGTGTTGCCGCGTACATCCTCTCCTGGCCACCAGCGCCTGGCTTCGCTTGTCAGCGGATATCAATGATAATGTAATCGCATCCGACCAATTTTTACATCAATTTTCCATGATACCCTTATTCTGAGTCTAAGAAGTACTATTCACCCCTCATAAGATCACTGGTTTATCACTGTGGCCAGCCTACTGTGTACGGTAGTTTCTCTCTGGTTATTGTGGAGTATATATCGCTCAAGATGCCTCCGACCACCGTTTTCTGAGTACGAAATTGGAATGATTAAGAACAATTTGTTTTTTAAGCAAGAAAGAGAGAAAATTGGTGATAAGTGCTATCCGGTTTACCAGCAAGTTGCTGATTGTCTTGGTGTGTCACTTCGCTCGGTGTAAAAAGTATCTTCGGAGAACAGCGAGAACATTGTTGAGGTAGACCCAGGACCAAGGAAGAGGCAGGGCGCCCATTGTTTCACATTGACCAGTTTACAAAAGGAGTAACTTGGCGAACGATTTATGGCTTTTTTGTCAGAAAATTATTTCCAAACATTGAAAAATATAAAGCCAAATTTGAGGACAATTTACAGGACTTTCCAAAAATGTTATTTTTCCAAGCCACGAGAATTTGTCAAAAATATTGTATTCCAGTATAAGAAATTAAATTAAAAGCCCATCTGATAGAGTTAAAATCTATTGCTGCATCTCGTCAAGCATATGTCAGAAGAATACGAGGACTGAGGAATGAAGGATATGAAATCTTCTACACAGACGAAACATGGTGCGGTCAACATCACACTTGGCAAGAAAACAGTACCTACCCTTGGCAAGAAATTAGTACGCTTGTCAAGAAAACAATACTCTTGGCAAGAAAACGAATTTTAAGCATCGAATATTGGCTTCTCAAATTATGACCAATACCGCGGGCAGCTTCAAGAAGTTTTTGATTGGCGAAGCGGCTTCAAGGTTCATTTCGGTGCTGGTAACCTTGTAATTATCCTACATGTAGAGAAAGGAGATGGATTTTTAGAAGGTGCGGGATTGCGTTTCGTTGGGAAGAAAGGGTCTGGTGACTATCATAAGGAAATGAACTCCCAGCATTTTGAAGAGTGGTTTCGAAGGCTTTTGGCCGTGATTCCAAATAAATCGGCGATTGTCATCCACCATGCTCCATATAACACAATGCTGGATCCTAAAATAAAAAACCCTACAATGGCTAGGTTAATAGCTAACAGAATAGCGTGGTTAATTGAGAGAAAGATTCCATTTCCTGGAGATATCAGTAGCTTCGAATCTCTGACCAAAGCCACGCTCATTCAACATGCTAAACCCTACTTTAAAACACCAAAATAATTAACCAAATTATGGAAGAGTTGCGGCTGATGTGGAATTAGTATGGTAACCCATCGCGCATTGTGAATTGAATCGGATCGAACAATCGAACTAATATGGGTACATGTTAAGAATAAAGTGACAAAAGTCAACAGAGAAAATGCTGAAGAGAAGGGAAAAGCGAAACCAGACTAAGAGACCTCTGCGACGATGCTTTAACTTAAGTGTCAAAGTATTTATGGAAGGAGTGTATCAAACACGTATAAGAGCTTGAGGAATAATACTGGGGAAATACCTCAAGTCAAGCCTCTCGTCATTGATTTAAACAGCTCTTCTGATAGTGAAGAAGTCGAGGAGGATGACACTTTGCGTGACCCCATTCCATCAAATGATGATTTTTAATTGCTGTCTCGTATATAGTTTGAAAAAAATTAAAAATGAATAAAAGCACACGTTTTTAAAGCTGCCGTTGGAGGTCCAAGCCCTCATGAGGAAACCTAATGTGAAATGTGAATCTGTTCGCATAAAACAAGCGAAGCCAGGCGCTGGTGGCCAGGAGAGGATGTACGCGGCAACACTGCACGGCTTAAACAATGCCAGTCGCTTGCCGAGGGAGCTCGCTTTCGCCAATATAAATACCAATCGATATAAATTAAACAAATATGTTGAAATATTAGACAATTACATATTGGATACGTTCAGGACATGCGGATTATAACGCCACCAAGAACGAAATTCTACGACACCCCAGTTTCGAATTGCTAACTTTTTATAAAATTGATAACAACTCTTTCTTTTTTAAGGTTATATACTGGAAACATACAGCATGCATAGAAAACATGTATACCTAAAACTATTTAAACTTTGGTTTCAATTGAACGACTTGGTATTGATTTACGGATCATCAAAGTCGGTGCTTTGCTCGAACACCGTCAAGAACGGGCACTTTTTACTTCACAACCGTTGTAAAAAATATGAAAATACGTTTTAAAAATTTAAATTTGCCACTCAATAACGCAAAATGAAGTAAGAAAAGCTACGGTGTGATTAGTTTTTCCATAAGCCTAGCTGTAAATTTGTTATTTGTATTCAAACTCGAGTGCACATAATTTCTGCGCCGACAGTAGTGGTCACCTTTCAAGACGCTTAACACTTGCATTATACGCAGTATTATCCGGATTATCATGCCCAGTTAAAATCAGAGTAACATAATTATTCAATATAAATCAATTTTGGCCTGTTGGGGGAGTCTGAAGCCGCAGAAGCTCCCCCTCCCCGGGCTACGTGCCTACACTTAGGGAACAATAAAATAAAAATCCAAAAGTCTATTAGTCGTACGCACGGATTAATATACGTACGTCGTACGTTAGGAAGGTCCGGGGCTACGTGACGTTCTGCCTGGCCTCTTCCTGCATCTGATGTTACCAATTGATATCTCTTGTGATGGTATAGAAAAGTTACTTAAAGAAATATGCCCCAACTAATCTCCTGACCCTGATCCAAATCCCTCCCACGCATATAGAGTTTAAGCTTTCGAGATACCACTCTACCTGGAAATAATATTAAACAAATCCCTGACCGAGCACAGGCACGTAGCCAGAAATTTGCTTAAGTCTTGCGTACCTTGAAACAAATCAGCCTTGCCCATTCGGTGCCGACTATGATACAAATCTCTTCCCTTAATGTTCAGCGCTTGGTATTTACTTTTACAGTGCCCGTATTTATCTCTTCTCACTGCTAATTTTACGGTTAAAATAAGAACAACAAATTTATTGGGAAAAAATTTCGGGGGGGGCTGAAGCACCAGAAGCCCCCCCCTGGCTACGTGTTTGACCGAGCATATCAAACCGAAGAATTGGAAAACTACCTACCGAGAAGTGACGGTGAGGAGCAGCCTTTAAACATTCAACCTATTTCCTTCCCGTCATCTCATGCAAGGTCCTGGAACAAATAGTTTTCCGTTCAGTCATGGAACACATGGATAGCCAGGAGCTATCAACCAATGTTAAGCATGCCTTCCGGAATATCAGATTTTGTAAAAATCAACTCGATTTCAAGAAATCTTTGAGCATGGTCTCTCATAGCAAGTTACTTATGAAATTAAAGTATTAGAGGTTACACAGTAATATTATAGCATTGATTATATACTAAACACATGATCGCATACAAACAATTATTTTGAAGGATGTAACCTCTCCTGCATTTGAAGACCCATCGGGTGTGCCACAGAAGAAGTTTCATAGGTCCTCCTTTGTTCCTTGTGTGCAAAAGTAATGTCAATTAGGTGGTAAAAAGTAAACTTCATCTATTTGCCGATGACGCAGTAGAGTCTAAACGATAATGAAGTTTTTTTTATGATGAACATGAAGTGATTGAAAAATTATGTGATATATGGCAGATGCAATCAAATTGGTGAAAATGTGAAGAAATACGTTTTGAGAAAAAAAATAGTTTTCCTTCTCACACTTACTATATGCATAATATTAACAAACGTGGAATCCATTAAATATCTTGGAATTAGAATAACACCAGATCTTGATGGCATATCCAGATACCATGATGTAAACATAAGTATTCGTGAAATCATTAGTCAAGCCGTTCTTAGATTGTATTTTATCAAAAGGGCGCGGCGCAAATGTGACGATCACCTACGAGAAATTAATTACTTAGCTAAGTTTCATGGGCCCTGTGTAAAGTAATGATCTACAGAATTCAAATATCTGGCGAAAAACCATCCGCAAGGGTCCTAAAAGGATTGTGAATGCAATAAACGGTCTATTCTGGTGAATAAACGTCTGGCAATCCCGCAGTGTAAGAACCAGATGGAGACAACGAGGGATTTAAGAGCATGTTCCAGGAGATGTCACAGGGATTGCAGTCTCTGAGGGAGGAGCAGAGCGGGCTGACGGCAACGCTTGAAAGTAACATTAATATTTTGTCCGAGCGTTGTGCAAAATTGACTGAGACGGTAGCTGAGCGAAATGAGTTAAACTTATCCTTTGAAAACATTCTGGAGGATAAAAGGGTCCTTGAACGCAAAGTAAGTGACCTTGAAGTATCTCGCAACCAACTGAAGCAGAGAACCCCAGCAGTTTGGTGTGGGACGTTGGAGCGGGCCTTGGAATCTCTGTCGCCATCGAGGACATCGACTATTGCTATAGATGACGTCCTCGAGCAGCCATAGGAGTCATCACGACCACCAACTCTGATAGTCAGAATTGCGGTCAACCAGGGACGCCCTAATTCATCGCAAAAGAGTGAAGAGGGAACTTACAAATCTTGATCTAGGGTGGTCAGAGACAAAGGTTAGTGCTGACTATGTCAACAGGGCTTGACCCACTTTATAAAAGGATCTACGCCCAAGCACGCACCTTACGAAAGGAAAGAATAATTAATTATATTTGGGTGAGGGCAGGAAATATTCTGTGTCGTAGAGAGGACAAGGAACAGGTATTTATAGGCATTCAGTTAACTATACAAACAGAGGGTGGAAGTCTTACTTTGTGATTATCATAAAAATTGGTCTTTGTGCTAGATTTTCAAATCTATTATGTTTTACGATTGTTTATGTATATTTTGCTAATAATTGCAGATATTTTACAAGGTTGAACATTCTTCGGAATGCAGTATATAACGTGTGCTGAGAGTACAAGTCTTACATTGTGAATGTGATATCTTTGATGTTGACTGTTAAGATATTACGGTCTTCCCGTCTATTTTAACAAAACCATGCATATTGCAACTATCATTATAAAATGTTTTCGTACTTTGCCAATATTTCCATCGAACTGAATGAGTTGCAAATTTGCCATCTTAACGCGCAGTCATTGAGAGCTCACTTTGAAGAATTTGAGAATTATTTTCGGGAGCATTCATTCCACGTCATGGCGATCTCCAAGACGTGGCTTAAACCCACAATTTCCTCAGCAGACGTATCACTACATGGCTCTGTTCCGGTGTGATAGAATGGAAAAAGTGGGAGGGGGAGTCTCAACATGCATTCGAAGCGATGTCCAACTGCGTCAGCTCGGGGCATCGCCGAGACAAGGTTGTGCCCTCGAATATGTTATCTTGGAAATCATTGCATCGATTAAGAGGATCCTCCTGATGTTTGTTTACCGTCCACCTAAAACGGGGTTGCCTACTAAAGTTAGAGAAAGCCTTGTTGTAATTGGTGCCCTTGTATGAAAATATTATCGTTACGGGTGACTTGAATGTCAAGTTTGCAACCAATAATCCGGATAGACGGTATTTATCTAGTCTTTTCGGCTCTCTTAACATCCACCTATTTCCCTTTAGATCCACCCATCACCTAGCCAAAATCAGCTCTTTGCTCGACCTATTTGTAACGGATCAGGTAGATAAGGTCACTAAACATGGCCAGTGTCCTGTTACTTTCCTATCCTTCCATGACTTGATCTATATCTCTTACGCACTACCAGTTACGGAAAAACAAGAAAAAGTCTGTAGCGGCCGTAACTACGATCACATCGAAGCAAAAAATATTACCAGAGAACTTGAGACTCGAAATTTGAATGAGATTTTTGTAGCAGAAGGTATCGATAGCAAAATAAGCTTATTCTATGGGATCCTTTCCTAACTGCTAGATAAATATTCACCATAATGCACCATTGAGATTATTCCGCACCAGGCATAAACCTGCCCCTTGGCTTACACCTGATGTACGACTCTTGATGAAAGAACGTAACGTCAAATTCTCTCGCGCATTCTCTCTTAGCGTTCGTCGTTTTCATTTCGGCATTTCTCTTACAAAACTATATTCACAGTATTTAGTGAAGGAAAGGTTAACTTCAATCATTATCCAATCATTATCCATCCCTAATAGATGCCGACTTCTTTATGTGCTAAGGTCAAATTAAGGACATGAACTATGATCGACATTCCAAAGATCTTTTTATATGATGCGTCCCGTGTATCTTTTACTCGAAAATTAAAATAAAACTGTCGCAGGAACAAATACTGATTGTCAGATACATTTATTTCGTTGAAACCAAAAAAATACATCACAATTCAAAAGGAGCTTTCTTTTCTTGGGGCCTTTTATTTGCAATAGCTTGCCACAGTGTAACCGATATAGCTTACACTTCAAAACTTTTCTGAATCAAGTGAAAATCTGGCTATTCACCGGAGTAGGGCATAAGTATGGAGCAAACTATGCGGTTGTTCACAATATTTATCCTTTTTTTACTTTACTATATTTGCGTGAATAATAGGAGAGTATTCAAATGCAGACGAATTTCATTTAATGTTCGAAGATAGCATACAAATCGTGAGTGCAATGTTGTTCCGACAGATGCACGGATATTTATGCAAATTTTGGAGACTCAATTAATCACCTTATCCAGTTGGCATTGACAGATAACTCTAATTACGAACCCTTTCTCACATTTTTTCTCGATGTTTTTTTTTCTCGCTCGCTAGTCGATCAGTGGCGAACCGGTTGATTTTTGCTCACGTCAGATGGATGAACGAAGGGATTGGCTTCGTTTTTTTCCGTTATTTCCTTTGGTGGAAGGTTATGAGTTTGTTCCCCTCATTTCAGCACCAGTACTCACCGGGAGGTTTGGAGCCCAACAGGTAAGTCCTTCGCCGATCCAGAACACGGACACTGTAAAATCGCTCACATCGCTCAATTACGCATTGCGTAAACATTTACGATATATCATCATGCGCTTATTCCTATTTTCCGCCTTCAATACCATTCCGTATCTTCCCCCTACTGTATGTTGATACCAAAATATATCACTTTGCACAAAAACAAAAATCAGGAGGATCCTCTTAATCGATGCAATGATTTCCAAGATAACATATTCGAGGGCACAACCTTAAATTGAATGAGGAAATAAGTTTTTATGATAGACTCAGTGATATCAGTGATAGAGTAAAAGTATTGTAATTATCGAAGAACATTATATTCTGTGCGAAGTACGAGGGTCCAGTGCGGACAGTTCGGCCATTAGGATAAGACCGGCTATTGAGAAGACTTTTCCATGAGATATTAGTATCAGCGTCGCAAAGATTTTTCTTCGCCATGGTAGATAACCAGGTGTAAAGAATTTTGCATCCGTGCCAGAGTTTCAGAATATCATCCGTCAATAGATTACAGGCATTTAGCCGATAAATCATGCGGAAGCTAGAAGGAGCACCGTGGTTTCCCCACAAAAAAGAAATGCAGACAGACGAAAAGCTACCCGCCCCCTTTCGCATCACCTGATATCGTCTCTAAGCGGATCTTCAAAACCAGTTTTTCTCGCACAGACAACCTCTTAACACACTCCTGCTTAACGAACTATTGCGTTTGAAATATAAAACCCATAAATATACCCTTCTACCTTCCGACTACCTGAGTTCAAATAAAAACGAGAAGATAGGTTTTTATGATAGAATCAGAACATGTATTTTAAGTATCATAATCAATTCTATCCTGTCTTAATTATTTAATTTGGTTATTAACTGTCTTAATAATTTGGTCATCAGGATAAGACGGGCTCTTGAGAAGACTTTTCGATGAGATATTAGTTACAGAGTCTCAAAAATTTTTCAAGTGTTTTAAGTATCATAAACAACTATACTGTCTCAATTATATAATTTGGTCATCAACTGTCTTAATAATTTGGTCATTACGATAACGCCGGCTATTGAGAAGACTCTTCGATGAATAAATGAATTAAAATGGGAATCATTGTCAGATCGCAGGTTGAAATTTAGAGTTAATCTCTTAAATAAATTCCAAGACAATATTTTCAGTGATGATATTAAAAATATTTTGCGAACCCCAAATTATTATGGCAGACTGGCCCATAATCATAAAATTAGAGAAATTGATTGCCGAACTTATAGATTCAAAATTTCCTTTTTCCCTCGTACAATTAGAGATACGAATAACGATAAATATGTCCAATCGGAGAGTAGCAATGGATAGCATTGGTAGCTGCATGTTGGTATGAGTAGGTACTTAAAGCTAACCCTACTAACAGAATGTTTTTGCATGTTTGCTTTCCAATTTCTATCTTTTTTAAATAGTGAAGTTCTGACTAGTATATTAATACTATTCCTTTTTTATGCATGATATGTAGTGCATGTTTGGTGAGAAATCACCCCCTGCCACACACCTTTATGGTGGCTTGCAGGGTATTATGTAGATGTAGATGAGCTCCCCGCGACCTGAAGAGCTGCACGAAGTCGCTTTTCGAAAGTCAATATCCACCTAAGACGCGCAGCAGCCAAGGTGGTGTTAGCTCTAATGCTCTTAGGCAAATGTGCGAGCTGGGCAAGGTTAAGAATGTTAGCCTTGAGTTCTTTTTCCTGATGAGAAAACATTCAATTAGTTATTTCATTGTATCGTATTCCTCTTCGGGGCTGATACCCGTTTATCAGCCAAACAACGCCCGTTTTTCTCACATTTGGGAACGACCCAGGAGCATCATTCTGCACTGTTGTCCACCGTCTTTCGTTCACGGCGTACGGTGGACGGTCCATCAAATGACATCCACCATTCTCTAAGTAAAGGGGAACTACATGTGACGTCCGCGGTAGCGCTCGCCACCGCTTTTAGGTGTTCACCTCACCGTCGGGTGCTTTCGTTCCGGATGAACGCCCGTGATAGTATGCCGGATATATGCTCCCAGGATTAAGAGCAGTCCGAAGGAAAAAGCTTTATAGGGCTTAGGAGCGAATTTTTCGATGCGTAATTGAGTCGCGGGCTTCAAAAATTACTACAGAATATCATCGGCGTTCGAACACGTGCCTTTAGGTGTTCTTTCAGCTTCAGTAGCCTGGATTTTCCGAATACAGGTATTCCGTCCTTATCCGTCATATTAGGTTCCGCAAAACTACGTCGTAAATTGGGACTGATACGAATCACCATTTTTCGTATGCGCTTCATGCATAGTTTATTATTGCGTAATTTCACAGGTGTTATCTAAATGTGCACAATAAAACACAATAATAATACTCCACACTACACTGTAAAAAGTAGATCTGATTTTAAGGTACAAAAGCGATCTGAATTTCAGATGCAACAATTTTAAGACAGGGTATGTTGAAATTCAGCAGTAATATCTTGTCTAAAAATAAGGCAGGTGAACGGCTGAAAATCAGACCATCCAGAATGCTGCTTCCTCTGCTTCCTGCTTAACTGCTCCTGTACCAACCATCCATGTTCCTGCCTCTTCCGTACCTTAAATCCGTGTTCCTGCCTTACAACCAGACAGCGCTTAAATTCAGATCGCACTGAAAATCAGATCAACTTTTTACAGTGTAATTTAATGATGGTCGACCCGGGTTTCGGCAACTCAGAGCCATTTTCAAGGTCTTGACGTAGAGGAGTATTAATTGCGTTTTATTATTCATGTTAAAAACTTCCACAAGGTCACGCCTGCAATGACTTGTTATCTAAATGCTCATTTGTATGGTCGTTTGTACGGTGAAAATTTATTTCACCGTGAATGCATCAAGGAAAGATGCCATTTAAAAGGCTTAAAATAAGCATTTTTCAATATTTATAAATTATCATATATATTTTCCATATTAAATGTCATGATTGTAGAGCATCTGTGAGAATCTTGGGTGCTCAGTGCATATCAGTGCATAGTTTTCAGTGCTCAGTGCATATCAGTGCATATCTGAGAGTTAAATATACAATGCAATAAAGGGTCTAATAATAATAAACTATCTGAAATATGTATCGCGCATAGTAACTCTAGAAACCTGTGCAAAATTTCAGAAGGGTTAACAATGATTCAGTCTGATTTTGGCAAATAAATCGAAAACAGCAAGGTAATGGATGAAAGTGGCAGGGCTCAACGATGATTACATAAAAAATCTATAAAACACACTCCAATGAAAATATTTAAAGACAGCTTCCTAGAAAAAAGTAATTGGCGACAAGGAAATAATAGGAAAGAACATACCTTATTGAAACTCAGAAATTGACAGGTAAAAGGTTTTCAATTTCCACCAAATCAGACACGCCAATGTGACGTGAAGATGATGAGGAGGGTATTGTACAGTCACACGAAAAATGGTAGGATCCTGTGAAGTCGCTACAACAACACCACCACTCAACAAAACCTTTTTCTCTCTTCTCTTGCCACTGTCAAGCCTGCACTGAGAGTTAAATATACAATGCAATAAAGGGTTTGAAATCAAATCGCCAGCCGACAAGATGCACGAAACACTACATCCAAACACTCTCGCAGTTGACACACTACTACTGAAAAACCCAGGCGTCACCCACGCAAAGGAACCAGGCCCGGAGGAAAGGTTCACTGCACCTTGGACTACGGTGTCAAAGAATTACAACGACAGAAAGAAAATGCGGAAGGCCCCTTTGTTAGAGGCGGAGAGCAAAACAGTTTCGCTAAGGCAGGGAAAACCCCTGGGTTCGGCGGCAGAAGCGGGTGGCTATTATTCCCCGTGCCACGCTGTACAGGGTAAGTATGTAGCCCGAACATAAAATAAATGTAAAGGAATTTTTACTTAGCTTTGCGTTCACCACAATTTTCTCAATCAAGCATAACACCTATGAAGTGCGTAAAAATAATATAAGTTAAGAGTTTTTACGAACAGGACTTATTTGGATGTACCTCAATATTCAGCTATTTTAGATAATTTATTTCCTTTCTCTGAGCACATGTAAGCGATTTTATACGCATAGAGCCTGTGGAGATCGATAGCCATGCACATATATTCAACAAGACGATTTGGAAGCGTTGTGTTCCTTATGGCTTGAAATAACTTACTCGGGTCCCGGCATTTCAGCTCGCGGCGCGCGTTAGGGATGGGCAAAAAATACCGGTATTCGGTAGTACCGAGTACTATTTTTTTTATACTCCGGTAGTACCGGCCAGTATTTAAAATCGGTACTACCGAAGGTACCGGTACTAGAAATACCGGTACTTCGACAGCCCTGCCATCTTATGTATTGTCAGTAAACTAACTACTAAAACAATTGAGTGTTGATAATAGTTCAAAGCGAAGTTGATGTTAATGAACAGCACTAATAACAACAACGGCATAAACAACAAATTAACAGTATTCGTGAAGAATTGACTTTACGATTATGATTTTTCTGTATGAATATAATATTCCATGCCCACTTTGAAGTATCATTTAGAAGTAAAAACATTCGAATTAAATATAACTTGCTCAGTAATTTTAGGTGAATTGGAGCCAAAATTCTAGTTGTACAATAGTGACAATTGATGCGTGTTTTAACTTGATCACAAGGTATGAAGAATACAATATACGTCCTAATGAAGAATAGAATATGAATGAATGAATTATTGTTTTATCGTCGTGTCCTTATTGAATTGGCTAATTTGATGAAGGCCGGTATATTGTTGCCATTGCTTTATTATTTCACATATCGTGTTTCATAAATAGTAGTTTCCTCGCAAGTCGAAATGACTATGTTTGTCCATACTTTAAAATGATAACTTTGCACCGAAGTGACATAATATATTTATTATCAATTGTTTTTTATTTCTTATTTATTCTAGTAACAAAAACTGGTGTGCTTGAATCGTTCGAGATTGATTCCGGTACGGAATAATCTCGAACACAATGTAAAAACATACGAGTGAGACCTTAGTTACGTACCGGAATTAATCCCAAGCGATTCAAGCACACCCCCCCAGGCCCTCCAAAACCTTCCTCTATTCCCCACCCGTGTCATTCAATATTATAATATATATAATAACTATAATTTCATTTATTAAATATGTGCACTACAGTTATTCAGAAGTCTCTCTTGGCAATGCGATAAAATTAATTAAGATATGACTTAGGTACGCCGTGGGCATGTATGTACATACATACTATGACTGCGTTGGAAGTGCAAAAAAGAGAATTTTTATCAAAAATAATGGGGATCCCCATATGCCTACTGCAGCCTACTGGTTGTTTTTCCCTTTCTCACGGAACATTTCAAAGGTCCTATTACCCGACATGTCGGACGAAATGTTTATAGGACAATTGAGATCTGAAGATTCTGTGATTAAATCCTTCATGATTGAGATTCCTATAGCGTGAAATGGTTCCCTGGCATATGGCGATGGAAGAAAAGAGTAAACAACATTGTTTGCCCCTTCGTAACCAATCGTTAAATTTTATTCGTATCTCAAAGGGTCTTCCGCGGTGGTCATGGGCGGATCCAGGGGGGCCCTTCAATTGGAGGCCCCCCCCTGGAAGCTTAAGCTGAATTGTGCATGTGCAGAATTTTCTGTATATTGTTTTTAATTGGCAACGACCGACTATTAATACTGAACATGACGATTAGCAAACAAGTAAAATGGCGATACATAAAACAATGATTACAATAATACATATCGATAGTCTGTCTTTTCATTGGAGGGGCGGGGGTAAAGGGGACAAGACTGGTGACCGCCCCCCCAACCTGGTGGTGGATGTTCCTCAGAGTAAGGCCCACCCTTACTCTGATTGAGAGAGATGTTCACCCATTCTCTTCTCCACCACCGTTCCGCTGGAGTAAAGGAGTGCGTGTAAGTTTTAAAAAAACATGCTTTTATGTTAATTAAGGTAATTCGACATTTTACTATGTAGAAACGGTTGGGAACTGAAGAGGAATACACCCACCAGTATCAAATTACGGAATAATTTCCAAACGCCTTCCGTCCTCAAATCGGGCAAATAATATTTGCCGCAGGAAAAAGGCGTCCGTTGCGAGAGGGGCGGCGATCCTTCTAAGGCCCTACCTCGAAAATCAATGTTATTGGACCGTACAAATGCATTTATTTCTCTAAACTAAACGGAAATGCGACCATGACTACAACATTGAAATTTATTCGATGGCAGTATTTTAGGCATAACTAACACCGATTCTTGTAATGTAAAATCGTACCGTCAAATTTCTTTACAAGAGACGAGTGTAAAGATATTTTTACACACGTATATACAACAAAAATTAAAATGAGTTAAGTTTTCTCGGGCACCAGGTGAATGCTTTTTGTACAGCCAAAGACTGTCAGACTGACACCGACAAGTCTTAATGAATAAGAAAACTTATTATTCATTAAGATCATGGTAGAAGACGTCCTGATGGCGGTGTCAGAGTTTGACAAAGAAAACGCTGGCTGTAGGAAAAGCACTCACCTGGAAGAGCTCCCGAGAGAACTTCACACATATAATACGCCAGGAAAACACCAAAAATCAAAATGTATCTACCGAAATCGTTTGTATGACTTTGTCTTTACCAACGACATCGCTATCCACCTTCTCACTATTAGATAATCGAGCCTCCGATACATTTTTCCAATGAATTTCCGTAAAAAATGCCTGTGGATGAGTTTTTCAGTGTATTCTTTCTGTCTGGCATTCTAAGTTGCCGAAATACCGGATAATTAGGGTAAGACGAACGTTAATTTTCAAATTATTAACATATTTATTCAATCACGAAAGTACCGGTATACCGGTATTTTTTCGCCGGTACTACCGGGGGAGTACTATTATTGCTTTTAAATACTCATCACAAAAATACCGGTACTTTTTTAAGTACCGCCCATGCCTAGCGCGCGTCTCCGGCTCCGGACGCGCGTACGAAAAATCAAATATAATTTTCGGCGTCGCCAACAAATTTTCAATTTTATTTCAGATCTACCTTTAGAAAGCTTCATAAATTGATTTAATATGAATAACTTGACAGGGTCTTTCGTAAAACACTAGATATTTACTACTTTATATGAAATTTAGCGTGAAAATAGCGTCCGCCATTTTATTACGTAACATAACCTAAATTTAGGATAAAAGCTCCCAAAGTTAAGCACAGTAAAGTAAAAAAGTTGTTTTAACAGACCTAATAGTTTTATATCCGATCAAATTCTTCCCACAGCGTCACCCCCAAGTTAAATAGGAAGATTTTCGGAGAAAACTAAAGTCCGGTGTAATTTTGGAATATTGGTTCTGTTTGAGCCCCTGTGTCTCGGTAACGGCAACAAAACATGGCCAATGGCATGTCATTCCTTGATTGCCAATCAATTGTATTTGTACCAAATTTGATTCTATCTCCAAAAGAATGTCGATTTCAGCCCACTGTGCATGGGCAAGAAAACTGTAATTACAAACCCTTGCTCACATTTGTCTTTCTCGATGTTTTTTTTTCTGGCTCGCTGGTCGATCAGTGGCGAACCGGTTGATTTTTGCCCACGTCAGACAGATGGATGAAGGGATTGGCTGCGTTTTTTTCCGTTTTTTCCTTTGGTGGAAGGTTATAAGTTTGTTCCCCTCATTTTAGCACCAGTACTCACCGGGAGGTTTGGAGCCCAACAGGTAAGTCCTTCGCTGATCCTGAACACGGACACTGTAAAATCGCGCGCATCGCTCAATTACGTATTGCGTAAACATTTACGATATATCATCATGCGCTTATTCCTACTTTTCATCCTTCAATACCATTCCGTAGCTTCCTCCTACTCTATGTTGATAGCAAAATATATCATTTTGCACTTTGCAGAAAATTTATTAAACGTATGGTTATGAACGTTACGCAGTGAGTTTAAAAAAAAATTCTGAAGTGGTGGTCCTTAATATCATTTTCAGGGACATTTAAAAATTCATAGCAGTCTGTTCTTCTACTCTAGCAATAATCGCTTAAATCAGAAACTTTGTCGGCGCCCTCTTTACGTTCAAAATCGGGCTGAGATGTCTTTCGTGGAAAATTCATATTATTACCGTACTTTCCTGTTTTCATACTATCTTTGTACAATTTAAATCGTACCATCTATTTGTGTGAAATATTTACGCTAGGTGCGGTCCCTTATTTTTGTTTAGAGAAAGGGGCTAAGTACAAACAAGAATTAATCAATTGTATCTTATTTCATCTACATCTACATCTACACGATACCCTGCAAGCCACCGCGAGGGTGTGTGGCAGGGGAAAATTATTTGGGTGTTATTTGATGTCCCTCAGGCGATTTTCTCCTTGCACAATTTGAAACCACAACGAGATGTGCAATGTGATTTTCTTGGTGGACTATTCATATTCGTATCTAGTTTCTTTACGGGATTTCATGCGACAAAATTTTACATAAGTATCCAATAGGATAAGTTGCTTTTAACTGACGGGGCGCGAATTTACCTGGAATTTATTCTCAGCAAGCAGTTAGTATATCTTTCCCATTTTTATGACGTTTCCTACTTAAGAGCTACTTTTCTGCCAACTACACCGTATTCTGAACTAAAATATTCAGCGAGGTAGACCACTTCGCTTTAGTTAACGTATGAGTTAATTAATTCGAGTTGAATGGGATAAGTCGTTTTTAATATTTCAGCGGCACGAATTCCGTAGGGATTAGTAATCCCAGCAGGCTTCGATGCAGTTGATTAAGTCGCCCACTTAGTGGTATTCTTAATGAACCATTACCTATATTAAAATGTGTAGTTAAGTGGCCTGCATGTATTTGGCGCAAGCGCTCACGATCTTGCCGGAGGTTTGCACAAAGCCTGCTATCCGAAGCCTTACCATAATGCTCCATTTGCCGTAAGCGTTAAGATTTGGTCTTTTTTATAACCTTCTGCATGCCGAAAATGTTTCCTAAAGGTTGCGCAAAACCACTACCTCGCATTTGCTCAGCAAATAGTTTTTCTTTTCTTAATTCCAGGGAGTGATTCACCACATATCTCAGGACAGCCGGAAATCACCGTCAACATGATTCTTCACGCTCCTCGTCGTATTACATGTTTGCTGCTCCTCGGGATCATCGCGGTCGGCCATGGTCAAAAACTGAGTACCGGAAAATGTCCCCCTCTAAGCTCCTTCGCAAATCCTACGCTAACGCTTTCCAAAGTAAGTGTTAAGTTTACGATAAGAAACTCTCCTCTGTGTCCCTTAAAACCAGTCACCCGATTTCTTCGAGTTTCAGAGTTCATAACGTGTTGATATAATCAGAAATTGCAAGGGAACCAATGACGAGGGGAGTTACATCTTCATGCCACTAGTAGCTTCTTATTCCCTTCAGCTGAAGGTTGTAAAGCCGGCCGAAATAATCGACCCTCTCTTCAATCGCCGTTTCAGCGGATTTTTCATTTGAACGACGCTGTCACATTTAAACATGCTTGTGTGATCGGTTTGGGTGGTGTCTAATATACTGTTCTCCCATCCAGAGGACGTAGATTTGAATCCCCGCCTTGTAAAAGTTATTTTTTCACCGGAATATCGAGTGAGTTCCGAGTGAATTTTAGGCCGGCCACAAAATGAGATGTTGGTCCGTGAGGAGACGAAGGGTGGTCGTGGGTGATTTTTTTAAGCACAAAACTTATTGGATCTCCTCAGTTTCATGCAAAGGGTCATGGTGGTTTTGGTTTTTCGCATGAGGATACGAAGTTCGGGTGAAACATGAGAGAAAAGTAAATGAAGTCGTGTGTGTTCGCAAGAGGCTTTGTAGCGGTGAATCCCACTCCGTCAATTTCATTCTTGGTAAGATAATGCACTTCTTTGAACTGTTTTAATATAAAATATTTTACGTGATTGCATTGTTTTGGGAGGCGGTGTTGGTACTCCACCCCACGCCAAGGTTCCATGAGAATGGATGTTCGCTCTGGCCACATCATGGCATAAAGGTGATTCATTCGAGAACTCGGGTAATCGGAAGATAGAAGGATATATTTCCGGGTTTTATATTTCATCCGCAACAGTTCTTAAACCCAGTGATGTAATAAGAGGTGATGTATCAAGAGGCTTTGCGCACAAAACTGGTTTTGAAGATGTTAAGAGACGCTTTCAGGTGATTCAAAAGGGGTGGGTAGCTTTTCGTTAGTCCTGATAAATTTTTTGTGGATAAACAACGGTGCTTAATCTAATTACCGTATGATTTGAGCTCACATGCCTGTAATCTATCGATGGATGAGGATCTCAAATTCTGACACGGATGGAATACTCTTTACACCTGGTTAGCTACCATGGCGGAGAAAACTCTTTGAGACTCTGCAACTAATATATCATCGAAGAGTCTTCTCAATAGCCGGTATTATCCTAATGACCAAATTATTAAGACAGTTAAGGACCAAATTAAATAATGAAGACAGTGTATAACTGTTTATGATATTTAAATCATGCTTAAAATACTTGTTCTGATTCTATCATAAAAACCTATTTTCTCGTGTTAATTTGAATTTATTTCAAAACTAGAATTTTTCATTATGATTATTTATGAAGTTCTTTTTCTATCTTATGTTTGACAAATATTTTATGGAGTTATAAAATTTCCTTATCATTGTAAATCCACTTTTTTTAATGCAAATATTAAGCTAGTGGGGCATCGATCATCGTTGGGTATCGATTCCGTTTAAATAGAGCGCTTCCTTAACGGAGAGATATTACAATGAAATACTTGTACCAGAGTAACGCTGAATGCAATTCCAATTCTCTTTTACGTCCTCGTGCTCGTCACTTAATATATTTATGGTGCAATCCTTTGCAAAATCGAAACGACAATATAATAACAAACGATCTTTCTGTAGCACTTCTTCTTCGCACTTTTATAAACATATAGATAGATAGTAGGGATGGGTCGGTTCGGTTCTTCGGTTCTCGGTTCCACCGGTTCTTGAGCTTAGAACCGGAACCGGAACCGAGGCCAAAAATAATCGGTACCGAAATAATTGGCGCGAAAACCAGTTTGAAACCTACTCACACTCCGAAAGTGGAGGCTTCACATTAAAACCTGGTGAAATAGTGTACTTAGATGCTTCAAAGTCGCGAATTATTCTAATTCAGTCTCTGAAAATGATTATTGATTACCTTATCTTACCATTGAGCAATGCAAAGTAAGTGGTAAATTAAGAACCGGAACCGAGAATCGGAACCGAGAACCGAAGTTACGAACCGAACCGGAACCGGAACCGAAAAAAAGTGGAACCGACCCATCCCTAATAGATAGATAAGCGTCTTCATTGGGGCGAGATTGAGACAGTCCCCTTTTAAATTTCAATTAAAATGAAATTCAATTAAAAGTCCCCTCTTCCATCTAACCCCTACCCATCGAAGACAAACATATATCAGTACATGATTCTTCCTTCAACAATTGCGTCAGCGTATCTATTCTTTTCTCTCTCCCGCCCATAGATTCATTGGCTAAAATTCATAACCAAACTTATTTTTCTGTTGTGATCTAGTTTTATTCCATCTTCACCACCTACTTGCTGTTCGTCAATTTGTGTTGCCTTTCCACTTCCCTTATGCTATGCTCATTATATTTGTTATCGCCTTTGAGCGTGTTTTCATGTTTGAAAGCAAAGATATCTATAAGAAGCATTATATGAGTTCATACATCTGCTGCGTTTGATCTCCCTGTGAGATGAAAATGAGATGAGATCTCCCTGAATGTTTTATGAAAATAAAGATATAAAATGTCCTTATCATTACGCACCGAAACCTACTTTGTTGTAATATTAGAGCGTGTTTCATATTTGGATGCAAAGATATCTATAAGAAGCAATATATGAGTATTAACTTCATAATTCTACAGCGTTTGATCTTCCTGTAATGCATTCAGAGTCTTTGTCCTGACCAAGAATTCTTTCTTTCAGTTAGTTGCCACCTGGAGAGAAATTGCTCGGACACCAACACTTCACTTGCACAGCTGGAGATGCGTCAATTACGTCTTCACCGAGATCACGGCGAGTGTCCGATACGCGGTCACCCTAACCGGGATCCAGAAAGTGTGAGTTCCTCCGTGTTTGTGCATTGAGCCACAGGTGGGGAAATCGAGTGAATCACTTTTTAGTTAGTGAGGAGTTATGGAGTCACGTAACGTTCATTTTACAAGTCTTATGTAACGTTCATTTTACAAGTCTTACGTAATGTTCATTTTCTATCAAATGTAAATCTCATCATAAAATATAGTTTTCAGTTCATAATCACGAAAACTTGCACAATACCTAAATTCAAATAAAATTTTGTGGTGTTGAAAAACCTTCACTTAGACGACCAAAGGTATTGTTAAAGTTGACACTCATTCGAACACAAGGGGGGGATAGGCTTATGAAAGTAGTTTATAATGTAATGATAATTAAACAGTTGACGCCTTGGCGTCTTATGTTACGAGCAGGTTAATGCCGAAGCTGGTTTTATATCAACCTTTTCCTCGGTCCTCTGAAAATTCCTACCTCCACTCATTTACCGTCCTATCCTAAAATGCATAAATACCCTTAGTTGGAATCTTAGCAGAAAAAATTTACGGTAGCATGGGATGTAAATCAAATTACTTTTAAAATTTTGACAGTTTCTGGCTAGATGTCGGGAAAACATATCTGACGATAGAGAAAGAAACAAGTTGGCCACAGTTTTGTTTAATATAAGATTCGCAGCGCATTTCGACCCTTTATATCACATCCGTGTTTCCAAGTCTGTTTCCGCACTAATAGGCACTTCAGACCGGGAGGAAAGGTTTAAGGATGGGAATGGAAGGTAAAGAAGGAAGGAAGGAGAGAAACATGTCGTCGGCATTAGCCTACCATTAAGGCCGCTTTACACGATACAATTTTTGTGCAATTTCTTGTACAAACTGTTGTATGAGGAAATTGTACCGTGTAAAGCGGCAAATTGTACGAACGCTTGTGCGATTGTCAGAATGACTGAACGGGAAATAGAACCTGTTCTAATTCCATTCAGACAAACATACAATTTCGTTCAGTTTATACAAGCGTTTGTACAAGAAAGTGTACAAAAAATTGTGTCGTGTAAAGCGGTCTTTAGCAAAAAGGCGCCGAGGAGACCATGGCTTAACATCCCATTCGACGGACGGAGTACTGTACTCCAGAGTATTCCACATATCACTCAAGTAGGGGTCGGTTCACCAGTTGAAAATATCTTCCACTGCCGGGATTCGTACCCAGGTCTTCCTGGTGAGAGGCCTATACTTTAAACACTACACCACCCTGCTTTATGTCTTTCTCAAGTATATGCATCAGATACACACAACCGTGCTCTGATATACCTACCTATATATACCCTCCGAGGCGGAGAGTAGGTTTGAAAGGGAAGTATAGTACATGGATGTGGAGGAGTTAGGGAGGAAGATTGAATTTGGTGGAGGGAAAATTGGTGCAGGTTTTGGGTTAAGTGGATTGGTGGGTGGGTGTAGGGGGAAGGGAGAGTCATTAATGAGGTCATGAATTGGGAAATATAGATCAAATTAGTGAATACCGCCATGGATTAAGTATAATGCAGAGGGCTCACCGCTTAGGGAAAAACTGTTATGCGTGTTGGATGTAGTACTGGAAGGTATCCATAGATGGCGAGGGAAGACTTTTTCGCGATACGTCACAAACGATACATATCGATTTCGTTTTTCTAATCGACTTAAGCGGCACGAACTAGAAGTGTCTTGCAGTCTGTTCCTTGTGAATTATGTGTTTTTTAATGAAACAACAATCCCTCCTGTGCCAAGTTATGTTGGCTCTTATTATGGAATAAATGTTAACTAATACATGTGAAGGTTGACGTAAGGTAAAGGCATATCGTACCATTATAATAAAATAACAAAACTGTAACATTAGTATGTGTTGTGTGCCGCTTAAGTCGAGTAGAAAAACGAAAGCGAGGGAAGCGTTCATACAGTGTGTGATGCAACGCGAAAAATTTTTACCACGCCATCTATGGAAACCTTCCAGTACTACGTCCAAAACGTATTACAGTTTTTCACTAAGCGGTGATCCCTCTAATTTATACTTAATCTATGATACCGCTCAAAGGTGTTTTCATTTCATAAAATATCTTTAAATTCTTACGTTTCATTATTTCCCTCTGCTCCAAGGCATTCAACCGAGGTCCTAATGCTTCTAGGTGTAAATTGTTGTAATTTAAGGGCGAGGCGTGGGAGGACACATTCGGGTGCTTTGCGGGTAGGGATGAAGAATTGCCCTTGATCCAGCTCCTTCTATGTTCAGCGATCTGGTTTCGAAAACCCTCCCCATTTCATCGACGCGATCTTGCCCACAGCTGTCATATGCCACTTTTTACGCACCACTTTTCTTCCTCTGATCAATATCCCTTGCTCTTCATTAAGTAACCTATGAAGTGCCGTTCGCGCGTAAAATGTCGTCTCATATCTGCCGTTGGGTAAAAACCTAGCCACTCTTTACAAAGTCAATGAAAGGTAGTTTGACACGAGTTCATTTTTCCGGCGGGTCAAGTTTAAAATTAGCAATATCTAAAATGGTAAGACTTCGTTTTTTTTAATCTGGGGAAATTATTAAATAAATAAGATTGGCAATTTTCCACAGAGAAATCTTTGCTTCGTCCGGTTTCGATGTGATACATCATCATCAGGTGACCAAATCTCAACAAAGTCCAGTATATATACAAATGAGGGGAGGGACCGGGGAAACGACTCTTTTTACTGGGGTCATATAACGCCTGAAACGACTCTTTTTACTGGGGAAATTATTTCGACCGTCTTTGTATCTTTTTGCTTTGTGATTTGCTTGATCGCACTAGGTTCTTCTTTTTATTCTTCATCTGTCAAAGGAATTTTTGTGAGCCTCGAACAAGTTACTTTAAATTTATCGACAATTTAAAATTTAATTAAGATCTTTATACGTGTCGTTTAGTGTCATGGTGGTTTGTTATTGAAGTAATAAACGTATGCAATAAATGAGCAGAAGCCTGAGGTAAATGATTATTGTTTGTTGATTCTTTCTCAGGGTATTGTCAATCACGTTACCAGTTAGCTGATCTGTGAATTGGTAACTTTTCCACGACTGAAAGTGGACATGTGCCTCGTACATTTTAACCCCGCATGGATAGGCATAAGTAGCTCTCCAATCGGCGTTGAACGCCAGACTGGAGAAAATACTGGATTTATATTGTAAAGATACGTACGAAGAGCGATTTGGTATGCGTGATGCACTAACCGCGTCTGTCTTTTCAGGGGTGGTACCAGTAATGCTCAAGGCACTGTGGACGTGGTCGGTGGAAGTGGAGTTGACTCAGCTGCTGGGACATATTTCACGTTTACAATCACCTACTCCGGAGGTAAGTCAAGTGGTTGGAATGCCACCTTAGAAATTACCTATCGCAATTTAAGGACTATCTAATTGCTATATTATTTGCAGTAAATGAACTACATACGTTTGGATTCATGAATCATTTTGAATTTCACTATAATCGATTACTTAAAGGTGACAAATATGTGTTGAATGCAGTATCCAACTTGTCTGTCAAGCAACCATTAAAACGTTCAGTTAAACAACTAACAGATAGTCGATATATTTCAACTCCGAGGACCTTAGATATTACCCTTATTATACGTCTTTCATTGTATATATGAGATGATTATATTATCGGTTTACGTTGGTTGGGAAGGAAGTTTAAAAATTTGCCCCCTCACCTTAATCTCCAAGGATACAAGTTCTATTTAGTCGCCATTTCAGTTCCGGCTGCTAGCTTACATTCTACATAGTGTAAGTAATGAGGTTCTTTCGTTCCTTCTCCCTTTCCCACCTCATTCACTTATTCTTCTCCTTTTAATTAATTTAATCAACTTTCTTTCCTTCCCTGCCACCCATTTAGCTCCTACGTTCACCCTTCTTTCCTCATGTATGTGTTCTACTTAAAGAAAATGCAGGCATTTTGATGTATACCTACAATGATTAGGTTCAACAATATCCCCTCAGAAACAATATATCTACCAAACTCATAGTTGGGAAGGTTGCCAAAATATTAATTGATTTAAGTTAAGTCAATCTCTGAAAAATTAAGTAGTTGAAGTTACAAGTTACTTTTCTGAAAATGTAACTGATTAAAGTTAAAGTTAAAAAAAGTAAAATTTACGTTAAAGGTTACTTTTTCAGTTACTTTGGCAAATTGGATGCCATGATAATAGAGGCCTCGATGGTTTTTTGTTTTGACAAACAACGCGAACACTGAAAATTGTCATTGTGGTTTCTTCCATCCGTATCCATTTGTTTGAAAGATATTTTAATTGGGGATTTTCTTTGCAATTCCATTTAGTATCCAGAATGTTGTTGGTCAGGTTTCCTAATGTCTAATGAAAGCATTCGGAGATTTTTCTGAGGTGGGGCTCCAATTCTGGGATTTTTAAGTTGTCATGAATGTAAGACTTTCTGACGAACCATGGTGCGTCTGTAATTTTCCGCAAAAGATTGTTCTGAGCAGTAGAAAGTGCTTTAAGGGTAGTTTTGATATCGATCCCCACATTGCGATGTGAAGTATCCCTTCACAATTGTAAAATTTCAATGGAAACGGTTTATTTATATAGTTACAGTAGATGCTGAGGCTCTGCCTGTGCACTTCTTTTCGCGATTCACTGGGGGCTAATGTATAGACGACGCAATGTCGCCGAGAGGCATACGTAGAATGGCGCATTGTACCAGATACGTGAGTTTGAATTAACCCCTCCCCCTCGTTATCAGTCAGAGGTTTTTAGGCGACCTTTCTTTCTCGTCTGATTAAGGAGGTTGATCCGAAAAGTGAAATTCATGTCATTTTTTTATATTTTCTGCACTTACAGAACTAAAGTTCCTCTGTCTAATAAAGTAAAGATAATTATACCAACCCATACTCCTTTTTGCACAAATTGCATTTGAAATTACATACGATTAACGGCAAGAATGGCCATCACATGGGAATATAACGTTTAAAAATACCATAGTGACGTCATTTTTGCAAAAAACTGATATTTTATGCGTAAGTTCACAAGAAATGTAATGACACGAAAAAAAGGCATCAACCCACCGTATTTTTCGCTAAATCCACAAATTTCTGCGCCTATAGCAGACGAAATGCGTTAGTTGTCTTCAAGTGGCTCTGCTATGGTCGCTCTATCCAAAATGTATGGCGTATGAATAATATCATTACTAATGAGATATTAAAGCATATTTCAGAAAAATATTATAACATAATGTTTGATAGTAATATTCTGGTGTTATAAATTAGTAAATTCATTGAGTACATGAATTTATTTCTTTAAAGTAAATGCTGAATTGACTCCATAGTCGAGCTGATTAAAATTATCATAAAAAATAAATCCTTCGACTTTACATCGCATTTCTTGTGATACTTATGACTTTCAATAGCTTAGGTAATTTTCTTTGTGAAGTAAGGATCACTTAGCAGGCATATACTCGTACTTAAATTAATAAGATTCCTCAGACAACTTGACTCAGGCAGTCGCGAGCCAACCTCCTTAAATTATGTAGTATTGACGACAAGATATCACCGAGTAAGGTATACGAGGCCTCCAGCACATTGTCTTAGCGTGGATTCGTGTTTTCTCGTCTGAGGGTGCTTTGGCGGTCACTCCCCTCAGCCCCGC
Source organism: Platycnemis pennipes (assembly GCA_933228895.1). Lineage (NCBI taxonomy): Eukaryota > Metazoa > Arthropoda > Insecta > Odonata > Platycnemididae > Platycnemis > Platycnemis pennipes. The sequence continues at coordinate 48,226,139 of OW121852.1, read as the reverse complement.
TTTTGTTTGGATGTATTCGTCTGGGTTATTGCATTCTTGCACAACTACCCTTGCATTCTTAGATACAGTTTTATTTTGCCATTTGTCTGTTGGGCAACCTTTACAAGATAATTCGGACACGTTGACATTCACCAAAAATTAACGAAAAAAATGAAATGAAGTTAGTTTTCTCTCAGTTATGCATAATTTTAACGATTAAAAGTTAACTAATTTTTAAAGGATTAAATCAAATAGTTATCGATATTTTTAACGATAAATTTTAATCTTTAATTTTTTTAATCGCTAATCCCAACTATGACCATACTGGGAAATAAAGTTTTCGAATAAATTTACAAAACGAACAACAAAATTTCATGTAGGTACATGACGAAATTTAGAGCGATTCCAAGAGCGATAAATATGACAATATAATGTATGTATAGCAATATATATGAATATACATATAATATTTGGTAAGAGCTCACCCGCTGTCACTCACCCTCGAGGCGGCTTGCAGGGTATTCAGTAGATTTAGATAATATCTACTAAGATGCGCTCATGAGACATGTGCCAGAATTGCTTAAAGTAGAAATGTTAATTGATCAGTTTTTACGTCTATGTAGTCGCACTTGATGGAAAATGATTTTTTTCTTACAGGTAAGACCACTAAATTAAATTACTACATCGTCAGGACGAACAACGACAATTACATCGTGTTGTATGCATGTGAAAATTTCCTCCTGGGAAAAATACGTAAGTTTCTACGGTATTTAATGAGCAAATTTTTTATTATTTTACAGATATCATCATCATCATCATTGGTCAACAATGCTAGGATTGGTTTGACGCAGCTTTCTACTCGATTTTTCTATCGGCCAACCTTTTCAATGTGACGTAATTCTTCTCTTTTACATCCTTCACAACCTGTTCCATGTATCTCATACGAGGCCTTCCAATCTTACCGTTCACTTTTCCCTTGACGATATCTTCATCAGGCAATCGTGTCTCAAGATATGGCCGATTAAGTTGTCCCTTCTTCTGTATAGAGTTGTCAGCAGAATTCTCTTTTCCCCTACTCTTCTTAGGACTTCCTCATTACTTATTCGGTCGATCCATTTAATCATCATCATTCTTCTGTAGCACCACATTTCGAATGCTTCTACCCTTTTCTTCTCCGCTGCTGTCATCGTCCAAGCCTCACTGCCGTAAAGAAACATGCTTCAGACGTATGTTCTGATAAACTGTTTCCTTACTTCTACGCTGTAAGTGGATTCTTCTTTTGATATAATGCCCTCTTTGCCTGGGCTATTCTACTTACTATTTCTTTCTTGCTTCGCCCATCGTTGGTTATTCGGCTTCCTAGGTAGCAGAACTCTTTCACCTCATCAAGTTTTTGTTTTTCTAGTTTGGCTTTGGTTTTGGTCTCTTCTCTCTTGCTGCACACCAATATCTTGGTCTTCTTCTTATTGATCTTCGAATGATATCTAGCCATTGTCCTTTCCATGGTTGTTAGCATCTTATTCATATCCTTCTCTGTCTCCGCTATGAGTGCTATGTCATCAGCAAATCGTAGCCTCCTGATTGTTTCTCCATGGATGTTCACTCCAGAACACTTCTCTTTGATTTCATTGATGGCTCTCTCCATGTAAACATTAAAAATTACGGGAGACAGAGCACAGCCTTGTCTCACTCCTTTCCTTATTCTTGCCTCTTCACAGCTGGGTCCAGATTGTATCACAGCTACTTGTTTTTTATACAAACTGTGGTTAATTCTTCGGTCATTGTATGACACTCCAATTCCTTTCAGAATCCAAGCATCGAATTCCAATCCACGTTGTCAAAAGCCTTCTCTGAATCCACAAATGCGATGAAAGTCAGTTTTTCCTTCTCCATTATCTTCTCTATGAGCAGCTTAAGTGCCAATATTGCTTCTCTGGTTCCCTTACTTTTCCTGAATCCGAATTGATCTTTATCCAGGAACTCCTCTGCTTTTCATTCTATTCTTCTGTAGATTATCCTTGTCAATATCTTCGATGCATGTGACGTCAGGCTTATCGTCCTAAAATTTTCGCATTTCTCCGCTCTCTTCTTCTTAGGATTAGGAATGATGATATTTTTCTCGAAGTGCCTTGGTATTTCTCCTGTTGAATACATGTCGCAGATGGTTTTGTAAAGACGAGTTAACGTCTTCTCTCCTGCATTTTTAATTAGTTCTGCAGTTCTGCAGAACATCATCAATACCAGAAGCCTTATTCATCCGAAGATCCCTTACTGCAGCGTCGAATCGAAAAGCTCACAAATCATCCTTTTCCACTTCCCTTTCCTCTTCGATATCTTTTGTATTGAGATTTTTTCCGTTGTATAACTCTTCCAGATATTCTTTCCACCTCTTCACTTTGTCTTCATTTTCAATCAAAATTTCTCCCTTCTTGTTCTTTATGGCATTGCGCCTTGCGCTCCGTTCCTTGAATTGGTTTCTCACTATCCTATAGGCAGCTTCCCACTTTCCAAGTGCAAGGTTGTTTTCTACATCTTCGCATATATTCTTCATCCACATCTCTCTAGATTTCCTGACTTTGCGACTTATTTCGTTCCTTATTCTTTTGTAGCTACACATGTCTTATGCATAGTTTTTTTAAATTTTGTCCATTAAGTCTCAATTCCATAGGAGCTCATGTAATGAATTTTTTTCCATTGCAGATAGCGCAATTGTCCTTGCGAAAGTGGGAACTCCTGAAGCTGTCATCACGACAGCATTGAATTCCTTGTCCATATACGGAATCGGGCGAAATGATTTATTCTATGGTTTCACGCCTGAATGTCTGTGATAGTGATGTCGTCAGAGTGACCGGGGTTTGAAAGCCTGAGCTTTGAACGACAAATATTTCTTTTAAATTCAGCGCGAAAGTTTGCAGTTGGGCGTAGTGAAGGATGTGTAATGAGGGAAACCTTTGTTAAGTGTATTGGCTCACTATCACCATTGATAATTTGTTTGCTATTTATGCTTACATTTTCATATTTATGTATAGATTGAATTGGCTGTCAAAATAAATTTAAATTTTATATGACATCATTTCTAACTTTACCCAGAAAATTGAATACTGTAAATGACAACACTTACTATAGCAACAAAAAGGAAACTTATGTATATTATAATATGAATGCATAAACTAATTGTGATTTCATTCATTGAGTCATTTTTTTTCTACTTTCCAATCCGAAATAAATAACGAGTGATAGAAAAATCAACAGAATAGTTTTTGAATATATAAATTTTATGGAATTTCACGGGATCTTACAATATATAATTTATGTAAATCCATTTCTTATAATTTCTCAGATTTGAGCATCCACTTTTTATGCGACTAAGAAAGCCGGAATCGTGCTCCAAATATGTCTTCATTTTGTTAAGTTTTCGAATAAATATATTCTTAAAAGTTTGTGCTTTCACATATTGGCCTGTTTATTTTAGAAAAGGTTGGATTGATCCATATCTGGCGATGCAAATATTACGCCAAATGCAGAGGAATATACATTTATTTCAGTAAGAAATGTCCATACTATATCATTGCAACCCTTTTAATTATTTAGAATGCTATAAATATGACTGAGGTTCCTGATATCATTCCTTAATTTGATACATTTTCACGTTGGGTGATATTAACTATTTCTTTGAAGAGTGTTTTTGGAAGATCTGGTTCTGATTCAATAGCTTAAGTTTTCAACACCATTGGTCAACAATGCTAGGATTGGTTTGACGCAGCTTTCTACTCGATTTTTCTATCGGCCAACCTTTTCAATGTGACGTAATTCTTCTCTTTTACATCCTTCACAACCTGTTCCATGTATCTCATACGAGGCCTTTCAATCTTCCCGTTCACTTTTCCCTCGACGATTGTCTTCATCGGGCCATCGTGTCTCAAGATATGGCCGATTAAGTTGATCTTCTCCTTTTTAGAGTTGTCAGCAGACTTCTCTTTTCTCCCTCTCTTGTTAGTTACTCGTTACTTACCCGGTCGATCCATTTAATCTTCATAATTCTTCTGTAGCTTAAGTTTAGCTAAACTAAAACTGTGGTTTTCTATTAGTGCATAATCAGCCAGTACGTAACCTTTTCCCCATATTTAATAGCTGTATTGTTTCATGCTCGTGGACTCTTTTTAGTTATAGTAGATGTATTATAGTTACTGTGAGTTTGACTATTATATAACAGTTACAGCCTTTGCAAGGAATAGAATACAGAACATTGCTCATAAGCGCAGGAGGAATTTTTCCCCAGTGGTGAATGCTTAGAAGTTTCTTTTGTGTGTTGCGGCTCATAAAAACTATTTTAAAACTGGTATCCTTGAACACCTTCGCAATCTTTTCTGACAATTCTAGCAGACAAATTGTGCTTCTCAACCACCTGTTTTATTGCAAATAGGTCATAGTCTAGGAAAACTTTAATTCCAGGCGTAAAATCATTTTGCCCCTCAATAATTTTTATATATGATTCCCTCCAACCATATATAGAATTAAATACCTGCACTGCATTCCTATACGCAGAATTCTAAACTCCTATTCACCTAAACGTTTTGCTTTAGCAGTCCTTCAATTCCCTGTGCTATTTATGACCCCCTGTCAAAGTACCAACTGACTCAGCAGCATTTCCAAGGGTAACCCGCTAATTTCTAACAGAAACATGAAAAACACTTCTTTAGATCAAGATCTTCGATCAATATAGACTCTTCTAACTCTCTTTGGATGATTGATGCAACGAATGTAAAATATTGGGTCGTTTACAAATTTTTTCATGGCCGAGTCTGATTATTTGTAAAATTAATAGAACCGTATATTTCCATTTTTCGATCCGTCGAGTTGTTCTCCTGTTCATAGCAGCGAAAAAATGATATGTTCAACCCTTTCGGAAAAGTGGGCGTGGGAAGGACTCGTACGTCATCCACTCCGTGCAATCACATCTGAGACTGCGCAGATCCATTGTTCAATCACAATGAGGGACACGCAGCTTACTCTGCCAATAGAAGTTATCGTTGGACTCCATTCGGATTATTTCGAAAGGCATTTCATATTCAACTACATCGTAATTTGTGAATTAGCAAATAAAATTCAGCACACTTTTAGATACGCCTAAATATATGCGAAAATATTTTGTTGTTCAGCTGTTTTGGGTTATTTGGCTGATGCGACAGGTTCTCTTCCGGCAGACCTCCCCTTCCCATCTCGGCTCCCCACCCGTTCTTCCTCAAAACAGTCAAGGACGGGAGGGGGATGACTCAGCTGGTTCCGTGAGCGTCCCTTTTTGCTTATCGATTTCCTTAATGAGGGAATATATATCTACATCTAAGCGATACCCTGCAAGCCACCGCGAGGGTGAGTGGCAGGGGGTGAAGATCACCAATCAAGCACTATTGACATGCAAACAAGCAACTATAGGGTCCCATACAACTAGATTGTTAGTAACTATACTATTTAAGGGAGTAATACATGCATCATGCACTACAGACTACTCTAAAATATTTCCCCTACCTATCTCTTTACTATGCTACCAATTGTGCTTTCTTATAGTACGGGGGAAAATGAAATTTTGAAACTATCAGTACGACAATCTATCTCTATAATCTTATTTATCTAGTCGAATCTAGCATTATACGCTGGTGTTTTTAATATATGCCTAACATATTCACTAAATCTGACCGATTTAATTTCTGCAAGATATTTTATCTGTACTTTAACCTACGCTCTGATAATGATTCCCACCATAATTCTTTTATTAATTCTGAAACGCTACTCAACCTATCGTAACACCTTTTAACGAACCTAGCTGCTCTACGCTGCACACTGTCTAGTTCTCTGATCAACCCTAATTAATTAGGATCCCATACACTGGCTGCATACTCAAGGTGGGGTCTAACTAGTGAAAAATAGCATCGCTCTTTTGTCTTCTCATCACATTCCCCAAGCACTCTTTTTATAAATCCTAGGTTTCTCTTCGCTCGGCCGCATATTTCCCGGATGTGTCTTCCCCACGATAAATCTTTAGCGATTTTTACACCTAAATACCTTATGGTTTCAACGCTTTTGATCTTCGTCTTACTAATTTTATAGGATCGCTCTACCGAATTATTCCTCCTCCAAAAATTGATAGCTACACACTTTTTAAGGCTAAGTTCTATCTTCCATTTGTCGCACCACTCTTGAATAGGTCTCTGGACACTTATCCCAATAAAGACATTTTCGTAGATTTTATAAAAAACATACTTGCTGCGAAACAGTTTTGACAAAAAGTATTTTATTTTTAAAATATAAGCATTTGAATCGTCACGAGCTGGTCCCTCGTAGAAACGTAATTCGCATCGCTGCCATCTTGAATAACGTCAGGTCCTGCAACAGCGGTCGCGGTGCGTATATTTATAGGCGAATTTTCAAGCGTTTAGGAGATTAAAATTGAAATGTCTTTCACAAATACACTTTTTTTAATATGCCAAAGCGTTGCTTTAAATGTTGTATTGAGCCAAAATATAATGACACCAACGGAAATTCCCCCAACAAATATGTTTTTTTTTAATTACCCGAAACAGGATAATATGGGTGAAGAAAGAAGTGCAGGCGAAAGGAATCTATCTTTGCAATGAAACGTATGCAGTTTTGAGCGTTCACTCTGTATATGTTTATTTCACCAATTCTGGAAGATAAGTTAAACTTAATTTTATCTTAATTGTGCAGAAACTAGGTCAAAACAAAGCGCCGATATCAGTACTATTGATGTTTAATATGGGCTTAATATTATTCGGTAAGGCATTTTCATTGATTGAAAATACTGCTAAGAAATTTAATACATGCACATATCAGTAATCAGAGTAGGTACTAGGTAAATGTGCTGGACATATGGCACGAAAAATTGCAAGCATGCCATGCTTGAAAAAGTTCCCTAAGCAAATTTCAATTACGATTAAAAGACTGAACTTATCGCTGCTTACTTTTCAAGATTAGATGTCCTAACTTTTAGTAATTTCAAGCAGCAAGTAAATTTCACCGGTCAATTTCAATTTTCGAAGGTCAGCATGAACGATGGATGCGCGATAAATGGCTACTTGTGCACATATACACAATTTATTAAACAAAAAATAGCTGTAGACGGGAATAATTATTTCCTTGCATTACCTTCACGATATAACACATAAGATGTACGTTTCAACATATCGCGTCTGCGTCGAGATCAGCTAATATGCCAAATATGCCAATATCACACCACACAACAAAGAATCTACATCTACATAATACCCTGCAAGCCACCATAAAGGTGTGTGGCAGGGGGTGAACTCTCACCAAACATGCACTACATATCATGCATAAAAAAGGATTAGTACTTGTATAGGTACTGTTCAAAACTACGCTATTTAAAAAAAGATAAAAATAGCAAAACATACATGCAAAAACATGCCGTTAGTTGGGTTAGCTATTAGTCCTTATACCAACATGCAGCTACCAATGTTATCCATTGCTACACTCGTACTGGATATATTTACCGTTATTCATATCCCTAATAGTACGAGGAAAAAAGGACATTAAATCTAGGATCACGATCGCACTTACTTGCTGCTCACTTTAGTGCAAAGATTGCGCGAAATTTCTCATGTCTTCGCCATCCATCAAAATATGTGCTTCCACGACATATCCCTTCTACATATATTAGTTTATGCTCGGGTCATAAACGGCACGAACAACACAAACACTTTTAATCGCGCTAAACCAGCACATAGCCGATGGCATCATCGCCGTGTTCCTCACGAAAGACCCTAACACCAAAACATTCATCATCGCCATATTATGAATATTACTAAATCCAAATGTGAACATTCATTTTCAAACATTGGCATGCTTTGTCCTCACCATCTTAACTCTTTGGCTTTCTGTTTGAATCATATTTTCTTCGGAGATTGAACGAAGTTTCATTTAAACATGGCGTTGAAACGTATGAAAACATTATTAATGTGATTTTTCGGAATATTTCTTGCGCCAACTCAGACTCCATACCTTTAAAGAAATCATGTATGTTCGCAGCCTTCTTTAACCCCACCAAAGATATCTAAATCCGACAAAAAATGTGGAAAACAACGTACACAGGTACATACAATACATTCCGGCATTTTCCTTTCCATTGCAGGACCTGATGTCACTTTCAGCCGCCAATCACAATACGTTTTAAAGTGGACGTGTTTTTTGGGCATTTCTTTCGCTTTTTTCTCGAAAAATACATTAAATAAATCATATTTTTCAGATATCAAAGCAGCTACAGTTTTCATCGCTAAGGTGTTTTAGTATCATTAACAATTTTTTAAATAGCATTTCAAAGCGATTTAAAAATTGTCCAGAGGTTTATTGCATCTAAATCTTTGCTAAGCGATTTCCTGTCTTCTTCTTATTATAAGCCCCTATACACTACCGAATCGTCTGCAAAAAGTCTAAGCTTACTACTAACTACGGTACCCAAATCGTTTACGTATAAAAGAAATAGAAGCGGGCCTACTACGCTACCCTGGGTAACTCCCGGTGTGACTTTGATCATGTCTGACATGATACCATCTATGACAACCCTCTACTCTCGCCCACTTAAGAATTCTTTTGCTCAGCATACAACGTCGTTATTTATACCAAAACTCTCCATTTTCAAGATTAATTTATCATGAGGAACTTTATCGAATGCCTTTTTAAAATCTAAGAATATCGCGTCAACTACAGTAATGTTTTCGCCGTAGACTCAAATATCGTGTACGAATAAAGCTAATTGTGTCTCGCAAGATCTACCTTTCCGGAACCCATGTTGGCTGTTTATGAGCAATCCCTGACTATCCAAATGCCCCATGATCGAACTGACTACAATGTACTCAAATACCTTACAAGAGATTGACGTGAGTGAGATGGGTCTGCAATTACTAGGTTCTTCCCTATCGCAGCTTTTAAAAATAGGTGTAATGTTAGCTACATTCCAATCCTTGGGTACTGTGTGTTTCTACAGTGTTTTATTGAATATTATTTCTAGATAGGGGGCTATTTCAGAAGCTAATGTTTTATATACTCTGGAAGAAATTTGATCGGGACCTGGTGATTTGTTTTTACTAATATTTTTTAACTGCAGCTATATTCCGCGACATGAAATGTTTATTTCGGGCATTTGCTCACTGAATGTGTTCGGCGGTGGTTCCACTGCGTTGTGTGACGATGAGTTGAATACGCTTTGGAAGAAGGTGTGTATAGAATTTGCTTTTTCTACACTGCTGGTGACCCTCATTCCTTTGTCGCTGTTAAGTGTGTGCACTGTGGACCTATTTCCCTGAATCTCCCTCACATATGACCAAAACGCTTTAGGATTACTATCTAAATATTCTCCTAACACCTTGCTCTTGAACTGTGATAACGCTTGCCGACACGATTTCCTTGCTAATGCTCTCGATTTTTTATAGTTTTGAACTAACTTATTCTTTTTCCTCTACCGAGGGACCCCGTCCTGCATTTTTCACCCTAGCGAGGCATACACTTTGTCGTTTTAGTGATTTCCTAACCTCCGCGTTATACCACCTTGGCTCTGTATTATCACTTATGAATTTACTTGGTATGTTTTTATTAACTGCTTTACGGGTGACCTCAAGAATTCTCTCCACGAATCCTCTGTATCTAATCCTTTGGTTTGTTCGCTAAATACATTAAACGATTCCCTTAATTTCTCTTTCATACCGTCGTAATTAGTCTTGCCAAATAAGGATACCCTCCTTCTTGGTTTATTATGTCTTTTCAACGCCTACAATAAATTTCGCATGCACTATTTTATGATCACTAATTCCTGTGTCTGTAACTGTATTTAGAACTCTTTCGGGTACATTTGTTGCTAAAAATTTTACACAACTGTTTTCTACAAGTCAGTCAACAATCTGAGTCCTCTGCGGTCAAGTGCCCGCTTGAGGGTCACCGAAACCTTATTCAAATCCTCTCTTGCCACTTGTTCAACGACTCTCCCCTCCTCTCCCCCCAAATCACCCTGGCTTGCGACTCCGTCGCCGGAGCAAAACGAAGACGCGTTTCCTTATGCTCCCTGCATTCCTGACGGGTTCGAGCAACGGCTATCTTAAATGCGGAAGCTTCATTTCGGGCCGGGGAGCCAGATTTTTTCGTCCTTTTTTCGAAGTTGTCAAGCATGCGCAGGTCGGTAAATCTACATACATATTTAACAAACAAGTCGCGATAATTCGTTCGAATACTCAGGGTAAAAGTCTTGTATTTTCTTTTCCCAAAATTTCTTCCCGTACATCTACATCTACACGATACCCTGCAAGCCACCGCGAGGGTGTGTGGCAGGGGGTGAAGATCACCAAGCATGCACTATTGACATGCAAACAAGCAACTATCGGGTTTCATGCAACTAGATTGTTAGAATCTATAGTATTTTCGGGATTAATACATGCATCATGCATCGGAAGCGAAAACAATAACAAGACATCAACACTATGTTGGCCCCTGGCCATCTATCCGAAAAATGCCTCAAAAAAAAAACTACCATTGACCCGTTTAATTGAAAGCAAAATATTTTTCTGTTAAAATGAATTGGCTCATACGAGCGTTCTTTTGAAGACTGAGAAAATGCATCTTGAATGTAACAAGAGTGGGAAAAGGCGTTTTTTAAAATGTTTTTATGGAAATAAAATTTCAAATGAATTAATTATGTCTCGACGTTTTAGCCCACTCGGCTCTCCCTTCTGCGTATGTCAAATTAAAATAAAAGGCAGTTTTTCCCCATCGCTACGCACTATTCCTCGGCTTAGGATCGGAGAGTAAGCGATCGCGGTTGTGAAATAAGAAAGGATTCAATTGACAGATATTTTGGCCCCAAAACTGAAGGCTTAACACTCGATTCATGCCTCGTAATATGAGTGATATCACACCCTTTATTCGTGATTGAATAAGCGCTTTTGATAAAAGTTAATGCAGTAGACGAGAAGCCATACGAATAAAGAGGTGTAGGACATAATTGTGGAGGAGAGATGATTCATCATCACCAGTCATTTATCTTAAGATTCGATTGACGCAATTCTCCACTCGATTCACCTATTAGCTAACTCTTCAAATTGACATAATGCTTCCCTTTATGACTTGCTCAATATATATATGTATATATATCAAATTGAGACCTTCCTTTTCCATCTTCCCATTCACTTTTCTTCCGACGATTGTCTTCATCAGGCCATTGTCTCAATATATGCCCGATTGAGTCGTTCCATCTTCTTTTTATGTTTTCAGAAGACTTCTCTTTTCTTCAACGCTTATAACTTAATTTGTCTAGCTGTACCAAATTTTAGCATATTTCATTCTGCCTTTAACCATGTAAAATAAGCATTTTTATTGCAACGCGTAACGTTATTGCAGGTCAAACAAAAAAGAAGTTCCGATTATTTTTCTATTTCCTCGAACATGGTTATGAGAGAAGAGAGTAGCGTAATGGCCGAGGGGAACAAAATACCTAGCCGAGGATATTCAACGCGTCGCACGAATTTCCGCACGTCGTGACGTAACCCGCTAAGCTACCCTCTCCTCACATAGTAACCTGATTAAATATAAACCTAAGAAAATCAACACTTTTTTGTAGGCGAGAAGTATTTTTACATGTAGCCTAACTCCCATGAGCTTTATAACAAGCCAAATTCCGTACTGCTACGACCATCCATTACCGAGAAAACGTTGTTTCACAAAATTGACGAGAACATAAAAATAAACCATTAGGAAATATAAAAACTTTGAGAACACATTTTAAAATAGCTCTTTTTTGAGGTACTACCAAATTTGCTACTACCAAATAAATACTTTTAATGATACAATGAATTTTCTAACTGAGCATTCCTTGGAAATTATAAAAAAGCCGGCGCATTTTTCGCCCAACCTAAAATAGCGTGAAAACGGGGTAAAATAAAAGGTTCACCTTAAAACGCTAAGTGCATAATAAAATTAGCTAATTTTTGCTGCAGCAAGTTTTCATATATGGACGGTGGGGAAACGTTTTATTCATACATAAACTCGAGTATTTATATATTTGCTCCCGAAAGTTTACCACTGACTGAAGTTGAGTCATTTGTGATTTTACTATCGGAACAGCTTTATGAGCGGTCCGCATAAAGAATACATACTCCTCAACATCTCGTTGCTCATGATGCATAAATTTCGTCCGCTACACGATGTTCATAAAAATGCCTGCGTGCCCGCTCATCGAGCTTAAGACTGGTTCTTTTCGAAGTATTTTGAGCGGAGGACATTGGAATTCCGGCCGATTTGAGAACAAAACAACCACTCACTTCAGACGAAGTCGTTGAAAACTGGATTGATTGACGCCCCGATTGTTTTGTACTTATTTTCGTGGGATCATGCGTACGCTCCTAAGGACATAGTTACGGATAACGAAAGCTTTTTTTTACATGATTCAAGATCGTTGAACTCTGGGATACGAGGACTCAGAATGGAGCCTGCGAATACAAGAAGGTTGAATGGTGAAATGGAAGTAATATTATCTTTCGAAGTTTAGAGCACATATGCCCTCCGCCCTTACACGTGACCGCAATTTTACTTTCCCGCACTACTTTTATCACGAATTACACTGGATTTCACTCAAAATCGTAATTTATAAACTGGAAATAATGAGTGTGGCTAAGGAAAAAACTATCATATGACTGAAAATTAATTTAGTTTTGCAACGAGATGCAAAGAGAATCACTATTGTATGTATTTGCATCACATTATTCACACAAGCTAGTAACATCACCCGCCAGTGGAAACAATATTCTAGATTTATAGGAAATCATGAAAAAGACAAAGAGTAGGTATGCCACGCAAAGTTGAAGGATGCAGGACAGGGCCTATCCACCTACTCTGATGTACCTATGTAATTGCTGGCCGACGTTCCGTTGCTCGATTCGTGTATCAAAATAGAGCAGTTGTCGTGGCACCAGACCTTCCGGGAGGATATATAAGGCACAAGGGGACACTCAAAAACCCTGATGACGATTCACGAGACGAGCATTGAAACATCGGACACCACTTCTTGACCCAGTTAGGGACTCGAGAAGACTTTCTTCAACTAGTTCGCCGGGAAAGCGAACGTTCTTACTTCAAAAACAAAGTGTGTTCACTCAACTGCTCTTAGGGAAATTTCAGCAGAGCGAGATCCCCGCTAAAGACTCCAGGAGGGCTATTCCGAACCGCTCACCGCATGCGGTAAGACAACGCAGGCGGAGTCATACCGCCCGAAATCGGTCTCACCGCCCGATGCGATTCCCAACGAGCTAGAGGCGGTATCATACCACGGGAAGGGGTCGGTATCGTACCACGGGCAAGGACCCTGCCTTTGAAACTCCGCCTAGTCGTATAATCAACATGGCTGCCGTTTGTTTACGTTAGTTGGCCTAGTCTGACGTGTTTATAAGTGTTGTATCCATTGTTGAAGGACTTTTAATGCTTTTGTAATGCATGAAATGCAATTAGAAAATCTGAGCAAAGGTAAGGAAGGTAAATGTGATGCAGTTAGCTGGCAAAATTATCTCATTGTGATTCTCTGGTAATGCCCGTTGTTATAAGACGTAAGATATTTTATTGCTTTGTATCTTTCTTGGCGTTTGGAAGGCGATATATTACTTATTATATTATTTTATGTATTGAGTATAATGTTATTTTACGTGGTTTATGGCCATCGCTTCCTTTATTTGAGCTACTTTGCCATAATTCGTCGCTTGATAATCAAGAAATGGCCAATTTCAGTCCTAGCCCAGTGGATACGATAATCTTAAAGGTGGGTGACGATTGTACTGCCATATAATTATATTTTTCAAATCTCTGTCCTACAGGTGCTGGTGAGATATTTTATGCTATGCACTTCAGGCAATCTTATCGAAGAGAGAACTTAATGCAGAAATTTTGCCTCATTTGCAATCCACTATGATATACTTGTCATAAACAACGTACGCTAGAGCGGCGGTGATGAGGAATTTCAGTATTTCTTGAAAACAGTATGGAAATTAAGCGAGCAGAATGTTGCTGATTTACATCTTTCTCGGCCGAAAACAGTTGTGACAAGTTTACATTGTGTGTTCCCTAAAAGTTTAGTGGTGGCCAAGTGTTTACGATACCCTTGTTTACATTATGTGTCCTCTAAACGTTTATTTGTGTCACTCGAGAGGTGGCAAAGTGTTTCCGAAGGATATTACTCTTGTTTACATTGTGTTCCCTAAACGTTTAGTGATGTCATTCGAGTGGTGGCAAAGTGTCACCGATAGATACCCAGCAAGCACATAATCCTCCGTTGATACATCGTTCATGTAAAAATCACATCAACAGCAGGGAAACGTGCACAACCGTCGATATCAACTTTATATAAACTCCATATAAACTCTATATAAATCATGGCATCAAATTTAACCAATTTCATGTAAACCATTGATCTAAACGAGCAACAGAGTCATCTATCGGCAAATCCAGGCAGTAAGATCCACCAAATGCAGACTGTGGCTCCATCTAGTGGCAAAACTTCGTACTAATACGTAATTTAATACCCGTATTTTAAAATTTTTTATTTTATTTTTGAAGGAAGAATCTTTGTTCATTGCAATTTTCGCTATTGCATACAGACTAAGGGAATTTCAGATGGAACTCCATGAAATAAATCACTTATTCAATGTAATACATTTATTTATGCAATAAGGAGTATCACAAATCAATTATGTATTATATGTTATCTTCCTCAATTGGTTCATGTTGCCACTTTTCCGTCTTTTCCTTTCAGCAGTCCTTGATTTTGAGACACGGAACCATTCCCCCAAGCTTCTTTTGACTGGCAGTATTGGCTCCATGATTGGCTCATTATACTTCCTATCCTCCTCTCCGACGTTATTACGGCCGATTACATGTTCCCGCGCCTCCCTTTGTAGAAGCCTCCACCGTTGGGTCCTTGTCACAGCTTATAACTACCTTTCGGGATTCTTACGACGCTGTAATATATGCCGAGAAACTAATTAAGTAACACCCGTAACCCTCATGCACTAGTACATTAGTCATTTATTACAACTCCTATTATATGCCAAATTTTTCTCCAATGCATGCTACTTATTCTGCTAGAAATAGATCGGGAAGCTGAGGAAATGCATGAACTTACCTTCAATCTTCCCGAAGAAATTTGAATTTGGCACGAAGAGGTATACACAAATTCTCTTCCGTCAATGCCGGAAACAAGAAAGCAATAACTTTAAATAAAGACTCTTTAAATGGTCTTCAATATCCAAGTACTTCATGAATGCGTCTTCAATGTCCACTCCAAATGACACACGTTTTTCCACAAATGTTCTCAGCTATTTTAAAATTATTAGTTGTTATCTTTTAATTAAGATAAAGATCAATGACCAAAATATGGACCTATTGATAGACTCAACAATCTTGCCGCAAACCTTGGACATCCATGGAAACGAAGGACCCAAAAGTAAATATTTATATTGCAGTTTATAAATAACGCACTTTAACGAATGCATTAATGTATATAATATTATAGGATTCATTTTCCTATGCTGACGTTTGCATTTTATAATATTCCAACACGCATTCAGCTCGTGTAATGCGCGGTTTTATGAATATGCAGACGATCGACTATCTAATAAAAATTTGTTTCACTTCTGTCCTCCGTATCCTCGATAATAAATACTATAAAAGCATACGAATTTCTCAAAGAGATGCTTAAATAAATTAGTAAATTAATGAGTAAATACGTTCATCATTCACATTGCTATTTATCGTATACGAATTTACTATAGCATACGCGTATACTATATCGCGATATGAGTATCCAAGTGGATCCAATCTCGGAATTATAAATATCCCTCGGGAATGATTGGCCGAACACAATTAATCGTTCTTTTAGCCCTGAATTCCGCATACTTAAGAAACATGCAATCAACATGACAAATCTCGTAGAGAATATTCATATTTTATAGAGGCAAGCATTGGTATATGCCATTCAATTTGATGTATCCATTAATTCTGAGAAATGTAATCAATTTCAGAAAAAACTGTTGGTAATAACGCTGACACACATACATTAATTACATCTTCACTATGAGAATAACTTAACACCAACTTTTAGCAAAAGACTGAGTGCTCAAAACCACACAAATAGGGCGATATGAAAAGGATTTTCATGACAGTCAACCCAGACTCAACGGCATACATAACATTGAGCTCAACTCATAATCAACGCCAGCGCATCAACCTTTTCCCTGCTGTTGATACAAGGTTTATATAAACGAATATGAGCGTGCCTGCAGGGTAGTACCCAGTGACTGTGAAATGCTTAAATAATAAGGCGTTCTACTTCCTTTTGTGTCTCTGAAGTGAAGATATTGGCGTTAAAATCGGTTTGACAAATCTGAAGGCTTCACACGGCGTTCAAAATTTATTTATTGAGCTTTGTATATGATTGTGAGTACGTATGGATAATGCTGTCATTTGAGTGAAACGTGTATTGAATGGTCCTAACCTGTCATAACAATTGGTGCACTCACGATGGTGAGTTACATAAAACTTAAGGGTGTTCAAAGCATTTTGAATAGTCCGATTTAACGGCTTCTCATCTCACCATGATCTCGCGGCTCTAGTAGTTCTTGTGAGTTGCCATCAGCGTCGCCACCGTGGAAAGTGGAATGGGGAGTTGAGGGGAGGGACCTGATATGTCGCAGCTGGGATTTTTCGGGGGCGGCGACAGGAGGGCTTGCGAAATCCGCAAGGCGATCAAGTTTCTCAGAACACAGATAAGGTCGAGAGCTCTCTTTTCGGAGCCGAGTGTGAATTGTTTTCCTCGTCTTCGTTGTGGTCGAGAGTAAGAAAGGTCAGCAATTACCTAAAATTGAAAACACCTAAAGGGTTCTGGGATTGTCGGCGTTGCCTTGGATTTGTAGTGCAGTTTTTAGTGGTTGTCAAATGTTATGGACTGAAGTTGTTAAATTAGTCATCCATGATTTATTTTAGCGGGATGCACGTTGCCCTCGTAAAGTATTTGTGAGCATTTTTAATGAGGTTAATTAAAATATCGTCTTTCCCCCTAGCATATGCGACTAACTCCGACTCTTGTCTTTCATTAATGTGAAAGTTCAATGTTATTTCTCTACAGTTTCCTACTATTTACAGGGCCAAAGTGCTCACATATTTTCCTCTAACTGTTACCACAGTACTTTTACTTGAATATCAATGGCGGAGGCAACAAAAAATTTCGTTTATGAACGTTGTGCATTTAGGTTTTTCGGTTATCAATATGATTTTACGGTTAAATTGAATACGCTTTTATACACACCAGAAACGAAACGGACTAAACGGTATTAATGGTCAATGCTCCACATTTATTAACACGCCGTTTTAAATTGAGATTATTAGTGAAAAAACTTTTTTCTTCGCAGGTAATTCACCTTATTTACAATAATTCCCTCAATTAAACCCAATGACTAGTTTGACAGGGTTGAGTTCCGCCGTACTAAGGTGGAAGGTGAGTGAAATTCACACATTCAGGGTAAAGAGGCCAGTTTTCCGACTTACACAACTCTGATACTGAAATTCAAACCGCGATATCATGCAAAGTGCATCGTCCGGAATTGAATCTGTTACTGAACGCTCTACCCACTGGGCTACTATGCACTCACTAGTTACAATTAGTAATTATAATGAGCAAGTTAAGTATGTTCACCCTGAACATTAACTTAACCATTCGGAAATAAGGTATATCTTCCATTCTGTGCATTGTTACACGAAATTAAACGTTGAGAAAACAGAAACATAAATGGCATAAATAACAGCCTGCAGTAGAAATTCGTATACAAATTACCAACTAACATTAGCACAGGAAATCAAAAAGGTTATATAAAGCAGTAATACAATGAAAATACAGTTTATGAGCACATAAAATCAATATATTAACATCACTCTTAGAAAGAGTGTAACAACAAATTATTAAAGTTCACTGATTATATTCACCATTACTGCATAGCTGTTTACCGGATCTTCACGCCCTTCGGATAACAAGGATCCACGATTTGTTTACGAAATTTTTTACGAAGGAGCGTACGAAGGAGCCCTTACATTTAATTATCTCGTAAATTTAATATTGCGAAATAAATGCCTTTTTCGGTTTTTTCCCTGCGAATCGAATTCTGCACGTTGCAATATCTCCTCTTCGTTTTGTTGTATCCTTTACGATACTGCGCTTTTCTATAAGGCTTCGTGGACTCTTCCATGACGCCGTCACTTCTGGACGCTGGAGAACACAGCAACACGCACCCTTCCTCAAGAACTAATCAAAACTAAAAACAAATCCACCCGTCGTACAGTGGCGAATTTTTGAGAATTCCTTCACAAAACCATAAAATTGAAATTTCGTTTGAAGGGTTCCGGATGTTTGCAACCGTTAGCTAAATTATGTGAGTATCTACAGGGCTACAGGTTTGTGGAAAATCGTTTCCTTCCGTACCCTTTCCCTACTCATTGGCCTTGCTGCTGCTGTCTTTTCCGGAGAGTTTCACTAGTCGCATATGACACTGAAATAACAAAAACTACTTCATGTATGCTTTTTCGGTGCATATCGGGCACCCATGAAGCAAAATTACTGCGGAAGATGTGCATTGAGAATATTTTAATTTAACTATACGAAGTTTTATTTATCAGTATGCAATATTTTATACCCGCGGCTGAGCTTAAAGCCACCAAGTGCGTTCGCCGCGTTGCGGATGGCTGGTCGTTCTCTAGATATTGAGGTTAGCTACGAGATAAGCGAGTTTACTCGTTAAATAAGCAGTCGTGGACGAAAAGCTATCCCTGGGTAAGGTAGGCCTTCAATTAATACATATCCTATGAAGATACCGCCAACAATTACCCTTCTCAGCACCCTGAGGAGAGAGCAGCAGCTCTTATTCTTATGAATGAAGGTGGAGACCACAGTGGTCGGTAGACCGACACCCATTTCATTACAGGCATGGTAACATTTACTTTAGCGGCTATAGTACTGCGATGTGGAAGGCAAGGAGAAACCACCACATTATTATCCCGAGGAGTCGCAGCTACTCCACTCTTTTCTTTCTATCAAGACGTGATGGAACCCTCTAGAGTAAAATATTCCGGAGGGAAAATAGTCCCAATTCGGATCTCTGGGCGGGGACTACCCGAGACACTACATCAGTCAAGTGTGATAAACATTTTAGGGTAGGAAATTGGAACGTGTGATCACTTTGGACATACGGAATATTGAACCTGAAGGTGGAAATGCAGAGAGTGGACCTCGATGTATTAGAAATCAGTGAAATGAGATGGCCGGAAGGAGACTTCTGGAGCGGAAGTTACAGAATTATTCAAACCGGATCACTGAATGGTAACACTGGAGTAGGCATAATGCTCAGGAAGAGTGCAGGACTGCGCGTGAAGAGCTTCCTGCACTACAGTGACAGGATTATAATGTGAAGATTGAGAACAAGCCTACGGATACCATTGTGGTGCACGTTTACATGCCTACGTCGGTCTACGAAGATGAATGAGTGGGAGACTCCTCCGAAGATATCACGGCAGTTATAAAACTGGTAAAACGAAAAGAAAACCTAATTATTTTAGGCGACTGGAACGCTGTCGTTGACGAAAGTTAATATGGAAGAATATCTGGAAATATGGTTTGGAAAATCGAAACGAAAGAGGAGAAAGAATACTGGAGTTCTGCAGACAACATTATTTAAGTAGCGGTTGTCAACACATTGTTTAAAAATCACAACCGCCGTAGTAAAAGTCACAAACGAAGCAACTAAAGATGGTTGAAGCACGAAAGATCAGTAAAATAGCTCAAGCAAAGAGGGCATTCTATCAAGAGAAGAATCTACTAACAGCTAGAAATTAAAGTGTAGAAGTAAGGAAACAATTCATCAGGACGTACGTCTTGGAGCATGTTTCTTAGCGGCAGCATGGACGATGACAGCAGCGGAGAAGAAAAGAGTGTAAGCATTCGAAATGTGGTGTTACAGAAGAATGATGAAGATTTAATGGATCGACCGAGTAAGTAACGAGGAAGTGCTAAGAAGAGTGGGACAAAAGAGAAGTATCCTGAAAACTAAAAAGAAACGGGACAATTTAATCGGCCATATCTTGAGACACAATGGCCTGATGAAGACAATCGTCGAAGGAAAATTGAACGGGAAGATTGTAGGTAGGCCTCGTATGTGATACATGGAACAGGTTGTAAAGGAAGTAAAAAAGAGCCATTACGCTGATATGAAAACGTTGGCCGATAGAAGATCCGAGTGGAAGAATGTGTCAAACCAATCCTAGAATTGCTGACCGATGATGATGATGAAAATTTTGTAACTAAAAAACTGAAATATTGCATTAAATGGAGCATTTTCCAAAACTTTGAACAGACATTAAGTCATTAATTAAGCAGTGTTAAGTCATCTGACTGGATGACGTTACAGCCCAGTATTTTATAATTTGTCGAATTTACTTTACCAAGAAATAAATGAACTTTTCAAAATCAGAGGTTGCGCTCATTTTGAACAGAAACTTTTTTGCTGTTTCGCATATCTTGTCCAATATCCGAGTTTTAATATTAGTAGCGGTATAATTTAAAGTTCTAAGTGTGATCATATAACACGAAAGAGATAAAAATTTGTGAATGAGTTAATAGTAGCCACTTTTGGGGCATAACGTGTCCACTTCTTCGTCCTCATGAAAATACTCCGGGGATATTCCTATATTTTATTTTTGGAAATGAAACATTTTCTTGTAAATTTCATAAACAAGTGGCTATAAGGAACTAGAGAATTAAAAAAATGTCGGTAAAGAAACAAAAAAAATGTTTTGATAGAGACATCAGTGTTTCCATCAATACGCCTCAGCTATTTGCAATTGAATGAATATGCAACTAATCGTCTATTTGTTTCTTTCAAAGGAACTAGTTCAGAGGCGTCGGAACTAATTTCGCTAGGAGGGGCTTACCTTGAAAAGGGCCCACATTTTTTGCGGATAGGAGGGGGTAGAGACTAGAATTCCGCTAAAAGTGCATATGAAGATGGTAGAATATGCGTCAAAAGGGAAAAGGCAAGATGGAAACAAGTGAAATTTGATTTTTAATAATGAAGACTAATTTTTCAAGGGCCCGGGGCAAATTCTGGGGGGGGGGGGGCGAAAGCCCCCCCTGCCCCTCACTTCCGACGCCGCTGAACTAGTTCACGTTCAAGCGACGTCAGAGCGAATTTCTTTGTGCATAAGCGGTGAGCTCAACTGTCAAATGCTGTACAAATGATCCTCCGAGTAACTAGCCTGCGGTTAATGTCGTTGTACATGTCATAAATACCGAAGGGCCCATGGAATAGAGTGAATTAATAGCATTCCAAATCATGAATGACCGAGTTTTATCATTTTAAGTCATCGTCAAGTATAAGTACGTTATCGTTAAAAGAGTCTCAGTTGCTACACCATCAATATGTAGTAAGGTCGGTGGCTCTGTTCTACAGGAGCAAAAGTTACCCTAATTACGAGCAGTCACTAGTCTAAGATGCGGTTGCTGCCTTGTGGAAACAAATTATGATTCCTCGTGGGAAAATCTACCTTCCGTCTCATACTGTTCAATTCGTGCCAAATCCTGCACGCTACTTGATTTTTCCCCCTAACGATTTGAAGTGTAGCCCCCTAATCATACTAACCATGTTATTATTGAAATGCAATGCAGGCGATAGTGTGAGCTAATTTCGTAATGCTTTTTTATGTCGACATTGATAAGGGCAGCGCCTTACAGCGGGATATGTTGTTCAATAAGTGTGGATATGGTACGGTAAAGGTTCAAATCCTCATATCATGTCGTACAAGTTGATTGTGACTCATGTAATAATATTTAATTTAGTCAACTAAGTCAATGCTATTATGAAAAAATTTAATTTAACGTGTAATTGTAAATAATGACTACGCATGGGTCTGAATCTCATTTGGACTCAGTTCGCATTGTAACCCATGCTAAGTGACCCATGAACAAATATTCATGAGATCTTATAAGACATATATTAAGATAAAAACGAAGAAAAGTGTGTCAGTTCCTCATTGGGTTACAGGTACACAAAAATATGCTTTACCAACATGCTACGTGGCTATTTCTCAAGAAGTGCTAAAAATACTCACGAAAGTGTGTCTTGACATTTTCTCTTAATTTTTGATCGTGACGTAGGCTATATTTTCATTTTCAGTGAAAATATACTCGCGATAAATAAAGAATCACAGTCACCAAATAATACATGATAATCTCGGAAAGGTTTTTGGCAATTATATTTTTTACGGGGTACCATTCTCAACCATAAACAAAATGTATTGGAGCTAATATCCCGACAAAGAGTAAAAAATCATTTGAGAAAGCATGCCAAGGTTCAAGAAACAAATATTATATTTCAGTATCTCTGACCATCAATCGCACGTTAAGTGAGAGAAAGATAGGAACTTGCTATTGCCAAAATGACGAAAATAATTAAATCCTCATAGTGCATTGGTAAGATAATTTAGTGTTCGTCGTTATAACATATGTGGGCCCCTTATCTCCTCTTCCCAAGGCAAAAAGCTAAGGCAATATCACGAAAAACATTGAGAATATGCACTAACCAAATAGCATACCATTATATAACAGGGGTGTATAATGTGGGTGGGGTGGATGTCCATGAAAACGGACTTGGCAACTACGAAATAAATGCCAGGAGGGAAGGATGTTCGTGGCTACTTTTTAACAGTGCGCTTGATAAGTGCGTAGTCAACAATTGGAAATTGCACAGGATCGTAAATTATAGTAACATTACATTACTAAATTTTCAATCATGCATGACGTTAGGTCTACTGCGAGCGGAGGACATCACGGTTGGATGCGATAGCAAAGGAACAAGAATCACGAAATAGGGCCGCACACAGGAAAGGGAGTCTATCAGATTCCATGAGGCAGGGTATTGCTTCTCATACTATTGTAGCAGGTGACGGTAGAAAATGGTATAACAAATCTACATCTATGTGATTCCCTGCAAGCCACCGCGAGGGTGTGCGGCAGGGGGTGGAGATCACCAAACATGCACAAGACTACTGCATGGAACTATTGACATGCAATAGGCTACTACATGGAAAATTGCTACATAGAGTTTGCCTGTTATTAACTACTTAGTAATAAAGGGATTGGTTGTTAATACATGCATTATGCACTCTAGACAACTCTACAATATTTCACCTTACTATCCCTTTGCAATGATGCGTATTGTGTTCTCTTATAGTACGGGGAAAAATTACATTTTGAATCTATCAGTACGACAATCTCTCTCTTTCTAATCTTATTAATCCGGTTGAATCTAAACCAATACGCTTATTTTTAATAGGTATGTGCCTAACATATCTTCAGTAAAGCTATCCGTTTTAAATTTCTATCATAGATTTAAAATGTGGCTCACAAGAGATATTTATGTGCAAGAAGTACAATCTCGCCTTGCATTATCGTTATTTCTTGGTTTTAATTTGTGAACGCGTGAGTTAAGTCCACAAATTTTCCTGCAAAAATGTAGGATTGTTTTTCAATTATTAATGTTAATGAGAGTAACATTTAATTTAAATTTTTTGAATGCACTTCAAACTATAAAGTCATTGTTATTTGGCAGTTGAAAACTAAATAAAAATCGTTCGAAGCATTGTAATAGTCTCATTTTAATTATCCAATTTCAATTAATTATCAGTTTCAATTAACGCCCAACAATACGAAAACTCAATATTTTGCAATTGTTCTAAATAGCAATGTGAAAATATGAAACTAACGACACGATATTTCGTATTAACAAAACAAATTGGTGTGAATAAATAGCATAAAAATTAGTTTGTGGAGGTTTTGAAAGAAATAGGTTGATCCTTTTCTCGACGCCCAGACACACAGTGGAATATCTCGCCAAGTTCGCTCAGACCCTCCGTCAACCTTCCACTCTGCTCTTCGAGCGAGGATGAAACTTGATCGCTTAGAGATAAGGAAGCCTTCCCCCCTCCGCCTCTCCCTCTCGGAGCGTCTCGGAGGCGAGATGAAGCGGTGGAATGGGGAGAGGAGGGGAAGATTGGGCGGGAAAAATATGAGGGGAAAGCCTCAGCTTGCGTTTAGTTCCGTGAACGCGATGCATCGTCTCGCAATTTTAGATGCTGCAGGAATGGGTCGTAAGACGAGCACACGGCATTAGTCTCTTCTTTAATATGAAGGATTATAGATTGGCTGTGTCGAAGGCATT
Organism: Platycnemis pennipes; assembly: GCA_933228895.1. Classification (NCBI taxonomy): domain Eukaryota; kingdom Metazoa; phylum Arthropoda; class Insecta; order Odonata; family Platycnemididae; genus Platycnemis; species Platycnemis pennipes. Next base: position 48,201,846 of record OW121852.1, on the reverse strand, counting down.
TTCCATTTACGGTCATACACCGCTGCGATAGGCGTTCAAAAACGCATAAAAACAGTAAAGTTTAACATGCGATTCCTAGATTTGCAAGGCTCAGAGAAGATATTTCCTGGATAGGACCAAATACTCAACCTTTGCGCATAATATAATGAAAACAAAATGGACGTATCTATCATAATACGAGCATGGCATTTAAAATGAAAATAGTCTGCAGCGGCATTATTTGGCGAGGTGTTGAACACCCTTAAACGTTAATTTATGATCAGTTATGATAAGTTAATATGTACGGTGTACTGCTCAAGGTGTTGAGAAATGTGCAGTACTTAACTTCCCAATCATCCCATGCTGATTGTATAGATATTTTCATTTTTGTCATATGTATGTCCTTAAATGATATTTTACCATAATAAAATTATATTTTTACCAGCGCAGAACTATTGTTTACATTAATTATGCGCGTATATCAAGCTTGGTCTAAGGTCATATTAACAATGATTTACTGTAACTTATGCTAACGACAAATTTGACAATTTTTTCGCACCAAAATAATCTTATATCAACGCTATAATTTAATAATAGTATTATATTAAAATGCCTTAGGGTTTGTTCACTGCATGTCGAGTTTGTTTTTTTAACATACCGTTCTTCTTTAATGAGGCATACCTTTGTGCTACAAAATTTCCTGAATTGCTAAGTGCTTATGCTGTCAGTAGTGATCCACCCAAGGTATTATGCAAAACTAAATTTCTTTCCTAGCGTAAGTTAAAAAAAGTTCACTAATTAATGAATAATACTGTGATTTCGTGGGATCTGACATAGCTCCCACAGTATCGTAGTGAGATTCCTATTCTTTCCCATATACCGTGTAGCGTATCGGATCAAGATGACATTATTCGTCTTTGTTCTGCAAAAAATTTCATGCTTACTAAATCGGATAATTTAAAAAAATTAAATGACATATATTCAATTGCATAGCTATGCTTATTTGGTTTTTAATGGTATTGGATATCTAACGATATGTCTGATCAAAAGGAGTGATAATGTGCAACATGTATTATGCTCCGAATAACGCATGTCATTTGAAACTCTTTCCCGGGGATTGCGTCCGAGGACCTTGCTAATCATTGGTTGAAGCCATTTCTGGAGACCTCGAACGCGTTATTTTTCATAGCAACGTCACATCCGCCGCATGCAATCACACCGACCCCTTGGCCTCGCTCTCCGCCTGGCGTTGAGACTCCGACCACCCTTTTCGTAATCGCACCGGTCGGAGTTTCAACGTCGGCGGAACGGAAACTCCGCCTGGCGGTACGAGACCGCCCCTCAATTCGGAATAGCCCTCCAGGTCCAGCTAAGGACAAGACCGGGAAAAGGTGGTATGTGATTCGTGGAATTACATACTTACCACCCTTTCACTCTTTTTCTTCCACCTTAATACTAGCTTAATACCACATCTTTTAACTGCGAGAAACGCAAGATTTCCTACTAATATTTTTTCCCTGTGTTTTTCGAGCCTTCAACATTTCTTACCTTTCCTTGATAGAACTGTGGCGCCTCCGTCCCCGGCGGCCCGCGCGCCACGCTCTCGCAGGAAACAGAGGCTAATTCCTCGCCAGATCTTCGCCTGCGAGAGACTTGCTCGCCAGGCCGCCGCGGCCAGACAATTCGCCGCCAGGCCGTCGCCGGCGAGATAACTCCTCTCCGTCGCCGCCAGGCCGGCGCCCGCGAGATAATCGCTCGCCGAGTTCGCGCCTAAAAAACTCAGTTCTCGTATAGCGCTCGCGCGGAACACTGGTGTAAGACGGCGCTCACTGTTTTGACCCCTTGTCTTATTGTTCGCACAATAAAGGTGTTTTTGCCTTATCCCGTGGTGTGAGTTATTCCAGCTGCACCTTGTCCTGCACGCTCCCTCTCCCAGCTACCCCACCGAGCGGGAAGAGGGAGACCAGCAAAGTGGTGACCCCGAGTTTTATAGTCGTGCAGCCCTCTACGTTTCTTCGCGCCCTCGACATCATGGGAAACGACGATCCGGCACCCGGAAACCCCTGCCCAGCATCTGAGGCTGATCACCATGCAGCCCAGCACCAGCCGCATCTCAGCGTCAGCGCGGTCGGACAGTGCAAGCTCCCGCATTTCTGGCGTGCCAGCCCCGAGCTCTGGTTTTTCCAGATAGAGTCACAGTTCCAGGTGCACCGCATCACCAGCGACGCATCTCGTTATCACCTGGTGGTGGCGACATTGGACCACGACACCATCGCGGATGTGTCGGACGTCATTCGCGCGCCTCCAGCCGTCGAAAAGTACGCCGCCATTAAGGCGGCTATTCTCTCCCGCCTCACTGACTCGCCGGACGCTCAGCTTCATAAGCTACTGACGGGCGTGGAGCTCGGCGACCAACGCCCATCTCAGCTCCTGCGCCACATGAGAACCCTTGCTGGCACACGCGCCGGGGACGACGTCCTTAGGGTGAAATGGCTGGACCTCCTGCCGCCGCAGACGCGCCGTATGCTGCTGCTAATCAAGGGACAGACGCTCGAGGAACTCGCCGCCGTTGCCGATGAGGCCCACGACATCGGCCCCTCCATCATGGCCGCCTCGTTCCAGCCCTCACGCGCCTCCACGCCGTCACCCCATTACGCTACGCCATCCCCGCCGCCTGATCAGATTGCCCAAGAGCTCGCGGCACTTCGCCAGGCCATCGTGCAGCTGACCAGCCTCACCCGCGACGCCCTTCAGCTGCAATCCAGTGACAACAGACAACGGAGCCGCTCAGCTTCGCGCAGTAATCTTCAGGCCCGCCACCGCTCGTCATCGCCAGCCCCGAACGTGAGTAGAGGCCTCTGCTGGTATCATTCCAGATACGGAGCTTTAGCCGTGCACTGCAAGCAGCCCTGCAATTACGCACCGCACATCGCCGCTGCCTCACCGTCGTCGGGAAACTGAAGATGCCGGCGCTGTCCTCGGCAGTCGCCGCCGGCACCTCTCCCGAATGCCGCCTGTACGTGACGGACCGCGCCACACACATCCGCTTCCTGGTCGACTCCGGTTCCGTCCTCTCCATCCTGCCTAAGCGGACCATCGCCCGGCCGCTCCAAAAGCAGGACCTCGTTCTCCAGGCCGCGAATGCCACACCAATTGCCACCTTTGGTTTTCAACTCCTGACGTTGGACCTGGGTCTGCGGCGCCCTTTCCAATGGCGTTTCGTCATCGCTGATGTACACACGGCCATCCTTGGGGCCGACGCCCTCAGCCATCATGGCCTGCTCATCGATCTCCTTCACGGCTGCCTCCTTGACGGCCTCACCAGCCTCTCAACTGTCTGCTCGCGCGGCCCGACGCCTGACGTGCACTCCGTCAGTATCGCCGCGACCTACGCCGTCCCGGAGGGACCCCTCGGCGTACTTTACAAGGAGTTAGTTGACAGGTTTGCCCAGGTTGCCGTGCCCCCAGGCGAGATGGCAGCACTGCCCGACTTGCCTGTTCACCATCAAATTGTCACCGAGGGCCAGCCCGTTTTTGCGCGGCCGAGACGGCTTGCAGGAGAGCGCCTCCACGCGGCCAAGCAGGAGTTCGACTTTCTGCTGGAACGTGGCATCATCCGTCCCTCCTCGAGCCAGTGGGCTAGTCCTCTGCACATGGTCCCCAAGTCGGGAGGTAAGTGGCGTGCTACAGGCGACTACCGTCAGCTCAACAACTGCACCCTCCCAGACCGCTACCCCCTGCCTATCATAGAGGACCTCCTCCAGGACGCTCAGGGTGAAGTTTTCTCGGTCATAGACCTACACCGGGCTTTCTACCAGATCCCAGTCGACCCCGCGGACGTCCAGAAGACAGCAGTAACGACACCCTTTGGTTTGTTTGAGTTCGTCGGCATGCCTCTGGGTCTCCGAAACTCTGCGCAGACAATGCAGCGCACCATGAATCATGTACTCCGGAAGCTGGGATTCGTCAGGTGCTACCAGGACGACGTTCTCGTCGTCTCGGACGACCACGAGCAGCACCAGCGGCACCTAGAGCAGCTTTTCACTGTCTTGCGAGACGCTAGGTTGCATGTCAATTGGGGAAAGTGCCAAATTGGGCAGACGGAGGCATTCTTCGCCGGCTACCTCATCTCTCGAGAGGGTTTCCGACCGCCCGCCCCCAAGACCCAGGCCATCCTCGAGTTCCCGAAGCCCGAGCATTCCACGCAATTACGAAGATTCCTCGGAGTATTAAATTTTTACCGCCGCTGCATCCCGCACGCCGCCGCCCTGCAGGCCCCGCTGACCGAGCTTCTCAAGGGCTCTACAGTCAAGAAGGCTAATCTCTGTTGGACCGCTGAGGCTGACACCGCGTTCGAGCGCTGCAAGGAGAGCATTGCATCTGCCGTCACGTCAGCATTCCTTTCGTCCTCCTCACCGCTCGCCCTGCGTACAGACGCCTCGAGCCAGGCCATTGGAGCTGTTTTGGATCAGCAGCGGGCCGATGGCAGCTGGGTACCGCTTGGTTTCTTCTCCAAAAAGCTGACGGAGACCGAGCAACGATACTCAACCTATGATCGAGAGCTCCTCGCCATTTTCGCGGCCATCAAGTACTTTCAGCGCATCCTGGAGGGAAGAACTTTCACTACCTACACCGACCACCGGCCCCTCACATTTGCCCTCATCCAACGCTCGGACAAGGCCTCACCACGGCAGGCCCGACACCTTGACTTCATCGCCCAGTTCGACACGCGTCTGGTCCACACGCCGGGCACCGAGAACTCCGTGGCAGACGCGCTCTCTCGGGTGGAAACGGTCTCCATGCCAGCCGCCTTAGACTCCGCGCTCATCAGCGCGGCACAAGCCTCCGATGATCAGCTGCCGCACTTGCTCGCCAGCCCACGACTCAAGCTACATCAGCTGGACATCGACGGCAACTCTATATATTTCACAGAATTTAATGGCACTATCAAGCCCTACCTTCCAGTTGCTCTCCGCCGCCAGGCCTTCGAAACGGTCCATCACCTCTCACACCCAAGTGGTAGAGCCACCGCCAAGCGTGTAGCGCTTAAGTTTTTCTGGCCCAGTCTTCGCAAAGATGTTCTCCGCTGGGCCAAGCAGTGTGTCCCATGCCAGCTCTCTAAGGTCCACCGCCACAACCGTGCTGAGCTCGGCAATTTCTCCACCCCGGACAGCCGTTTCGACCACATCCACGTGGACCTCATCAAGCTGCCGGAGTGCCAAGGCTTCAACCATTGCCTAACCATCATCGATCGCTACACCCGGTGGCCCCAGGCGATCCCCCTTTCTGACATCACGGCTCCTACTGTCGCCCGCGCCCTCTTTGACGGCTGGATCGCTTTCTTTGGCACTCCTCGCACCATAACATCGGATCAGGGACGACAGTTCGAGGCAACCCTCTTCGCCCGGCTTAGCGGCCTCGTTGGTGCTCAACTGATCCATACCACGCCCTACCATCCGCAAGCCAACGGCATGGTGGAGCGCATGCACCGCACTTTGAAAGCCGCGCTGAAGTGCTCGCCTGAGACACCCTGGACAGAAGCACTCCCGGCGGTCCTATTGGGTCTGCGCACAACGTTCAAGCAGGACTTACAGGCCTCACCGGCAGAGATGGTTTTCGGCACTTCTCTGCGTATCCCGGGCGAGTTCATTGCTCCTCAGGATGCTCCGACCAGCTCACCCCCGGAGTTCGTTGCTGACCTCCGCCGCCTCTTCAGAGCCATTCGCCCAGTTCCAGCCGCAAGGCACGTCGACCACCACCCGTTCGTTTTCAAAGACCTCGGAACCTGCGAGTTCGTATTCCGCCGGATAGACGCCGTCCGTAAGCCCTTGGATCCACCCTATACTGGCCCGCATCGAGTAGTCCGCAGGGTCGACGACCGAGCGTACGTCATAGACGTCAACGGAGTCCACAAGACTTTGTCGACCGACCACCTGAAGCCGGCCTACATCGAAGCTGCTATCCTACTTCCACCACCTGCCCCGGCGCCGCCCCAGCAGCTGCTCCCGCAGCACGACCAGCAGGCGCCGCCTCAGCAGCCCCCGCCTCAGCAGGTCTTGCCTCAGCAGCCTTCGCCTCAGCAGCCACCACCCCTTCCTCCTCCTTTGCTTTTTCCTCAGGAGCTAACGCCTGCGCTGCCGCCGCAGCAGCCCTTGCCGGCCCAGCAGCACTTTCAGCCTATTGGTACCAGGCCCGGCAAGAAGGTCATCTTTTCACTCCCTTCGCAACCCGCGAATGTCATTGGGGGGGGAGTGGCTGTGGCGCCTCCGTCCCCGGCGGCCCGCGCGCCACGCTCTCGCAGGAAACAGAGGCTAATTCCTCGCCAGATCTTCGCCTGCGAGAGACTTGCTCGCCAGGCCGCCGCGGCCAGACAATTCGCCGCCAGGCCGTCGCCGGCGAGATAACTCCTCTCCGTCGCCGCCAGGCCGGCGCCCGCGAGATAATCGCTCGCCGAGTTCGCGCCTAAAAAACTCAGTTCTCGTATAGCGCTCGCGCGGAACACTGGTGTAAGACGGCGCTCACTGTTTTGACCCCTTGTCTTATTGTTCGCACAATAAAGGTGTTTTTGCCTTATCCCGTGGTGTGAGTTATTCCAGCTGCACCTTGTCCTGCACGCTCCCTCTCCCAGCTACCCCACCGAGCGGGAAGAGGGAGACCAGCAAAGAACGCTTATTTCAAGTCTTTAACATTGTCAAATTGCAAGTAAAATGACTTCTAATCGTGATTCACCTTGTTTCATATTATGGCTCCTTGTGTTATATCATGAAAGCCAAAGTTTATTACATAATTTTCGACAATCAATATTAAGTGATGATTACGGAATATATGTACGAAATTAAATATATGGTTCAGGTTCAGCTACACGACTTTTAATTTACTGTTTGCCACCATTTTCGTTATTTCTGTCACAGCCCCCGATCTGAGAATTTTAAACGAACATTTTGGCTGTTCTTAGCTAAAATAAGCATCTAAGGCTCAAGTTTTGTATTTATTCCTTCTCAGTCAACCCCGTGTTGCTATGAGACGTCTTACCTGATATGTATTTCGGCCTTTTGGTCGAAATACATATCAGTTTTTAACCTTTCGTTCTACCTTTTCCCCTTCCCTTGACAAGTGGTTTGCCACCCTCAGTGCGATTTTTATTTTTGCATACAGTGGGTATAAACACTAGAGTGGCGTTAGCCACCCTCAGGCTGTTTGTGTGAGTGCATATATGCACTATATATAGTGAGTGCTCCTCAAAAAGTTGGCATGAGACGTTTGGGAAGCAAGATCAAGTTTGCGTGTAGGTTCCCTGACAAGGAGGTATTTTCCTTTTTGATTGAGAACCACTACAGGTACTATAACCGCTGAATTTTTTACTTCTTCATAATGCTTTTTCCTTCCGCTGTCACCTTTGAATGAAAGGATTCTTATTTACGGCTATTATTAGGTGATCGGGTGGCGCAGCTTATTTGTGAAATGATTCTCCATCCAGATGTGGAAGAGGTCAATGAAATTATTGAAACAGAGAGGATGAAATGGATTTTGATCATCTGGAATGAAATAAAATTTAATTCTTTCTGCTTTCTATTTTCCTTTTTTTGCTACAATAAAAATTATAATAATAAAAAAATATGCTTTTTTTAATGAAAACAAAAAACATGCACAAAACATGAAAACACACACAAATTCAAAAAAAATTCACCTTGCATGTCAGTTATCACACCAGACCCAAACCCTAAAAAAGCTGGTAACATACCAGCCACTTCCCTTCCTCTGTCTACAGTCATAACAATTCACAGTTCCCCTTACTTCTTGAATAAAAATCTTGTTCCTTGTCCGGGAAAACACATTGCCTATGCATTTTCATCATTAATATATGAATAGGGAACAGTCATGGAAACAATAGAACAGATAGAAACTTGATTTCAAAACTTGGCGAAAACAAAAGTTTGATTTGTTGCATTACTTTCGAATCCGACTGTACATGCTGAGGGAACCCTTGGGATTAGTTTTAAATTTTCGTGTACACTGGGGCACAATAAAATGTTATTATTGCTATGGGCATTCAGAAAAAGTAGTTAAATATTTGCTAGAAAAATATCTCAATTCTGGGCATGCAGTCTATATGGACAATTTTTATAATTCAGTAGGCTTCAGTAAAGACCATTTACAAATGAAAACTTCACACAGATGCTTCAGGGAGAGGAAAAAAAACCCTCTAGAGGGGCTAAATAGTAAACTGAAAAAGTGAGAATCATAGTTTATGAATTCTGGGGAGGGAGTAAATGGTATGATCACAGAGATATAATGTTAATATCTTCAGAACATAATGCAGACTTTGTGAATGTGAAAACAAAAAATGGTACATTATCCCGAAAGCCTAAGATTTTTTATATTAACAATCAATTTATGGTTGAAATTGATAGAACAAACCAACTTTTGGGACACTACCCCCTGTAGTGAAAGTCGCCATGGTGGTATACGAAACTATGTTTGCATGCCCTTCAACTACCAATGAATAATTCTTATTGCTTATATAGAATGTATGGCAGTAAATAAATGTATTTACTCATTTCCAAGATAGTCTCACTGCATCCTTATTTCACAATAATGAGACATTCAATAACGTGCGCTACACCAGTCTCTCTCAGGGGCAGCAGAGGACCCATCTGCACTCCCAGACTTCTTGCAAAAGAGTACAGCATAAAAGATGTAGGATTTGTTACAAAAAGGGGTGATGAAGAAAGTTTCCACCTTCTGCCCTGATTGTCCAACACAACCTGGATTATGTGTGGAGCCCTGTTTTAGGGAATACCATTCCAGCTTGTAGATTGAAATGTAACAAATAAGTGGATTTTTAGTTACATGCCACTTGTATTTGTTTTCCAAGCATATGTAACACTTCCTTTCATACTTATTCTGAGAAATATTTTGAAAACATAATGCTATTACTAACAATAAGGAACAAACAGAAAGAAAAATTAAAACATGCGTAGCATAGATGATAATTTAGAGGTTCATCCTGATGATTGTTTGCGTAATAGCCTCATACAAATAAATTCAATACATTATAAAAATGTAAAAAATGGCTTATTGTGCGGAAGAAGAGTAGGTATTAAAGTGATTCTTGAAATTACTGCTGCTGACTCCAGATATTTTCAACATAAATATTTATTGCAATATTTGTAGATTGATATCAATATATCCCCACACCATTTTGTGTTTTGTTATAATATTTTAATCCTAAAAAAAATTGCACACAATGTTCGAGTTGGAGGAATGCCAATAAAAGAACCTTTTTGTGTGGTAGGGATGGCAGCTATTGTAATGGAGGTACTGTTGTTTGTCAGTGGGTTCAATACAGACAAAGGTATTGGATTCATCGTTAGAAAGGGAAATATCAACATTTAGGAAAATAAAAGGAGAAATTGGAGGTGAAATAATGCCTTAGTAGAAGTGTCCAGGGAGATGAGAAAGAAATTCGGTGAATCGATGTCATGGGGCCAAAGAAGAAAGATATTATCAGTGTGTATTACGAAGCCAGAGGAGGGGCGGCATATGGTGAGAAAGGATTCTTCAAGGATGCCAAGGAAAAAGTTGGCATAGGAAGGGCTAAACCTACTTCCCATCTCACAGTCCCTTGTTTGAAAATATTTGTCATCAAAGGTGAATTTTTTAAGTGTTAAGATGAAATGGTAAGATCTGGGAGTAAGGCACTGGTTTAGGAAGTGGTAGAGGCCATCAGTGTGGGATGGAGGTGTAAGGTGAGTTAACGTCGATTACAGCCATGATAATCAGGGTTTATAGAAGTTTTCATTTTCATTTTCCCTGACTTTTCCAGGATTTCCAGACCATTATTGGTGATTTTCTCTGACTTTTGAGCACCTAAAAACTCCAATATTTCAGTCATTTATAGAGATAAAAGTGGTAGTGAGGAAGCAAAGAAGCCTTAACTTATGAAAAAGTATAGGTTTATTTTCATATTAATCATATGAACTTCCAGTAATAACAGATCAACATTAAGTCAACAAAATAAAAATTATCATTCCTTACATCGATATGCCTTTATAAAGGATTTTAATTGCAGAAAAATATATGCAAAGAGGGCTAACCTGGTTTTTCCTTCAAACCTGATGTCATGTTAAAGTAGCTCTTTGAATCGATCTTGATTTTTTTCTTCCTCACATCCTTCTACAAATTTGGCTAAGTGACTTCAAATTTGACTGAGAATAACTTTTTCGTCGCCAGAGGGACAAAGCGAAACATTCCTGGCGAAATCGCTAGCAAATGAAAATGAGATTATGAATGCGCACACCTTTTGCTAATCTTTTCACCAAATCGTGCAGGCTATAGCCAGAAAGAACCAGAATAGGGCTGCCTCCACAGCGAAGCCGGCCTGAGACCAGTCGTCCCTTCCTTCACCCCATCCTCCGCTCCTATGTGCAGTTTTTTATCTCTAGGCATTTTCAGGTGATAAATTCTGGATTTTGAACATTTTGCGAGTTTTCCCTGACCACACATTACATTCCCTGACTTTTCCAGGATTTCCATGGCCGTTTTCATTTTCCCTGATTTTTCCAAGATTTCCAGGTTCCTATAAACCCTAATAATGGCCTTATTGCCGGAAAGTCTAGTGCAATCAAATCAGTTGAGGAATTGATAGGTGTCTTTATTTAAGATGGTAGACCATGAACTAGAGGATGAGGGTAGATATTTACAAAAGCAGAGATGGATTAGTTGCGTGAGTGATTGGACACCCAAGGTTTTTGTGTCAGTGGATTTTAAGGAGGATGTAGAAATTAGGCTTGTGAGGGTAGGGGGGAGGGGAGAAGGCCGTTGTCTTGGCTGGTGAGACCTTTCCCTGGGTCTCTTTGTTTTAGCAAGGAGGTATATGGGGGTCAGGGTCATGGGTAACAGGGTTATAGGAGGTATCAGAAAGTTTTCTAATTGGCTCATGACATTAACTCATGACTACAACTATGGAGCATTTACCTGAGGATGTGTTTGTTTGAATGTAAGAATTGGAGGTGGGGTTTTTAAGGGCTGAGATTTCTGTTGGAGACATGTTGGATTTGAATTTTAAGGAGCTGATGGAGGGATCAGAGATTTTTGCAAGTAGGAGGAAAATTTCAATATAGTGATGAGAAGGACGAGCTGGAGGTTCATAGGAAGTAGAAGTTTTGGATTTACTGAGATGTGCGGAATTGGTGGTTGGCAGAAGAGTTAGACATATGTCCAAGAAGAGTTCCAGGGAGGAGGCAGAGGGTCATCATTGCGAGAGGCAAGTTTCAGGTAAATTTGAGTTGTGTCAAGGTATGAAAATTATCCATTAAGATAACACTATTTGTGATAACATTCTGTCAATTCTAACAATGAGTGCAAAGTCTTGTAGGATTCACAATTGCAATGAATAAAAACAATTAAGTCACAGTGTGAGAGAAAAAAACAAAAATAAATACACAAAATGTTTTTTGATATTTCGGTGTCCCTGCCACCTTCCTCAAGGGAAAGAAGAAAACTGAAGGACAGGATATAAGTGAAGGTGGGAGTGAGGGATGTGAGAGATCTGTTAGTGTGGTAGGGATGACAGCTGTCATGATGGATGACTTTTGGCACTACTAGGTTTTCAGGTTGCCCTCCACATCGATTCATCTTCAAGATGACAGTTTTGCCGGCATTGCATCAGGCATCTTCAGGTTAGCAAGTTTTTGCCCATCTTATATAGGCCTTGGTTTTGCCCAGGTGCATCCTTGCTCAGTTTGTGGAAGTCTTTTCGAGACATTGGAGAGCAAATAGCTGTCCTTCCTGTTGAAATTTGATGTTTTGGCTATTTCAATAGCCTCTCGTATGAGTCAGGGATAGTAATTTTTCTCTCTAGTGATGAGTTTAGTATTTTCGAAGTCCACCTAGTGCATTGGCCCTTCCCATACGTGCTCGGCGATGGCGGATAAGCGGAACGTCTATTCTTGGTGGCCCTTTGGTGTTCCTTCATCCTGCATTTCATGGCTCTTGAAGTTTGGCCAATGTACGAATCTCCACAATGGCATTTGACTTTGTATATTCTGCTTTGTATCTCCATGGGCACACTGTCCTTGGTCTTACACAGGAGGTCGGCTGTCTTCGTGATACAGTTAAAACGTTTCACTATATTGTGTTTCACGAGAATTCTACTTTTTCTTTTTTTCGAGACTTTTTCCGAATTCCTGGCTACATAGGGAATAAGAGCATAAATGGAGTTTTTCTTCTCCTCTACCTCTCGCTCCGTTTCTCCTATGGTCCTTTTTAAAACAAGTTCTGTGTTCAGTGGGCAAGGTATATAGGGCTAATAAATAAGGATGTGAAAGAGAAAACATACCAGGGCATTAGGAAATTAACACTGAATAGGGCAGAATGGAGGGCTGCAGTAAACCAATTATAGGATTGAAATACTGATGATGATTGATAAACTTTTACAAAATTTTATTCAGATTAGAACTGTTTTCGTGACTTAAAATTTGATGACCAAGAATAGTGTGCTTTTTATTCTGCTTGCTGTCCTCATGTTAAACTTAATTTTCAGCTAAATAAATATATATTTATTTAGCTGAATTCCTATATACTATAGAGTGAAATATATTTTATGCATATCAAATATTCAAGAGTTATTAAGAAATTCGTAAAACCTTACTATGAGCTTGGTTAATGGCTTAAACTTGGGTGGGGCCTATGCAATCACAATTTTTTCAGCATTAAAAGTATAGAGGAGGAGAGAAATAATAATTACCATTATTACCTAACTGCATTAAAGTAGGTTTTCTCTTTTGGAAGAGAGAGCTTCTCAAACTCAGGGACACCGATATAATTTACTCACAGACACAGAATTGTGAGACAATTACATGCAAAATGTTTACCTGTCATAGTAATTCCATAGTTCATGTTATCAGATCTGAGGTTAATATTTCCAACTTTAATCTTATATGTAAATTTTCAATTTACTTGAACTTTGACACTAGTATGTGGTTGATTCATAACTGGCCAGAACTTGAAGTTGTATTAACGCCTTCTGCCCACTTGTTAACGCTTAAAATTTAATGTATTCAATGGCACATCATTGGTAAAGTCATTTTACAAGTATTTGACATTTTAAAGTTCGAATTAAATTATTTAATTTCATCAAGTTTTAGAATTTTCCTTCATCAGGCAACAAATTAATTAATTACAGCAGAATAACATTTAGCATATGAATTGCAATTCTAGTATTCGAGGTAATTATTCAATATTAGTCATGATTTAATATTTGAATTCAATACATCTGCTATTCGGCCCATCTCTAGTTAATACACCTCCTAAACAGGATGTTTTGAAGACAATTCAGTTATCATTTCCTCTTGTTGATCAAGTACCCAACTTGGCACTCCGAGCACGTCATGCTACAATAAGGAAAACTGTTAGAGATGAGCTGGTAAATGCAAAAACACAGGCATAGACATTATGCAATCCTCTGTTCAATGAAAGAAGACAACCCTATGTTTGCTAAAGTTGCAATGTGATCCTTGTGTATACCCACAAACAACGTGTGAGAGGTCATCATTCTCTCAGTATTTCATTTTAGTCAGCAAACGTTGACATTGACTGAAACCAGAAAATTTTGTCCCTTTAACAACATTTGCATTCAAGTAACTTAGGTACTAAGGTTAACTAAGCTATAAAAATTAATAAAACCTTCTGTAAATGATGAATGGAATATGAAATTTATTTATTACAGTTTCCTTTACAGTGTTCTACATATACTCATTGATGCCCCAATTTTATTTCATTTGTCTAACATTCACATGTCACTTTAAATTTAATTTCATATGAAAGTCTTTGAAGCATCTTTCAAAGAAAGCATAGGCCAACCTTACAGTGTGGGCACCAGAATGTCGTATTAGTCCTTTTGTCTACCCTTATTTTACACACTGCACATTTTCTTTGCGGTTTTGACTTTTTATCAGTCGGGGGTATTTTTTCTATCAAATGCCTTCATATCAGATGTTCTGGAGGAGGATTTACGGATGGTCCACCAATTCTAATATCCCCTGGAAGCTGAGGTTTATATTTCATGATAATGTCTTTAACTAATCCAAGCCTAAAAGCTAAATGATTAGGCGGGATAACGGAACTGTATACTATAAATGCATTGTGTATTGACACATTCAAAATACATTTAAAATTGCTTTATGTATATAATATGCATGCACCATTTTGTTCCCCTTTTTCTTTCAGTCAAATAAGGTTGAAGTTTTTGATCTTCCACATCTACTCCTCTCATAGCAACATTATATTCCATCATGCAAGTAGGCTTTCCCACATAGCACAAAATATCTACTAGATATCTACAGCATATCTTCAATGTCTTAGATATCTTAAATGTTTACATGATGTCTAGAAAATATCTAAAATCTCTCAAGTTAACATATTATACATTTTTTTAAATCATATGTTATGATTCGTGGTAATCATCATTAAGTACATTCTTTTCACGATTAGTAATTGTTTCCTAAAGAAAATTCATCAATGCAATATTAAATATAGTTGCAAATGACAGGGGGGACTTCTATTTATTTAAAAGTGAATATTCAGTATATTTCCGAAAACTGCTTCTTCACAGATATACACGATGAGATGTCTCCTGATGAATGCTAGTTTCTATTTGAAATCCTTAAAGCAATACGCTTGGAATTGAATCTACTATTCCGCGCTCTATAATATGCGCCACCAGCCATTCTTGCAGCACGCAACCATGGAATAATACGACTATCGCCCTCGTCGCGTCGGTACAGAATCAAGTTGCAGCTGTGAGCGCTGAAAGTTTAATACCAAAGATGAAAGAAATGTTCCATCCATTGAACGCAAAGAACATTGATGCGCGGAAGATATTTTTTTAATCGTAAGAAACCGATTTTTTTAGCATTCCGCTTTTAGTTGGCAGGTCTCAAACTCCAAATTTGCTTCAGTATGTCTTATCCTGGGCTTTTTCTTTGGTTTCCTTGTATCCTTCTGTCCTCACACCGTCTGTCATTTTCAGTCTTCTTCTTCCACTTCTCTTTTCTCCCTCGACTGGTGTATTTAAAATTTCTTTCCCTCTTGAAGTGTGCCCGAACCAGGTTCTCTAATTGTTCTGTATTAAGACCGATTTTTAACTTACAAAAAAATTTCCCGCCCCAATCGATATGTTTTGATTCTGTCGTACATTGTCGATACTTTTACCTCTATCGACAATCGATCTTGCCTGTGATTGTTGTCCAACTTTCAAATCTTCCTTGACTGTGTGGTGTTGTTGCGTTGTGTGCTTGAATTTGACGGTGTTTTCTCAAACTGCCTCTGCCTGTTTGGATCAAGATTTTTGGACATCTCCTTCACACGTTTATTACATTATTTTCGACCCGCGCCTGCTTGAATTACTGTTCTCTACCTTGACCACCCACGCCTGCTTGGACCACGTTTTTGTCTACATTTATTTACCTGACTGCCATTTATTATTGACCCTCGCCTGCCTGGATCACGATTTTATTTTCATCTTTATACCTGGCTTCCGTTTATTATTGACCCTCGCTCACCTGGACTTTCTCACGCCTGAAACTATTCGGGACTGCTCTCGGGTTTGCAAATACCGAGCAAACTTCATCCGCAGTGGTTCAGCTGGTTTTCATTCACCGAGGCACTTTGGTAAGTAGAATTGTGTAGACAACAGTTTCGCCCAACATGCAGTGGGCTTCTTCAGGTCCGAAGTGTGTTATGCAGATTTTGACTGTCTATTTATACACTGCCTTGTCATCTTTGATACGTTCCGATTGGTCTATATCGAGTGTTGTCATTGGCTGATTTTTGGAAGAAGCGCTTCCAAGTGTTTCAGAGCGTGTAACTTTCTTCTCTATTGAAGTTTTGTTTTTTCTTTGTTGTCTCAATGGCCTCACGAATTAGTCTCGGGAAGTATCTTTTCTCATTCTTGATAATTCTTGCCCCGTCGAAGTTGATGTTATGGGACGGGCCTTCCCAGAAGTGTTCTGCGATGGCTGATAGGCGGAGTTGTCTGTTTTTAGTGGCCCTTTTTGTTTTGCATGAAAATGGTTATTTGATGTTCTTAATCACTCTAAATTTCATATCATTGTATGTCATAACGTAAGTGTTATAATAATGGATTAATCTTTATTTTCTAGATGTTGTACAAAAACATAATCCAGAAGCAACAGAAGATGGTGTAGCATCTGTCATCAAAGTGTGGCTGAGAAATGCAAAAACAAGAATGGCCAAATAAATGGGGATATATGAAAACTAGTTGTTATTTCATTTATTATGTCCTAAAATACCCAATGCAGATATTCAGTAATGTCTAGAAGATATCTAGAGAAGACATCTCGTAGAGATCGAAAAAGCGGACATTGAGATATCTACAAAATATCTACATGTTATTACAAGACATTTTCTAGATATTAGTAGAAGACATTGAAGATATTTTGTAGACATTTTGTAAATATTTTGTGCTATGTAGGTTGTGATCTTCTTTTCTCTCACAGTCTTTGTTACGGTCGAGCTGTCGTGAAAGATGTAAATCAAATGAAACCACTTTTCTATCACTCCACTTCAAAATCATTACATCGTCAGATTCTACGGCTGCTATTTCACCCGTACGCAATTTCCTTTGTTTTACAATGTCAGGTACATTTTTCCCATTCAATCGTAAGGTTCCAGCCACATTAACACCATTGTCCCGTAGAATTTTCGCCTAAGTGGGGGAATTATAGTAATTATCCATCCAGAGACAGTACCCTTTGTTGAAAAGCGGCTGCAATAGCCTCACAACAACTTTAGAAGATTTCAGGTTGTCTGGGACTTCAATGCTTGTGTTGATATCACAACCATCTCCAGTATAAACAAAAAAATTCCGTGAGTACCCTGTCGAAGATTCACACATCTCAAAAGTTTTTATACCGAATCTTGCAGATTTTGGCGGAATGTATTCTCTAAAACCCAATCGGTCCCTCCAAAGAGTCAATGTCTCGTCGATACAGATACTTTCCCCAGGCAAATATGCAGATTGGAATGTACTGTTTTTTAGTCAAAAAATTATAAATTTTGAATAATTTTGGAGGCCCAGTGAAACAATCTTTAGTTCAGTCATCAACAAAATGAAGAAACTTCGTAATCATTTCAAATCTATCTTGGCTCATAATCTGTGGTTCCATGAATGGATCTCTGCTGAAGTCACTTTTTACTGAGGGCTTTAGTACATTCCCATTAGCATAAAAATACCAAATATGACGAATACCTCTTCTTCAGTCACCGGCTGCCAAATTTTTAGTCACACCCAAGGCTTTAGGATGCTCTGACTTATTTTTAATTCCGCATACCTATATATTTCTCGCACAATCATGTCCATCACTTCTTGGTCAAAAAAGAGACGGAAAGAGTCCAATACACCACCTACTAAAAAAAAAAGTAGTAATGTGTTCTGAGATCCTTTTTCTCCTGTAAATTTCATCCTATTAGGTCTGAATTCGGCGTCTAGCCACTTCCACTCCCATAAATTAGGTTTACATCTCTGCTACTGGTTCACCCTCATTTTCACTAATATTACCATGTGGTATGCACCCTTCTTCTACAGCATAATCTAATCCACCTTCTTTATCACTAGAATCACTAAATTTATTGCTTTCATCATCACTTTCTTCTAATATTTTCAATATACTCTCACCGCTACCATAAATCACAGCTTGATGCCCGGCCATAGCTGCATGCACAGCAAATGAAAAATGTATTCCTTTGTATGAGTTGTAAAAAAAATATTCAGGTGGCAGCATCAGTCAATCACGCAGTTTCAATGCATCCAAGGACAGTCTCAGTGTTACCTAGTGCTCAAGAGGTTCCAGAAAAACCAGGCCAGAGGAAACCAGTGTTCCATTTCCTAGGAGCAGACACAGGACGTACCTGTGTACGTTGAACCGCTGATGTGGCAGCAAAGGGAGGACGTATACGTATACATCAAACTGAATTGAGGGGTTAAACATTGGAAAGTATGCAAGAGTGAAGGAAAAGTTGAGGAGGTGGCAATGAGAGATATGGAGATGCTCCAGAGAGGACAAATGTGTGCCATTTACTCAAATTTCGAATGCTGTCAGGCATTAAAAAAATTGAAAATGATTCGATACAGAAAGGACAGTAAATTTAGCGATGAAACCAGAAGACATGCAGTATTTAGAGACCTACCACCCATGAGAAATCATATCCAGGCAGGATTACTTTTTGTGCTCCACTTCTTTTACGGAAACCACAGGCAATATAAGGAACTGACACCCCTCCAACTTATTGAAGGAACTAACCTCCAACTTATTGAATTTCACAACTTAGCTCATGGGTTTAGTATTTGATGACCACTGCCCTCACCATCCAAACCAACCCTTGGGTTGAACACAGCTTTAATCATAGAAAATATACATTGGCTTGCAGGTCTCATGAAGAGTTGTAGATGAGAACTATTGTTATCATGAATAAATTAATGGTAAAAAATTGCTATTTTCTTTATTGCTGCTTGATATTTAAATCAACAAGTTTCAAAACATTATGCTCACATGTTAGCACTTGAGGCATACTTATTTGTGACTTGAATTTTTGGTTTTATTTAATCTGGGTGGGATAAGACGACACAGTCCTCTCCACCACCCACCCACGGCATACAAACAATGTCTGCAATGTGATGTAAAACATATGCAAAAAGAAAAAAAGAAGAAAGTTAGGCATTTGAGGACAAATGTCATAAGTGCACTGGGATGATCTTGTTCCGTATATTTCCATAAAGTGTAGCAGCATAGTTTTCTAGCAAAATGTTGCCTCCCTGAAATGTAGGAGTCCATCTCACATGTGGGCAGTTGCCATGGTGACCAAATCACTTCATCTCTGCGATCTAAAAAAGTTGAGGAACAGAATGAAAAACTAATCAGTCATCAACATTGCACATCCTCCAACAAACTCAACTCCATTAGAGCCACAGTAAAGTTATGCATTTCAGAAAAAGCACCATCTATTGGAAAGAAGGAATTGCTAGCCAAGCTCTACATTTTCTTCAAATGCCCATTTTGTTGGGCCACTGAAAGGGACAGGCTTGGAGAGGGGAGATAAAGACCCACTGGATTCTCATGCATCGGGACATAAAACATGCAAGATGATTCTGGGGGTGAAAAAGATTTACTGACTTAGACCCATATTCTGCACCAGAATTATTTCAGAACAGCCTCTGCAACGTGATCAGTGACTGCTAACCTCCGCTATATGCGATTGTTGCTGTAGGAAACTCACCAAAGGAGTGTGTATTGAGATTGGCAACACCAATAAAACTTCTCCTTTGCATGAAGCTCAACCCATTAAGGCCAAATTAACTATGTATCACAAAAACATGTCTTTTGAACAGTGTTCGAAAAGTCTCAGGCATTGGAACAAATAGTGAAGTTTGCAACTGCAGCTAATCTTATTATATTTACACATACATAATAAAGGAGACATGAATCTGGAATCTGAGACAGGAAACAGGAATCTATTCATTGCAAAAAATTTTGGGAACAATTATCCCATGAAGGCATTTTCATCTTCCTTGCTAAACGGTGAGAATAACAGCGAAATACGTCAAAATCGGTTACTGGGTAATCTATAAATGAGGAATCATAGAATAATAATGTTACAGATTTAAAATTCAAATACGAACTCCTTCACGACGTGATTGCAAGATTTAGAGGGTTAATTATCACCCTAGGAAAATTTTCCTGTTCTCAATGAACTCCAATACAGCCTAAATGGTATTCTCAGAAGAGTGATTGAAATGAGGTTGGAAGGGTTCACAAAGAGCCAAATTCACAAGAGCTGACATGAGGCATACCATACCCAACACTACATAAGAGTCCCTCAAGGGAAGGGTCCCCCCGATTAAAGGCTAGAGCTCTAATGTGGTCTAAGCATTTAAACCTTCCATGCTGAGGGATCTTGTGGCAGCATTGTCAAATCCCCTTCAGCTTCATACTTCAAAAAAAATGCCTCTGAGGTAAGAAAAGTTGTGTTCAACCCAAAGGTCACTCTGGCCAGTGAAAGTATAGATCACCGACTACAGACTAAGCCAACAGCATGCAAAACTCACACATCAGAGTAGAGGGTGGGGTGGGGGCAGTTTCTTTCCTTGAGCCATCTACAATTTCCCAGAAAATAACTCTAATTTGGTTTTTCTGGAAAATATACTAAGACCTCCCTAGAACTTGAACCCGGGAATTCCAGTTAGCAGCCAAATGTTCTACCCACTGGTTTACCATTATTCCCAGTTTCTGATAAGTTATTTTTTTGGGTGGCTGAAAATCAGGATTTCAAAGTAGCAATGCAAACAATAAGTCAACTGGTATGCAGAAGTCAATAAAAATAAATCTTCAAAACCTAGAGGCCGAAAATTTCTATTCAATGAAAAAAGAGCACACAAACATTAGTTTATAGAAGGTAATATTGATGTAAGAAGATTATTTTTATGCCTTAATGCACACGAAAAATCTTCAGGCCAGTGGAAAGACACAGATATACATCCATTCCTGAGATTTGCCGATGACACTATAAATTAATATGAAGGTGATGAGATATCAATCAGTTCACACTTCTCCAGTAACCAAATCATTGATCACCCTTGATTTGGTTACTGGAGATCAACCTTGTTCACCATTTGGAAATATCATTTTCCTGACTGATATGAGGTACTAACCATAAGAATAATTGCAGTGTAAGTAATCGACAGCAATTCTCCGGCAACTCAATCTCCGAACATTCATTTCGCCATGAGCATCAGCAAATTTGTCAGATCTACCTTCTCATTACTTCATATTTGATACAGATTCACCAGTTGGCCAAAAGGCTACCTATAATGGAAGACATTTTTTCTATTAGTCACATGTACATGTCACTGTTGACAGTTAAATTACCATTCTTTCAAGCCCATAAGGACTTCTTTAATTCCAAAATAAGATCTAAAAATGAATAGTGTCTCAACAGCTGAGAATGAAACTGTTTTCATGCACTTAATTTTGCATTGCCCTCAGAAAGACACTATTCTGTGGCAGCAAACTAGGGTATGCTCTACAACGTTCATATATTTTTTTATTTCTAAAACAGATACCTTTAGTACAGCAGTAATTTTAGGGAAATTAGCAATTATATTTTCCTCCTGTTTTGCAAAAATTAGCACATGCATCTGATGGGCTGGAAGTCACAACTTTCACTATTTAATATTCTGGCAAGCTAATTGGAACTGAAAACTATCATCTACATCAGCATCAAGTGTTCTAACAATTGACCCATAAACCGACAAATCAGGTTTCAAACAGATGGACTGTATGGTTCAGGAGGGTGGAACTCACTAAGCAGTAAGCAATTTATGTGATTTTCTTTCATTAAACATTCTATACACCTGATTTGTGACGTAAAGGTGGCAGAGTTTGATCTTAGTGAAGAGGTGGTGATGAAACCTCAATCAATGTTAACATTTTTAAACCAAGTGAAACGATTCTATTGCGACCAGTACTTCATTGCGAAATGAAAGGTAATCAAGGGAAGGCAACTGCTCCTAAACCCTTGATTTAGTAATTTGTACATCTCAGTAGCCTGGCACATATTTTAGTACAAGGTGAAATTTACTACCAAACAAATCATACCTGCATTCCGCCTTATGAACACAAGAGCTCTATGAAGCTTAAAAAACATGCAGAATTTAAAGATATTCGTGTTGTTGTAACAACTAAATAAGGCATTCATTGCTGGATCATTCCATACCAATTCATCCAGGCTATGACACCCACCGACTCAGATTTCGAAGGAACTTGGCATGATTTATATTTTCATCCAGGTATGAAAGAATCCAAAGTTTTTCTTCTCCATCTCAATTGGTTTTGTTTTTACAGCCATTTAAATTGTAGTTGAAACAGCAGTTTTTCCATTCTGTAAGACTCCGCCGGCACTTGTACCTCCAGAGGGAAAAAAACTGTATCCATCTTATTTATCACTCAATTGTTATAAAAATTTGCAGTTTTATCAAAGAAACGATGAGGATTAGAAAATTTAATTTTGCACATTTTATTTATATTTAACATTTTTTATCTCAGAAAGTACACAAAAAGTATTGAGTTTTATTTTCAGAGTTGATGGGAAATATCTTTAGAATTATGAGAAAAAATAGTTTTTAAACACACTGCCTTTGGTAGATATTTAATTTTTTATACAACCATGTTTTGGGCAAGAAATTTTCTTAAATCTTATGAAACTAAAGTGTTTTGAGAATTTATGATACCTTGAGAATAGGTATAACTCAATTTTTGTCTGGAATCTTCATTGTGATCTTTCATAAAACTTCAAATTTTTATAACAATTGAATGATAAATAAGACAGATACAATTTTTTTCCCTCTGGAGGTACAAGTGCCGGCGGAGTCTTCCAGAATGCAAAAACTGCAGTTTCACCTACAATTTAAATGGCTGTAAAAACAATACCAATTGAGATGGAGAAGAAAAACTTTGGATTCTTTCATATCTAGATGAAAAAATAAATCATGCAAAGTTTCATTGAAATCTGAGTTGGTGGGTGTCAAAACTTTATTTTTCTGGATGAATTGACATGGAATGACCCTGACACTACAAACAATGTTTGCAATAAAACAAGTGATATTACATCAACGGAAAAAATATAGTCCAGCCAAAGAGGGCATTTTACCAAAAGAAAATTTACTTACAGCTGGAAATACAAGTGTAGAAGTAATGAAACAATACATCAGAATATAGGTACTTCTGGAGCATATTTCTTTATGGAAGTGAGGCATGGGCAGGGGTGTCGGAACTATTTTTGATGGGAGGGGCCAACCTTGAAAAGGGCACAGTTCTTAAAGGAAAGGGCCCGGCTCCTATGAAAAGGGCCCGGAATTTTTAGCGGATAGGAGGGGGTAGAGAATAGAATTCCATTTAAAGTGCATATAAAGGTGGTAGAATATGTATCAGAAGGGATAAAGCAAGCTGGAAACAGTAATATTTAATTTTTATTATTGAAGACACATTTCTCAAGGGCCCGGGGCAAATTCTGGGGGGGAGGGGGAATGCCCCCCCTGCCTCCCACTTCCGACGCCAATGGGCATGGACAATGGTAGCAGCAGAGAAGTCAAGGGTGGAAGTATTTAAAATGTGGTGCTACAAAAGAATGATGAGATTAAATGGATCAACCGAGTAAGTAACAAGGTAGTCCTAATAAGAATGCGAGAAAAGAGAAATCGTCTGAATAGATGAAGACATTCATTGCAGGACAAGTGGATTGGAAGAACGGCAAAGAAAGTCCTCATATGAGATATATAGAACAAGTGATGTAGGATGTGAAAGAGAAGAAATACGTAAATATGAAGAGAAGAGCTGATAGGAGAATTCAATGAAGAGTTGCATCAAACCAATCTCAGGATTGCTTACTGATGATGATGATGATGAAAAAAATAGCACAGATAAGTAAAATTCATGTGGGGATGATTTCCGTGACTCAATTCACCAAAACGCCATCACCTAATATTCTTTGCCAATCTGCTAAGGTCAAATGATTTTCTCACCTATTTGACAACAAAACCTCCTATTTGTAAAAATGTTGATAATTCCCTGAAAAGCTGTATTATACCAAAGAATATTACCACATAGTTGAGGTTTTGGCATCAAGCAGCTAGCATAATTGCACTACTCCGATAGAACCGTACTAGCTTTTATAGGGAAAAATCTGATACCCATGAGCTCAAACATTTTAGACTCCACTGTCCATATCTAAAGGTCATTTTACATTATAGCCATTTCAGTACTGAGAGAAGAACTCAAACCTGCATACTCAAATGGGAACACTAAGTCTCAGATGAACCCTTTCATAGGATTCACCTCTCAGTTTCAATTTCTGACCAGCATATGCACAGAAGCTTTGATTTTTAACATTGTTTAGGTGTGTTTCTACCAAAGCCAGCCATAAATGCCCTTCCTGTAATAATTCTGGAGTGATAATGGAAGAATCCTTCCTGAGATGAGACGAAGAAATAGCTGCAGTATTAGTAAGCAGTGAATTGCGCAATATTGCACCACTTCATTGCTTTCAGTTCTGCCACCGGTATTTCTTTTAAGGGTTCTACTCACCTGTGATTGGAAGTTGGATGCTACACCTGGATATAAAATTAGTATGATACTTATGACCGTTTTCAGTACTGAAAATCAAATTTGGTGCATTTATTGCATACAACTTAGCCATTTACACTATCAAATTTTGAGTGTGCCGAATTTGGTTCAATTTTCAGTGCTGAAATAAGTGTCATATAAAACCACCTTAAGAGGAATGCTCGCAATTCAGGAACACCAGTCAGGAGCCCAAGGATAAATACCAAAATTCATCTGACCTACATTGCATGTAATTACAGGGGGTCATATTTCACCCCCTGCCACACATCACTCTAGTTCACATGTTTATATGTAGATAAAGATGTAAATTAACTTTACTCATCAAAAGGGGGCAACAAGGCTTTATGAGTACATGTACAAAGTGAAACTAGTACCAAAATATGAAATATATATTTTATGCCAAGAAATATTAGGTGCTTTGACAATTTTATATAGATCTCTTTCCTGAAAAGGTTTTCAGGATTGCAAAAATTCAACAATAAAAGGAATTCCCACTTCTCCCACGATATATACCAATGAATCCTTACACAGAACCATGCTGGATCATTGATCAAATGACCTGATTGTTCAACAATAGAAATAAATGACATCTCAATTGTAATTGGACACATTTATTCAAATATTAATTTACTTACATTGTATTGGCCTGCTCAATTTCCACGGCATAGCTCCCGGTGATCTAATGGATGTAATTGTTGTCGGCTTGGCTCCACCAAGAACTGACAGCTTTTTCATATTTTGGAGCACGAGTTCCACAATGTTTATACATGTAGTAATGATTCTGCAAGAAAATAAAAGGAATATGTTAGGATTCATGGGATGATAATACAGATAGCAATCAGGCTCCACTTTCTACAAGAGCAAACAGGAAATATGCATTATAAGATTCTCAAAAATGTTCTCTTAGTAACTTTCCATTGCCTTTTCAAAAACGACTCCTCACTGGTTAGCTTCAGGAAGAGACGCTCCCACAGTATCCCAAGAGCCCAAGTTGTGCTCTCAGTAGCCAAGATATTCAAATCTAAGCCCAGAAGAGAAAAGCAAATCGCTGACATAAATTTTTACGAATCCTCCACTATCAACAACTCTGGAGAACAAGTTCCGTTCCAAGGCCAAAACTGGGCTCTTAACAGAGAACAAAGTCAGGGTGCCACCAAAAACATTGCCAATGGGGTTGCAGCAGCAGATAATTTTTACATTTCATGACAGTATCAAAACTCCTTTAAATAAAATGATTTTCCATAAACAGTACATCACCTCCCTCTCAACAATATTTCTGTTGCTTCAAACTTCTTCCTCTGTACTACCTGAACTGAGTGGAAACCACCATAGTATATGTTTTAAATGTCCAGGGGGATAGCAATTCCAATAATGGCATTAATGATATCATTTGAGCTGAGGATTGTCGACACAAGTGCTTTTCTTCAATATCATACTAATGCTTCCAGTATGAAATCTGGGCAATGGATGTTAACCCTATTCGCATGAAAATGCCCAATGCAAATGTGTTAAAAATCTTCTGAGAGTAAATAATAGATAATATTAAAAACACCTTTATCAAGTTTAGTCCTATCCAAGAAGACCATAGTTCTATGGCCACTATAATACTGCCCATTCAAATTAACAGAAGCACACAACTTATTGTACACTAAGTTCTCAATGTAGTTACAAGTATGGAATGAAACAAACAATGTTGTTCCCACAACAACAAATTAACAGCAAATACATAAACATAGAAGTAGAAACTAAACAACTGTTACAGACAATATAACCCATAATATCATGCCTGCTGTCTATATAAACACGTTCAAGAATTAAATATACTTCACTAAACTTGTGAAATTAAGAAAACAGCAACATGTTGGGTTAACATCATTGAGATATCAAAAATTAAGATTTCTTCGGCCACCAAAATGCCAGGTACTCCTCTCTTCCCGATAGGTCAATTAACTGGCTTCTGCTTCAAGTGGGGCTGCTGTTGAGTGTCTGCATGCAAGGCAGGCCGGGACAAGTGCAATTTGCTTTTGAATGCAGATTTGCATTTGTCACGTCCTGCTCTGCGAGCAGGTTTTCTGGCTCTCTCTCTCTCTGCCTGATGCACTCAAATGCTTCAAAGTCATCTTCAGGTCTTACCAAGGTCCTTGGTTACAGTCAGAAAAAGCTTGGAACCAAATGCTATAGAGGATTACACTCTCAAAGCTTAAGGTTAATTCCTTTGTAACAAAATAGCTTTAACACTATTACAATAGTACACATTTACTTACTTTTGGCTAGTACTTAAACCAGATCTCTATCTTCAAACATTTATTATGACTGTACACAATGCAGCAAACCTTTTTACCTTAATGAATTGTAAGGAGCAATATGTAGTTATAATTTGATTAGTAGTAACATACTTATTATTAATAATAAATTATAATCATTATTATTTATTAATAACTAATAATAGCAGAAGATAAAGGATAGCAGCTATTCAAAGGTATTACTAGTTGATAAGAAATACGAGGAATGAGAAAATATTTATTTCGATAGTGGGGAGAGTACTACCCTATGTATCTATTATGACTACCCTAATATTTGTGGAGATGATGGGGTATTTTAGACCAATGACATGCCATCTTTGTAACAGTTCTTGAACACGAAAATACCACCTTAAAGCTTGCTTCACTAAGTGTCAGAGGAAAGACAACATGGAAAGCATTGGTAAGCACGGTGAGGTCACATTGGTATGATGGAGAGTAATCAAGAGGTTATCACAAATTAAAACACCAACGAAATAAGGTAGACTAATGAAAGATATGGCCACAATCAAGACCTAGCAAACTCCGTCATGCAAGGCTGATCAACTTGAATTCAAGGTGCAAAAAATATTCATAAAATAAGGAGGGCCTAGGTGGACAATGAATGACAGAATGATTTGCTACGGGAGAAATGAAAAAATATGATAAAATGCAGCAAAGAAAAAGGAATAATGTATCTTTAGCTGGTAAAAACGCATTATAATACATGGTTAAAATTGCAAAAAGTGGTACTTTAAAATATCAATTTTGGCATATACTTTGACTGCATATGATGAACTCTTTACTTCTGACCACTCACATGATGTAACGTTAAAGCAATACTACATTATTTTCAGCCAGTTTGTTCAACCATCACTGGACCAGCATGCTCTTGGACCTAACACTGATTGTAAAGTAAAAAAAAACTGCTGCTTGGCAAATTGGCCCCAACTTACTCCAGCTAACCACCTGACAAGAAACAATAACCAGTTATTTTTCAATATACACAATAAATACCTACCATGTCATTGGACCAGCATATATGAGTGTACAAAGTTCTGTGGTGGGACATAACATGATGCATTAATGTCACTGCAAGTGTCTCAAAATGTCAAATGAAAACATGGCTGAGTATGCTACAACGGCGACTGAGTATCAAAGAAGAGGTCCTGACAAGAGTGAAAACTAATGAATACTTCAAAGAAAATGCATGACAAACTAATTGGCCATATGTTGAGACATGATGGTTGGATGAAGACAACAAGCGAAGGCTCCATATAAATAAATGCAGAGAGAAAGTAAAGAAAGATATTAAAGAAAAGAAGAATGAATAGATTAGCCTACGGTAGAATTGAGAGGATAGCTAGGTCAAACCAACCCCAGAATCAATGAGTGGTGATGATGACAATAAAATTAAGGACAGGTACTGATTCCATAGCATTGATACCCCTCTTCCTAGTCGTCCATTACATGAAAACAGAATTTCATCCAGGAGTGTCTATGAGGGAGATTGGTAATGGAGGACACAGTGATCAACAATTCTTTGTATCACCATCGCAAGAATCAGTTACAAGTTTGTATACATAAAATGATTACAATATAATATACACTTAAATTGGAAATACTTTTAATGATTGCATATAAAATAATGCCCTGGAATAAGAAGAGGCAAATGGATAAAAAACATTCACACAATTATTCTAAAAAATTTTGACACAATAACACCCTGATGGTGATTGACCACTGGAGGATAATGCTGGCAGACAACTTGACGAGGCGACTTGAGATTGGAATTCTTTCAGCTCCCGCAGATAGGCCGGGACAAGTGCAATATTTGCAATATTATTGACAATATTGCCACGGGTCACGGACTAGCCAAAGGAGCCACAGCCACTGATGCTTCCAGCAGTAGATTTTTCGTAGTTTCCAATATCTTGCCATCGACCCTACATCCAACAATCATCAAGTTATGACCACTGAAGAGCACATCATGGGCCTCAGTGACACTTGAGTGTAGCAGGAGTTCATAATAACATTTGAATAACTTATAAAAAGATACATCCATAATGTCAGGCAAATTTGGGTTAAAGCAGTGCCTTAAGTATGTGCTGGCTTCTCATCTTGAGGGAATGATTGAGATTTTTCAGGGAAACACCAAACCCAAATTCAGGGTTAAATAGAGAACACTTCTGTGTCCACGCTCAAGACATTTGGTTGGATGTTGAAGTGTGGACTTGGTGCCTTTTGTGATGAAGTTAATACTTGGGTTTCTTTCCACCAAACTAATGTAAAAAATACCTATCCATTACTTAAGATTACGTTCCTCCCTTGTTCATAACCATTCGGTTTCGTGGGTTAGGTGAAAGACTGGTGGATCAATTTATCCACAAATGCAGTATGCTATCTGTTGGTGCAAACACTAAGCGTAGATTAGGTGATGATTCACCACTACCCACTCTCTCAGTGCAGAGGGCACAGTTCACATGTGAAGTAGGACCTTAATGCTATTTGCGCTAGTGATGATGTGAGTACTGAACTGAAGCGCTAAGAATAGGGCACCTAACTAACGGAATGGAATTTAACTAGAAAACCTACCACAGCTGAGATTCGAAACCAGGTCAATTCTCTAGCCATCACCGCAACCCGATCACACATTAAACTGTCCCCTCCTAAATAGATGGAGTTCATCGACTAAATACAGTCAAGCCCGCTTACTTCAAACCCGTTTATAACGAAGTTCAGGTTATAACGAAGTGAAGGCTATTCCCCGTCAAAGAGAGGCTCGGGACTACTGGTCCACATATAACGAAGTTCGGTTATTACGAAGCAAATATTCGGCCCCCGCAACTTCGTTATAAACGAGCTTGACTTGAGTTTTTCACGAGGAATCAATGATACAAACTTAAAAAATTCCACCAAAAATATTTGTAGTTGTTGCCAAACTTCAACTCCTTAAACAGTCTTACTCTTAGTATATTTATTTTGTGAAGAGAGAAAGTAAAAGGATGATGCCATTCCAGGATGGTGCGACAAACGCTTTACTGAACGTGAAAGTGGTCTAAGGAAAATACTTGATTCCACGCCTCTCAGCTATGGAGCCAGATTATCATTAAAAGATAGCACTCGACATTGAAGATGAACTCAATCCGAATAATCGAACACCCTGGAATCTATTGGCTTGCACAGAGTAAACTGACAAGAAACTTTTGACGGTTATTTTCATTAAATTTTATAGGCTGGAGGTAGACAAAATAATAGAGTAGAAACCAAGTGATGGAAACGCTTATCAACACACCTCCGCAAAAGTGACTTAGTCATGAAGGACATAACCAAGTACATGTACTATCTAGTAGTATTTTATAAAATCCTTATCCCTCCCAACCATAACAGGTGAGATGACGTCCGTTAAACACCAATTTTTGCTGACTCAACAAAGCCACTTAGAGAGCAGGTGTTCGCCTGATTTATATGCACCTGTCTCACGACAGGTCGGAACCATGGCTATAGAAAGGGCATTCGAGCATAGGTTATTTAAACGGAGGAAGGAGTAGGCCATGTAATACATAACGAAATTACTACAATTTGTTTAACTTAGTGAAATGTTTCCAATGTGGCATTGACACAAGTTTTTTTCTTCACAGGACTTATATGAATCAAGACCGCGATATCGGTAGGTTTCATACAGCAAAATAGACGTGAAAAAACAGAAATGTGGAGAGATTGCAGATTTGGTTCGTAAATCAACGCTAACCAATACCATATTGCACAAAGCATCTTCTGATGACCCGGATAGTACTTCTTCAAAGTCGAATTGGAAAAAAGTTGCTTTATTCATTTCATTACGAGAAATCTAATCTGGCGCGTAAGTGGTCGGTCCTGGCGTGACGAAACCGAATCAACCCAAATTAGATATGGGTGCCGGGAATATTCCAAATTAGTTTTTAAGGTAACAAATCCGTTGATAATAACAGGTCAAGCACAGAAGGAGAGCACTGGCCAACAAAACAGTGAACATTACATTACATTAATCTACATTAAATAGAAAATAACGTCGCAACACGTCTTCATTTTGGTGAAAATATATATCGGCTGACGCTTAGGAGCTCAACCACCCACGAAAATTCAAAGCGAATTAACCGGCGCCTGAGCATAACAGTAAACAAAAACAGGCAAGATGGTGAATCAACTACCAAGTTGGTTTATCGGGTGTAGTTGCATTTATTATCGTTCGCGTCTCCTCTGCCTAGTCTTCCCTGAGTAATTTTTTCTCCGCTAACATGCCTAGTGTTTTTGGAGAAGATGTGCGTGAGCAATACGGAAGGCCATACTTGAACGCAAATCAAGACGTTGATGAATGCCATCACCATCTATGCGCAGGAGAAAATTGATTTAAAAGGCAAATGAAAACATTCCACCATATCGAACCAGAAACCATTTCCTCAATCAAAAGGCAAAGTAAAGAGGAAAATGTACTTTCAACATTTGGCGATTATTTCACAGAAGTGGTTACTTTGAACGTTTCGGATGGATTTGAAGATGAGCGCCAGCCCAATATTTTTGTGCAAAAATATCTACAGAGCAACAAGCAAACCTATCTTCATGTTTAATTCTCGTGATTTTATAAGGGATCTATGAACTACTCACTTTTAGCAAATTTTTGAAAAATCTAATGCTATTTTGGAACAAGTGTCTTTGGTTAATATTTGGAAGCTCAAGGTTATTTTTTTCTCTATCAATGCAAGTTCATGGCTTCAAAATATCACCAACTACTGAATGAAAAGTAGAGTCTTCGAAATGTGTTCAGAAATACTTTGTAAGCCACTTAAAATTCCACACTTTACTCCATTCGGGCACTATCTGCGAACAATTAAGTCATCAAAGCATTTATAAAATTAAGACGATACAGCGATGAAATTATTTGAAAGACAACGGAATGGAGACCAAAATAAAGTATTTCTACTTCAACATATATTGAGTTATTTACGTGTTCACATTGGTTCCAATACATTTAATTTATTCAACTACTTTTGTCCTGAGGCAACTATGTCCATTAAAAAGAATAAATGCTCATTAACATGAAAGTGTCACTCGAAAGTGGAAAAGCGGATTTGGGAGATTGTAAAATTGTTTCAGAATCTATGCGATAGATTCATAATCTCGCAATATACTGGGTTGTGCTCAAAGGAGCACCGGCGGCAACGAATACAACGAAATGAGAAACCCCATAAACATTTAAACGAAATTGAATTGGTCTCTTCCGGGGCAGCGGCCTTACGAAGGTCGCACGAGATATCCCGCCAAAACATCAGAAAGGGTTGCAACAGGTTGCCTCATCTGCAACCCACACAACGCAACTCCCAGAGAGAAAATCGAATGTTTCAGCACAGACAACATCTTCGATGAAGTCATACAATAACCATAAGCATATATATACAAAACAAAACGAAAATACAAAAAATACACAAGTATACGGAAAAAAACATCTATATTCGAGCTCATCTTTTTTCTGCACTGCACTCGCACTTATAGGCGCTTCAGACAGGGAGGAAAAGTAGGTATAAGGATGGAAATGAAGGGGTAAGGAGTGAAACCGGGTGGCGCCGGGTGGAGAGAAACCCGGCGTCGGAATTAGCCTGCTCTCAACGAAAGACGGCAAGTGGACCAAGTTTTACGCCCCATCCGACGGACGGAGTA
The DNA here is from genome assembly GCA_933228895.1 of Platycnemis pennipes. Classification (NCBI taxonomy): domain Eukaryota; kingdom Metazoa; phylum Arthropoda; class Insecta; order Odonata; family Platycnemididae; genus Platycnemis; species Platycnemis pennipes. The sequence goes on along the minus strand of OW121852.1, from coordinate 48,169,697 downwards.
CTGCATTCGAATGCTCTCCACAATGCAATGGAGTACGGACCGGTATCCCACTAAAAATATCTTCCCCTGCCGGGATTCGAACCCAGACCCCCCCCCCCCCAGGGTGAGAGGTCAGTACTCCAACCACTACGAAAACCTGCCCCCATAAAGATCAACCACAGTTCAGTTTGATTTTTTCCAGACAATAAATAAAAAAGCACTTACTCCCTAAACAGTAAAATTTGAGAAAACTTGAATGTTGGAAAGAGCCAGCAGAAATAAGGAGTAAACTGTGTCAAAAAAGAGCAATGAAATTTCTCAGTTTACCTTATCGGTACCCATGTTTTTACGCAGATCTTCGAACTAATTTCTACCAGTTGACGTCACAATCCATTTCCATGTCCACCAACATGAAAGCATATATGAAACCTCATATACGTGAGAAAAACAAGAACGTAAAATGATTCAATTAATTTTGTAGTTTTTAGGTACCTAACCAAGATAGGGCGCCGTTGATCTGAGAGATTAATTGTAGCTCTCATGATGGAATTTCAGCACATTAAATTCCACAATACCTCCTAGCCTTGATCAGAGGGCTGCAGATCTCACTCACATCATTGACCGCCTGAATACCCGCATTCATGCTCATGGTACCTAGAATTTAACTCATGAACAGGTACACCGATTGAATGGGCCGATTAGTGAGCCGTGCCTTACAGAAATGCTGGAGATACAAGGAAAGCTCTCCGATGAATAAACAAATTATTTAAGTAATCACACGCCGAATTAATTATATGATCCCTGAATCAATATAGGATAACCAATTAATCTGAAGAAGACTAAAAGAGAATAGAAGATAACCAATTCTGCCATGTTTATAGAAACGGGAAGCAGTAATCTCCACAGTAATGAAACGAAATATTTCCATTCCGAATGAAATATTACACTTTTGAAATAGTCAACTACCCCAACAAATCATCGGAAAAATATAATCCAAGTATGTATAAAAATAAGTTCTCTGCGTTGAAGTAACTGCTTGATTCATTGACAGTTATAAAAACTATCAGGAATAGGCAAAGTGAATATATTCCGATTGCCATACCTTCCGAAACAAATCTTTTTTTAACATGGCCCATCTTCTATTTAAGAACCTCGTCTGTTTGATAAACGGGGCAGGGAACGGGTTGGTGCGGTGGCCAGAACACTGGGTCCCAATCCGGAAGCCCCGAGTTCGAATCTAGGTAGTTTCAGATATTTTTCGGTTAAAGCTTGGTCCCTAACGGTGTGCTGTGTGAAAAACACTTTGAGACAAGAGCAGTAGACCGCCCGTCGGATGGAACGTTACACTCTGGTCCCCGTGGCACATTTCTTTAAACCGTCATGTTTCCCTACACCATCTTCCGCTCCCTGGAATAATCCCAACCACTTCCTGGTCACACACTTATCCTAAATCGTGCAAGCTGTCGAGCACCTACCATGATAAATAGGAATGGTGCCATTACTCGACTGATTCGGCGTTCATATTTTCTCTACCCCCTGCCACACACCCTCGCGGTGGCTCGAAGGGGCCTAGATGTTTCACCACTACAATTCCCAAAATGAGTAAGACATTAAAAGCTTTGGGAAGAGGCATAACATATGTACGCGGCTCAAATGGTGTAGGAAAAGGACGAAAGTCGCCATTGGGCACGACTACTTTGGACCGTCAATTAGGTAACGAAAAACGACCATGGTCATTTCGAAAACCACTTCATTTAACCTGACCAATAACTTTAACGTGCGTGTTCGGAAAAACTAAAAATAACACTGGGCCAAAATAAGAAACCGCAACATATAAAAAAAAGCATGACCAATTCCACGGAAGAAAAGGAGCTTTTCCAAATGGACCTAAGCGATTGGAAGGGAAGGGAACTACAGACCCTCTCTCTCTCACCCACTATTTCAATCACATTTCGACTTAAAAGACCAATTTTCGGCGACGCTGTTTTGGGACCGTAATGAATGACGCTGTTATGTCGTTAAGGACTGAGGAAGGGGCGAGATTTTTTTGTGAAAATGGACAGAGGCACCGATCTTCCCTAAGAGAGAATATGGTTTCGGGTCGTCCTCTGACCGTTCCGAGGGGGAAGGAACGACAGGAGGATCGGCAGGTTGGAGAGAAGGGACTACGACGGTCTGGTTCCGAGTCGTGAAATTCGGGGGAAAGGACGAAAAAAATAAGAGGGAGGAAGGTTTTTGAGGTTGAACTAGAAGAGGAGGGGAGTGGGGGAAAGCGGGAGAGGTCTCCTCAAAAGGCGAAGGGCGGTGGACGAGTTCGCCAGGTTTTCGCAAAGCGGAAAGCCTGGAAGATCGTTCCAGAAGGGACAGAGCGTACCATGGACAGAGCTATAGGAAAATAGACGCCGTAGGAATAAGCCTATACGAAAAGGAGATTTATTCAATATGTGGCCTGTGCGTATCGTATACGAGAGAGAGCGTGGTTACCCAATGTCTAGAGTGATATACCGCTGACCGTTGGACACGTGTACAAAGTCGGGAGAAGTGTCTTTGAACAATTCCAGCTGAAGAACGTTCTGAATGAGTTTCTGAGAAAAAGAAGCGGAAGGAATGAAAAGACGACAGATCTTTCTAGGGAAACAGGCGGCATTGGGACGGATATTCTTCCTCGATGCGTAAATTTCAGACGCCCATACTACTTCTATCTACATAATACCCTTCAAGCCACCATAAAGGTGAGTGGCAGAGGATCAGACAGGCTATCCTGACCAACCGTCCCATTGACCTTATCGTGAACGATGAAATTTCTATGCTTAAGTCCCGCAAATGGAATCATTACCAGATCGTAGGTTAAAATTTAAGACTTTCTCTTATGCAAATTCCAAGATAATATTTTCACTGATGACGTTAAAAAAAATTCTAAATCTACATCTACGGGATACCCTGCAAGCCACTGCGATGGTGTGTGGCAGGGGATGAAGACCACCAAGCAAAACCTATTGAACTGACTTATTTTGCGAACTCCCAACTTACTACGGTAGACAGGACCATAATCGCGTACCCATAACCAGCGTAACCAGGCTATTAAATGAATTAAAGTAGGAATCATTGTCAGATCGCAGGTTGAAAATTAGACTTAATCTCCTAAATAAATTCCAAGATAATATTTTCCGTGATGACGTTAAAAATATTTTGCGAGCTCCAACTTACTATGGTAGATTGGACCATAGTCACAAAATTAGAGAAATTTACTGCCGAACTGACAGATTCAAAATGTCCTTTATTCCTCGTACAATCAGGGATATGAATAGCGGTAAATACGTCCAATGAATCAATGCATAGACTAGGTAGCTGCACGTTGGGATAAGGAATTGAAGGTAACCCAACTAACAGCATGTTTTTGCATGCTTACTTTGCTATTTTTACCTTTACAACTTGTGAAGTTTAGACTATAACATTATCACTAATTCTTCGTATGGATGATATGTGATGCATTTTTGGTGTAATTCACCATCTGCCACACACCTTTACGGCGGTTTGCAGGGTATTATGCAGATGTAGAAATGTTCCGGGAGAATTTTTATGGAGGGGACCCAATATCCGGGTTTCCAGTCACATACGATAACTGAATACCTAAAAGCGGTCAAAGAGACCATGGACTTTCGCGATGAAATAATGCACAAGAATGCCGCAGAACATGTTATTTAGAATTCAGAAACGTGGAGGAGACACCAAAAGACGAAAGTTCTGCCTCAAAGATCCATGAACTTACGCAGAACTCGCTAATTTTTCCCCGAAAAATGTTATCCATAATCTATCTATAGCCAGTGTATGGGATCCTAATGAATTAGGTTTGATGAGAGAACTAGACAGTGTGCAGCGTAGAGCAGCTAGGTTCGTCAAAAGGTGTTACGATAGGTTGAGTAGTGTATCAGAATTAATACAAGAATTAGGGTGGGAATCATTATCAGAGCGTAGGTTAAAGGTCAGATTAAATCTATTAGAGAAATTTCAATCGGATAGCTTTGCTGAAGATGTTAGGCACATATTAAAAACACCAGCGTATTATGCTAGATTCGACCAGATAAATAAGATTAGAGAGATAGATTGTCGTACAGATAGATTCAAAATGGCATTTTTCCCCCGTACTATAAGAGAACAGAATAGGCAGTATAGAAAGAGGATAGGTAGGGGAAATATTTTAGAGTATTCTGTAGTGCATGATGCATGTATTAACCCCTCAAATACTATAGATACTAACAATCTAGTTGCATGAGACCCCTTAGTTGCTTGCATGTTAGTAGTGCATGCTTGGTGATCTTCACCCCCTGCCACACACCCTCGCGGTGGCTTGCAGGGTATCGTGTAGATGTAGATGTATCGACTCCACCTTCATGATCGCCCATTACACGTTAATGAACTGACGTCTTTTCCGGTTTTTTTAACGATTTTTCTATTAGATCGAAACCAAATATTTCCACGCAACACCAAAGTTTCTCTTGGGCGTCTGTTTGATCCTGAGCAAGGACTTTTTCGCTAAATTAGTGGAATCGAAGTTCTAACAACTGATGGACTCCGGTGCACTCACATCAATACAACTGTGTTCGACTGACAAGGAGTAATACACTCCCTTCGAAGCTAGGGCAGCAAGTTTTTTCAATGCAGATACAGGAAGGAGATTCCAGCTTTAAATTAAACTTGCATCATTCTCAACACTTTAGAAGCTCGTAAATATACCGTTCTCCAAAAATAATCACTAATCAAATCCGGAAAAAATAAGCCATTCTGCGCTGCGTGTTTACGGTTTATTAGACTTTTCCGTCATATGGGTCAAACTGAAAGGGGGCGTCAAGTTTACAGCAATACTAAACATTTTAATGATTAGGTATGCAAATCATTTAAAATACTGAGATCGTTCTGTTTCTAGGAAATAAATTGTCTATAAAGTGAATACATTAACCAATGTAAACTTATTAAGAGAAAACCACAATAACGGCAGACATTCAATAAATACACCAATGCGTCTAACAATGGTGATTAACTCGGCCCCCCGGAGGTTAGAAAAAGCTGGTCGAAGTAAATTCCTTAAATTATTAGCATAATTAAATATTTATTCACTGGATCCCAAGTGCTTACTCAATCATCCATATTCGCGTACTCCAAGAGAGTCATTGCAAATGTGAAATAGCCTCCATCTTTCACTTTTCCACAGACACAATTTCGCGAAATTCGTTAGATAAGCCCTGGTCTACTCATCGCAGGGCCATAAACATTTCTACCACGATTCCCACAAGATATTCGAAGTCTGATATTTAATTGTCACCTATTTAACTCGTACTTATCCCGCCAACATTGTAATTTTGACGTCGTTTGAACTTTTTCTGCCTAAGTGCATTAAGGTGCATTTTTCTTATTTTAGTTCCAGCCCTCAGACTTGACAGCAATTACTGATACGGTGAAAATCGGTTGCGATTGATTTACAGTTCAGAGTTCGTACTTAACCCCCAAGGGCCAAATCTGGCCTGCCTGATTTGAGAATTCCAAAATAAAAACAGCTTCACCCGCACCGAGAACTATCCATCTTTTGGCTATTTCCCACGACAGTTCTGCCCTAATTCCCATCAAGTACTTCCGCTCCTCTCCACTTTAGCCTCCCCTCATTTACTTTCGGCCAGAAAGATCTAGTCAGTAAAGGTAATTCAAGATGACGGTGACGAGTACCAAAATCTTTCGTTAAATTAAGCATTCCCGGTCTTCTAACCTTTTCGGGAGGCCCGAGAAGGACGATACTGACGGGAGAAACAAACAGAAATTAATTCGTTCACTGGAAAAAATGCTGCCGGCGGAACTGTCATTTCCTGCCTCCGGATATGCTGAATCACTAGTTTCTTTTCATCACTTTATCACTAGTCACCTTTTCACTAGTTAGGCCCCACTTTGAGTGTGCAGTCAGTGTATGGGATCCGAATGAATTAGGTTTGATCAGATAACAGGACAGTATGCAGCGCAGAGCAGCTAGGTTCGTTAAAAGGTGTTACGATAGATTGAGTAGTGTTTCAGAAGTAATACAAGAATTAGGCAGGGAATCATTATCAGAGCGTAGGTGAAAGTACAGATTAAATCTATAGAGAAATTTTAATCGGATAGCTTTACTGAAAATGTATGAAGGCACATATTAAAAACACCAGCGTATTATGCTAGATTCGACCAGATAAATAAGATTAGAGAGATAGATTGTCGTACTGATTGATTAAAAATGGCATTTTTCCCCCGTACTGTAAGAGCACAGAATAGGCAGCATAGCAAAGGGATAGGTGTGGAAATATTTTAGAGTAGTCTGTAGCGCATGATGCATGTATAAATCCCTTAATACCATATATGCTAACAATCTAGTTGCATGAGACCCTATAGTCGCTTGTTTGCAAGTCAATAGTGCATGCTTGGTGATCTTCACCCCCTGCCACACACCCTCGCGGTGGCTTGCAGGGTATCGTGTAGCTATAGATGTAGATTAATCATAACCTGAAGAGTCAAAGCGGAGAAAATTTCGGCTACTTCAGGGGCGATAACATTTCATGTCGAGTGTCGCGGACATTCAAACTTGGCCAAAATTATAACTGTTATACCGGCCGTCGCCAGGTCAGAGATGAAACTACCTTGAGACCAATAGACACGGTAGTACCGTCGCAAAGTTATGGGTATGCAAAGTTATTCGTGGGAGACGACCCACAGCTAAGGTCATTAAGGCCCTTTGCGATTTTGGTGGGTGATTGGATACGGATAGGAATTATTCAGGGAATGGAATGAGGGTGGAAAGAAACCCGTCGTCGTCATCGAGTGCCAAGGGGTTCACGGCTTAACATGCATTCCAACGGACGGAGTACTGAGTACTAAGTGCCAACCACTTGACACTCAAAAGGAGAGCATTTCGGGAACTGATATACCTCTGGCCCGGATCGAACCCGGGCACATGGGATGAAAGGTCAGTACTCTAGCCATAGCACCAAGCCGATTCCTTCCACGGTTATTTATGCAATTTTTATCTCAGATTAGTTTATGTTGCACCGCGCGATATAATCTAGGCAGTTAGAGCTCGCTAAATAAACACTCCAATATATATGAATGACAAAATAACCTTTTTATTTCCACAAAATACTGTATTTTATAATAAATTGTGGAAATACAAAGGTTATTTTGTCATTCATAATGAATACAAGTAAATTCCATAAAGTGGCGCTATAAACCATCAATTTTACTCCAATATCGTTTTGTGATCCCTGTCTAGAGTAATAATCCGATCGCGGGGTGGTTATAAATTCGATCTAAAATCACATGACCTTTCCCCGATAAACCCCTTGGATTGGATAACACTGGATAGGATGGGTATTCGTAGGACCCCGTACGTCACGAGCGAGTGAAAGAAAACTTATTTTCGCGGCAAACATAACACGTAAATGCAGTCCCCTTTTCAGCTAAAAATCTACTAGTGATAAAAGATCAATTATAACCTTGAATAATGCCTTGACAAAAACAGAGGATATCTGAGATATCATTGAAAGGAGAAAAAAAATAATAATACAGCAAAATAATAACAAAGCTAAAATATGGCGTTTACACAAATTTCAAAATAAGTGAATCCACTGTGTGGGAGACTAGTAACGACTTTTGCGGTCTCCGGATCCTTAAAAACTCGCAGACATTGAATCACATAAAGCATGATTACGAACCCAGTACACTTTAGCCATATACATAAACTTATAAACACCTAAATATTCCAACTTGGAACTGAAAAAATCAAATTTAAAAAAAATAGTAACAAAGCAGCCTGCATTAGCCAAAACGCAACTATCATGAAGGTCACAAGACACCTCCAACGCAAACAACATTCTAATTTAGATACCGCAATAATGAAAACATGAAATAATACGAATTCACAACATTTTTTTATTAAGTAATAACGCCAAGAGCCAAATAAATAAGTGTCAATGAACGCATGAAGCCTAAAATGATATATAATTACTTCATGAAACAAACGCACGAAACAGACGGACAAAGCAGATGGAAAATTTCTAAGAGTATTATTCCTGGAACTTACCGCGCAGTAAAATTCTCCGTCTCGGGCAGCCGAAGTCCGTCCGCCAGAAGCCGAAACCACGTGCTGTTGGCGTTCCTCGAGTTCCCTCCGTCACCTGCCGCCACCAACACGGAACAACCGACCGCCCACCCTCCTCCTCCTCTTCCCCCCCTTCCTTTCAGCCACTCAGCAGTGGCCGCCGGCAGGAGGCCCGGGACATTTCAAACCGAAGCGGCGGCATTTCACAGTCGCCTCAAAGTCGAAGAAATATCCCTCTGGCTGACGTCGCGAACGGCATGCTAGCGTTGAAATCTCTCCCTCGGCTTCCGCGAAAGCGGCTTTGCCAACCGACGTGAAAATGATATGCCTAATGACGCCTAACATAAAACACTACAAAGTTTCGGGAGGCACTGGGGGGAACGTTCTACTTCTTCAAAACAAATTGATGGAAACTAAGGAAGACAATGCAAGCGTGGTCTCATCACTCGCATAGCCTAATTCAGCACAGTTCTCGCAGCCCATTTTCGGTGACCCTACTTTCTTCGTTCTCAGATTAATCCACTCTCTGAGAGAATTCAAATCGGCGATGTTAAGGATTTTAAAATCAGCAAAACAGGCCGATGGGTTACCGACCTGTCAACCGCGCCGATGCAGTGTTCTTCAGAACTTCCATCGTCTCAATGGCACCCAGCGTTCCAACGGCATTCTATGGCCGATTTCAGGACGAGACTGGCGGATATGGCGTCGCACTTAGGATAGAGGATGAATAGCAGAGATGCGGCGACGGATAGCGATTACAGGAGCGCATAACTCGAGACGAATCACCCGTCCAAAGACACGTCAAATCCGTTTAATCTTCAGGCTTCTTGGATATGTTGTCCTTCCTGGTTTCACCTATTACACAATCAAATTTTCATTCACACTCCGTTCGCCCGTCACCGGTCACAACACGTGTCTCCACACTAACATTCCCAAGGATGAAATACGTATCCCCGACTTCACCACGTACATATAAGGGACATGCCGGGAAAACGATTAGCATGGAATTCAGTCCTCTCTCCTTGATGTCGAGGCTTTAGGATCGACGAGAAAACTGCCCCACGGGAGGTACTAGTAGTGAAGGTTCACTTACTTCAAGCGGCGACACAATATAGCGGAAGCTGCGGCAAACCCAGAATTCGAAGATAGTTCTATCCAAACAAAACACGAAACTACGCCAAAATCCTCACGTGATGAAGTTCTGCCATGCTCATGTCTCATCAGCCAATCCTTAGGGTCACATGGGACAGATTCTAATGGAAACATCCCACCGATCTTGCACAATCCAGCATCCCAATGACTCCTTTCCTCGGGATGAAGACGACGGACGCCTGACGACCGGGCACCGTAAGCGAAAACAACGCAACCCAGGCTGACCACGTTAGGATACCGCCGGCGTCCCATTGAATTCGGGACCACCGCGGAGTTTTCCTCCTCAAGGAAACATCGCGATGCTCGCTTCCTTCACCCGATTCCTTCAAGGAAACGTTGACTCCCAGGTCGTGGCGTCCCGAAGCTGTCCCCGCAGGCCGCACCGGTAGATTCTGGAAACAGGAAACTGCATGCCGGTCCTTCCATTGCTCCCCAAGATCCCGAACCGACCGTCCTCTTCCACGCACAACCGTAGACTGTGGAAAACAAGAGGGGAGCGAGGCGTTTAGCAGGGAGCAGAGGAAGGGGGGTTGGGGGCTAGCTCCTTTGACTTCCCCTCCACCACCCCTACAAACCTCCCTTCCCTTCCTACAACTAGCCGAAAAAAGTCACCCACCCTCCCGGCCCAACCCTCTGCAACCCAACCCAGCCCGACCCCTCCACCTTGTGTCCGCGCAAGTGGCTGAGAAAGAGGCAGGAGGCGGAGGAAGGGGGCTTTGGGGTCGGGGCACTGAGATAAAGAGAGAGTGTGAGCAGTTTTGGCGAAGCTGGAACCGTGGAAGAGGGGGCCTTCACTACAATGTTGTAGGCCTTTCTCGGGGAGAAAGTGTAAGCTTTTAGAGCTGGTAACTGAGAGGAGGAAACGTTTGCCTCATCCCAAATCCTGGCCCCAGGTAAGCGGGAGCCGCCGCGTATAGGATCGGCGAGGTTGGGATAGGAGGGTTTTTGAAGAAAAGCCTCCCCCCTCCCAGGGCAAGCCATTCCCAGCCTTCGAAAACCTCTTTCACTCTCTTCCTCTCCTCATGGCATTGAACAAAAGGCTTGGTACGGGCGCAAGACAGGAAATGGAGGTGGGGGAAGGCGGGCGGGAGCGCTGAGGAATGAAAAGATGGGAGAGAGAAGTGGAGACGGACGGAAGGAGCAGACTTTTCCTCTAGGCGAATTCTGGACTGTAAAGATACATCAAATACACATATATTTTTGTGAATCCACAAAAATTTTTGTGGATTTGGCTCGTGTTTTATTTCATCTACATCTACATCTATACGATACCCTGCAAGCCACCGCGAGGGTGTGTGGCAGGGGGTGAAGATCACCATTCATGCACTACTAATATGCAAACTAGCAACTATATTGTCTCATGCAACTTGATTGTTAGTGTCTACAGTATTTAAGGGGTAAGACATGCATCATGCACTACATAATAGGTAATCTAGAATATTTCCCCTACCTATCCCTCTCCTATGCTGCCTATTCTGTTCTCTTATAGTACGGGGGAAAAATGCCATTTTGAATCTATCTGTACGACAATCTATCTCTCTAATCTTATTTATCTGGTCGAATCTAGCATAATACGCTGGTGTTTTTAATATGTGCCTAACATCTTCAGTAAAGCTATCCGATTGAAATTTCTCTAATAGATTTAATCTGAACTTTAACCTACGCTCTGATAATGATTCCCACCCTAATTCTTGTATTAATTCTGATACACTACTCAACCTATCGTAACACCTTTTGACGAACCTAGCTGCTCTATGTTCTTTCTATGTTATCGCGTTCCGCTTCCTCTCCATTTGCCAGAATCTACACATTTATTACTGTGTAGACACCGACCATGTAGCTGCAAGTGACCTATTATGTAGCATGTTTCCATATTGTACCCTAGTTTCATGTCAGTATTGCATGTTTGGTGATTTCACCCCCCTGCCACACACCCTCGTGGTGGCTTGCAGGTTATCGCGTAGATGTAGATGCATATTATTTACACGTAACTGAGAAGTACAAAGCTACTACCTCATGAAAGTACTGGATACGCATTCACTTTAGATACATTTACAACTACGCAATACCCTGAAAGTCACTACGTGGATGTGTGGCTCGGGGTGAAGATCGCCTACCTATCTACATTTAGATAATACCCTGCAAGCCACCATAAAAGTGTGTGGCAGGAGGTGAAATAACACCAAACCTCCATTGCATAAAATGCACAAAAAAGGAATAACACGTAAATTCTAGTCTAAACTGCGCAATTAAAAAAAAGCAAAGCAAGCATGCAAAAACATGCTGTTAGTTTTGTTAGCTTGAAGTCCCTAAGTGACCCTATCATTAGCACGTTTCCATATAGTACCCTAGTTGCATGTCAATAGTGCATATTTGGTGATTTTCACCCCCTGCCACACACCCTCGCGGTGGCTTGCAGGGTATCGGATAGATATACATAAGATGGTTTTACAAGATACACTATGGTAGATTGGACCACAATCACAAAATTAGAGAAATAGATTGCCGAACTGACAGATTCAAAATGTCCTTTTTTCCTCGTACTATTAGGGATGTGAATAACGGTAAATGTATCCAGTACGAGAGTAGCAATGGATAACAATGGTAGCTGCATGTTGGTACAAGGATTTAAAGCTAACCCAACTAACAGCATGTTTTTGCATGTATGCTTTGCTATTTAAATTTTTAATTACAAATTTTTATGCATGATATGTAGTGCATGTGTGGTGAGAGTTCACCCCCTGCCACACACCTTTATGGTGGCTTGCAGGGTATTATGTAGATGTAGATGTACAGGCACTTCCAAAAAAAAGTTAACACTTCAGAGCCGAAAATTTTCTAAGTCCCGAGTTGACGGTGATTTGACAACGCTGCGTCACGGCCTCCCTCTGGCGGAGCCTCGCGAAGTTCTAACCGAAAACAAACCCCCTTCCCTCCTCCCCCGTCCTCGCCTTTCCCTGTTTAGCAGAAGGGATTACTGCACGGTCGGTCTTATTATGCCCTAAAGCAGGGGGCTATTGTGGGCACTCCATGGTCGTTCATTCCGACTCACTCCCGACGAAGTCCTGAACACATCTCTACGCTCGCCAAAAAAGCTACGTCGCGAAAAAAACTGGACAAATTTTGAAAATGGCTTTCTTTGAGATATAGACTTGAAACGTCGCATAAATACTCAGGAAAGATTGCTAATTAAGGAGTAATGCATCATTTGACATGATTCGTATCTGTTAGTCAGATACAGGGGCTCAAACATAACCAAATTTCCAAATAAACACCTGCATCATTTGTCTATTAACACAATGCTTTGCCTTTAAATTGCTGAGCTACAAATACTTTTTTAATCGTTTCATTGCTATTCCATTACTTATAAAAGCTAGAATATATCTAGTTCACATGGGCCCTAGAAAGACTTCACTCTTTTCAAGGGCTTGAATAAGAAGTATGTTCCCGGAGCGGACGCAAAGAAAAATAACTCTATTCCGCGTAATCTATCCCGTCGCACGGCTCAAGATTCTCGCGATTTCATCAAATAAGAGTGATGGAGGTTACTGACAATGGTTACAGCTCAAAAACAACGAATTAAAAGCCTTAGGGACCATGTCACTTCAGCAATGTAAGCGAGTCACGTCAATTCCCCCGACGCGTGGAGCCAAACCCCAAACGCGCGGTGGAAAATCATATGTATTTTAGGGTGTCGCAAACTTACTTTTAATTTCTCTTCACTTTCGTGAAAATGAGTTTTCAAAGACTGCTCAGATATAAGTTACTTGACAAGTGTCTCCCTAAAACGTTAGATATACTCTGCTTGATGTAAAAGTTTTGTCTGAGAACAGTGTCCGCCATCAAGTAATGGAATAGCAAATAAACGATTCAAATATATTTGTAGCTCAGGCAATTAAAAGCAAAGCATTGTGCTAATAATAGATCATGCTATTTTTATTTGATCAAATTCCTCCCACATCGTCATCATCAACTTGTAAGATATTAGGATAAATATTATTACAGGATTTTTTTAAACTTCGTGATGTTTGATCCCCATTGTGTCTCACTAACGGATGAGAACCATGACAAATGATGCATTATTCCTTAAGTAGCAAACTTTTCTTAGAATATGTGTGAAGTTTCAAGTGTATATCTAAAAAAAAAGTTATTTTAGGTTTTTGTCCAGCTTTTTTCGATTTCCGACTAATGTGGGTCGGTCCTATGTCCCGAGATTGTCATTTTCTTCGACGCGAGCTGCACGACGTCTGAAGTCCCGAACATATATCTATGCTCGCCACCATCGTCGTAGAAAAAACCATTTAGCATTTATAGTTTAGGAGTCCTAATTTGAATAATAATAATAATAATAATGCCCATGAGATTATTATTTGTATTATGCCAATACAAATCTGTTACTGACCACGCAGCCGTTTCCCTAAAATCTGGCCTAATGTCTAATCTAACCCTTTGGAAGAAGGTGTTTAAAGAATTGGCTTTTTCTACACTGCTGGTGACTCTAATTCCTTTATCGTTTTTAAGTGTGTGCACTGTGGACCTATTTGCCCGAATCTCTCTCACATATGACCAAAACGCTTTAGGATTGCTATCTAAATATTCTCCTAACATCTTGCTCTTGAAATGATATAACGCTTGTCGACATGATTTCCTTGCTAATGCTTTCGATTTTTTTTATAGTTTTGAACTAACTCATTTGTTTCCTCTACCGATAGACCCCGTCCTGCATTTTTCATCCTAGCGTGGCATACCCTTTGTCGCTTTAGTGATTTCCTAACCTCCGCATTATACCACCTTGGCTCTGTATTATCACTAATGAATTTCCTTGGTATGTATTCATTAACTGCTTTAAGGGTGTCCTCAAGAAATTCTCTCCCCGAATCCTCTGTATCGAATCCTTTGCTTTGTTCGCTAAATATATTCAACGATTCCCTTAATTCCTTTTTCATACCGTCGTAATGGGCCTTGCCAAATAAGTATATCCTCTTCCTTGGTTGATAATGTCTTTCAACGCCTACAATAAATTTCACATTAACTATTTTATGATCACTAAAGGTTTCAGGTCCTAATACAGCTAATTGCGCGCGCATGAGACCACAACTAAATAATTATTCGTATGAGATTTAACTGATTGCAAGAGCTCCGTAAGCATGTGAAGACATTTCCGTTGGTCAAACTGTAACTAATGTTACGCTCTAATTGGTTATTCAATGCCTTTTTCCGTTCTTCAAAAGGATGAGGACTGTGACAACATACGAATATTCCCGAATACCCATTGTTTATAGGACACCTGCAGGTGGTCGCAAAATACCCCCGACTCCCGCCTCACCCTTATTCCCGACCGCGGCGTTGAGCTGCGTGTCCTCCTAACCCTGCTGAAGGATCGCCACCCACTATTCTCCTCCTACCGAAAGGGAGGGGCGGCGAGGAAGCATGGCTAGCTGGGAATTCCCTCTCAGAAAGGGTTTGCACACGTTACGCGCGGGCACCCGGCCGCCATACGGTGATCTCCTCTCGAGGGGCCAATTGCTCGGATTGCGAAGTGGGTGGACGGCAATTAGTAAATTTCCTTAAGGACCTATATCGCAACTGAGAATAGTAATTGCATATTGATAAGCTGTTCCTATATTTCCTTCTGATGGAAAGGTGATCCATTATTCGACCATATTACATGCTAAACAATACCGCCAAAAGCTTTGGATATATTTCTTTAATGGACGGAATTAATTCATTTTTGTGAATGAATTGTTACTTCCTTGGCATCACATATGAAATTAATAAGAGACTATCAAACCTAAATCATGAAACCATGTTGATAAACGTATTCACTTTTGGGCATGTAAATGTTTTTGAAATATTCGCCCGGTAATGTGAGTAGAAACAAACCTAAAAGCGCTCAGGTGGAGGAGTGGATGGGCAGACGTCTGCGATGTTTTACCTGCTTCCGGATCACCCCTTATGAATAGGCACTGGGCTGCAAGGGCATAAACTCGGAGGAGGTAGACCCAAGGCATACCGCATGGAAGGGGTCGTGGGTGCAATAAAACGTATGGAGTAAGGTTTTTGGGCAGTGGAAAATTATTCCTCACGGAGACCGGTCCTCCCCATCCCCATTGTCTCAGTACAGGGACTGAACTGAGTCAGAGGGAACATGCCGCTCCCCCCATTTGGCATTCAGATCTCCTCTGAGGAAAGGGGAAAAGGTGGCTGGGAAAACGAAGACCAAGGCTCTGAAATCGTCGGTGCATCTCTTACCGCGTGAATAAAAAGAAGGGGGCAAAAGGAATTCAAAAGAGAAACCAGTGTATTTCTAGAATGTTACATGGGCCCTAGAAAGACTACACTCTTTTCAAGGGCGTGAATAAGAAGTATGTTCCCGAAGCGCACGCGAAGAAAAATAAAGTGATTCCGCGTAATCTTATCCCGTCGCACGATTCAATATTCTCACGATTTCATCAGCATAGATCAGTGAAGGTTAGTGACAATGAGTGCACCTGAAAAACGACGAAATGGAAGCCTTGGGTCCATGTCACTTGAGTAAAGTAAGCGAGTCACGGCACTTCCAGCCCAAGCCGCGCGGAGCCATGCCCCGGACGCGCTATCGGAAAATCATATGTATTTTTCGGTGTCATAGATTTATTTTTATTTTCTCTTCAATTTCGTGTTTATGAGTCTTCAACGAGTGCTCTGATATAAGTCACTTGACAGGTCTCTTCATAAAACGCTAGATATTCTCTATATTATGTAAACATTTTATCTGAGAACAGCGTCTGACATTTTTTAACGGAATTGCGCTAAAATGCTTCAAAAATATTTGAAGCTTTGGTAATTTAAAGGCAAATACTTGTGTTAATAGATCATGCTATTATTTATTCAATCAAATTCCTCACATAACGTCACGATCAACTTAACTTGGAAGACATTCGGAGAAAAATTAGTTCAGGTGTTTATTGGGAAATTTGGTCATGTTTGAGCTCCTGTATCTGGCTAATAGATGAAAAGCATGTCAAATGATGTATTATTCCTTAATTAGCAGTCTTTTTTTGTGTGAAGTATTAAGTCATATTTCAAAGAAAGCTATTTTTGAATTTTGCCCAGATTTTTCCGATTTCCGACCACTATGCGACGGTAGAAATATGTTCAGGACTTCAAATGTCGTTCAGCGCGAGTCGGAAAAAACGACCATGGAGTGCCCACCATAGCCCCCTTCTTTAGGGCATAATAAGACCGACCGTGCAGTAATCCCTTCTGCTAAACAGGGAAGGGGGTTTGTTTTCGGTCAGAGCTTCTCGAGGCTCCGCCAGAGGGAAGCCGTGACGCAGCGTTGTCAAATCACCGTCAACTCGGGACTTAGAAAATTTTCGGCTCTGAAGTGTTAACTTTTTTTTGGAAGTGCCTGTACATTTAGAAGTCCAACATGCAACTACGCATGCTGTCCATTGATGCATTTGTATTTATACTACTGAATATATGTAGAGCTATTCATATACCTAATTGGACGAGGGAAGAAGGACATTTTGAACCAGTATGTTCGGCAATCAATTTCTCCAATTTTATATGCTTATGGTCCAATCTACCAGAGTAAGTTGGAGGTGGCAAAATATTTTAACGTCATCAGTAAAAATATTGTCTAGTAATGCAGTTAAGAGATTAATAGTAAATTTCAACCCACGGTCAGATAATGATTCCCATTTTAGTTCATTTCAATAGACTGGCTTCGCTAATATAGTTATCATACCGTCCCTTTACAATTCCGATCCACGCTGCACACGTTCCAGTTTGCTATGTCCGCCTATTCCGTAAGAATTCCGTGCACCATCTTATTTGCGTGGTCGAATCTGCAAATGTTGTATGGCTCCATAATGATTTTATCTGTTTATTGGGGACAATCGCTGTTGCTGTATTTCGCCAACAGTTTTACTCTCGTATTATTTCTTTGAGTTTTCCATCCTAGAGGTTAGAGTATCTCTTTTAGAGCATTTCCTTTGGACGTCCTTCCAGTCCCTGGTCAATCCCTTTGAGTCAGATTAAAATGTTCAAAGCAAGAGGAGAGAAAACATTCATCATATTCTGGCCAAAAACATACCGGAAGAAGTAATAAATGACAATGCAATCGATGAAATTAGCGATCACAAAACAATGAATGCCAAATTCTCACCGGGTACGGAAAAGAGCATTATTGACTAGCAAGTAGGTACTGCATGCGCGGTCTAGTATTTTTGCATGACTGTATATCAGTATGCATAAATTTAATTCTCTTTTGATTTCAAATAAATGCCTGTTGATGGTCCAGCACCTACCATACGCCCCTGCAGTGGCTTGCAGGGTATCATGCAATTGTATTGCAATCCTTGGGGCTAAGCTTGCTGATAAATATTTTCTTTTTTAAATTGTGAAGCTTTGACTAGACTATAGTTTCCCCTGCCACACGCCTATATGGTGGCTTGCAGGGTATTATGTAAGCTTCGTCTATTTGCCGATGACGCAGTAGTGTACAGGGAAATTCTATGCCCGAACGATAAAGAATATTTAAATATTGACCTACAAGCAATTGAAACTTGGTGTGATACATGGCAGTTAGAATTAAACTTTAAGAAATGTCTTGTAATGAATTTTTGGAAAAAGAATAGCTCTCCTCCTACCACTTACAAAATAAGTAATAATGAATTAACTAACGTGGAATCCATTAAATATCTTGGAATAAGACTGACAAATGATCTTTCCTGGGGTAAACACATTCGTGAAATAATTGGTCAAGCGAATCGTAAACTGGGTTTCATTAAAAGAGTATTGGGTAAATGTGACGATCATGTACGAGAAATCAGCTACTTTTCCCTTGTTAGACCTCATTTGGAATATGCTGCCAGTGTATGGGATCCCTACGAAATCGGTCTAAGTAATGAACTTGAACGTGTGCAGCGAAGATCGGCAAGATTTGTAAAGGGACGATACGATAATTATATTAGCGTAACCAGTCTATTAAATGAATTGAAATGGGAATCATTGTCAGATCGCAGGTTGAAATTTAGACTTAATCTCTTCCACAAATTCCAAGGCAATATTTTCAGTGATGATGTTAAAAATATTTTACGAACCCCAACTTACTATGGCAGACTGGACCATAATCATAAAGTTAGAGAAATTGATTGCCGAACTGACCGATTCAAAATGTCCTTTTTCCCTCGCACAATAAGAGATACGAACAACGGTAAATATGTCCTATCGGAGAGTAGCAATGAATAGCATTGGTAGCTGCATGTTGGTATGAGTACTTAAAGCTAACCCTACTAACAGAATGTTTTTGCATGTTTTCTTTGCAATTTCTATCTTTTTTAAATAGTGTAGTTCTGACTACTATATTAATACTATTCCTTTTTTATGCATGATATGTAGTGCATGTTTGGTGAGAAATCACCCCCTGCCACACACCCTTGTGGTGGCTTGCAGGGTATTATGTAGATGTAGATGTAGATGTATGTAGATGTAGATGTAGTTACTAATCCTTTTAATATATGATATGCAATGCATGGTATGAAATCACCCCTGCCACACATCTTTAAGGTGGCACGCTGAGTATTATGTAGATGTAAGTCAGCAGAGGTTTCCTGGCGGAATTCATACCCTGGGCCCTTGGGGAGGAAACGAAAGACGTTCATTGCGTGGTAGTCGTTTCTCACAAAAGGTCTTCTTCACCGCTCCCTCAGCCTCTCAAACCCTATTTTATTTCTTGGGGTAAACACATACGTGAAATAATGGGTCAAGCTAATCGTAAACTGGGATTCATCAAAAGAGTACTGGGTAACTGTGACGATCATGTACGAGAAATCAGCTACTTTTCCCTTGTTAGACCTCATTTGGAATACGCTACCAGTGCATGGGATCCATACGAAATACGCCTAAATAATGAACTTGAACGTGTGCAGCGAAGATCGGCAAGATTTGTAAAGGGACGGTACGATAACTATATTCATCTACATCTACATCTACATAATACCCTGCAAGCCACCACAAGGGTGTGTGGCAGGGAGTGATTGCTCACCAAACATGCACTACATATCATGCATAAAAAAGGAATAGTATTAATATAGTAGTCAGAACTACACTATTTAAAAAAGATAGAAATTGCAATGCAAACATGCAAAAACATTCTGTTAGTAGGGTTAGCTTTAAGTACTCATACCAACATGCAGCTACCAATGCTATTCATTGCTACTCTCCGATAGGACATATTTACCGTTATTCGTATCTCTTATTGTGCGAGGGAAAAAGGACATTTTGAATCGGTCAGTTCGGCAATCAATTTCTCTAACTTTATGATTATGGTCCAGTCTGCCATAGTAAGTTGGGGTTCGTAAAATATTTTTAACATCATCACTGAAAATATTGCCTTGGAATTTGTGGAAGAGATTAAGTCTAAATTTCAACCTGCGATCTGACAATGATTCCCATTTCAATTCATTTAATAGACTGGTTACGCTAATATAATTATCGTATCGTCCCTTTACAAATCTTGCCGATCTTCGCTGCACACGTTCAAGTTCATTACTTAGACCGATTTCGTAGGGATCCCATACACTGGCAGCATATTCCAAATGAGGTCTAACAAGGGAAAAGTAGCTGATTTCTCGTACATGATCGTCACATTTACCCAATACTCTTTTAATGAAACCCAGTTTGCGATTCGCTTGACCCATTATTTCACGAATGTGTTTACCCCAGGAAAGATCATTTGTCAGTCTTATTCCAAGATATTTAATAGATTCCACGTTTGTTAATTCATTATTACTTATTTTGTAAGTGCTAGGGGGAGAGCTATTCTTTTTCCAAAAATTCATTACAAGACATTTCTTAAAGTTTAATTCTAACTGCCATGTATCACACCAAGTTTCAATTGCTTGTAGGTCAATATTTAAATATTCTTTATCATTCGGGCATAGAATTTCCCTGTACACTACTGCGTCATCGGCAAATAGACGAAGCTTACTTTTTACCACCTTTTGGATATCATTAATATACAAAAGGAATAGGAGTGGACCTATCACACTACCTTGTGGGACACCCGAAGTGACTTTAATTGCCGGTGAGGAAACACCGTCCAAAACAACCCTTTGAACCCGATCATGCAGAAAATCATTGATCCATGATATAATGTTACTGTCTAACCCATAAGATTTTAACTTCAAAATTAGTTTGCTGTGAGAAACCTTGTCAAAAGCCTTCTTGAAGTCGAGAAATATAGCATCCACTGGAATATTATTTTCGCCAGAAACTAAAATATCGTGGGAAAAGAGAGCAAGTTGGGTTTCACACGATCTGCTCTTTCGGAAGCCATGCTGGACATTGGACAATAAATTCTGGCTATCTAGGTGTCCCATGACTGAACTGACAATTATATGTTCTAGGACCTTGCATGAAATGGATGTGAGGGATATAGGTCTGTAGTTAGATGGCTGCTCCCTATCACCACTTTTAAAAATGGGTGTTACATCGGCTGCTTTCCAGTCCATCGGTACGACGTGTTCGGTCAGGGATTTATTAAATACTATTTCAAGGTAGGGGGAAATTTCGGATGCTAACTCTCTATATACGCGGGAGGGAATTTGATCAGGGCCAGGAGATTTGTTGGGGCTTATATCCTTAAGTAATTTTTCAATACCATTACAGGAAATGTCAATTGGTTTCATCAACCGCTGAAAGAGGTCAGGTAACACGATAGTTGAATCCCCTTTTATATATATATATATATATTAGCGTAACCAGTCTATCAAAATGAATTAAATGAGAATCATTGTCAGATCGCAGGTTGAAATGTAGACTTAATCTCTTAAATAAATTCCAAGATAATATTTTCAGTGATGACATTAAAAATATTTTGCGAACCCCAACTTACTATGGTAGACTGGACCATGATTACAAAATTAGAGAAATTGATTGCCGAACTGACAAATTCAAAATGTCCTTTTTCCCTCTTACAATTAGGGATATGAATAGCCGTAAATTTATCCAATATGAGTGTATCAATGGATAGCATACGTAGTTGCATGTTGGTATAAGGACTTGAAGGTAACCCAACTAACAGCATGTTTTTGCATGCTTGCTTTGCTATTTTTATCTTTTTTAAACAGTGAAGTTTAGACTAGGTTATTATTATTAATCCATATTCTTGCACGATATGTGAAACATTTTAGGTGTGAATTCACCCCCTGCCACACACCATTATGTTGGCTTGCCGGGTATTATGTACATGTAAATGAACCCCTCCTTTACCCTTTTACGGGCGAAGTACCATCCCCTGCCACTCTCCCTTAGCACATCATCCTCCCTCCCATTCATGTGTCGTATCCTTTAGTCCTCTCCCCTCCGATACCCCTCTCCCTCAATTGCCTTTGCCCCCCTCCCGGTCACTGTCGCGTGGCGAAATCTGCGTTCCCACGAGACATTGACCACAGGCGAAAACATCTACAAGGCCCGATTTTATTGTATATTAGATTTATAATTAGTCAGCAGATTATCGCATGTTTTTATGGGGTACTTCAAATCTTCTTGCCCAAATCAATAATATTGTTATTTATATTTATTTGTATTTAATAATTAAATTATATTAGATATTACACCCGGTGGTAATGGTTATCATTTTACTTTACTTAAACACTAGAAATGTTCACAAATCAATCTTGAAACAAATTGGAAAAAACTGCAAAACAATTATGAAATATAAATTCCCGTTACCGTTTGCAATTTGTGCGACGAAATCTCTTTTTGAAATCCATGTGACTTTTTGGGAAAGCGTTTAAGACTTATGCAGGTAAGGCATTACACTTCTCTATCGTTCTGTTTGTGAAGGAAAATATTTTGTATCAGTTCTTTGTTGCCGAGCCGTTTTCATACTCTCAAAGCTTGAAAAATGTAGTGGATTGAAAATTGTGCTTGAAACTAAGCCAAGGAACCATCTGCCTATCCTACATCTACAAAATACCCCGAAAGTCACCATAACGGCTATTAATATCCCTAATTGTACAGGAAAAAAGGGCATTTTAAAATTGTCAGGTCGGCAATCATATTCTCTAATTTTGCGTTTATGGTCCAGTCAACCACAATAAGTTGGAGTTCACAAAATATTTATAACGTCATCAGTGAAAATATTATCTTGGATTTGATTTGAGAGATTGAGTCTAAAGTCAACCTACGACCTGACAATCATACCCATTTTGATCCAATTAACAGACTGGTAACGAATAGACTGGCTATTATACCCTTCGTAACCAATAGTGCTGGCAAAAGTCGTTTCACAGGAAGCAATAATTTGTGCTACTTGAAACTGTGTTCAATGGTGAAAATTATGGTGATGAATGCGTTGAAAGAGAAAAGAAACTGTGTTCCTCGGCGTCGTTCATGATTTTGCGAAGTTTTTCCTTGCAATTTGTAACATTATACGCTGTAATTTTCCTCGTGAATCTCTCAATGCATTAAGTAACATAATGTCCAACCTAGTGTAAAACAACCTTAATTGCCGCAGCGTCTTCACGTCCTAATAAACTAGCATCTCTCAACGAGAGAGGCGAACAGATCCATTGCTCTGCCTCACATCCGACGGAAAGCGTACTAACTTTGAACTCGCCGCTCAAGGACCGAGATTGTACCAAATATTGCCTCGTTCGGGATACGATTACCTCTCTACACGATAGGAAGCCTGTACTTTTTCGGAAAATTGCTAATACACCCTCTATATTTGAAAGCAGTGATGGAAAAGCCAAGTAAATAGACCTATTTCTCTCACATCAATCTCATACTGTATTTGAAAACATGGTAGTCAGTTCGATAATGAGGCATTTGGATAGCACAATCGTTATGATGAACTGCTTTTCCCATTTAAGTACATGACTCTCGCTATTTTTTTCTTAATTTCGACAACTACCGCTTTGCAATCGTTGATACCCTCACTGATATCCACTCATTCTCACTGACAGAGTGGAGGTGGACTTTTTATCACAAACAAAAAAGATCCACCTTGACCAGGAGCCCCCTGATAACGGGTCAGGTACTCAGCCAATTGAGCTGGCAAGGCTTCCATCTCCCCTGCGAATTTCTAGAGGCATCAAAGGAAAATATGTTAATGATGATACATCTACATCTACGTAATGCCCTGCGAGCTACCACGAGGATGTGTGGCAGGGGAAATAATTATTCTTTTGTAAAGGTACAAATCATACTTGCTGGATGAATTTTTCAATGAGATATATACGTGATTGAATGGTGACGAAGTGTTTTACGGAAATAGAAAATCATTCCCTTAACTTCCCAAAACAATTGCCTCCATTGAGATATGAACTCTCGACCCCTGGTTTACAAGACCAGTGCTCTGTTTGTTTATCTAATAATATGTTTCACAATAACAAAAGTTTTTTTACACATTTTTTCTTAAATATTTCTATTTACATAAAGACATAAAAGTATTAAAATAAGTGTTAAGTTGGACACTCCACTGACATTTTCGTTCTTCTTTTGTCACTCTTTTTACTCACGTATCACTGTACATTTCCGTAGCTGTTCTCTGTTCCTTTTTGTCGTCCGTTGAATAAAGACGTGTGTAATAAACTCTGGTGTTTGCCTCAGTTATTAATCGCATCAATAAGTACAATATATTTTTTAAATAATTTATTCTAGTCTAGGTTTAACATGTTTTTTTAAATTTGTTTTACTTAGCAAATCAGTGTATAGAATTTTTGTTACGTTTATATAAAAATATCCATTAGAAAAAATTTTCTAACCATTTTTTCACTGCCAGCTGAAAGTAACCATTTATATATATTACACACTTTTATTCTTAATTCTTCTTTGATGTTTTCTTGTTTATTTTTGCTGTATAAAAAAGTCGAAACCAGTTCAGATAATATAACGTTCTTGCTGCTTGGGAAGGAGTTAAAATTCAATTCAACTAAATCCTTGACCCCAATGTCACCTGCTCCAAAGGTGTCAAGTTCTTTGAAAATTATTTTGATTGTTTGCCATTCGCGGGATTCCGGAGGGCAGCCTGGGACGTGTTGCGTCGTTTCGTCGAGACGTTCTCAAGCGGAACAGAGTGGCCAAAGCCAATTTGCTGGCCAAAGGTCACCTCACTTCTTTCTCCAGGGATCCCTCAACTTTGAAAAAATTGGCCCATGATTTCATTCCTGGTGGGGGAGGGTCCCCGACATAATTTCTTGTGGTTTCGTTGTAGTATATTTTTTTGATGCTTTCTGTACCTGAGTGTTTTTTTTATAAAATCATTGGCATCCTCGATTGTCTCACGAAAATAGTGCTTTTTTGATTTAGTCAGGCTTTCGGTTAGTAGAATTATTCTTGCTCTATCGTCATTTCGAGTAATGTCTGCTATCTTTTTTAAAAAATATTATATAACCCTTTCCGAAGGCTTTTAGGCTGAAATTTCAACTTAATCTCCTAAATAAATTCCAAGATAATATTTTCACAGATTACGTTAAAAATATTTTGCGATTCCCAACTTACGACCTATGGTAGACTGGACCATAATCACAGAATCAAATAAATTGATTGCCGAAATGAGAGAATCAAAATGCCCGTTTCTCCTCGTACAATTAGAGATATGAATAACGGCAAATATATCCTATACAAGTGTATCAATGGTTAGCATACGTACTTGCATGTTGATATAAGGACTTTAATCATCATGTTTTTTCATGTTTGCTTTTATATTTTTTTTAAATAGTTAAGTTTAGAACAGTGTATAAATACTAATATTTTTTATGCATGATATGCAGTGCATTTTTGGTGAGAATTCACCCCCTGCCACACACCTTTATCGTGGCTTGCAGGGTATTATGTACGATAGTAGCAATGGCTAGCATAGGTAGCTGCATGTTGGTATGAAGACTTAAGCTAACCCAACTAACAGCATGTTTTTGCATGCTTGCTTTGCAATTACTATCTTTTTTAAATCTACATCTACATCTACATAACACCCTGCAAGCCACCATAAAGGTGTGTGGCAGGGGGTGAACTCTCACCAAACATGCACTACATATCATGCATAAAAAAGGATCAGTACTTGTATAGGTACTGTTCAAAACTACGCTATTTAAAAAAAGATAAAAATACCAAAGCATGAATGCAAAAACATGCTGTTAGTTGGGATAGCTTTAAGTCCTTATACCAACATTCAGCTACCAATGTTATCCATTGCTACACTCGTACTGGATACATTTACCGTTATTCATTTCCCTAATAGTACGAGGAAAAAAGGACATTTCGAATCTGTCAGTTCGGCAATCAATTTCTCTAATTTTGTGATTATGGTCCAGTCTACCATAGTATTAAGTTGGGGTCCGCAAAATATTTTTAACATCATCATTGAAAATATGGTCTTGGAATTTGTTTAAGAGATTGTCTAAATTTCAACCTGCGATCTGACAATGATTCCCAATTTAATTCATTTAATAGACTGGTTACGCTAATAAGGTTATCATACCGGCCCTTTACAAATCTTGCCGATCTTCGCTGCACACGTTCAAGTTCGTTATTTAGACCGATTTCGTAGGGATCCCATACAGATATAGTGAAGTTCTGACTAGTATATTAATACTATTTCTATTTGATGCATGATATGTAGTGTATGTTTGAGAAATCACCCGCTGCCACACACCTTTATGGTGGCTTGCAGCGAATTATGTAGATGTGGATGATGTGGATGTACGATGATTTGTCACGAAAACCGGGTGTCGCACGCAGAGTAAAGCTCAGGATCATCTATTGCGATTGTAACTGAAAACGTAATTGCCCCAGTGCTTGCGACGTGCAGTCCTTCCCCCACATTACCACAGCGGGAGCGGGAGGAGGGCAAGTAATTGCGCAGATGGGATGTGACTCAGGGGCACGTGCCTCGTTGACTCACGCCTAACTCCCCAACACTTCCCATCCCACGCGAATATCCAGTTTCTCATGGGACAGATGACTAGGGGGGAAATGTTCTTGTGAACAGATCGGTACAGGATGGGGTGGATCTATGTAAAGGGATTCCCGCAGCCGAATTCACGGGGTAGTCAGCACTGATTTCCCCCTCCCGTCAGTCCACGGCAGCCGAACATGAAATATCGCGAACCTCCGTCAGTGGATACGCCAAGTTCGATATCCAATCCGCTGAAGTCGTGCGATATGTGTCAGATGAAAATAGCATAAAAATTAATGTGTTTAGGTGTACATAAACTGTATAGTCAGCAAGCTGTATACAGAGATTTTTGCAGAGGGTGAATCATCTATAAACCTATATCTAAAACCCAAACGGTAAAGAATATTTAAATGATGACCTACAAGCAATTGAAAATTGGTGTGATATATGGCAGTTTTAATTAAATTTAAAAAAATGTGCTGTAATAAATTTTTGGAAAAAGAATAGTTCTCCTCCTAGCACATACAAAATAAGTAATAATGAAATAACAAACGTGGAATCCATTAAATATCTTGGAATAAGACTGACACATGATCTTTCCTGGGGTAAACACATACGTGAAATAATGAGTCAAGCTAATCGTAGACTGGGATTCATCAAAAGAGTACAGGGTAAATGTGAAGATCATGTACGAGAAATCAGCTACTTTTCCCTTGTTAGACCTCATTTGGAATATGCTGCCAGTGTATGGGATCCCTACGAAATCGGTCTAAATAATGAACTTGAACGTGTGCAGCGAAGATCAGCAAGATTTGTAAAGGGACGATACGAAAACTATATTAGCGTAACCAGTCTATGAATTAAAATGGGAATCATTGTCAGATCGCAGGTTGAAATTTAGACTTAATCTCCTAAATAAATTCCAAGACAATATTTTCAGTGATGATGTTAAAAATATTTTGCGAACCCCGACTTACTATGGCAGACTGGACCATAATCATAAAGTTAGAGAAATTGATTGCCGAACTGATATATTCAAAATGTCCTTTTTCCCTCGTACAATTAGAGATACGAATAACGGTAAATATGTCCTATCGGAGAGTAGCAATGGATAGCGTTGGTAGCTGAATGTTGGTATGAGTGCTTAAAGCTAACCCTACTAACAGAATGTTTTTTCATGTTTACTTTGCAATTTCTATCTATTTTAAATAGTGAAGTTCAGACTAGTATATTAATACTATTCCTTTTTTACGTATGGTATGTAGTGCATGTTTGGTGAGAAATCACCCCCTGCCACACACCTTTGTGGTGGCTTGCAGGGTATTATGTAGATGTAGATAGATGTAGATGTGGATACGCCAAGTTTGCGTTCGATATCCAATCCACTAAAGTCGTGCGATATGTGTCAGATGAAAATAGTATAAAAATTAATGGGTTTACTACTACCTCTTTTCTCCTCCATCTCCCACGACGGAGCTGCCGGTACGCGTATAGAAACATCTAGATAAATAATAAGCGATATTGTCCTTATTAGTGATATTTAATGTAAATGTTATTAGTACCAGCATTTCATTCATCGTACATCGTACAGCATACAACAGTACCAATCAGTTTTCAATTGACCGATTGTTTCGAAGTTAGCAGGGGTTTGCGTTGTTAACAACAAATCCATCAATTTTAGTGGTAAAAACAATTTGTTTTCTGCAAACTGTTACTAATAGATCTGGCTTTCTTCTATCAAAATCGCAAGTTCTTGGAACAAAAACTACGGGAATACCAAGCGCTCAAAGTTGGGCAACTTGATTTTACGCGCAAGAAACGGGTACTTTTTTGAGAAAAAATTAAGTACAGGAAATACTATGGAGCCGAAGATGTTTTGAAGTAAATGATCCAACGTAGAAATGAACTCTCTCTCGTATGCTTTTTATTGTATTGAAATTGATCGCTTCGTTTAGACGACAGAGCTCCTCAAACTCGGGTGTCTTGCTTTTTTTTAGAGACATTAGGTGTACATACACTG
This sequence comes from Platycnemis pennipes, assembly GCA_933228895.1. NCBI lineage: Eukaryota > Metazoa > Arthropoda > Insecta > Odonata > Platycnemididae > Platycnemis > Platycnemis pennipes. The sequence continues at coordinate 48,141,539 of OW121852.1, read as the reverse complement.
TAGAGTCAGCAAGCTATATAGAGGGATTGTTGCGGAGGGTGAATCATCTCTAAACGTACATCTATTTAATTGCGCAAATGTAGATCAAGTCAGGATAACTCTAATTTTCAACATTAAGGATGGCCGCGCGGTCAAAAGCGCCAGACTCAAGATAATTCTTGGCTTGCATTAGTAGGTGCTTGAGAGTTTTGGTCCTCGTACGTGGGCGTGGGTTCGAATCCCACTTCTGAAAAATATTTTCAAGATTATTGCAAGAATCAAAATGAAAATCATAGTTGTAGGTTGAAATTTAGACAAACTCATAAATAAATTCCAAGCTAACGCTTTCACTAATTATAAAAAATATATTTTGCGAACTCCCAACTTACCTTGGTAGACATACACACTAGTGATGAGCGATATATCGCTAACTGTGATTGAATCACTGATACTGAAAAGTAACAGTCGCAACCTGTGATTCCATTTCGGCGTAACCTGTGATTTGTGATTAGGAGTGATCTGCGATCTTTGGGGTTGCCGCTAACAGCTGCCGCGCGTACCGCTATGCGATTGAGAATAATGCGATTGAGAATTGTGAAAACTGATTAGCCTGTGATTCTGTCAACTGCCAACGTTCAAAATGGAGAAAAGGAGGAAAACCAGTGAAATTTGGAACTTTTTTACCGTTGTCAATGGAGAGATTGCATCTTGCAATTTATGCTAACAAAAGCTTTGCTATAGAACGTCGATGACCAATTTAAAGAAACATATTAGGTCAAAACATCCCACTGTGATGCTGCCTCCTACTGCAAGGCTTGCTTGCGTAACTGGGGTGCTTATACATGTTTACTTGATTTCTGCAGATAATACGAAATTGTTGCTTAAACTTCTCTAGTGTCGTTTTAATCCGGTCATTTGCCGTTATGTAGTAGTTAATATTTATTTTTGTTTTTGGTTATCCTTCTTGTGATTTCCCGAAGAAAAGGCTGGGCTGGAAATGACTTTTAGTACAGTAAAAGTCAATATTCCTAAGACTTTAGATATATAGTGAAATTCCTCGTTACTTTAAAGTAATGTTTTGCATAAATTGGTAGTTTTGGGAAGGTCCTGACGATATATATGATCTTCCCCAAACTAAATATATATTTCCAGCTAGCTGTTGCATATATTCCGGATTTGTATATTTAGGCAGTTTGAAGAAGTGGAAACTCACTCATTCGATCTTGGCATACTTTTCAGAATTTTGCACTGGCATCGGAACCCGACTCGCCGACTGAGGAAGCAACGGTAACTGATAACAGATCTGAAATTAGTGTATCATCTTTACGTCAGCTATCAGAAACCGTTGCCGAAGGCCCTTCAACCTCTACGGGAAAACGACATCAGCAACGCCAAATGACTATTCCATGATTCGCCCCAAAAAACCTTTCCTTCGAAAGAAAAAACTCATCGACCAAAAGTTATTGGGACTATTTATAAAAGATCTACAGCCATTTAGTATGGTTGAGGACAAAGGGTTTAAGGAATTAATGGAAGTGGCATTTCAAAACTATGAAATTCCAAGCAGGCATCGTTTGTCAAATACACTAATTCCTGCAATGTATGAAGAATGCGCTTATTGCGTGCGAAAAATCCTCAGCGAATCAAAAAGTGTGTGTTTAACCACAGACTGTTGGTCATCAGCGAGCTCTAAAGGGTATATAGCTGTTACCGTGCATTTTTGGAACAAGAACTTCCAACTGATTTCCGTGCTGTTGGAGTGTGCAGAAATGAGCGTTCAGCACACTAGCAAAAATTTGGCTGAAGAAATTTCGAGAATTACCTCGTTTTGGGAGGTAGATGGCAAAGTTATTTTGGCCGTTTCCGACAACCCGCGAACATCAAAGCGGCAATAACGAAATAGTTGTCCTGGAAACACCTAGGTTGCTTTGCGCATAGTATCAACTTAGTTGTCCACGAAGGACTGAAAAATACAGAAATAATTTCCCTAATTGACAAGGTTAAAATCATTGTGAAGCATTTTCGGCGTCATATTACGTCGAATGCGTTGTTGATGAGAACGCAAGAAAATCGTGGAGAGCAACCACTCAGACTTATTCAAGACGTCCCGACGAGATGGAATTCTACTTTCTACATGATACGGAGGTTTGTTGAGCTGGAGATGACAATAAGGAGCACAATAGGGTTGATCGATAAGGATTTGCCAATTTTAAGCACAGAAGAATGGAAAATTATAATTACTATAGTAATGGATTACTATAGTAATCAATTAGTTTCTGTATTAAAGCCCTTTGAGGGTGTCACTAAAACGATTAGCGGTGAGAACTATCTCACAGCATCAATGGTGATTCCCCTCGTCAATGGACTGCAGGCTGTCTGCCAGAGCTTGATGAAAAGACATTTTACTCCACCAATCTTAAATGTAGTTTCGACCTTAAAAAATGCTTTGACAACGAGATTTGGAAACGTGGAGTGCAGTAATACCCTTGCCGTATGCACGTTTCTGGATCCAAGGTTCAAACATATAGAATTTTCAGGTCAAAATTCCGCTGACCATGCTAAATCACTGGTCACCAGTGCCTTGGCCACAATGTTGGCTAAGAATGGAAGAAATACGGGCCAGGATATTGTTGAGGCAGAACCGAACCCGGTGTACTCGGGTATTCCCGAATCAGTTTATTACATTCAATAAACAATCAAAGAAGTTTATCATTTTTGTAATTTCAAGTTACCATTTAAGGAGAAGGGTTGCATTTCTCAGCCAGATAGGTATATATATCTCTCCAAAAGTTTATAATAAACAGTATTTTTTTATCACTTTATCGAAGAGTCTTTCTCTTTTATCGTGCAGTTGGATATACTGGAACGCTAACATCCTGAAATGGCCAGTCCCCTAAAATGTGATTGCGATTGTCGTTTCTATACTAAACTACTATATGTCGTGTCAATTCTAAAATGTGATCGCAATCACATTTTATAATCACAGTGATTGTAACGGAACAGTCACATTTAAGGAGGTGACAAGAAAATCACAGTTAAGACCATCCCTAATACACACATAATCACCAAATTAGAGAAATTGATTACCGAACTGAAGATTCAAAATTTCCTTTATTCCTCCCACAATTGGGGAGATGAAATGTTGTAAATGTATCCAATAGCATAAATACGAGTGTATCAGTGGGTAGCATAGGCAGCTGCATAAGGACTTTAAGATAACCCAACTAGCAGCATGTTTTTGTATGCTTGCTTTGCAAATTTTAACTTTTTTAAATTGTGAAGTTTTGACTAGTATATTATTACAAATCCTTTTTTATGCATGACATGCTATGCATGTCTGGTGTGAATTCACCACCTGCCACACACATTTATGGCGGCTTGCAGGGTATCATGTAGATGTTTATGGTGGCTTGCAGGGTATTATGTAGATGTAGTTGATGACGAGAAAACAAGAAAAAGACGCCCCAATTTTACTTACTGCCTCTCTGCTCATATTGCCGTTATCCCCCAATCATCCTCCACAAGTTGTCCCCGCCTCCTTAATCCGACATCCTGAGAAATGTTTTGCTCAATCCTCAGCTTTCTGAGCATATTTCTAAGAAGTAATTTTCTGCTGCTTGCGTGATTTAACTAATCGACGGACAGCCTTCGCCATTTCCGCTTTTCTTTTTTTTTCGGAAATAGGAATCCAAGATGCTGTTTTAAAGTCCCCGGACGCATTCCCTCTTCAACAGCCCACGAATAACATAATGTATTCCTAAAGGCCGTTTTACACGGTGAATGATCATGCGAATGAAATCATGCGCATGAAGTTCATGCGTCGTGTAATACGGAAATCTCCTCGCAAGAAATTCATTCGCATGATCATGCGATCAAGATTAGAACGTTCTAATTTTGATCGCGTGATACCTTGATTGAACACATTTTACGAGCGCACGACGTTCGTCTTTATTTTATGAGCGAGAATTCAAATTAAACAAGTGCAGGACGAAATGAAATTATAATTGGTTTTCGGAGCTTTTCGTGCTTATGCAATTAATTGGCGTGCCCATATATAACATTATGTACTTCTTATAGGTAATTTATATAGGCATTCACCAGGTGAAGTTCTTCAATTTATCACGTTTTGGGCGAAGGTTGAGTTGAAAATAATATATTATGCAGGTATTCTAAGATTTTGATAATTCTTGTGACAAGCAGGTATAGGGCAATAAATTATTAGGACAGAACATGAAAATTATAACTCAAAACAATACTTTGAAATAACTCCATCGGCACTTTACCGTTGTCTCTCATGCCATTCATGAGGATGTCACCTGTTGTTTGTTATCACAGCTACCATGAACTGGTATAAATTAGAACAAATAGCACGTATATAACCTTTAAATAGTACACTTTCTATTTCGATAGATGCTTCTACACACTTCATGCATAATTAAACTTATTTTACCCTCATGAATTCTTGCCGAGCAATCAGGGAACGTTATAACCGCACGGTCATGATACGATTCGCCCGTCGCTAAAAATCTTAGCGTGACAGCCAGCCGGAAACGAATGGCAAAATGTCAATATAATTGTAAACATGTACATCAAAGGTTGAATAAGAATCTCTTGTCACAGTAATTGCTTCTCTCGTCGTCGTGTCCGATCTTTCATAACCATGTCAAGTGAGATTTAATATAGTATGAAATTGCACCAGCGTCTTTCTAAATAAATTACGATAGGCCTAACAGTCCTATAATAACAGTTCATTTTGAATCAGGCCTAGCATACCTTGACCTCTATTTCTCTTCTCTCCTTCTAGCTTTCTGCGGCAAAATGGTGGCCACCACCATTGTAATGGACACTGTAACAGTAGACGCGAAAATTAAACCATACCGATCCATCTTTTAGAGCTCTACTTTACTTCAGATCAACTTAAACCTCAGTATCTAGAAAGCTTCGTTTAATGAATATTATAATTACTAAATATACACCATACTTTTTTTAATCTATCGTGTATATCCGACGACGCAGACGACATAAACAAACCATTCCGACCAATTTCGAACATCGATACAGCTGCTTTGGTCGGAAATCTCCCGTGAATCGATATGTACAATCGATAGACCTACCACTGCGCATCCTTTCTGCACAGAACATTCAAGGAATTAATTCGAATGATCATTCACCGCGTAAAACACCCTAAGCGGAAGCAATTTCAGGTCATCACTTAAATTCATTCACGAATGAATTCATTGGAATGATCATTCACCGTGTAAACCGGCCTTAAGGTTCTCCTTGGATTCGATTACGCAATTTTGAGATACACAGGAAACCGGCATTTGAAATGGAGCCCCTACTTAACACCGGAAATCTCTCTCACCTTCTCGGGTAAATTTGACATTTCTTGATATTTTTTGTTTGAATTAAACCTTGCCGGGCGTTACTTCATATATATTAGACGCACTCAGAATTTAAGTAGCGTAAAGAAGAAATAAATAATTATTTTAATCATGATGCACACACCTTGCAGTAATTTGCTCCGTTTCCGCATTTACCAGAACGCATGTTAAAATTAAGACTAAACCTTTCTGTCTACGTAATTCAGGTGTCCCACAAAGTAGTGTGATAGGTCCACTCCTGTTCCTTCTGTACATAAATGATATCAATAATGTGGTCAAACGTAAGCTTCGTCTATTTGCCAATGACGCTGTAGTTCACAGGGAAATTCTATGCCCAAATGATAGAGAATATATAAGTGATGACCTACAAGCAATTAAAAAATAGTGTGATACATGGCAGTTTTACAGAAATACAGAATTAAATTTTAAAATATGTGTAGTATTGAATTTTTGGAAAAAGAATTGTTCCCCTCCTAGTTCTTACAAAATAAGTAATAATGAGATAACAAACGTGGAATCCATTAAATATCTTGGAATAAGACTGACACATGATGATAAGACACTAGATATAGCACTTATTCCACAGGTTTTTATTAGTGGTACAACGCGTTTCAGCGGATAAGCCATCATCAGGTACTTATGGTACTGCTCCTGATGAAAAGAGAAGCTGAGGTAATCTACTGTGGGCAACATACGAACGGCCACAAAGAATTTTATCACAGCCATTAAGAGGAAAAGTCTTAATTGAAGGTCCAAAATCAGATGTTGTTGGGTCTTTATTTTGTTATTGCTATGTTTGAAATGTATTTTATGTCGTTCTATTTAAGGACAGATCGCAGATCATTGTCTTATTGTATCTTTGTCATATTGCAGGTTGAAATTTAGATTTAATCTCCTAAATTAATTCCAAGATAATATTTCCGGTGATGACGTTAAAAATATTTTGCGAACCCAAACTTACTATGGTAGATTGGATCATGATTACAAAATAAGACAAATTGATTTCCGAACTGACACATTCAAAATGTCATTTTTTCCTCGTACAATTAGGGATATGAATAGCGGTAAATATATCGAGTAAATAATACGAGTGAATCAATCCATAGCATAGGTAGTTGTATGTTGGTATAAGGACTTGAAGGTAACCCAACTAACAGCGCGTTTTGGCATGCTAACTTTGCTATTTTTATCTTTTTAAATAGTGAAGTTTATACTAATATATTAAAACTAATCCTTTTAAATGCATGATATGTAGTGCATGTTTGGTGAGAATTAACCCCTGCCACACACCTTTATGGTGGCTTGCAGGGTATTATGCAGATGTAGACAGTCATAGTTAACGTTTCACGTGTCTCGTAAAGGCATGTCCAATTTTTCCTCGGGATTGCAACATAGTGCCTCTCAGTTGCATGTAAGTAGTGTATACATGGTGTAGTATTTTTTTGCATGTCTGCATAGTAGTTAGTTTAATCTTATTCTCTCTGAATATAATTCATGCCTGGTGACGGTTCCCCCCTGTCACACACCCTAATGGTAGCAGGATACAGGAAATTAGGTACATTTACGTTCCTACGAATAAAACACTTTCTTCTTGATAGGTCAGGAACATTATGTTTGATTTCGATTGGTTCTTCAGTCGATTCTCCCATCAGCTAACCTCTTCATATTTGATTACTTTTATTAATGAAAATAAATACGCGGCCCAATAGGTAACTTTAACACAATTTCCATTGGTAGGAATGAAATATTAAGGTTTGATTTTAAGTCTTTTTTCCACTCAATTTCTACCCCGCGGACTATCCCAGGATGACACGAACTTTTTGATGACGACATGTTTCTTTTTAATCCTGACTAAGACAGCGGGAAAAGATCAAATATTCATGTGGAGAAGGCAGCATTACTGGATTGTTATTGAGCCTATTTAGGGCAAAGCATCTAAGGGATACTCTAAGAGCCACCGTGACGTTGTTTGTGGCAGGAGGTTAAATCTACGTCTACGTAAACCCTACAAGCCACCATAAAGGTGTGTGGTAGGGGGTGGGGGCTGGTCAAATATCTCCATACACGATTTACCTACGCTCAATACAAGAGGTAAAATGCTACTATCAGGAAATATGTTAGATAAGCATTCACGAGACAAGTGCAACTAAATTATTAACATATAAATATGTATATGATAATCATTTATAGGTCATGCTTTTATTAAAAATATATTATTTTTTTAATTCCCAGAGCGTGCATTAGTCCCTGGTATGCTCGTGCATGAGTTAGGAACGCTTGTATATTGTAGTTTATCGATGAGTAGTTTTATGTTGGTATAAAGGCTCATGGCAAGCCAAACTAACATCACGTTTATGCGCGCCTTAATTTCTTTTTAAATAGGTGTGATTCAACGAAAATACGGCTACTGATAAATAAATTAATTGAATATGCATGATAATTTCCCCCAGCCACAAACCATAAAGGTGGCTTGCATGGCATTATTGTAGATGTAGATCAAAAGTGGTGTATGTTTGGTGTATATTCACCTCAGACCGCGCACCTTTACTGTGTTTTGTGGGATGTTAAGTAGATGTAAGGTCAGGGTATGTATGGGTTCAATAGAGAGAGGCTATCCGGTGCTAGCGATAGCCTAACAACATATAGACCACTGGTTCGAATTCCGCCTCTGGCAGGTACGTAGTGCTAGCCTTATTACTAAAATTAAGCATAGGATTAAGTTAAATTACACGGTATGATACAATCAAAGCCATATCAGGGTTTATAGGAGTTTTTCATTTTCATTTTCCCTGACTTTTCCATGATTTCCAGACCATTGTTAGTGATTTTCCCTGACTTTTGAGCACCTGAATACTCCAAGATTTCGGTCAATTATAGAGATAAAAGTGGTAGTAAGGAAGCAGAGATCTCTAAACTAATCAAAAATTGTATGTTTATTATCATATTAATAACATGAACTTCCAGTAGTAAGATATCAACAACTTTAAGTCAACAAAATAAAAATTATCATTCCTTACATTGATATGCCTTCAGAAAGGGTTTTAATTGCAGAAAAAGATATGCAAAGAAGGCTAACCTGGCTTTTCCTTCAAGCCTGATGTCATGTTAAAGAACCTCTTTGAATCAATCTAAATTTTTTCTTCCTCACATCCTTCTACAAATTTAGCTAAGTGACTTCAAATTTGACTGAGAATAACTTTTTCCTCGCCAGAGGGACAAAGCGAAGCATTCCTGGCGAAACCGCAAGGGAATGAAAATGAAAATATGAATGGCACACCTTTCACCAATCTTTTCACCAAATCGTGCAGGCAATAGCCAGAAAGAACCAGAATAGGGCTGCCTCCTCCACAGCGACGCCGGCCTGAGGCCAGTCGTCCCCTCCTTCACCCTCCTTCTCCGCTCCTATGCGCAGTTTTTGATCTCTTGGCATTTACAGGTGATAAATTTGGAAATTTGAACATTTTGCGATTTTTTCCTGACCACATGTTAAATTCCCTGACTTTTCCAGGATTTCCATGGCCGTTTTCCTTTTCCCTGACCTTTCCAGGTTTTCCAGGATTTCCAGGTTCCTATAAACCCTGCATATGGAGCGACTTAGAACCTATTTCTACTTCTTAAGGAGCGGTGCATTAGAAAAAAACATAGAATCCAATTTGTATTAATAGTTACAACTCTGTTCCTGGGGTAGAGCCACGTAGAGCACTTCAGGGGTAAGTACTGAGCACGTATGGGGTTAAACTATTCTACTAACGGACCATGATTCAATTTTCATGATAAGTAAAGAGATACTCTTACTCACCTGACACATAAATCATAACGAAGCTCACGCTGTGCTCCGAAATTTGAGCGGCGGAGACCGGTCACAGAACTCGACCTGGAATTCCAGGAAGAAAAGAGAATTAAAGGAGATTCCAAGGATTTCGAGGGAGTTCGGGAACACATAATCAAAGGGATGGGATAGGGTCAAGTGTTTACAGTCAAAGCCCGATACTGCCTTAGGCAACACAATCAGTCACGCATCGTTAACTCTTTGAAAGTAATGATTTCTCTTCAGGTTTAATGGCAAAATTAACTTTTTTTTAACTTATAGAAGCCGTTCATTTTCCGTTTCTATAACGAAAAATGACCTGAGGTTGGCGGCGTCCATAGCAGCGACTTTGTTGAAGAGTGGGCGGCAGCCCTATAAATCTGTCCACGGAAAATAAAATATTATCTTAACGCAGGAAATGCGAACAAAAAGAAAGTAGGTGGTGCGGTGAACTACCTTTAACGGTCTATTATTTTTTAGATTAAATTTATTTCTGCTGTCTTGTTAATTTTACAGGACGCAAAATCCCTCTAATTTATTTTTTTTAAATTCAATACTATATTTTAGCGATAAAATGTGTTTGCTCTGCGTATTGGGAAAAAAAGGCGTCAATCACGAACAGGAACGTAATATTCTACCAAACTGTTGAAGAGCATAACTTTTCTCACATTTCATTCGATTCCAAATTAGTTTCTGCCCTGCATTATATTCACCTCGTAGGCTAGGTAGGCTATCTCTTAAATAAATTCCAAGATAATATTTTCAGTGACGACGTTAAAAATATTTTGCGAACCCCAACTTAATATAGTACACTGGACCATAATCACAAAATTAGAGAAATTGATTACCGAACTGACAGATTCAAAATGTCCTTTTTTTGTACAATTAGGAATATGAATAGCGGTAAATTTATCCAATAGGAGTGTATCAATGGATAGCATAGGTAGTTGCATATTGTTATAAGGACTTTATTCTAACAAGTAAGTTCATAATGTAATATAATGCAAGTATACTCATAATGTAATTATTAATCCTTTTTAATGTATGATATGAATGGAATAGGAGGGAATTATAGGTTAATAGAAATGGAAATAGAGTGGAAATATAGGTTATATAGAGCAGGTCGCGAGTGACGTGAAAGAGAGGAATTACGTTAAAATGAAAAGGTTGGCCAATAGAAGAATCTAGTGGAGGGCTGCGTCAAACCAATCACAGGATTGTAGACCCATGATGATGATGTAATGTATGTTTGGCGTGAATTCACCTCCTGCCCCACACCTTTACATCTACATCTACGCGATACCCTGCAAGCCACCGTGGGGGTGTGTGGCACGGAGTGAAGATCACCAAGTATACGCTATTGACATTCAAACAAGCAACTATAGGGTCTCATACAACAAGATTTTTAGTATCTATAGTATTTAAGAGATTAATACATGCATCGTACCTACACTACAGACTACTCTAAAAATGACATTTTGAACCTATCGGTACAACTATCTATCTCACTAATCTTTAACTGTGTCCGTCGAGATGTAGTGGAATGATATCATGATAAGACATAAGATATAACACTTATATTAGTGGTACAACGCGTTTCAGCGGTTACGCCATCATCGGGTACATGGCCTATAGCCATACACGGTAACTGATTATGGCTTAACCGCTGAAACGCGTTGTACCACTAATAAAAACCAGTGGAATAAGGGCTATATCTTGGTTCTTATCACTAAACTCATTTATCTGATGGAATATAGCATAATACACCGGGTTTTTTAAAATACTATTTTTATATTTTAATTAACTTGGGGCAGCATATTTGCCGGATGTTTCTTCCCTAAGATAATTCCTTAGTGATTGTTAAACCTAAGTTATTGTTTCAACAGTTTCGATTTTCGTATTACCTATGCTATAGGATCACTACAACGAATTATTCCTCCTCCAAAAAGTAATATCTACACACTTTTCAAGGTTATGTTCAAACTTCAATTTGTCGCACCATTCCTGAATTGCATCTAAATCCTTCTAAGCGATTCTCTATCTTATACTTTTGAAATACCCCTGTACACTACGGCATAGTCCGCAAAAAGTCTAAGCTTACTATTAACTACGGTACTCAAACTTTTTATGCATAAATGGAATAAAAGCGGACCTATTGCGCTACCCTGGGGAACTCCCGATGTGACTTTGACCGTGTCCGAGATGATACCATCCATAACAACCCTCTGCTTCCGCCCACTTAAGAATTCTTTTATACAGCATACAACCCTTTATTTATACCAAAACTCTCTAACTTCAAGATTAAGCCCTTCGGTGGCTTGCAGGGTAATATGTAGATGTAGATAAACGTAGATTTAAGACCCGAAACGGATTTATGCAACTCAGCAGAAGTTTCCGAAATCGCGCATGACTTGCCCGATGAAGAAACAACCCTCCTTCCACCCTCCCTGCTAAGAGTCTCGCGGTCGGAAGACGGCAACAATGGGCAGGCAGGGGTGACGCCGTGGACCCAAACAGCCACACTCGCAAACGGAGAGTAGGGACCGCGAAACTGGACGAATGCACACGAGAAAAACTCGACACACATTTCGGAAACCTTTTATTTTCCTCCGCACACGGACGGCGTCCCAATTCTATTTTTAGAGGCCAGGTGAATGGTGGCGGTGACCACCTACCCACCCACCCGTCTTCTCCCCACCTCCGGGACTATGCATCTACATCCCCTTTTTCCCTTCTCCTCTCCCTTAGTCGAACCTCAATGGTTGGGCAAGGCACGAAAACTGTGAACTTGATTCCAAGAATAGCCAAGCGTATTCCAATGCATCTACATCTACATAATACCCTGCAAGCCACCATAAAGGTGTGTGGCAGGGGGTGATTGCTCACCAAACATGCACTACATATCATGCATAAAAAAGGGATTAGTACTTGTATAGGTACTGTTCAAAACTACGCTATTTAAAAAAGGATAAAAAAGGCAAAACATACATGCAAAAACATGCCGTTAGTTGGGTTAGCTATAAGTCCTTATACCAACATGCAGCTACCAATGTTATCCATTGCTACACTCGTACTGGATATATTTACCGTTATTCATATCCCTAATAGTACGAGGAAAAAAGGACATTTTGAATCTGTCAGTTCGGCAATCTATTTCTCTAATTTTGTGATTATGGTCCAGTCTACCATAGTAAGTTGGGGTCCGCAAAATATTTTTAACTTCATCACTGAAAATATGATCTTGGAATTTGTTTAAGAGATTAAGTCTTAATTTCAACCTGCGATCTGACAAGGATTCCCAATTTAATTCATTTAATAGACGGGTTACGCTAATAAGGTTATCGGTTGGTTTGTAAAGGGACGATATCATACCGTCCCTTTACAAATCTTGCCGATCTTCGCTGCACACGTTCAAGTTCGTTATTAGGACCGATTTCGTAGGGATCCCATACACTGGCAGCATATTCCAAATGAGGTCTAACAAGGGAAAAGTAGCTGATTTCTCGTACATGATCGTCACATTTACCCAGTACTCTTTTGACAAATCCCAGTTTGCGATTCGCTTGACCCAGTATTTCACGAATGTTTTTACCCCAGGAAAGATCATTTGTCAGTCTTATTCCAAGATATTTAATGGATTCCACGTTTGTTAATTCATTATTACTTATTTTGTAAGTGGTAGGAGGAGAGCTATTCTTTTTCCAAAAATTCATTACAAGACATTTCTTAAAGTTTAATTCTAACTCTTATGTATCACACCAAGTTTCAATTGCTTGTAGATCAATATTTAAATATTCTTTATCGTTTGGGCATAGAATTTCCCTGTACACTACTGCGTCATCGGCAAATAGACGAAGCTTACTTTTTACCACCTTATGGATATCATTAATGTACAAAAGGAATAAAATGTGGATGCATGGTGAAAATGCATGTGGATAGTGAATGTTTGGTGATCTTCACCCTCCGACACACACCCTCGCGGTGGATTGCATGGTATCGCGTAGATGAAGATTCCAAATGAATAGTGAATTCATTTGGAATACGCTGCCAGTGCATGGGATCCTTACGAAATACGCTTAAATAATCAACTGTAGCGTATGCAGCGAAGATCAGAAATATATGTTAAGGGACGGTATGATAACCTTATTAGCGTAGCCACTCCATTAAATGAATTAAAATGGGAATTATTGTCAGACCATAGGTTTAAATTCAGACTTAATCTCTTAAATAAATTCCAAGGCAATATTTTCACTGATGACCTTAAAAATATTTTGCGAACTCCAACTTACCTTGGTAGACTGGACCATTATCATAAAATTAAAGAAATTAAAAGCCCAACTGATAGATTCAAAATATCCTTCACTGCTCGAATAATTAGGGATACGAATAGCTGTAAATATATAGTATAGTATATATACATTTGTATCAGTGGACAGCATAGTTAGTAGCATGTTGGTATGAGGACTTTAAGCTAACCCAACTAACATAATGTTTTTGCATGCTTGTTTTGCTATTTTAATATTTTTAAATTGTAAAGTTTAGACTATAGTTACTAATCCTTATGTAATGGATGTTTGGTGTGAATTCACCTCCTGCCACACACCTTTATGGTGGCTAGTAGGGTATTAGGTAGATGTAGATAATTCGCGATCATTACATATCCAAAAATTTCGTTCAAATATGTCGCCATAGACAGGCCTGATTTCGTATGATAATACAATTACTCACACTGAATGAAAAAAATCAAAACTGATTGTACCGAAGTTAACATGGAAATAGTTAGGATAAACTGTAATTTTTGATTTCTCCCCATGTCTGCATGAGCCATTAAGTGTACATTCTATAAGGTAATTATTCCTTGAATATCTCATTGCATTTAGTGTAAAAGATGAACCTAGACACTGTCTCGCACGATATTTATTTTAATCTCTGAGTGCCCCCTGCCACACACCCTCGCGGTTGCTCGCAGGTTATTACGTATAAGTAGTGCTATAGCCATGAGTACATGTCCGTAGTGAGTGTAGTGAGAGGCATGCCCCCTGCCATACACCATTTAGGTAGGCTGTAGGGTTCTCCCAAGAAGTGAATGAATAATAGGGAGATTAGGGCAAGATAATCTTACGCTTGTGCGGTGAACAAATGGCTAGAATCTTTCCGGGATGTTTTTCGTTTCGGGTGATATTGTCGGTCGCACACCCCGTCATGCGGACTGTCCGCCTCCCTTCCTCCTCTCTCTCTCTCGCCTTCTTTCCTCTTTCACTCCCTCCGCGTCCGAAATGGCGTGAGGGGAGAAGGGAGGGTGAAATTGAAGGGGTGGCAGAACGAAAAAAAAGGATGGGGAAGGGATTGGCGGGGCAGAGTCGTTGGACGCGGTATCCGAAAAGAGAGGAGTCAGTTTAGAATGTTGGGAGGAGAGAGGTTAGGAGTCTAAGACCTTTCTCTTCCTCTCCCTCTACCTCTCTTCCTTTCAGACTGCCACAGAACCAAACAAGAGGGAGGTTTTGCAAGAACGGCGAGCGAGCAGGAGGGTGGTTCGGAAAAGAGGATTCCGTTCGCAGTCTCATGCATTTACCGAGGAAAATTTTTGCGTGCAATTATTCTAGTGACGGTCACCGACGGAACTTACATTACAGATACATGGCAGCAACGGAACTTACATTACAGATACATGGCAGCAACGGAACTTACATTACAGATACATGGCACATTATCTGCGTGATACATGGCAGTTAGAACTAAACTTTAAAAAATGTCTTGTAATGAATTTTTGGAAAAAGAACAGCTCTCCTCCTAGCACTTACAAAATAAGTAATAATGAATTAACAAACGTGGAATCCATTAAATATCTTGGAATAAGACTGATAAATGATCTTTCTTGGGGTAAACACATTCGTTAAACAATGGGGCAAGCGAATCGTAAACTGGGATTCGTCAAAAGAGTACTGGGTAAATGTGACGATCATGTACGAGAAATCAGCTACTTTTCCCTTGTAAGACCTCATTTGGAATATGCTGCCATTGTATGGGATCCCTATGAAATCGGTCTAAATAACGAACTTGAACGTGTGCAGCGAAGATCGGCAATTCGTAAAGGGCCGGTATGATAACCTTATTAGCGTAACCAGCCTATTAAATGAATTAAATTGGGAATCATTTTCAGATCGCAGGTTGAAATTTAGACTTAATCTCTTAAACAATTTCCAATACCATATTTTCAGTGATGATGTTAAAAATATTGTGCGTACCCCAACTGACTATGGTAGACTGGACCATAATCACAAAATTAGAGAAATAGATTGCCGAACTGACAAACTCAAAATGTCCTTTTTTCCTCGTACTATTAGGGATATGAATAACGGTAAATATATCCAGTACGAGTGTAGCAATGGATAACATTGGTAGCTGCATGTTGGTATAAGGACTTACAGCTAATCCAACTAACAGCATGTTTTTGCATGTATGCTTTGCTATTTTAATTTTTAATTAAAAATTTTATGCATGATATGTAGTGCATGTTTGGTGAGAGTTCACCCCCTGCCACACACATTTATGGTGGCTTGCAGGGTATTATGTAGATTTAGATGTACAGATATAAGTTGTAAGATTACAAATAATTCAATACAGCGATCCT
Organism: Platycnemis pennipes; assembly: GCA_933228895.1. Taxonomy (NCBI): domain Eukaryota; kingdom Metazoa; phylum Arthropoda; class Insecta; order Odonata; family Platycnemididae; genus Platycnemis; species Platycnemis pennipes. The sequence goes on along the minus strand of OW121852.1, from coordinate 48,125,737 downwards.
ATACAATTAGTAACACGAAGATCGAAAGCGTCGAAACCATAAGGTATTTAGGTGTAACTGACTCACTTCGTTAGGTGAGAGTAGTGGTCACCCCGTACTACGCCAATGGCGTGTGAAATTCACACATTCAGGGTAGGGGGGGCCAGTTCCTTTCCCTGGGGCACCTGCGATTTCCTAAGTTCTGACACGCATAAAATCGAATCGCAAGGATTTTAGATGGGGGTGTCTTGCCCGGGAATTGAACCCGGGACTCTCCGGTCAGTAGCTCAGTGCCCTACCCACTAGGCCAACACGACCACCCTTAGTTGTAACAATCACTAAATATTTATCGTGGTGAAGACACATCCGGGAAATATGCGGCCGAGCGAAGAGAACGCTAGGATTTATTAAAAGAGTAGGTAATTGGGAAATGTGATGAGAAGACAAAAGAGCGATGTTACTTTTCACTAGTTAGGCCCCACCTTGAGTATGTAACCAGTGTATGGGACCCGAATGAATTAGGTTTGATCAGAGACCTAGACAGTGTGCAGCGTAGAGCAGCTAGGTTCGTTAAAAGGTGTTATGATAGATTGAGTAGTGTTTCAGAATTAATACAAGAATTAGGGTGGGAATCATTTTCACACCAAAAATAAAATCCATCGTCGACGAGCTCACTTTGCAGAACACTTTCATTGTAAATGAAACTTTAGATACTTTGTAATTTTCCACTTTTTTATTTAGCCTCTAACCGGCTTCAACGTCTCAGGGTCATTTTCAACAGTACAGTAAATTTGAAAGGCTAGCTTAAGAAGTAACGACGTACGAGAGAGTACAAGAAACGGTAGGAGGAAAGGAAGATGATTGAGGAAATTGGCAGGAGTGAATGGAACAGGAGGTTCTGGACGAGGATGTTTGAAGTGTATAACATTTTTCACATATTTCCAGTGATGACGTTAAAAATATTTTGCGAAACCCATCTCACTATGGTAGATTGGACCAAACGTCCTATCCCGCCCAGGTAAAATAAACCAGAAGTCAAGTGAAAATCACAAAATTAGAGAAATCGATTGCCGAACTAACAAATTCAAAATACCCTTTTTCCCTTGTACAATTAGGGATATGAATAGCGGTAAATATATCCAATACGAGTGTATCAGTGGATAGCATAGGTAGTCGAATGTTGGTATAAGGACCTTAAGCTAACCCAACTAACAGCATTATATTGAATGCTTGCTTTGCTATTTGTAACTTCTTTTTAAAACTGAAGTTTAGACTATTACATTATCACTAGTCCTTTTTTATGCGTGATATGTGGTGATTTTTTGGTGAGAATTCACCCTCTGCCACACATCTTTATGGTGGCTTGCAGGTTATTATGTAGTTTTAGATGAATGATGGGAGAAATGTTGGGTAAGTGAGGCAGGGGGAGAGGAAGAAAGGGCAGTTTGGATGGAATGATCTCTAACCATTCCATCCAAACTACCCATGGTGTGTGAAACTAAATCTGAACATCAAATCATCGATGGGGATGTGGAGCAAGTGTAATGACCATAAAAATATATCTTAATCGACAGAAAACCAATCGAATAATACAAATTGAAACTTCGAATGACCTTTACTTAACAAACCACGGCATTTGAAGTTCACTAACTCAGTATTCAACCCGGAGGTTGATTTTCATAGGTGAGCTTAGAGCTCACCCCGTACTAATCAAATGGTGTGCAAAATTCACACATTCAGGGAGCGGAGGGGGGGGGGGGGGGTTGGGGGGCATTTGATTTCTCTGGACAACAAGCTATGTCTCACAAAGGTCTGGCAAGCAGAACAACGCGACCGAGAATTTTATATGAAGGAATGTTAAAAATTACACTTTGTATGGTCCACTAGAGATATTTATTGAGTACGACCCGGGTTTCGTTCAAAATATCATCATCATCACCGCATAAATTTATCTAGTGCACCGTGACAACGCATAATTTTTAACACTTCCGTTATGGGGAGGTTCCATAAAGTTATGCCTAAAACCTTTAGCCACATTTATCTGAGGTATCAAGAGAGACTTCACCCGGATTCAAAATTCAGACTGTAGCCCAGCACTCTACCCACATATAATACCTTTAAACCACCAAAATACCGTGGCTTTTCCCACTACATTTTAGTTTCTGGCGAAAATAATATTCCAGTGGATGCCATATTTCTCGATTTCAAGAAAGCTTTTGACAAGGTGTCTCATATAAGCAAACTAATTTTGAAATTAAAATCTTAAAGGTTAGACAGTAAAAGTATATCATGGATAAATGATATCCTACATGGTAGGGTGCAAAGGGTTGTTTTGGACGGTTTTACCTCTCCAGCAATTGAATTCACTTCATGTGTCCCACAAGGTAGTGTGATAGTATGTAAGACCCTATAGTTGCTTGCTTGCATGTCAATAGTGTATGCTTGGTGATCTTCACCCCGTGCCACACACCCACGCGGTGGCTTGCAGGGTATCGCGTAGATGTAGATAGATGTAGATGTAAAGGTGTGGGGCAGGAGGTGAATTCACACCAAACATAAATTACATCATCATCATCATCATTATCATGGTTCTACAATCCTGGGATTGGTTTGACGCAGCACTCCACTCGATTCTTCTATAGGCCAACCTCTTCATATTAACGTAATTCCTCTCTTTCACATCACTCACGACCTGCTCTATATAACCTATACGAGCCCTCCTTTTCCATTCATATCATACATTAAAAAGGATTAATAATAACAGATATACTAGTCTCAAGTTCAATTTCTTAATTCGATCCGAATAGCCGATCTTCGCTGCACAATTTCAAGTCCATATTCAGGCCTATTTCATATGGATCTCATACACAGGCAGCGTATTCCAAATGAGGCATAACAAGGGAAAAGTAGCTAATTTTTCGTGCATGAAAAAAAATCTAAACATACCTTTATCGACAGAAAACCAACCGAATACTAAAAATTGCAACTTCGAATGGTCTACACTTATGAAGCCACTTGTATGAGGTGTCAAGAGAGACTTAACCCCAATTCGAAGTCCAGTCTGTAGCCCAGCACCCTACCTACTAGTCTAACAAGACCCCAGATTTGAAGTTGGAACGCCAATCCCATTAACGAGATTTTTATTTAGTTCCGGGCATGATATCTACACCATAAGGAATTCTATTAAATGAATTAAATTGGGAATCATTGTCAGATCGCAGGTTGAAATTAAGACTTAATCTCTTAAACAAATTCCAAGACCATATTTTCAGTGATGATGTTAAAAATATTTTGCGGACCCCAACTTAATACTATGGTAGACTGGACCATAATCACAAAATTAGAGAAATTGATTGCCTAACTGACAGATTCAAAATGTCCTTTTCTCCTCGTACTATTAGGGATATGAATAACGGTAAATATATCCAGTACGAGTGTAGCAATGGATAACATTGGTAGCTGCATGTCGGTATAAGGACTTATAGCTAACCCAACTAACGGCATGTTTTTGCATGTATGTTTTGCTATTTTTATCTTTTATTAAATAGAGTAGTTTTGAACAGAACCTATACAAGTAGTAATCCTTTTTTATGCATGATATGTAGTGCATGTTTGGTGAGAGTTCACCCACTGCCACACACCTTTATGGTGGATTTCAGGGTATTAAATAGATGTAGATGAATGTTTAAGTTTTGCGTCAAGAACCTGAAGAAGGAGAGTCGGGAGATTGTTTGCAGTGCTCGCGAGAGAATTCCATCCGGCCGTGTTTACATCTCCATCCGGGCTGAACGGCAAGGGCGGGGGAGAGGGGGCAAGGATTCTGACGCGCAAATGATCGACCGGGGCCTTTTATCTGATGCGCACTGGCATCCCCCTCCTGGGGATTTCGACCCCTATGAAAAAGGGAACGGACGGGTGCCCCCTCTCTCCCTCGGGGACTGTTCAATAGGAAAACCGACGACGCACGGTCATCCAAAAGCCTCCCCAACCCCCTCTCCCCCATCACAAGCATCCCTCAACCTCCCTCCCCCGGAAGGGAAAAATTCGCGCGCCAAGAGATTATTCGCATCCCCCCTTCGCAGGGAGAGTCTTTCAGCGTCGCCAATTTCGGGGGAAGAGGGCGGTTAAGGCGGGGAACGAGGGGTCGAATGTCGTTGGGACTCCTCACGTTTGAACCAGGCGAGGAAAATGCACCAGTTTGCCAGCTGCTCTCCAGGGATATCCTTGCGCGCGCAGCATGCGACATATTTGGCTGAGACGTATTGGATATATTTAATTTTTTTAAGAAAGAAGACAAAATTTGCAATTTACCACATAAAATTTTATTTGGTAAATTGCAAATTTTGTCATCTTTCTGATATGTTCGAATACCACGCAATATCGCCAGAATCTACGGATTAAATTTTTTAAATATTCTTTATTGAAAAAAGTGAGGATGGGCCACAAGACATCATATAGGTACTGATTACTCAATCATGCTGGGAGATAATACATTAATATATTCAAAGAAATGCCTGACTTATCAATAATCCCTTCATTACTTCGAAGATATTGACAATTTAGTCATACGTAATTCGTGAATGCGTATCTAACAATAAGATCTAATTAAGTTGCAATATGATACCACTTAGTTGCATGCATCGAGTGGTGATTTTTCACTCCCACACACCCTCACGGTGGTTCCTAGAGAATTACGTATGTACATACTAATGGGTGTAGACGTACACTGCAAATCACCTCGAGGGTGTGTGGCAGGGGAATGAAAAACTCCAGAACAACATCAATCAATATAAAGGAAACAAAAATGTTGCTAGAAACTTCAGTGCGGATCCTCTAGTTAATCAAAAATTTTAAATGAATTAGAAATTACCTAGTAAATAAAGTAGATTTTCAGGAAATACGGAAAAAATGAAAACCTATCACACGGTATGATGGACGCCGCATATACACAAATATTTTATGTTAATGGATAATCATGCAAAAAAATGAAATGGTTTATACAGCCATACAGTAAGTATGCACTGAGTATTTTGCAAGCAAGTAAAAAAATTGTGTTAAATCAGTTTAAATCACTAAACTTTCGTCCTTAGGTTATACATAAATTGGAAGAGTAATTTAGCATTCACTATCATCATTGGTCACACCAATGTTAAGATTGATTTGTTGAAGCTCTCTTCTAGATTCAATATCTTCAATCTGTTAGTAAAAATATATAAAAATATTTAGTTAACTGCCATTATAAACAATTATCCCTTAATTACTATGTTGATTATAACCATCTACCTGCATGAGGCCTAGTTATGAAACACCTAGTACCCTAGTTGCATTTCAATAGTGCAAGTTTCGTGATATTCACACCACACCACACACCCTCGCGGTGGCTTGCAGAGTATTTCGTAAATGATGTAGACGTCTTCATATCAACAAATTATTCCCTTTTTTAGCATTATAATTAGATGGTCCATCAATGTCAACCTAAGTCTTCTTCGTCACTTCTTCCAGATCACAATATGAAAGTACACTTTCGATTGTAATATTATTGCTGGTCACATTAAATCCTGCCATATTAAGGGTTATAATTTATTTTCATTCCAGTTTTGTGTAATTATTACTTAGGTACATGCAAATTAGAATTAATTCTATCCCTGTCTTTAGCTTAGATACCTAATTAATATTCACACATAAGCAACAGAATCAATTTATTATCCATCTCTACGCCTTTTTGAACCCTTTATTTTATCAACCATAATAGAAGGGGAACGGGAGAACTTCAGGAGCAATTAGTATAACAACTAAAATGCCTGATTTGCCTTTATTTAATAACTGCTACTTCCCGGGGTATGTTAAGCATCGGATTTTATTGCAGATGCCACCTGGGAATACGGTGAAACCGTCCGCAGCGGAACGAACGTCTTTCGAGGCCTTAGAGCATTATATTTTTCGCTTAAAACCATTAAAAATAAGAATGTTTTCAGCAAATATCGTCGATGAGTAAAATCATGGGTGTTTGCCCAAAACAATGCTAAAATCTTATTTGAATAAAATGCATAAATGTACTGTCGTATTCATCATTGGTCAACAATCCTAGGATTGGTTTGACGCAGCTTTCCACTCATTCTTCTATCGGCCAACCTTTTCATTGCGACGTAATTCTTCTATTTTACATCCCTCACTACCTGTTCCACGTATCTCATACGAGGCCTGCATTTTCCAGTCTTCCCGTTCACTTTTCCCTCGACGATTGTCTTCATCAGGCCATCGTGTCTCAAGATATGGCCGATTAAGTTGTCCCTTCTTCTTTTTAGAGTTGTCAGCAGACTTCTCTTTTCTCCCACTCTTACTAGGATATCCTCGTTACTTACTCGGTCGATCCATTTAATCTTCATCATTCTTCTGCAGAACCACATTTCGAATGCATTTACCCTTTTCTTCTCCGCTGCTGTCATCGTCCATGCTTCACTGCCGTAAAGAAACATGCTCCAGATGTCTGTTCTGATGAACTGTTTCCTTACTTCTACGCTTGTACTTCCAGCTGTAAGTAGATTCCCCTTTTGATAGAAAGCCCTCTTTGCCTGGGCTATTCTACTAACTATTTCTTTCCCTGTCGTTAATGCAATAATTATGTTTTCATAGTTTTCTGTCATACATAAGATTTGTAGTTTAACGTTGGAATCTGCTTTTGCTATGTGCATATTTTGTCCATGACTACTCACTTTTTATTTTTCAACCTACCGGTCACACATGTTATTTTAATTGAAGGCAGGAAATACCTTAAAACACTACCTAAAACTTCCAAATTTTTGTATAGTGAGGTTCTTCTAAGTTTTTTTTGGAAGAAATAAACTCATCTATGTAACGTTGAGAGGCGAAGTAACAATGGTTGGAGTACAGCTGCAAATTTAAAGATAGGATAAAAACAACTTGGGGATGAACGGAAACGAAGGACACGTATGATAGGAGAGCACAAGAGATGCCTGCTGAAGGAGAGAGAGGGTCAGGGTGCCAGGTGATGCCGTGGGAGGTCGGGGAATTATTTCCAAGAATCCTTGATGACGTATGGTCCGGGGGGAAAGGGGTAGAAAAGGTGGGATCCACGCAAGGAGGAAAAAGGCCGACACACGGCCTGCGGTAGAAGGATGATAGTTTCGGGGGAGGAGGGGAGATGGAGAAGAATGGGAACAAGGAGGAACAACGGGAACGTAAATAACATTAATGCGAGCCCTTTGGGGCCCGGGTCTTTTCAACCCATCTGCGCCGCCAACACTGCCGTCGGACGGAACTGAAGAATTAATTGACACGGATATATTAGTCGTCAGCGGGACTGAATTCATCTTTTGAATCACAACAATGGTAAGAAAGAATGCAGTTCGAGCGTCATTGGAATAACAGTGGTCCAGAATTGTTTACTCGCTATTAAGCGCGAACGTGAAGTTTTGCGTTCTAGCGGTAACTCCCTGAGTCACGTAGGCAACAAACAGCGAAGTACATAGCCTGTAACTACGGTGAAATCTTTGTGCTGCAATGCCAATAAATTGTGAGAGGAGTAAAGAACATATAGCACGCAACACGATAAAATTTCAACTCTTGGGAGACGATTATTTCTCAGCCAGCGTTAACAAATGGTTACCGACATCCTGTTACTTTTACGTCACACCATTTTGTGACTCTATAAATGGATTGTATTTTTTTCCTTGAAATTAATGACGGCTTGGAAATGATGAATGATTATGCTTTCCATACTTTTTCTTTTCCGAATCATTTGCCCTTCACTCTTTCTATCGATTTGCTTACATTTCAATATGCTATTTGATATTAAAGTAACGGGAAGAATGCATCACAGAAAGGAGAACGGCAATTACCAGCAAAAAGATATGGCAATATATATCTACATCTACATAATACCCTACAAGCCACCATTAAGGTGTCTACATATACATAATACCCTGTAAGCCACCACAAGGGTGTGGCAGGGGGTGATTTCTCACCAAACATGCACTACATATCATGCATAAAAAAGGAATAGTATTAATATACTAGTCAGAACTACACTGTTTGAAAAAGATAGAAATTGCAAAGCAAACATGCAAAAACATTCTGTTAGTAGGGTTAGCTTTAAGTACTCATACCAACATGCAGCTACCAATGCTATTCATTGCTACTCTCCGATAGGACATATTTACCATTATTCGTATCTCTAATTGTACGAGGGAAAAAGGACATTTTGAATCGGTCAGTTCGGCAATCAATTTCTCTAATTTTATAATTATGGTCCAGTCTGCCATAGTAAGTTGGGGTTCGTAAAATATTTTTAACATCATCACTGAAAATATTGCCTTGGAATTTGTTTAAGAGATTAAGTCTAGATTTCAACCTGCGATCTGACAATGATTCCCATTTCAATTAATTTAATAGACTGGTTACGCTAATATAATTATCGTATCGTCCCTTTACAAATCTTGCCGATCTTCGCTGCACACGTTCAAGTTCATTACTTAGACCGATTTCGTAGGGATCCCATACACTGGCAGCATATTCCAAATGAGGTCTAACAAGGGAAAAGTAGCTGATTTCTCGTACATTATCGTCACATTTACCCAATACTCTTTTGGTGAAACCCAGTTTAGTTTGCAGTAATTAGCTTGACCCATTATTTCACGTGAAAATATGGTCTTGGAATTTCTTTAAGAGATTAAGTCTAAATTTCAACCTGCCGTCTGACAATGATTCCCAATCTAATTCATTTAATAGACTGGTTACGCTAATAAGATAATATCATACCGTCCCTATGCAAATAAAAAAAATACTCCCCGGCGGGGAATCGAACCCCGGTCTCCCGCGTGACAGGCGGGGATACTGACCACTATACTACCGAGGATTGCGTATATGTTGTGGCTGGGGGTGAAATCACACCAATCATGCGCCACATACCATGCATAAAAAGGATTAGTCATTATATTCTAGTGTCATTATATTCTAGTAAAAGTTTCACAATTTAAAAAGAGATAAATGACAAAGCAAGCATGCAATAACATGCTTTTAGTTGGGTTATCTTAAAGTCATTATACCAACATGCAACTACCTATGCCATCCATTGGTAAACTTTTATTTATACTATTGGATTAATTTACAGCTATTCATATCCCGAATCACACGAGGAATAAAGGACATTTAGAAACCTTTCGGTTTAGCAATCAATTTCTCTAATTTTATGATTATAGTCCAGTCTACCATAATAAGTTGGAGTTCGAAAAATATTAAAAACGTCATCAGCGGAAGTATTGTCTTGGAATTTATTTAAGTGATTAAGTCTGAATTTCAACCTACATATTGTTTCAACATATAATTGGGGGACATCATAGTTTGTAGAACATTGAATAAACACGCCTTTTTTTAAATGAAAAATGAGTTAATAATGCAATAATAATTTTTCATTCCACGTGTCCACCTCAAAATCACATTCTACCAATTAAAATGTATCTTCAATACGTATCAACTTAATCGAAGACGCCAATTCCCAAAAACTAGAAAAAACTAATGGAACGTCCTAAAACTGATAGAACCACTGGATCTTTATAATGGCAGTAAGATTGGATTGCTAACTGGATGGGTAGAGGCATAAAAAGAGAAGGAACTTTGGCTCGTGCCCGGAGCTACTCAAAAGGAGAGATGACGAGAGGAATAGGGGACTGAGGTGTGGGGTCATGGGTCCGAAAAGGACCATTATTGAGGGTGGCACAGGTTGAAAGGAGCATCCATCCCCCTTCCTAAGGATTGCATTCCTACCGAATCCCTCGTGGACAGAAACTTATTGCTGCTGGAGACATTAAGATGGCACCCTTCAGGTATGGAGACAGCAAGCCAACAAATGGTTTTTAGATGGGTACAGGGCCGTTGAGTTTTCCTCCGACACCGAGAGAATTATTAAGCTCTCAAGCTACATCGGCATGCAGGATCACCAGGATCAGCAATAAATTCAAGCATTCATCCTTCTCTCCCCTGGTGATTAATCATAACAACATCACGACTCGTGACCGAATGCTGTCCTCATCACATCTACATAATACCCTGCAAGCCATCATAAAGGTGTGTGACAGGGGTGGGGATTCACACCAAACACACATTACATATCATGCTAGAAAAGTATTAGTAATTATATTCTAGGCTAAACTTCACAATTAAAAAAGAAGATAAAAATAGAAAAGCAAGAATGCAAAAACATACTATTGTTTGGTTAGTTTAAAGTCATTGTACCTACATGCAACTACCTATGCTATCCATAATCAACTTTCTATTATCATATATCAACTGTTGTGTACATATATGTAGGTACTCATGCTCCAAAGGAAATTATTCCTGGAGCAAATAAAATATCTATCTATCTACTATTTACTACGTATTTACTAACCCTCTAGTTGTACGTGACTATTAAATCTAACATGTTTCCATGAGGTAGTATCATTGCAGCTCTAAGCAGCATGTCAGCTGTGCATGTTTGGTGACACTCACCTCCTGCCACACACCCTCGCAATGCTTCGCAGGGTATAACGTAGATATAGGTATATTTGATAACGTACATAGGTATATTACGTATTGTTGTAAAAGTAGTGTTATTAGTATCGACGAGGGGTTAAGTGACAAAAGGGGATATTTGATCCCAATCTCTCTCTAAATTAAAGATGCTTAGACTATTATTAATGCATGCTCTGTGTTTATTTACCCCCTGCCACACACCCTCTAGGTGGCTTTCAAGAGCAGTCTGTAGACGTAGATTGAGGAGCTTGACGATCACTTTGGAGATGAGCTGTAGTGGGGGGGGGGGGGTGCGGGGGGGGGGGTGCGGGGGGAGGGGGTAAGGTGTGGACGCAAGGTGGCGTGGGTGGCCTGGAGAATCGGTGGGGTGAACTGGAGAATCGGTGGGGAGGGCGGGGGATGACGGGAGAGGGGGGGGAGGAGGCGCTAGTGGCCTCTTTCGTCCCTGGCAGGGAGGAGGGAGAGGGCACAGATAGTTATCTGCTCCGGGGTCGGCGGCAGATGGTCCTTTTTACATTGAGACCTCCACGAGCCCTCATCAGCAGCCTACCTCATCCCCATAACAACTCCTCACAGCAGCCCACGACGTCTCACCTTGGGGGCAAAGAAATGAAGAACCCCGCCTCTGCATTTCCGGCCCCCCTTCATCTCTTGTCCACAATGAATCTCGTCGAAAAAACTGAACGCTCAAATTCTTTACCGCGTTATTTTCCTCTGGAGAAAACAAAATAGCAGCCTTCATCTACATCTACGCGATACTCTGCAATCACCCGCGAAGGTGTGTGGGAGGGAGTGAAGATAACCCTAAAGATAACAGGACCAGGCTCTTTTTGGTAGCACGCTGGTCCAAGTGAGGCTCAAAAAATGTCCATTTATCTACATCTACATAATACCCTGCAAGCCACCACAAAGGTGTGTGGCAGGGGGTGATTTCTCACCAAACATGCACTACATATCATGGATATAAAAGGAATGGTATTAATATACTAGTAAGAACTTCACTATTTAAAAAAGATAAAAACAGCAAAGCAAACATGCAAAAACATGCTGTTAGTTGGGTTAGCTTTAAGTACTCATACCAACATGCAGCTACCAATGCTATCCATTGCTACTCTCCGATTGGACATATTTATCGTTATTCGTATTTCTAATTGTACGAGGGAAAAAGGACATTTTGAATCTATCAGTTCGGCAATCAGTTTCTCTAATTTTATGATTATGGTCCAGTCTGCCATAGTAAGTTGGGGTTCGCAAAATATTTTTAGCATCATCACTGAAAATATTGTCTTGGAATTTATTTAAGAGATTAAGTCTACATTTCAACCTGCGATCTGACAATGATTCCTATTTTAATTCATTTAATAGACTGGTTACGCTAATATAGTTATCGTATCGTCCCTTTACAAATCTTGCCGATCTTCGCTGCACACGTTCAAGTTCATTATTTAGACTGATTTCGTAGGGATCCCATACACTGGCAGCATATTCCAAATGAGGTCTAACAAGGGAAATTTATGTTTGTGTAGTTTAAACTAACTGAAAATAAAACTTCAATTGGCAAACTAATGTGATTTTATAGTATTTTGTGCGATTTGATAACAACATTACACATTTTACGTTGGGAAAAATAAAAAAATTCATATTTCTTTTGGGCGCTGAAGGCGCTGAGCGCTTACTTACTAACTCAAAAAATCAAGATGGTAAACATTTTCTTAACCCTCCTTGGGTCCTACAAGGGTTAGGCCTTGGGCCCTTGGTACCTTTCGTCAAGAGCTGGTAAATTCTTCCGTTTGAATAATTTATTTTAAATGTTATCTGCACTGGGATTTTTAGATTTATTGCTAGTCAAAGAACCCAATCAAATTCAAATACCTGAGAATCTAAGTAATAGTTAGAGTTCGATAATGTTTGAACGAATAACATAACCCACAGGATTATCGCACTGTCTTAAGTTTATCCTGAGGCGAAAAAGACATCCAGGTCTGAGTCGGGATTTAAACCCTTAATCTTAGGGATACGAGACCGACATTTCAGATATCAAGGTAATGCAACAGACCTTAAGGATCTTCAAATGATTGATGACGAAGTCGAGTAGACATTTTCCAACTCCAGACAACGTACACATACGTCAACAGAGCAACCTGAAAGCCGCCAATGGGATGAGAGGCAAAGTATGTAATTCCATGCATCCTCTTCATCATATCCTACAACAGGATTTGGAGTTACGAGGGAAAGTAATACAGTTCTTCAGAGGAAAAGTATTTGTTTCACATTGCTTGATTATCGGTTGAAATCAGTTATAGGCAAACAATACATGGCACTGTCAATTTGGTAAAAAAAGAAGCCGCATAGCACTTGAAGAATTAAACCACGAAAAAGACTGCTTCTACTTTTGAGGTTACATCCCTCCGTCTAAAACAATCTTAATTCAAAGACAACCACGTCATATATGCCTGCAGAGGGATTGAAACCCACGACCGTTGCGTTTCCAGACGGGAACTCGGGATGCCTCGCTACTACATCGACGTAATATTCTCGGCTTTCATTATTATTTATTACTCATACTTAGTTTCCTGTTCAATTTTCCGTGCACTGTGATAGAGAAACCATCTTTTCCCCATAGTTAAGAGAGGTCTCCCCGAAAGTCTACTGAAAACTCCCGCGGAGTTCCGAAGCCCACCAAGTTTCCATTTTTCTTCCTCTAACTCTCATTCCCGATACCCATTCAACTTTTTTCCCCTTTGAGGGCTGGGATCATCATCACAAGTCATCACTCCTAAGACTGGTGTGGTGCAGCTCCCCACTTGATTCTCCTGTCGGCGGACTTCATCGCAGATACATTAATCTTTTCTTTCAAATCCTCCTCAATTTGCTCGATATATTTTATACGAGGGGTTCCTTCACCATTCTTCATATTTAATCGTCCAAGTCGACTCTCTACATCACACTATCATCACCCAATTTTCACAAGGTCACAGCATTTTTACAGCATTTCGAATCTTTTGGAAGGCCTACCTCACGTAAGGAGAGACCAAAACAGCATCCGAATGCCACTACTTACTGTCCACGACTGCCTGTTCGACGAGTAAGCTCAATAGGGTAGTTTCCTATTATTTTTTTACTGTCTTGATCGAAAGTTTATAACCTCTGGAGAACGTGTTTTAAGCCGTTCGATTTTTAAATGTGTTAAGTATTTTTCCTCGTTAATTAACATGTGAAAAAAATCAATCGCACGAAAACGCGACGGCAAACTATTGCATGCCGGTTAATCCTACGTACGACTATTTAATCTTCTTACGTGTGACTTTTTCTATGCCTCGCAACGTAAACTACCTACCTGTTACGTCAGCAAGAAGGCAGCGCACCCCGACATTTCAGAGCCTTTTCAAATGGCCTTAAAATTAACATTTAATTCTCTAGTAAACTGGGATTTCTCAATGCAAACTTTTTGCGTAAATTAAATACATTTATGGCAGGGCACAAATCGCAATTAATGAAGTCTGTTTTCTTTGATGAAGGAAACTACCCTATTCTTATTATTTCACCGCTAACTTCCATATCTCTAGGTCGACCAACCATCTGCAACGTAGTGAGCGCAATCGGTGGCCTAAAGCCCAGCTCCGACATGTCTTTGCTGTCTAATTACATCCAGATAGGGGAGCAAAGCATGTAAAACAAGCCAATTTGTATGATGACAGACCCAAGGAATCGTATGGGAACGACGGCTTGCGGAAAGCTTTGAGTATTTTGATCATCGAACATCAATTCTCCGGAACTAATATATTCACAATCAGACTCTTGGGAATCGAAATGACGAATGCTAGGTTAGACCACAAAGATAAAATGAGAGAGATAGTAAGGTACAGAAGTTCAACACGTTGTTTTTCCGCGTGCAATTCCTGCGAGCCACCACGAGGGTGTGTGGCAGAGGGTGAAGATCACTAAACATGCACTATTGACATGTAACTAGGATGCTACATGGAAACATGCTGCATAATAGGGTAACATGCTGCTAGATGGTTGGTATCTATATTGTAATAAAGGGATTGGTTGTTAATACATGCATCATGTACTACAGACCACTTTAGCAATTTTTTGCCTACGTAAATCTTTACTTTGCTGCCTATTGTCATCTCTTCTAGTACTTGGTAAAAATGACATTTTAAATCTATCGGTTTTACAATCTATCTCTCTGATTGTTAATCAGATCAAACCTAGCATTTTACTGATGGGTTTTTAATATAAATCTAACGTCATCAGTGAATAAATCAGTTTCAAATTTACTTAAAAGGTTTAACCTAAATTTTAACCTGCGTACCGAAGGTAAAAAAAAACCTCCCCGGCGGCGAATCGAACCCCGGTCTCCCGCGTGACAGGCGGGGATACTGACCACTATACTACCGAGGAATGGAAACAACAGCCGCTAGTATATAACAGTACCCTACCAACCCTTCCCTACCGATGGTGTTTAGTAGATGAACCTTTTGAGTATCGAACGTGCATCTGCATCTACATAATACCCTGCAAGCCACCATAAAGGTGTATGGCAGGGGGTTAATTCACACCAAACATACATTACATGTCATGCATGAAATAGGATTAGTAATAATATACTACCTAGTCAAAATTTCACAATTTAAAAAATATAGAAATAGCAAAGCAAGCATGCAATATGATGTTGTTAGTTGTGTTAGCTACGTCCTCTGCGACGACTCTACGTATAACAGAGTTGTCGCAATATAAATTTTCAGAACCGACTCTTCCAATGGAAACGAAGAAGGTTGGTGAGACGCCCATAGGACGGAGTACGAACTTTTGCGCCATTTTACTCAAGGCACCGAGCCAAGCTTCAACCTCCAGACGGCTGTTTCCAGAGCCTGCAACATAATGTCACCCCATCCCCTTTCGACCAATCCCCAACCATCGCACGCCACCACCCCATTTTTCCGCCTGCCCGAACACCGCTCCACCCCACCAAAACCTCCACACCCCGCGCTCATCACTAGTGTGGGCAAGCACCAGGTAATGGTGCCGGGAATGGGAGGGGGAAGCTGCGGAGGGCACAATTGGTTTCGGAAGGGGAAGACGGCCATCAACCGGTGGCTCAGCCGTGATTCTTTCTCCGTATTACATATTTTTTTATTTTTAAAATTTTAATATTACCCCCGGCAGAATGGGTCGCTCATCACCGTCTGCGATGCGTCTCGCCGTATCGTGCACAATATATTCCCCACACCCCAACCCCTAATCCTCACCCCAGTGGACGTATTTCACGGGCGAGGGGGCGGAGGGTTGAGAAGTGGACACAGAAGGAGAGCAGAGATGAGAGGGCAGGTTGAGTACCTCACCAGTCGGGGTGGAAACTGGTTTCATTCAAAGGGTTTACGCAACGTTTATATTTTAAGGCTGTTACATGGACTGAAAGAGTGGAGTGGGCAGGGGGGGGGGGGGGGAATAAGGGTATTACGCACGGTGGGGTCGGAAGGGGGTTAATGGTTCAATCCTGTTGCTACTGCGTCGGACTGGGAGTAAAGGAATGAAAAATAGCGTCTTTGTGAGCATGAGAATGTGCCCCCGGAACAAGAAGGACTGCCGGAACGACACAGAGTTGGTACGCGCATACGCAAGCAGTATCACCAAACGGCTAGTATGTATTAACTTCTTTGGGATCATTTGTCAGTATGAATGATAGGATAAACAAAATCAGACGGCAATCGAAGTTACGTCGCAACCTAGCAAAACTGACTTTATTCATGCAAGCTTAGTTTAAAACCTCATTATTAGCCGAAATAGCTCAGTTGGGAGAGCGTTAGACGGAATATCTAAAGGTCTCTGGTTCAATCTCGGGTTTCGGCACTATTTTACCAGCGGTAAACAGTGCCATTGCAATTATCATCGATAAAACCTTTGGTAAGGTTGAGTTTGCCTTTTGTCTTCAGGGTCTAAATCATCATTTATAGTAGTTATAGGTGTGTACCTCCGCGTTTCCGGTAGTCAAAGTCAATTTCTAATACATATAAGGATTAAATTTTAAATTGTGCAGTTTATATTTTAATATAATTACTAATCCTTTCGGTGCATGATATGTAATTCATGTCTGGTGTGAATTCACCACCAGCAACATACCTTTATTGTGGTTTGCAGGGTATTATGTAGATGTAAGCACTAAGGACATGGAACGCGAGCAGCGAAGATTGGTAAGATTTTTAAAGAGACGGTACGATGATCGGGTAATCGTAACCAGTCAATGAGAAGATCTTATATGGGAATTATTATCAGGCCGTAGACCTAAATATAGACCTAAGTATTTTTATTTTGTGGGGTCGTCATTAGCGGAAAATTGTTCGTCATGATAATCGTAGATTGGGATTTATAAAAATGATATTGGGTAAATGTGACGTTCATATAGGAGAAAATAGCTAGGTACTTTTCCCTTGTTGTAACCTACCTCGCTTAGAATACGCTCTTAATGTATGGGATCCTTGTGGGGTAGGATTAAATAACGAACTGGAGCGTATGCAGCGAAGATTGGTACGATTTTGTAAAAGGACGGTACGATGATCAGGTAAGCGTAAACAGTCAATTAGAAGAACTTACAGGGGAATTGTCATCTCGCCGGGCGCTAAAATATAGACCTTACGTCTTAAGTAAAGTCCCAACGACACCTGAAGATGTAACTACGTTATGAAACCCGGGTCGTGCCTATTTAAATATGAAGTGAACCTAACAAAGTTTCATTCTTTTATTTTCCTTTATGGAATGGTATCACATAGTAAGCCTTAAGTTATCAACTATATCCCAAACGATATTTTGACCAATGACGTTAAAAACATTGTGCAAACTTAATATGGTGAACTAGATCATGAACCTACTAAGGAAATAGATTGCCGAAGCGATAGATTTAAGATGTTTTACTTTTCCCAATACAATTAAAGTTCGTAATAGAGGTAACTTTAATGTTATGCAGTTTTGGTAAGCTATTTTTTAGATGACTGCTTAACGAAGGAGGAAATAGGGAGGGTAAAAACGCATGTCACAGACTGTCCACAATTTTCCTATTTTCAGAAATACATTGGAATATAAACCTATTAAAATAATGATCATTAAATCCATAGCTCATGCCAAGTTCTCACGCATTATGGACGATGAATATTTGGTAAGGAAACATCGGAGAGGGAGGGGGGGATACGAAAAATATAAAGGAAGGGGCCGACCCGAAATCATTGCGAGATTCGCTCCATCTATCAAAGAATACAGCATTCATTTATTCCGAGCTATTCTCTTCTCACCCATTTCCCGTTACTGACCGGCTGACATTAGAAATCTCTCTAGCGTGTGGCTCGATCGAAATGGATTTCGTATTTCCCCTCGCAAAACAAAGCGGGATCCTTCGGGCCGTCGATTGCCCGATGGGCGATCGTATTTCTTTCATCTCCTTAATATTGCACGGTGCTATGAGCCCTTTATATATATATATCGGGATCGGGTCCCCCCCCCTCCCCCCCCCATCGAGTTCTCCGACCCTTTGAGGATATTCCGCAACCCTCAATCGGACCCTCAAGTGGATCGGTCCCTCTTGCTGTCGAGAAGGGACGATGTTTGGGAGGGATGGACGGAGAAGTGGGATGGAATTGGGGGTAAATATGGGAAACGAGCCGTTTCCAGAGCGATTCCCGCCCCTCTCCCCCATTCAATTGGTCCGAAATCGCATGGGCGTCTCCTTTAAGTCCACCGGAACTTAGCAGGGGAGTATGAATTCCGTCGGCTCGCGTTTGTAAGCGTGTGGTGGGATCGTGAACAGCCGAGAATGCCTCAATTTTCATTGTGTGACGAGCAGGAAGCTCGGTTCTTTTTATTTCCTCTCTCACCGCCGCTTTCCTATTGGGACCCCGCCTCGTAAATCGTCATTCTCTCGAAATGGAGAGGAGTCGATTCCGCCGCATCGCTCGTCATTTGTTTGAGAGTTGAGCATTGTGGGGACGTGAAAAGGGAGAACGTGCGTTTTGTGTTCGTTTACGTCACTCTGAAAGTGGAGAAATAGATTCCGCAACGCATTTCCTCCATTCATTTCTACATAGACACCTACATAATAATTAGAGAAGAGATTCTAAAATTAGAGAAATAGATTGCCGAACTGACAGATTCAAAATGTCCTTTTTTCCTCGTACTATTAGGGATATGAATAACGGTAAATATATCCAGTACGAGTGTAGCAATGGATAACATTGGTAGCTGCATGTTGGTATAAGGACTTATAGCTAACCCAACTAACGGCATGTTTTTGCATGTATGTTTAGCTATTTTTATGCTTTTTTAAATAGCGTAGTTTTGAACAGTACCTATACAAGTACTAATCCCTTTTTTATGCATGATATATAGTGCATGTTTGGTGAGAGTTCACCCCCTGCCACACACATTTATGGTGGCTTGCAGGGTATTATGTAGATGTAGATGTAGATAATAATAATACTGTGCTCAAAAAACCTACGGCTGCATACACGGACGCACTTTATCAAAATATTCATATGGAGCGTGGTACTCTATGGATCAGAGACATGGAACATCGGGAAAGCAGACCAACGAAGAATTGAAGCCTTCGAAACATGGTGCTGGAGGACAATGTTGAAGATTAAATCGACAGATAAAGTGAAGTTCGAAAAGGTGTACAGAGGAGCAGATGAAGAAAGGACAATATGGAGAACCCTACGGCAATGAAGATCCAGATGGATTGACATACCTTGAGGCACAATGAATTAGTTATAAATATAATAGAAGGGAAGACTGAAGGGAAGGTGCCGCGAGGAAGACCATGGGACAAATATATAGGACAAATAAAGAAGGACGTGAAAGAGAAAACATACCAGGGCGTGAGGGAATTAACACTGAATAGGGCAGAATGGACCATAATCAAAAGATTAGAGAAACTGATTGCCAATTCAAAATGTTCTTCTTTCCTCGTACAATTAGAAATATGCATAAGAGTAAATATATCCAATAGTATCTATAAATATAAGTGTGTCAATGGATAGTCACAGGTAGTTGCATGTTGGTATAATGACTTTAAGCTAACCCAACTAACATCATCATATTGCATGCTTGCTTTGCTATTATATTTTTCCATTGTGAAGTTTAGACTAGAATATAACTACTAACCCTTTTTATGCATGATGTGTAATGCACGTTTGGTGTGAATTCCCCCTGTCACACACCTTTATGATGGCTTTCAGGGCATTACGTAGATGTAGATGCAGAATACCCTCATCTTTAATGTACGCAACTTTCACCAAATAACGGCCAACACCATTGATTTAATGGGACTGATTCATCTAATATATTACTTATGCAAGGACGTGATGTATATACTGAAGGAAGCAACGTGTATAAGTAGTAGCAATCAGAAACAATTCAAACCAACATTATCTATATATCAATTTATAGAGTACCTAGCAAGTGAGAGCCAATGGCAGATGATCTACTAACTAGACACGCACCACGTACGTGGCACTATAAAACGTAAGAAATGGTCGCCGGCTTGTACGCCTGACACTGAGCAATTCTTATGATTTTAAAATAGAGAAGAAAACGTAGCCTACAACGATATCCATGCTCTATCCCCATCCCCCATACCCCGGCCACTCGGCGATGAATGAAACGTGAGAACGTGCGGACGAAAACAACTAGATTTATCAACAGGAGGATCCGAATCCCTGACAGCAAACATTTCGCTGTCCCTTCCACCGACCAACAATCAACCGTCATTTGTCAACGGATCCAATTCTGAGACGAGAATGGCGGGCATTGAACGGATCGCAACTCAAGGAAAAACGCTGGGCCAGAAGCGTATACACACTTCCGCGTACATAAATGGTACGGATCCGGAGATAAGGGTTGAACGTTGAGTTTGTCGCAGCTCACGCGGGGGATTATGGGAAGCGAGTGGCAGCTCGAGTGCGGAAGGGGAATTACTGTCTGCGACAAAAGGGGAGACGAGTATAAATGGTGGACCGGACACACGGCTGCTCCCGTTGCATTCAATCCATACCTCTTCTTCCTTCCTCAACCCTTGACTTTTATCCCCTTTCCTCGGTTTATTACATTTCCTGTCCCCCCCAAAACCATATTATTCCACTTCCACGTCAGGTAGCTCGGGATGAATGGCCACACGGTGTCGTTCAACGTCTCTCGCCCGTGGGTCTCCTACCGAACTGAGTTATTTCTCTTTGTCGCACATCCCACGGCTTTAATGCCCTCGCCGCTTTTCAAAGTCATTTGGCGGGATATTAGTTCGCTTCCAGGAAGCCGGAAGGTGATTCATCGGGGGAATAAATATGCCTTCACCAGCGGCTACTCATTCGTGATCAATAGGAATCCGTCCAAATCGAAAGTTTCGTTGAGAGGCGTTGTGTGCGCATTTTTGTGTCGGAGACTTCAACTGGCGTTCAGGAAATGAGTGTATCTTTTGGTCAACCAGAGTATTTTTCTCCAAGGAACCATCCAGTGGTAAAATGCGGATAAATTTATGGAGCATCAACGGAAGAGAACACACACGCTAACAACCGGAAAAATACAACCGTCACATACGTTACCTCTTGTTCCCTAAGAGGGGTTTAAATGTGAAGGTAGTTTAATATTAAGCGAGTAAAGCATGTGAAAAAACAACAAACATATAGATAGTTACTGGAATTACTCCAGAGAACATCAGAAATCTACTTGATATTAGGGGATTCAAAGACAAGGTGTGCAGGCTGGTGTTCTGGCCTGATTAGGTACTGGTCTCCCATCTTGAGGGCTCGGGTAGCACTTACTTCAGGCATAAACAATGGGGAACTACCAATCAGGAAATAGCGGGTTCGAACTGTAGTTTGGCTATGGATACAGAATCTACTATGAGACCTCAATGGTATAATGGTATATGGCTCAATGGTATAATTAATGGTTCATCAAGGAAAAGAGAACACAGGCAATAAAAAAATAGAAAAAAATAAAGTCGTCACTTAAATTACCTCTTGTTCCCTAAGAGAGGTTAAAATGTGGAGGTACATCCACATAATACCATTATGGGTTGTACCCAATACACGGTGTCGAATAACAAGGTTTACTTCATTTTACTCTAGAGCTCAAGGATTTGACCTACATGCGCCAGTGGTGCTACAGCTGCAGCGTAATAACCAACAGTATACGGCTTGAATACCCTTCGACTGAAGGTACCGAGGATACTGCGGCGCTCATACGCGCAAATCCGTCCCGAATCTTTCTTGCTAGGGAGAAACGAAACCCAAGAGACATCTAGTCTATTCAGAAGTGTGGATGAGGGCATAGATTGATTTGTGGGCGCGATAAGCGGAGGAGACCCGACGGGCTCAAGAGAGCCCGAAGGAAGGGGACGAGGTCGGCACAACCGAGTCGACCAACCACTATACCTCTCTCTCTCTCTCTCTCTCCAGACTCTGAACATCTGCTCCATAAAAACGCACACTCCTTCCATTCCACCTCCTCGACTGGGGTCCTCCTCACCGTCTTTTTAAGCCCCGAGTTCACCTCGGCAGTCACGAACCCTTCTGTTGCGCACCCACCGTGTGTTGTGACCTCCTGCTCCTCCCTCAAACCTCCCTCCGATCGCCTCCGACTCCCTCTGGCCTCCGCAAAAACTACACTTTTAAGCCGAATCCTCTCTCTCTCTCTCTCTCCCTCATCCAGGGCCTTCAATCATCATCTCGCGGACGCACCGGCCGCAGAGAGAGGCCGCCACCCGCTCTTGGCCCATCCACTGAGCACACCTTTCCCCCGCCCCTTGGAGTCGCGTGCCCCTGATACCACCTGCCCTCTTCCTCCTCCGAGACCGCACTCCTCCTCTCCTTCACCCGGCATCGCCAGAGGAGACGTCCGCAGCCGAACTCACCCTCCCCTCCTCCCCCCCGTCCCCAACTACGCCCCCCTCTCTTCCTTACATCCACTCACAACCGTCTTACCGCCCAGCATTGAACGTGCCCTCTTCCAGATCGCATTACTGCATCCACATATCCGCGAACAATTAAGCTACGTTTTCATGTGGCCGTTTTTGCGTTGCGTTGACGCTGCGTTGTGCGTCAGGAGAATACCCTGTTTTCATGTCATCGACAGCGCCAGCAGCAACGCACCAAAACATATGACGGTGGTAAACCGTGGTTATAGGTGATAAATCCGTAGCGAAAAAATCACGTGACGAAGAAATGACAGGTAGAATGCGTTGTTCCTCACTCTGACCATCGTGGCTCTGACGCAGCTGCGTCAACGCAGAAAGGTGAAAGTTGGCCAACTCTGACGGCAACGCAGGGTGCGTCAAAAACGGCCACATGAAAACGTAGCTTTAGGGACAGTAATAGATTACAGCATACGCATCGTAGGATTTTTAGATTTTGAAAAATAAATTCGAAGATAATGTTCATGCTTGAGCAAGATTAACTCAGACATGCTCTACGAAACATAAGTTAATAACTTACTGTATGTATACATCTTCATAATTCCCTGAAAGTCACCATAAAGGTGTGTGGCAGAGTGTGACGATTCGCACCAAGCATGCATTATGTATTATGATTAAAAAGGACTAGTAACTATGACTAATAATATACTACTATTATGCAAGGATATATTCGATATTAGAGCTTTAAAACATACAGCACAATGCTAAAATATCAAGAGTATTTATGAGTCGCATTCCAGTGATGACGACATTAGTCTATTCGTCGAGGTCTCGAGTGATATGTTGTTCAATGTGTTGGAGCATGCCGAGTAAGCCCTAGGTACATCTACAAGTAAAGACAAGATGCAGGCAATTACCGCTTCCTTTCCGAGAAACCTCCCCAAGCACCTAAAATATACATTTTCGAACACTGCTAACTCAGGGAATCTGAGGAAAAAATAAATTTATAATGGAATTTATTTATAAATCTACCCCTACATAATATTCTGCAAGCTACCATAAAGTAGTGTGGCATGGGGTGAACATTCACACCAAACATGCATTACATATCATTTATAAAAATGACTAGTTTCCATATTCTAGTCTAAACTTCACTGTTTAAAAAAACACTAAAATACCAAAAACAAAAATACAAATAATCGCTACAAAGTAGACGGGAATGAATTCATGGTCATCTCCTATTTCTAATATAAGCCTATCCCCCCTTTCCCTCTTAACTAGCGTAATCCCTTCTATCACGACATTGGACCACCCCATTGCTCCAATAACCTCCGCCATCAGTCAACAGTCCGAAGCCAGACACCATCAGTTTTTGGAGTTCGGTCGTGGAGAGTGGTGGAGAAGGCAAGGCAGGTTGGAGGACAAATGAAAAAGAGTGTGAATGGTAGAGGACGAAAGTAAGATGATGACACGAAATAACGAGAATACTGAGTGAGAGGATGGAACGGTTAATCAAGGGCTAGGGCATTTCAAAGGACGAGATAGAAGACAGAATGTCGGCCAGGAGCGAAAGTGAAGGAGAAGGAGCAACTGGAATGCAACAATGAGATGAAGGGCGTTTTTAGAAATAAGGAAGATCATCACGTGAAAAAGGTGGGCACTTTCTGCATGGGAATATTTTTACGTATCTAGTTGTTTGCACGTCTATTCAAATCTACCTTTTCCAGGGAAACACTAATGCTATTATCTATTCATAATCCTCATGCCTCCTATCATCCTCGTAATGGGGAACATGCACTATTTTTTATAACTCTTTGAATGTGAAGTATATTAGCTAAAATGTGCTTGGCGAAAATTTTGCTGAAGAATTAAGTTGCGTTACAAAGATATTACTCTTTGAAAATTGTACTTTTTCGGCATCTTAAAAACACGACGTCATCGCATGACGTCACGGCACGGTATCACTAAGGGCGTTATTTATCTGTTTATGTGTGGAGGTAAGTTGTTAAATGAATACTTGGCGATAACGCATGTATTTATCTCATTTGTTTATTACAATAAACGATTGTATTTCGATTTTTTATTTACGTAGTATGGATTGTAACGAGCAAATCGTCCATTAATTATATAATGCCTGTTTAGTGCCCAAGAATTTCTTCTACGTCTATGCAATCGCTGGTTTTCTTTAAGAAAAACGCCGCCATAATGGAGTAAACCAAAGGAAATTGTCGGAATGTGCTTTTTTAAGTATTTTTTCAGTCATCGCTTCTTTCGAGAAACGGCTGAAAACCTCAAAACAATATATTCACTTCGTTTTCTTTTAAATATAAATGTCTATCTCCGTAGCAATATGGAACCTATACCGTGCAGTGACGTCAGAAGGCGTTTCAGGTCACGTGACTTTCGTCGATTTTCGGGAACATTTTAATATCGTTTAATAATCTTTGTGGTGGGCGTAGAAAAATTTTGTTTATATATTTAAAATGGTGAGAAAATTTCGCATCAAGTACATCATTAATCTTAGAGAAACAAATTTCATGCATATTCCCCATTAAGCTAGGAGATGCATAATGAAACTCAATGGTAATACTCCACACTAATTTCATGATGGTCGACTCGGGTTTCGGCAACTCAGTGCCATTTTCAAGGTTGAGTCACTGAGTTGCCGAAACCCGGGTCGACCATCATTAAATTAGTGTGAAGTATTACCATTGAGTTTCATTATGCATATTAAAAACTTCCACAAAGTTACGCCTGAAACGACTTCTTATAAGCTAGGAGATGTTCAATATTAGAGCTTTAAAGCATAATATCACAATGCTCAAATATCAAAAGTATTTTTAAGTCCCATTTACAGTGATAACAAGATTAGACTATTTATTTACATCTACATTCACGCAATACCCTGCGAGCGACAACTTGGGTGTGAGGCAGGGGGCGAATATCACCAAAAATGCAATATTGACATGCAACTGGGCTATTACATGAAGACATGCTAGATAACAGGGTCACATGCAGCTAGAAGGTTAGTACCTACAGAGTATTAAAGGGATTGGTTTTCAATACATGCATTGGTCTTCACTACAGGCTATTTTAATAATATTTCACCAACCTATCCCTTTGCTATGCTACCTATTGCGCTCCCTTATAGTGCGCGGGTAAAATGACATTTTTAATCTATCGGAACGACAATCTCTCTAATCTTGTTAATTTGATCAAACCTAGCATAATACGCAGGAATTCTTAATATATATCTAACGTCAATATATAAACGCTGTTAATACCATTTGTGAGTTCTCGAACGATATGTTGTTCAGTTTGTTGGAGCATGCCGTGTAAGCCCTAGTCCACCTGTAGGTATCTAAAAGAAATCCTGGTAAAAAAATAAATCGTTGTTTTGTAGTTGTTTTCTAGTTATACTCTTATAGGTAAATATTCAGATGAAATGGCATTTATTGTTTATTGTTACTTTATTGTTGTAAATGGCATTTATTGTTTATTGTTACTTTTTCATGAAAATCTCACTTTCTACTATCACTTTTGTATAAAAAAATTAGAAACGTTAGTGATGAATTTATGAAGGTTGCCTCAGCACAGGTTCTCCTTTGAGGCAACCCAGCTTTCCTATTTTCTTCTGGTAATAATTTCAGTATTTTGTATTGTTTTTGTTGAAAGCAATAAAAATTTACTTACTTACTTACTTAAAAAAGATGCAGGCAATCGCCACTCTCTTTCCGAGAACCCTCCCCCCACACCCTACAGGGACACGCTTCCTCCCTCGCCCTGTCCTTTCGTAACAATTCTACATTTGCCTCGAAGGGCACCACCTTGAGACACCGCCTCAGAGACAATCTGCACAACCCTCTTTCTTCCTCTTGAACCCTCCGAACCTCCCCCCTCAGAGCCCCGACCTCCTGACAAAACCCAGCGCATCCATCACTAGGAGCGAAATGCAACGACAAGATGACGAATGGCCCGAAAAAGGAAAGAGAGAGAAAGGGAGACGGAGAAACAAACACGGAAGCCATGCGCGGGTACATATATATTATCCGGGCGACGCGGCAGGACCGAAAGAAAGCCTTCCATTAAAAAGGGAAGAGCCGTACGGCGGATGGCATTGCCCACTCCCACAATGAACGTTCCGCACCGCTTGGTCTCAACGCCCAGACCCCGCGCTCCACGTCGGAGCGACTGCGACATTTTAAGTGGTTTTGGAAACGCGAAAGGAGCTCAGGTAGAGGGCACAACGCTTCGTAGGATGGGATTGGAGGAGAAGGACAGGGTAAGAAACAGACTTACCGCCATCCCCCTTTGCTCAATGAGAGGTAGGTTGGGAGAAAAGCAGCATGCACGGTATGTTGGTGGCTACCCGATCAGCTGCGTTCCACATTTTGTTCAAATAGTTAACGGAAACGCGGAACATTTGAAAAAAGGTACCTAGTAACAGCGTGAATATCTGTACGCTAGTTTTTCCGCTCGCAAACCTAGGAAAAAAATAAAAGCTAGGTATTATATTCCCGACGATGGTACTTAACTACATTACTCTTTTAATTAGACATGCACTGGGCGTTCATCTTTGAAATCCTCAGTACAATGTTCCAAAAAACCATCTATATTGGCATCACCTATTTAACCTAGGTCTTCTTTGTCGTATAGTGCTTCACAAGGAGGGTCCTCGTCTTCTCCCAAAGTATATCCTGAATAACCCCATGTTGAGTCAATATTCAACCCTTGTGACTTTTAAAAGGCTATAAAAAATGTTTATCCAATAAAAATTTAAGCCCCTTCGTATGGAACAACTTTTGAAGGGTGTAAAAGAGAAGAATTATGTTAATATGAAGAGGTTGGCTGATAGACGAACGGAGTTGAGGGCTGCGTTCCTCCTACCAATTCTAGGATTGTTTGACCGATGGTGATGATGGAACCTCTTCTGATCCCAAAGTATTTACTGCACGACCTAAATACAAGTCAACACTCGCATTCGTTAACATTGCACGACAAGAGGCCTTTAGAAGGTTATAAACAAAGTCTAATACATAAAATTTTAAAACATCAACGGACAATTAATGCAAATCTGTGGTAAAGTTACCGATAAAAGATCGATGACGGTTCGTCGATTGTGCATGCCTGGCCTGAAGTCATGCACTGCCAAACATATTTGCGGGGACTAGAAGAGAACTGTGCTTTGATATGGATGAATATAAAACTTCGTAATCTTCAGACCAGCTGACATAACACAAAATGGATAAAAAGGCGACACAAGATAAATCTTAAAACATTCAATTAAGTGGAGAAACCAGGACACAATTTTTGGAGAAAATCTTACTTATAATACTCTGAACGAAGCAGATACATTACCATTATACTGAGAACGAAAGATAGCCAACCATGGTAGCCAGAACGGTACCACACCGGCGTGGGAAACTAAGGGTCTTGGGTTCAAATACCTTCTCGGGCATAATTATTGTCTTCGTCTTAGCATAAGGGTCTTGGCATTAAAACGATGCAATGTAACCTTAGCCGTTGGAGCACGTATAAACCCAAGTCTTTAACGAAGGGAGCCGAGAGGAAGCACGACGAACAGTTGTTGTAGCTATTGGGAATAATAGGTGAAGCGTACAGGGCGGGGAGTTCACCTTTGAAAAGCAACCATTTCATCCACGCGTCCATCCATCCTCGTCTTTTTGGTGAGGCGGCTTCAGTCTCCTCCCCTCTGGCGTAGAGAGAGAGAAGGAGAGAGAGAGGGAAGAAGAGAGTGGGAAAGAGAGCTCAACGCGCGCGCCAGCCAGCACGCGCTGCGGCGCCAATCGTCCTCCGACGGCAGCTGTTTTCGACCCATTAGGCCCCGACCCCCACCAAACACCGACCCTCCTTTCCATCCCGCAGATGGGGGAGGGGACAGGAATGAAGGACAATTGGGAGGGGAGAGTATCAGAAGGGCCTGCCGAAAGGGTTCTCATTTTTTACCCCTCTCCCCCAATTCCGTTTCTCCCCACCCTGAAAGCTCTCCGTCGCGTGCCAAAAAAAAAACAAAAGGCCACCGGACATCTCTTCCGGAATCCACAGCCCTTGTTAATAGGAGTCGTCGAAGGTGGTGACCGTGAACGCCCGAGTTCCAACAGTTGGGAGGGACGTTGACGCCAAGTGTGTGCGGCGAAGGAATGAATTAACGTTCCACCCTAAAACCATTGGATTCCTTGTCCCTTACAAATAAACGTACTTCAGTACATGAATAGCCAGGAAATAATTACTACATTAATACGTAAATATCAATCATTTAAAGTGTTACCTCGAATCCCAAGACCACGGGTTCGAATCCCGGCAGTGACATATTTTACATTGGCATGCCGTCACCACTTGTGCACTGGAAATTAGGGAATTCAGGGAAATTGATTACCGAACCGACAGATTTTTAGATGTTTTTCTTTCCTCGTACCATTAGGGATCTGATTAGCCGTGATTATATTCAATAATATACATTCATGTTTATCTGATCACCGAACCGACATATTTTTGGATGTTTTTCTTTCCTCGTAATATTAGGGATCTGATTAGCCGTGATTTTATTCAATAATATACATTCAAGTATATCAATGGTTAGCCTAGTTTGTTGTATGTCGCTCTTAAGACTTACTTCTACATCTACACAATACCCTGCATGCGACGACGACGGAGTGTGGCAAAGGGACTTATAGCTATCCCAACTAAAGTATGTTAATGAATGCTTCCTCTGCTCTAAATCTTTTTAAGTTGTTATAGAGTGACTAAAATGTAGCTACTACAAACTCCAAATGGGTTACTCTATGCACCTCTTAAAACATGATTGCTAGTGCATCCATAGCTAAGATTCATCCCCTGCCACAGACCTCTATGATGGCTTGCAGTGTACTAAGTAGATTTAGATCTATTGAATGTACAGTTCAGTCGCGCGTCGGACGGAATGTATAACCATGGTGTAGATAATATTTTCACTGATGACGTTAAAAACTCATCTCTACAAAACCATCTGCGACATGTATTCAACAGGAGAAATTCCAAGGGACTTCGAGAAAAACATCATCATTCCTATTCCCAAGAAGAAGAGAGCGGAGAAATGCGAAAATTTTAGGATTATAAGCCTGATGACACATGCATCGAAGATACTGACCAGGATCATCTACAGAAGAATAGAACGAAAAGCAGGGGAGTTCTTGGATGAAGATCAATTCGGATTCAGGAAAAGTAAGGGAACAAAGGAAGCAATATTGGCCCTTAGGCTACTCATAGAGAAGAGAATGGAGAAGAACAAACCGACGTTCATTGCATTTGTGGATTTGGAGAAGGCCTTTGAAAACGTGGATTGGGATTCAATGCTTGAAATTCTGAAGGGAATTGGAGTGTCCTACAATGACCGAAGAATTATACACAGTCTGTACAAAAACCAAGTTGCTGTGATTAAATCTGGACCCAGCTGTGAAGAGGCAAGGATAAGGTAAGGAGTGAGACAAGGCTGCGCACTGTCCCCCGTAATTTTTAATGTTTACATCGAGAGATCCATAAATGAAGTCAAGGAGAACTGTTCTGGAGTGAACATCCACGGAGAAACAATCAGTATGCTACGATTCGCTGATGACATAGCTCTCATAGCAGAGACAGAAGGAGCTGAATAAGATGCTAACAACCATGGAAAGGACTATGGCCAGATATCAGCCGATGATAAAGAAGAAGACTAAGATATTAGTGTGCAGCAAGAAAGAAGTGGAGAAAACCAATGTCAAACTAGGAAAACAAAAACAAGAGGTTAAAGAGTTCTGTTATCTAGGAAGCCGAGTAACCAACGATGGACGATTCAAGAAAGAAATAGTGAGTAGAATAGCCCAGGCAAAGAGGGCATTCTTTGAAAAGAAGAATCTACTTAAAGCAGGAAATATCAGCATAGAAGTAAGGAAACAGTTCATCAGAACATACATCTGGAGCATTTTTCTTTACGGCAGTGAATCATGGACGATGACAGCAGCGGAGAAGAAAAGGATATAAGCATTTGAAATGTGGTGCTACAGAAGAATGCTGAAGATTAAATGGATCGACCGAGTAAGTAACGAGGAAGTGCTAAGAAGAATAGAAGAAAAGAGAAGTCTGCTGAAAACTCTAAAAAGAAGAAGGGAAAACTAAATCGGCCATATCTTGAGACACGATGGCCTGATGAAGACTATCTTCGAGGGAAAAGTGAACGGGAAGACTGGAAAAGGCAGGCCTCGTATGAGATACATGGAACAGGTTGTAAAGAATGTAAAAGAGAAGAATTACGTCACAATGAAAAGGTTGGCTGATAGAAGAATCGAGTGGAAAGCTTCGTCAAACCAATCCTAGGATTGTAGACCAATGATGATGATGATGATGACGTTAAAAATATTTTGCGAACTCAAAATTACTACGGTAGACTGGACCATAATCACAAAATTAGAGAAATTGATTGCCGAACTGACAGATTCAAAATGTCCTTTTTTTCTGGTACAATCAGAGATATGAATAGTTGTAAAAATATCCAATAGATAAATACGAGTGTATCAGTGGATAGCATAGGTAGTTGCTTGCTGGTATAAGGACTTTAAGCTAACCCAACTAAGAGCATCATATTGCATGCTTGCTTTGCTATTTTTATTTATTTTTTTAATTGTGTAGTACTGACTAGTATATTATTACTTTTACTTTTTATTCATGATATGTGTTGCTTGTTTGGTGTGAATTCACCCCCGCCACACACCTTTACGGTGGCTTGCAGGGTATTATGTAGATGGTCTCCTCGGCGCCTTTCGTTGCCTGCACCTGACGACGATGCCAGGTTTCTTTTCACCCTCCCTTCGCTTCCTGAAAAATTCCTACCTCAATTCTAACACCCAATTGTGCTGAACGGCACACATGACCTCAGCTGTCGGTCACCTACTCCGAATAAACTACCGCTAATAATCATTTAGGCGCACGAGACACGTGCCCTCGGGAAGAGAGGCGAGAACTCAAGCCACAACTCGATACCGAGGGGATTTGAGGATGATGCGTCTGCAACCATACAATGCAAGCTACCCTCCTCTATGGGGTGTGTAGCAGGCAGTGTAGAGTCATTATCTAGCGTACACTAAATACCTTCACTAAATGATATGTAGAATAAAAACTATACTAGAAAGGCATGAGCCAGGTACACACAAGTGAATACAGATTAACGCGAGGGTACCAAATTTTTGCAAGAGGGTCAAGTATCTTTTTTGAAACACTGCGATATTTATTACATTAGTCATTCAAAAGTGCTGTTAGCATGCGTTAGCAAACTTAACAACTTTTTCAGTTGCACAACAGACTAAGGTCCCCGCATTGAGCCTACCCATCTAATAGGTTTCGGGTAGGTAAATTAGGGTAAAATCAGGCGAATTCCATTGATCTATTTTGGATTTTTCCAGAAAGTAAAAAATCTATAATTTTATAGCTAACATAGGATCTGAATTTTTTATTTAGATGCCTACCTACTATAAATTTACCCCCTGCCACACACTCTTGCAGTGGCTTGCAAGGTATAATGTGAATCCAGAATTAGGAGTTTTTACAACACGATTTCATCCGTCAGTATCAATGTTCTTCCAATATTATAGTAAATAAATTTTGGATCGTTCGTAACTAGTCGATTTCTCGATACCCCACAGCTGCTACAGCCACCTATCACCCTATGATCCTTGAGTATTCGTAGCTAATTCCCAAAGCATCTACATAGTACCCTGCAAACACCGCAAGTGTGAGTGGCAAGGGTGAGCCATCATCAGGCTTGTATTTTGAATCAGAGATAATTGAATTTGCACTTACTATCAACAATACTAGTCCATGCATGAAGTTCTTACATGTAACTGAGAGGTATAATTTTACTAATTTTGGGAAAATGTTGTAGATATTTATTCAAAGGCACCAGTCATCATCATTGGTCAACAATCCTAGGATTGGTTTGACGCAGCTTTCCACTCGATTCTTCTATCGGCCAACCTTTTCATTGTGACGTAATTCTTCTCTTTTATATCCCTCACAACCTGTTCCATGAGTCTCAAGGCACCGGTATTAAATTGTAATTACATACCAAGTAATATTATAATTAATGATTAGCCAGGTATTTCTATAAATACATTAATCAATTAATTAAATTATTAAATATTATTACATATTTATATTATACATCTAACTTATATTACTTCTAATTAGGGTGAACTCTTCGAGTTAATAACGATAAAAAAGGAGGAATTGATATCCCTAGTGGGAAAAAAAGAGTCACTACTCGACGTAATTGTAAATGAAACGCCATGCTGCGAGAATCTCACTGCTGAATCCAAATCACTCAAGAATCAAGTGAATAAATATCTGAAGCCAAATGACGGCAGGAATTTCATAAATAAGCCAGTGCTTCACGTACAGGTGCTCCGATGCTGCTGATTCTATCGTGACTCCCTACTCTCCTCGCCCTTCCGGAAACTTTCGGAGGTCAACGACCTTCTGGATGTTTATCGCTTCCAAAACAGTCGGCAGATGTGAGTAGCCGCTGCGATTATTTTTTTTTCACGAGCGCTTCTCGATACGATTCTTCTATTCGCACACATTTGCATGGGCGAATGAATCATTAATTTTTTAATTCAATAAATATATAATATGAAAGACCTACGCGGACCTACTCTGTGCACAGGATAACACATACGAGAATAGGAAAACAGACTGTATTACAGAGAGATTCAAGCATTTGTTCTTCCCTAGCATAAGACGCGTCCATAAAAAACGCTGATATGCGGTGGCGGTAGTAAGTTCGGTAACGCGCTGGCCTCGCAACTCGTGGTCGTGGGTTCGAATCTCATGTAAGGAATGAATTTGTTTACCTGACATTAAGACAATTTGTCAAATTTTATTCAAAATGTTCTTCTTTCCTCGTACAATTATGGATGTGAATAGCTGTAAATACATCCAATAGCATAAATACGAGTGTATCAATGTATAGCATAGGTAGTTGCTTGCTGGTATAAGGACAGTAAGCAAACCAAAACAGCATGCTTGCTTTGCCATTTTTATTTTTTTGAAATTGTTAAATTTATACTAGTACATTATTACTAACCACATTTTATGCATGATATATAATGCATGTTTGTTGTAAATTCACTCCCTGCCACACACTTTTATGGTGGCTTGCAGGGTATCATGTAGACGTAGATGTAAATTTGATGAACGGTGAGATAACCTCGGCGGTTAGATCACCTAAAACTTAAAGCTATCCCGATAAACAACATCAAGAATCTACGTGATATTCACAGTACATCTATGGAATACCCTGCAGCCACCACGAAGGTGTGTGGCAGGGGGTGAAGATTACCAAACATGCGCTATTGACATGCATCTTGGCCATTACACGTTAACGTGATAGATAATAGTCACATGTAGTTAGAAATCTCTCATTAAGGAGTTTTGTAGATATTATCTTTAACTAAATGATACCCTTTGAGTAAGAGGTTTTCTGGTGACCACTCAAATTCAATTAAAGACACAGAAATAGCAGGATAAAAATCAGCGAGAAGAATACCGGACGCAACATAAGGAACAATGAGAAAGACTTTAATTCAGATAGGGGAACTCTGATAAATATATATTTTGGAAGTTATCTATGTAGGGCTATCAAACCATCAACCGGGTTGAAAACTAATAATGAAGACCACATTCAGAGCAGGAGGAAATCAGTATAAGACACCTTGAAACCTTATCAGCCCTCGTTGAGAAACTGCCGCTAGTATATGGGATCAATACGAGGACGGTATGATACCGAAATCATAGTGTCTGCATAGAATATCAACAAGATTTATTAAAGGTCCTCACGATATTTATAGGTAGCTGGTAATTGAATTACGAATTTAATGGAGGAACTAGGTTGGGAATTACTAGGTACCAGAACGCAGGTTTAGACAAAGATTTTTACGAAGATTTGAAGATGATATGTTTGTAGATGGCGTCTGGAATAAATTAAGATCAACGCATCAAACTAGTTTTGATCACAAAAACCCGGCTAGAGAGATATAATGTCGTACCGATAGTTTTGGAATGCAATTAATCCGGCGTGCTATAATAGAATGCAATAGGTAACATAGTAAAAGGCTGGGTAAGTAAAGTAATATTAGAGTAGTCTGTAGCATATGAAGTAATTTTTAAGATTAATAGCGCATCCTTCCATGCCTCTTTCCGTCCAATTACAATGGAACATTTTCCGTGGACATATATGTAGATATACTCGTCAATAAGTTTGAACGTCTGCAGCGAAGATCGGCAAGATTTGTAAAGGGACGGTACGATAAACATATTAGCGTAACCAGTCTTTTAAATGAATTAAAATGGGAATCATTGTCAGATCGCAGGTTGAAATTCAGACTTAATCTCCTAAATAAATTCCAAGACCATATTTTCAGTGGTGATGTTAAAAATATTTTGCGGACCCCAACTTACTATGGTAGACTGGACCATAATTACAAAATTAGAGAAATTGATTGCCGAACTGACAGATTCAAAATGTCCTTTTTCCCTCGTTCAATTAGGGATATGAATAGCGGTAAATATGTCAAATACGAGTGAATCAATCAATGTATAGCATAGGTAGCTGCATGTTGGTATAAGGACTTGAAGTTAACCCAACTAACAGCACGTTTTTGCAATGCGTAATTTGCTATTTTTATTATTTTAAATATTGCAGTTTATAGGTACTAATATATTAATACTAATCATTTTTATGCATGATATGTAGTGCATATTTGGTGATAATTAACCCCCTGCCGAACACCTTTGAGGTGAGGTCTAAAAGAGTATTGGGTAAATGTGACGATCATGTACGAGAAATCAGCTACTTTTCCCTTGTTAGACCTCATTTGGAATATGCTGCCAGTGCATGGGATCCCTACGAAATCGGTCTAAGTAATGAACTTGAACGTGTGCAGCGAAGATCGGCAAGATTTGTAAAGGGACGATACGATAATTATATTAGCGTAACCAGTCTATTAAATTAATTGAAATGGGAATCATTGTCAGATCGCAGGTTGAAATTTAGACTTAATCTCTTCCACAAATTCCAAGGCAATATTTTCAGTGATGATGTTAAAAATATTTTACGAACCCCAACTTACTATGGCAGACTGGACCATAATCATAAAGTTAGAGAAATTGATTGCCGAACTGACCGATTCAAAATGTCCTCTTTCCCTCGCACAATAAGAGATACGAATAACGGTAAATATGTCCTATCGGAGAGTAGCAATGAATAGCATTGGTAGCTGCATGTTGGTATGAGTACTTAAATCTAACCCTACTAACAGAATGTTTTTGCATGTTTGCTTTGCAATTTCTATCTTTTTTAAATAGTGTAGTTCTGACTACTATATTAATACTATTCCTTTTTTATGCATGATATGTAGTGCATGTTTGGTGAGCAATCACCCCCTGCCACACACCCTTGTGGTGGCTTGCAGGGTATTATGTAGATGTAGATGAGGTGGCTTGCAAGGTATTATGTAGATGCAGATGTAAGTTTAGGAATATTCAGCATCAGATCTTTCCTATCCATCTGAAATATGGCATTTGCAGCTGTAATTCGACCGATTGATCGGGTCATTTGCGGTCCTCTCACACGATACAGCTTTTACCATACCAGCTGCTTCGATTTGTAAGTAATATTGGTCATTTATTAGCCAATTAAACCAAAAGAACTAATTAGTGCAAAGGAAGATCTCGCATAAGATATGTAAATGGAACAAGTAGTGACGGGTGTGAAAGGGAAGAATTATCTTAACATGAAGAGGTAATGGGGATAGGGTGGGTGCGGTGACTAGAGTACTGTCCTCCCATTCCGAGGGCTTTGGTTCCATTCCCGGCAGTGGCGGATTGTTCAATGGTAAACCGGTTCCTACTCGAGCGGCTAGTGGAGGGTATTTCGGGTTCAGTACTCCGTCCGTCGGATAGGACGTTGAGCCGTGGTCCCCTTGGCGCCTGTCTTTAAGAGTAGGCTAATGCCAACGCCGAGTTTCTCTCCATCCTTCCTCCATTCCCTGAAAACTCCTACAATTACCAATTAGCCACCTATCCTAAATGGTACAATTGACCTCAGCTGTTGGTCGCCTCCCCTGCATAACTAACTAATGAATAGGTTATCCTACACGGGAGTCAAGTTGAGGGCTGCGTCAAACCAATCTTAGGAGTTTTTACTTCTGATGATGATGCTTAATTATATTAGCTGATTATCGGAAAGATATGCATTCCTTAGGTCAAAAACTGCGAATGCTGACAGCGGAAGCCAAATTTGTAAGGCGTACAAACCAAGCTTCGTAGCTGTGATTCCCGCCTCGGATATGGGTATGTAGTTGGTTAACCTTATAAAAAACGTACTTAAATTAACTTTATCCTAACCTTAGTTAAGTCAAATCTAGGATGGAAGGTATCATTAACCTTTCCTGAAGATGTTTGGTCAATATTAAAAACACCAACGTATTATGCTAGATTCGACCAGATAAATAAGGTTAGAGAGATAGATTGTCGTACTGATAGATTCAAAATGGCATTTTTCCCCCGTAATATAAGAGAGCACAATAGGCAGCATAGCAAAGGGATAGGTAGGTGAAATATTTTAGAGTAGTCTGTAGTGCATGGCGCATGCATTAACCCCTTAAATACTACAGATACTAACAATCTAGTTGCATGAGACCCTGTAGTTGCTTGTTTGCATGTTAGTAGCGCATGATTGGTGATCTTCACCCCCTGCCACACACCCTCGAAGTGGCTCGCAGGGTTTCGTGTTGATGTAGATGTAGATAAAATTGGTACAGGGAGCTTCTTAAAAACTATTCATCTACAACGACCGAACTTAAAAGTGGTGGTACCCGTTTGGCCCATCTTCAAGCACACGCAACGTAAACATCGGAGTTATTGGGATATGATCGGCAATCACCCAGTGTTTGTAGTCGAGGGAACCATCCACTCCAGAAGAGATATCGGCACACGTGGTCCGAGTTTATGGCGCTGTGAGCCAGAAACGACGCGAAACGCTTCCCCAACAACTCTCTCCCCTTGGCGCTGTTTTTCAAAAAATCCTCCCCTCACCATCCCACCAGGAAAGCTTCATAACAGATCCCGCCAAGCCCCTTTCGATCCCGGCCGAATCCTCCCTCTCAACAGTTCTCGACGGACCCCTCTCCTTCTCCCCATCCCTATTCCCCCCCCCCCCTAAGATGCCCCTGGAAGGGGAGAGGGGAACCAACCGTCGCTCTCGCTTTCCCTCATCCCCCACCCCACCCTTTTATATTCGCTGGGGGGCCATCTGCAGAGCACCACCTTCTGTAACCGTCCCCGGGTGCACCACACATCCTCCCCGCACCCCCCTCTCCCAAACCATGGGGTACTTTTCCACTCCCCCCCCCAATCTCGCCTCGTTCATACCACCCCAAACCCCTATTCGCTCCCTCCCCTGCCCCCTCCCCCCTTTCCCAAAACACCGGTTTCTAACGTTTTGCACGCCGACGAATTCGATCGAGGGTCGCGAATGCGCAAGCCTGCAGCGTCGTGCACTTACGGCTACTCTCACTTCCACCCTCTTGACTTCTATCCGCACCGGAGTGCAAGCGTTTACCCAATCCCTCAGTCAAATACAGTCGCTGTTTATTGGCACCAATAATGGTACCAAATATATTTACTCCTAATTTTCGATTACAGAAAAATGGCAGAAAACGAATCTAGCATAATACGCTGGTGTTTCTAATATATGCCTAACACCCTTAGTAAAGCTATCCGATTGAAATTTCTCTAATGTATTTAATCTGTACCTTAACCTACGCTCTGATAATGATTCCCACCCTAATTCTTTTATTAATTCTGATACACTACCCATCCTATCGTAACACCGTTTAACGAACCTAGCTGCTCTACGCTGCACACTGTCTAGTTCTCTCATCAAACCTAATTCATTTGGATCCCATTCACTGGCTACATACTCAAGGTGGGGCCTAACTAGTGAAAAGTAACATCGCTCTTTTGTCTTCTCATCACATTTCCCAAGTACTCTTTTTATAAATTCTAGTTTTCTCTTCGCTCGACCGCATATTTCCCTTATGTGTCTTCCCCACGATAAATATTTAGTGATTATTACACCTAAATACCTTATGGTTTCAACGTTTTCGATCTTCGTGATGCTATATTTTATAGGCTATCTCTATCGAATTATTCCTCCTCCAAAAATTGATAGCTACACACTTTAAGGTTAAGTTCTAACTGCCATTTGTCGCACCACTCTTGAATTGCACCTAAACCCTTACTTAGCGATTCACTGTCTTCTTCTTTTGATATACCCCTGTACACTACGGCATCGTCAGCAAAAAGTCTAAGCTTACTATTAACTACGGTACGCAAATCGTTTATGTATAAAAGAAATAAAATCTGACCTATTACGCTACCATGGGGAACTCCCGAAGTGACTTTGATTGTGTCCGACATGATACCATCAATAACAACTCTCTGCTCTCGCCCACTTATGAATTTTTTTAACCAACATATAACGTCTTTATCTGTGCCAAATCTCTCTAACTTCAAAATTAATTTATCATGATGAACTATCAAATGCCTTTTTTAAAATAAAAAAATATCGCATCAACTTCAGTACTATTTTCGCCGTAGACTAAAATATTGTGTACGAATATAGCTAATTGTGTCTCACAAGAACTAGCTTTCCGGAACCCATGTTGGCTGTTTATGAGCAATCCCTGACAATCCAAATCCCCCTTGACCGAACACACTACAATGCTCAAATACCTTACAAGCGATTGACGTGAGTGAGATGGGTCTGTAGTTACTAGGTACTTCCCTATCCGCATTTAAAAATAGGTGAAATGTTAGCTACTTTCCAATCCTTGGGTACTGTGAGGCTCTTTAGTGTATAATTGAATATTTTTTCTAGATAGGGGGTTATTTAGGAAGCTACTGTTTCATATACTCTGGATGGAATTTGATCGGGACCTGGTGATTTGTTTTTACTAATGTTTTTTTTAACTGCTGCTCTATCCCGCGGCATGAAATTTTTATTTCGGGCATTTGTACACTGAAAGTGTTGGGCCACTGCGTTGTAAAAAAACATCCAATACACTAGCCGCTATAAATATAAATTAGAAATTGTCAGGAATCGTAATAGAGCAACACTATTTTGCCCCAGAGCACATTATTATTTCAAACATCATGTGTCAAATAATTATCGATAGCAATGTAAATTAATTATACACTTACCAAGAAAATACTTCTGATAGCCTTCATTTCTGACGTTCAAAGTGGAACAGTATGTCGATAACGACATGGGTCCTAATCTGAAAATTAAAATCAAAGAAGGTAAATAAAAATCCATGAGAAACGATTCAACTACAATCTAACACGCATTTAAATGAACCAAATTCTAAATAACTGATAAGCTGAAAGTTCGATTCAAGAGCTGTTAAATGCAACATCCTTAGTAGTTATGCATGATATTTGATGCATGCTTCGTATGAATTCATCCTCTGCCTCACACCTTTATTGTGGCTTGCAGGGTATTGTGTTAATGTAGATGTACAGCGTAAAAATCCATGCTGAGCGATTTAATGATCCCGAAGTTCTATTGAATAGGTATCACCCAGGTGCCCTGGAGTAATGATTTTCTACGTGGTTTCTTCTACATCCATGCGATACCCTGCAAGCCACCACGGGGGTGTGTGGTAGGGAGAGAAGATCACCAAAACATGTGCTATTGGCATCAACTAGGGTATTACATGGAAACATGCTAATAAATTGGGTCACATGCAGCTACAGGTTTCAAGTGCAACTACATGGCTAGTATTGTAATAATTATTCATGATTCAGGTATTTATTTAAATATATTAATTAATTAAAACCAACCTTCATCAACACGATACCCTGCAAGCCACTGCGAGGGTGTGAGGCTGGGGGTAAAGATCACCAAGCATGCACAACTTTCGGGTTGAATCACTGAGTGAGTAATTAATTAATATTTCACAAACGTGCATGAGTTAGTAATATAAAAATACGTTTCATGCACAACACTACCTCATCTACTTATTCCTTGCTTATTACGCAGGAAAAATGACATTTAAACTCTTCCAGTACGGCAGTGTATCTCTTTTTCCCAAAAAAACTTGTCGTAATACGCGGGCGTTCTTATCACATTTTTAACGTCATAAGCAATTTATCAGCTCCAACTTTGCTTAAAAGGTTGAGCCTAAATTTTAACATTCGCTCTGATAGTGATTCCAATCCTTGCTCTTCGGTAAGCAATTAGCTCAATCACAATTGTAATGACGACATTTTACATATATTGCCGCTGTCCTAAACACAGGTTCTAATTCTTTATAATTGATTCACTCAAAACTCCGAAATGCAATTGATAATTTTTGAAAGAACGATTGATTTCAGTGGAAGGCCACCACACTGAGTCAGGCCATTTACATTTACATAATACCCTGCAAGCCACCATAAAGGTGTGAGGCACGGGTTGAATTGACACCAAACTTTCATTCCATATTATTTATGAATAGGATTAGTAATAATATACTAGTCTAAACTTCATAATTTAAAAAATATTAAAATATCAAAGCAAGCATGCAATATCATGCTGTTAGTTTGGTTAGCTTAAAGTCCTTATACCAACATGCAACTACCTATGTTATCCATTGATACACTCGTATTGGATATATTTACCGCTATTGATATACCTAATTGTTTGGGAGAAAAAGGACAATTTGAATGTCAGTTGGGCAATCAATTTCTCTCATTTTATGATTATGGTCCAGTATACCATAGAAGGTAAGTTGGAGTTCGCAAAATAATTTTAGCGTCATCAGTGAAAATATTATTCTGGAATTTATTTAAGAGATAAACTCTTAATTTCACCCTACGATCTGACAATGATTCCCTGCTATCTTCGGGGCAGTAATGCCGCAGAGTAGGTACAGAGCATAGGCACGCCGTAACTTGTCCGGTTGTCCGTTTCGATACGAAGCAAATTCCCCACACGGGACGGACGCCTACCTTTACCCGTCACCCCGTTTCCCAGCCGTCTCTTGTGCTCATTGAAAGGGCTCTCCCTCCCCTCCGATCCCCGACATTGCCTCCCCTCCCTCCCTTGTCATGCAAAACACGTAGGGGAGGGAAGGGGGGGAAAAACAAGACCAACAAGTGTCCCCATAGACTTCCACCGCTTCCTCGGTCGGTGTGGTTGTGGGACCGGTGTCGGCGTCGGAATTTTCATTGTTTCAACGATTCGGCGTCATCCCCCTCTCTCTTGCGACCACTCGATAACTCCTCCGCCGGCCACGGCCCTTTTAATCCGCCCATTACCTTTGTTTCCCCCTCGCTTGTTTGGTCGTGATCAATTGTTTTCATTCCCCATCCGGTAAAGCACCTAGCGTTTAGCATTCATACATTTTAAATGGCTCCGTCTCGCCTTATCGCTTCTCGTAGTCTTAAGCGGTGATTACACAATTGAACTTGAAAAATGAGTAACTTTCACATAGAAAAATGAGCAACTTCCACAGAGAAAAATGTTTATTGCGAACGGGTTTCGCTTTTTACAGCATCTTCAAGCCCTGAACGCGCCTGAAGATGCTGTAAATAAATTCGAAACCCGGTCGCAATAAACATTTTTCTCTGTGGAAGTTGCTCATTTTTCAAGTTCAGTTATGTTCCGTTTCCACCTTATCACGTCTGAAACCTCAGAATTTGTTCGGTGATTACACATAGGAGACAACTCTTACACGAGTCCTCTATCGCTTGAGCCAGATTTCGATACTTGGATAAGGTAGCAGTTGTCATGGTAGCTATCCGAGTGAGGTCGCTGTTTGAATGCTTCTAGACTCAAAGTAAGGATGCATCCTTACTCTGAGCTTCTAGACTTAGCAACAAATTCTCATATGTAAACTAGAGGTCCACCATGACTGCGATAAAATATCTCATCTACATCTACGTAATGGAGGAATATCTAATGGCGGAAGAGAGACGAGGAGATATAGATTGTTAATAATTACATAGTAGTATAGGGATTATTAGTTATAATGACATTCATCTAAAAATATTTATCTGCATTTACCTAAAATACATGGGTTGGAAATGTAAATACATGCATAATATAGGTGATCTCATAGTGAGACGTTGTTTCATGAAAGCAGTGTAAAAACAAATATGTTTTTTGCATGCTAGAAAGTGTTTGCTAACGTATGCCTGGCATAGGTTCACCCCAAGCCACTCGTCTCGGCGGTGGGGAGGGTGTGACGTAGATAAGCCGTTGAAAGCCTCTATATCTCATGGATTAGAGCACTGATCTTGTAAACCAGAGGCCGAGAGTTAAAATCTCTCCGGAGGCAATATTTTGAATGTAGATTTAGATTATGCCGCAGGTATATGGGATCCGTGCGAAGAAGGTCCCCCTGCCACACACCCTAGCGGTGGCTTGCAGGGTATCGTGTAGATGTAGATGAAGGTATGGTAAAGGAATTGCTAAAACGGTAATATTAGTAAAAGTATTACTATTAGAGCGTGCGCAGAGCAGATACGCTAGATTTGTTAAAGGACGTTATGATAATTGTATTAGCG
Organism: Platycnemis pennipes; assembly: GCA_933228895.1. Lineage (NCBI taxonomy): Eukaryota > Metazoa > Arthropoda > Insecta > Odonata > Platycnemididae > Platycnemis > Platycnemis pennipes. Next base: position 48,082,689 of record OW121852.1, on the reverse strand, counting down.
TTGCGAGTGTAATAGAAGAACTAGGAAGGGAATTACTATCAGAACGCAGGTTAAAACTTAGGTTAAACCTTTTAGTGAATTATATTGACAGAAAGATATTGCAATTTTCCACAGAAGTAAAATTTATTCATCTACATCTACACGGTACCCTGCAAGCCACCGGGAGGGTGTGAGACAGGGGGAAACTATTGCGATATTTATTGCGACTAGTTTCAGTGTTACTCCATCATTATCAAGTCCTCAGCATCATCATAGACAAGACTATATAATGATGTAATAATATTGAAATTAGTCGCAATAAAATTTACTTCAGTGGATTTTGCAATATCCTTATGCTAATATGGAACGTTTCCACCACATCACGCCTGAATATGGTTTGTTTACTTTCACTGCATATTTCATTTTCATCTACTCAACACCCTCGGTAGGGTAGGGTTCGTAGGTACCTTTGGATACTAGCGACTATTGAAATCTATTCCTCGGTAGTATAGTGGTCAGTATCCCCGCCTGTCACGCGGGAGACCGGGGTTCGATTCCCCGCCGGGGAGGATTTTTTTTACTATCGATACGTAGGTTAAAATTTAGGTTAAACCTTTAAGTAAATTTGAAACTCATTTGTTCACTGATGACGTTAGATATATATTAAGAACCACGGTGTATTGTGCTTGGTTGGATCAAATGAAGAAGATAAGAAAGATAGATTGTCGTACCGAATGATTTAAAATGGCTTTTTCGTCGTGCTATGAGAGAACACAATAGGCAGCATAGCAAAGGGATAGGTTGGGGAAATATTGCAGAGTAGCCTGTAGTGGATGATGCATGTATTAACAACCAATAATCCCTGTACTACTAAGTATATACTAACCATATAGCTGTATGTGACCCTATGTCCACATGTAATAGCCTAGTTGCATGTCAATAGTTCATGTTTATTGATCTTCACCCCCTGCCACACACCCTCGTGGTATCTCGCAGGGTATTCCGTAGGTGTAGATGTGGATTAGATAAACTCTGTAGGCGACCTTAAGTATGTATGGCAGGGGTGAGTTATCACCAAACATGCCCTAGTTTCAAAATTCGTTGAGTTTAGGCATTTTTATCGTTCGTCAGGCGTAAGATTTTATCGTTCATGTCCATGAAGGAGAATGCTTCATTTGTACGTTTGAAAGTACGACATTACGGTACCCATAACCATTGAAGGTACGAAATGGAAGACACGTATGTATCGTTTTCACCGTTGCACATCCCTTCTCGGTAAGCATCATACACGGTCGTCTACTGGCCGTCTCGACGCGGATTAATATCGCACCGCCGAGCAGGTCAAAGCATGAGAGTCGAGACGATGCTGAATGCGTCATATTGAATTCTGAAGGAAAAAATAAAGAGAGAATATGAAAGGAGGTACGCGTGAAAAAAGGAGTCTGGGCAGTGGAAAGGGGAGTGGAGAGGCGATCTTTTCTTTCTCGGGCTTTCTGGTTCACGTTAAGTCTGTCTCGTTCGGTCGGTCGGCTCAACGGCGTCGTTGTCCGAGAACTGTAAGGAAAAGGAAGCAAAGACGCCGTATGCTCTCTCCTTCTCTCTCTCTCCCCTGCGTCTTCTTTCTCTCTCGTTCTTCGCAGACTATGGCCTGCTCCTCTCACCTTTCCTTTCTCCCTCTCTCTTTCTCGCTGCTTTCCGCCTCTGCTTTTTAATCCTCCCGCGGACGGTTGGTGGTGTGAGTTGGTGCCCGCCCCGTCTCTCGGGAGCCTCGCGTGCCCAGGTGCCCCCTACGGTGTCCATCTGCCCTCTTTTTAAACCCTCCCTCTGCCACCTACCTCCCTTTCCTCCCTCTCTCCTGCCTCCGAAACCCACCCCTCAACCCCGCGTGCACTACGTCTAATTCTTTTTGAACTGCCTGCTTGCCTCTTCCTCCTCCTGCTCCCAAAGCGTCCCCAGTCTTCGCTCGTCTTACCTCTCTTTCTCTTTTCCTCCCTCCCTACCCGACATGGTCGGATCTCTCTCCTCTGTCCTCTTTTCCCGCCAATGTGTCCCAACTTCGTCATCTTCCTAACCAACCCGTGTCCTGTTTAGCGCTCTTCTTCGCCGAACGAAATTTGCGACACGTTTTTTGTTAATAATGTGCTTTTTGGAGATACGCACTTTTACAATAATGGTTACTAACCAAAGGTTCACGCTCCCATAAGTGTGTGAGATTTCATTATGAAAAGATGTAAATCTACACCTACATAATACCCTGTAAGACACCGCAAGGGTGTGTGGCAGGGGGAGACCCATTACAGGCATACATTGGCAATCAGAGAGAACACTTACATCTACACCTACGCGATTACTTTTAATAAATATACTTCTATTTAAACACTGCTGATGTGAAACAATGTATCACAGTGCAACCACACCGAGGAAAATATAAGACCTGCGGTTGCGAGACATGACAAATATTTGCTATAAATGAGACTAAATTGTTAGATACTATAAGTAATGTTAAGATTTTTGGGTAGTTAGTCATGTCTATAAATTAATTAATGAATTTATACATATTTCCTTGAGTATACGTGATTAGTGGTATTAAACATGTGAAGTAAAAAAATACTCATAATGCTTAGAGAGGATTAGAACCTACATTTTAGCAAAATTTGCTACATATATCATCTATGATATATGCTGCTTAAGGATGAGGTAATAAATGATAATAAAATTTATCACTTGGTTGCGTATTGATGAACAATTGCGGCGATGTTTTGACGAGCGTTGAAATCACCACGAATATTCATCTACATCTACATAATACCCTGCAAGCCACCATAAAGTTGTGTGGCAGGGGGTGAATTCACACCAAGCATGCATTACATATCAATCATAAAGAGGATTAGTTACTATATTATAGTCTAAATTTCACAATTTATAAAAAGGATTAATAATATGCAACAATCTATACATTGCTTCTACAAAGTGAGCGAGAGAAAATTTTTTGAAAATTCAGTTTGGTGTAACTTCCAAACGAGCCAAAACACATACTCCAAATTTTTAGGTCATTCTTAATAGGATCATAGCTTATTGTACTGTAAATTTCAAATTTTTAACAAGTCCCCCACCAGAGATACAGGGGCCCGAAAATGGTAAATTTTCAATTTTTCCTATTTGCGGAAGCTTGTAACAGCTAAAGGCTTAACAAACACACAACTTTTTTCTCACACACATTTACTATGATACCCAAGTATACTATAACAGAAATATAAACCCTGAGATCACAACCCTTCTATAAGAAAATAAATAGCAAAAGTTGCAAAAAACAGCAATTTGTATCAAAACTTTGTACTCATCATCCTCATAGATGTTACATAGTAAGGTTATTAAAAAATATGTCAGATGAAAGCTCAATTTTTGACCATGAAAATGGTATTTGAACCATTCTACTACAATGTGTAGTTTTCGAGTAACTCTAATTACCGATACTCGCTGAAAGTGTCATTTTTACTGTGCGCTGTGACCTTCGCGGCCCTTTAAGTGCTTGAGGTCATGGAAAAAAAATTAACAAAAATCAGTTTTGAGCCTTACAGACATGTAGTAGTAAGTGTGTTAAATTTGAATTTTTTCTGAAATGGTGCTGCAACAACTTTTTTAAAAATCTGGGGATATGGTACGGAATGACCCATATGTAGTAAAGCAAGCACGCAATGTTAGTTGGATTTGCTTAATGTCCTTATACCAACATGCAACTAACTATGCTATCCGTTATTTCATGTCGAATAGTGCAAGGGTTTCTAATAGTGTATTTTATATTATGCACAAAAATTCTTTGCAGTCGTGCTGCAAACTAAACTACATTCACAAGCACCTATCTGACCCGTCCTTTTCACATCTACTCTTATTCTTCTGGCATTTGTTCTGTAACTGTTCACGTTGTGCAGAAATGTTTGGCTTGGAGGGTGTACATTAGAGGAAGGGGATTGAATGGAAAAGTTGGACAGTCCGCTTCGAAGAAATTGGGGTTGCCGGAACGATATATAATGAAAAGTTTGGTAAGTGAGAAAAGTCGACGACAACAGCGAAATTCATGATAGCGGTTGTGGAAAGGAAGGGTTAAAGGAAATACAGCTCAGTACTTCTAATACATCAAGGATTTGGGTACCGCAGGTAGTAGTGAACTTAGAACTTTTTGCAGACGACGCTGCAGTGCTCAGGGGTATATCAAAACGAAAAGATAGGGAATCAGATATAAGGATTTAGATGGCATTCAAGAGTGTTGCCACAAATTGCAGTTAAAGTGACTAAAGTGTGAAGCTATTGACTTCTGGAAGAGGCAAAATTCGTAAGAACGATCATATATCAGTATAAAAACGACAATCGCAAGTATTAAACCCATACGGTACTTCGGAGGAAGTCCCTTCATTACTAATCTCTACGCACAATGCAGCTGCAGCTAGGAGGGTATTCATTAGATGAATGTAGATTTTACGAATTCATTCTATCATATTTTACGCCACCCTATTGATACTGAATATTGAGGGACAGCGCGAACGCAGTCCCTACTACCAAAAATTGCGCGCCCGAGTTACCCGCATTTGGGGCAATCGCAGGGGTCAGCCTGCCCGGAGTGCAATGGGCAGGCCTCGACCTGGTGGAACAGCCTGCGAGATCACTGTTAACCACTACGCCAGGTAAGTATGAATTTTTCGGTGGGAGGGGGGAAGCGGCTTACCTCTTCTCGACTTCTAAATTTGGTACGGGTTCCTTTACGGGAATATTAAAAATTCTCTTAGAGGTAGTAGCCAACTGGAATTAAAAGTGTTTTGACCACCTAACTGTTACATTGCATCCAGGATTTCCTTCCGTCACTAATCTCTACACATTATTCAGCTCAAGCGCTACCTAGTTGGATTACGAGGGGAATGCGAAAACACGCCATTAGTACCAGCAGAATACATCTACGTGCACCTAGACGGTGTGAAGAATGGGAAGGGTCATCAAATACTCATTCTTCTCTCACACACATTTCACGAATATAACAGCACCAGGATTTATCTCTCAAATCGCAGACAAAAATTTCTTTCATATAATAGTATGTAATTCTACATAATACCCTGAAATGCACCATGAAGGAGTGTGGCAGGGGGTGATTTACACCCTGATGTACTGCCAAAGTAATGGATGTGGGGGTGATGTTACTTATTTACAGTATTTTACATAGGTGGTGTTACTTATTTACAGTGATTTGCATTGGTGATGTTACTTATTTATGGTGATTTACATTGATGATGTTACTTATTTACTATGATTTACATTGGTGATGTTACTTAACCCCCTGCCACACACCCTCGTGGTGGCTGGCAGAACATTACATAGATGTAGATTTATTTATTTTCCATTACCACGAAAACAACATAGATGGTCTTTTACATTGGGTACTTTTAACAATAACAATTTCAATGCACAAACTTCCAAGGCCCAGGCAGAGAAATTGCTCACCGGCGGGATTCGAACCCGCGACCCTGGATTTTAGAAGTCCGATGGAAAAAATGTATTCTCTATCCAACCATCGAATTTTCAGCTCCCAATATTATCGTGTTCTCTTTCAGTCCACCAAGGTGAGAGCAACTCTGTAATGTCTCCTAAATTCCACTAAGTTACACCGTGGCCAGTCCAAGACCCCTCGTAGTTTTCTAATTTCACCCACTCCCACAAAACTTTATAGTGGCTTGAATGGTATTATGCTGATGAAGTTATTCTTTGATAATAATTTGTATATTATGTAGATGCAGTTATCGTCAAATAGAAATTTGGGTGCGATTTTATCTATTTCTACATAATATTCTGCAAGCCACCATAAAAGTGTGCATTTAATAAAGGTGTGCAGGGAAGATCGGCAAGATTTGTAAAGGGACGGTACGATAACTATATTAGCGTAACCAGTCTATTAAATGAATTAAAATGGGAATCATTGTGAGATCGCAGGTTGAAATTTCGTCTTAATCTCCTAAATAAATTCCAATATAATAGGAATAGGCTGGAACATTTTTGTAAATTGTATTTTGTATATGATGTCCTGAACGTTTTGATTGTTTTTTTCTTAAAATTATTTTGCTGTCCATATTTTTGTTGATGTGATGCATGTATCTTATAATGAATGCCTTAATTGTTTTATGGTGTTGTGATCAGTTTCTTCCACAGATAAGACGCATAGAGAAGACGATCCATGGACATCGCATGCAGAGTAGAGTGTAGGAATAGCTGATCACTTTAGAACTTTTCCGGTCCTTATGACCCATCATATATAGCGAAGATCGGCAACATTTGTAAAGGGATGGTATGATAAACTTACTAGCGTAACCAGTCTATTAAATGAATTAAATTGGGAATCATTGTCAGATTGCAGGTTTAATTTGGACTTAATCTCTTAAACAAATTCCAAGACCATATTTTCAGTGATGATGTTAAAAATATTTTGCGGACCCCAACTTACTATGGTAGACTGGACCATAATCACAAAATTAGAGAAATTGATCGCCGAACTGACAGATTCAAAATGTCCTTTTTTTCTCGTACCATTAGGGATATGAAAAACGGTAAATGTATCCAGTACGATTGTAGCAATGGATAACATTGGTAGCTGCATGTTGGTATAAGGACTTAAAGCTAACCCAACTAACGGCATGTTTTTGCATGTACGTTTTGCTATTTTTATCTTTTTTTTAAATAGCGTAGGTTTGAACAGTACCTATACAAGTACTAATCCTTTTTTATGCATGATATGTAGTGCATGTTTGGTGGGAGTTCACCCCCTGCCACACACCTTTGTGGTGGCTTGATGGGTATTATGTAGATGTAGATAGATGTAGATATATAGCTTGGCCAACTAACAACATCATATTGCATGCTTGCTCTGCTATTTTTATCTATTTTAAATTGTGAAGCACTGACTAGTGTATTATTACCAATACTTTTTTATGCATGATATGTGGTGCATATTTGGTGTGAATTCACCACCTGCCACACACCTTTATGATGGCTTGCAGGGTATTAGGTATATGTATAGCACAATATAACCCCTTTCGTGCAACGATGCCAAAATTAGGATATTACTTTTCCTATGGAGTTTCACGTACCGAGACAACATTTTCTTATTCCAGTTTCTCCGTTAAGTAAGTAAGCTCCCGCCGAAGGAAGTCCTAGAGAGAAATCTACCCACGTATAGCATCTAGAACAGGGTTTCCCAAACTGGGGGGCGTGAAGACATGTCAAGGGGGCGAGAGCGCGAGACCAGTTAAAAATAAAATCTCTAAGTAAATAAAATCCATACATTTCTTTAACTAATTTTATGGTGTAGATTTTTAAAATCAACCTGGATGTTTAGAAAACTTAACAATCCACTTGTATAAAACTCTTTTATAGCAAAAATATATAGCTTTTTGTCGATGTTTTTCTCTTAACAGTATTTCTTTAAATTGAAACTTATACTGTTGTATTTTGTGATGGTAAAAATACATGTTTTTTTTTCAATGTAACACTTGTTTTTTTCATATGCCCACAGAATTGACATTAAAGGGGGGCGTGTAAGGTTTCCATTTTAACAGGAGGGGGCGTAGTACCAAAAATTTTGGGAACCCCTTATCTAGAAGATGATCTCCTTTGCCTTCCGGTTCTCCGGGAGTACGTTTTCCGATTGCCTACGGAGCACGTAAATTCATCGTACTCATTTTCGCCACGGCATAGTCTCCCGCCGTGTTTGTCAACAAATGTTTGTTTTCGGAGGGGAGTCAGGATGAAGGGAGCAGCCAGCATTTAAGAGCACCTGGTCTCCTGGTCACCTCTGATAGACTTGACTGCACAGTGCTTCCGGTTTCAATCCGTATCTACTTCGCCCAGCAGCAGACGTCAGCCTATCCTTTAGGGCTACTCCAAAAGGACTCGTCTATTCATGACGTAACCAGACGACTACAACGGACGCGTGGTGATCAAGGGAACAAAAATATTATTACCTGGATCTACGAGGGGGGGATCTATTGCCTGGATCTATCCACATCTGCTTGGTACCCAGCAAGCCATCATACCATGTCTCCATACCATAATCGACAGTAAACATTCATTTTTTTGGTAAGTACACAGAGGCATGTAGAAGTATAATTCTACTACTTTGCAACTGCATTACATGCACTCAACTGAGAGGTATAATGCCACAGCTCAGTGGAAAATGTTGAGCATGAAGCATACCTAATGTAACTAAATTGCCAGTACATATATACCAAGTAATGTTATCAATTTTGATTAGTCAAGAGTTTATACAAATACGTACATTTATTAATCAATTCATTTTTCCCAAAGAGTGAATGGGTTCGCAATGTTTCAACATAAACATTTAATGAAAATCACCGTCGACTACTATTCTAAATCAAAATCTTCAATACCTACCTATTCCAATTTCCCCTTCTACTTTCGCTGCATCTATTACCCCTTATTCAGCGAGATAAAAAAGAATTTTTGGACCACTATTTTACTCTCTCTCTCTCTTATTTCACTGTCCTGACCAAATAGGAAAGTTAAGTTGGGATTATACCTTCATAAATGATTTTGGTTATCATACCTTAATATATATTAACTAATGCTAAACAATTAGTAATTATTATATTCCTATCTATATACTAATCACTTAGTCACCTGTACACGTAGTATTCACCAGTCATTATTCACTCCCTGCCACATACCTTCAACGTGGTTGCCAGAATTCATCTACATGTACATAATACCCTGCAAGCCACCATAAAATTACGTGGCAGGGGGCGAATTCACACCAGACATGCCTTACATATCATGCATAAAAAGGATTAGTGATAATACTCTAGTCTAACATTCACAATTTAAAAAAGATAAAAAAAGCAAAGAAAAATGCAATACCATACTGCTGTTAGTTTGGTTAGCTTAAAGTCCTAATACCAACATGCAAATACCTATGTTATCCATTGATACACTCGTATTTATGCTGTTGTTTATATATTTACAGCTATTCATATCCCTAATTGAACGAGGAAAGAAGGATATTTTGAATCTGTCAGTTCAGAAATCATTTCCTCCAATTTTGTGATTATGGTCCAGCCTACCACTGTAACCTGGAGTTAGCAAAATATTTTTAACGTCATCAGCCAAAATATTATCTTGGAATTTATTTAAGAAATTAAGTCTAAATTTCAAACTACGATCTGGCAATGATTCCCATTTTAGTTCATTTGATGAAAAATAGGATATAGAAGATGTGGCGGTAGGGAAAGCGTAGAGAAAAATTCCACTGCTCGGCGCCGAAAATTCGTCGAATACGCACCGAAAAGCATCGGTGCAGGAAAAAGAATGACTACAGCCATCGGGACTGCACAAATAATGACCAGAGCCCTTGAATTTCTCTTTTAAAACTTCCGGAGCGTACCTTCACACGAAGGGAGTGCATTCTCGTCCACCTCACACCTGCGAAATGACCGATCCGGAAAAGATCGGAGAAGGGGGGTAGACGGGTGGGAATGTTCAACTCAACTGGGGGGGGGGGAGGGGGATGACGGTGGAAGGAGGGGAGGGAAAAGGTGACGAGGATGAAAAAATATGAATGCGCTATGAGGGATGTGTGCACGAGCAGTGTTGCTGCGGTGGCATATGGGAGGTATTCACGGTATATTCTGAGGGGCGGGGATATATCAGGGTGGTGAGAAAGGGCATAGGGGACTCTTTAGAGCAGGTTAGATAAAATAGGGTCGGTCGGTCGGCCAGGGGAACCACAAGGACCGGATGATGGGGCTAAATTGTGCGGGAAGGGAGGGTGGAAATTCGGCTAATAAAAGGTAGCCACTATCTTTCATGGCCCTCACACGAAGTATTGGGGTTATGACGACATATTATCTATATCTAAATCTCCCCTATAGTTGCTTGTTTGCATGTCAATAGTGCAAGCTTGGTGATATTCACCCCCTGCCACACACCCTCGCGGTGGCTTGCGGGGTATCGCGTAGATGTAGAAGTAGATCTCCTGAATAACCTGCAGGTCACCTCCAGGGTGTGTGGCAGGGAGTTATTTGTCACCAAACATGAACCACGCACGCAATAAAGGTCACTTATACTACCTTCCAAAGGAGATATTTCTATCAATATTATGCGGGATTCACTAAAAATTCTACCTTTCATTCAACAAGCAAAGAAACATTTGAGAAGAAACAAAAATATGCATTTTTATTTCAAGCCGGGTCTAGACCTAAACGTATTGCATTAACATATTAACAGCGTTGTTATTGTTGTTTTTATTATTGCAAATAGGGGAGGTGACCGAACTCTCACGGTGGCTCGCAGGGTATTACGTATTCTCCACTCGTAGGGTATTTTCGTTGGGAAACCCTCATGACTAGAATATTATCCGCAAGATTAAAATTACACAACACCAGCAGGTAAGAAATAAGCGACAAATTAAGAGAAATCAGCTGACGAACCGAGCTACGTTAGAATCCGTTTTTTTTCGCACATCATTCGAATACAACTTAAATTTACTAAATTTAACGCTAAATTTACTTGAAGAATATAAATATAGGAAATAAAATTGTTTACTTATAGTTTCATTCAGGAATGTAGCAAACAAAAACATCTGTATTCCCGATTATATTTTTCACCGGTAGCTTCCATCTCATCTACTTATTACCTTCCCTAATTATACGCAAACCACTTATGTGAATGATGGGTATGTCCTGGGAGTAGATTTAAATTAGAAACTAATATAATGCTTTCAATTAACCAACAATTTAGAGTCGTTGATAGTCAACAATTCACGTCTCTCACTACTGCATGCTTAATATTTTCCTCGGGGTGGTAGTATTGTTACTTTTGGCTTCGTGTAAGAAGTGTATCAACGGCATAGTATTTACATGTCATGTACATGTCTGCATGGTGGTACTTGTTCTCTCGGATTGATAATGGAGATGGTTCACCCCCTGCCACACACCACTACGGTGGCCTGCAGGGTACATTGTAGGTGTAGAGGAATTTGTTTTTTGTGTGTTCAAACTGCTCAGGCTCTACCGCATAGTCTAACCTAAACTTAAACGGAAGATAAGTACAACATTCGTTCTCGAGAAAGGATTCCCCCCTGTCTGTCACACACCCTTGTAGGGTATCGCGTGGATATAGATTCGAACCGACAGCTATACCGCACTGTCTAACCTTAGCTTAACGAGGTTGATCCGAAAAGTGAAAGTCATGTCATTTTTTTAATATTTTCAGCAATTAAAGAAATAAAGTTCCTCTATCTAATAAAGTAAAGATAATCATACCAACCCATACTCCTTTTTTCACAATTTGCATTTGAAATTACATACTATTAACGGCGAGAATGACCGTCACATGGGAATATAACGTTTAAAAATATGTACCATACTTACATGTCATTTTTGCAAAAAAACTGATATTTTATGCGTAATTTCACTAGGAATAAAATGACATGAAAAAAAGGCATCAACCCACCGTATTTTTCGCTAAATCACCCAATTTCTGCGCTTATAGCAAACGAAATGCGTTAGTTGTCTTCAAGTAGCGCTGCAGTCGCTGTTGCCAAAATGCTTGGCGCATGAATAATATCATTGCTAATGAGATATTAAAGAATATTTCAAGAAATATTATAACATAACTTTTGATAGTAATATTCTGGTTTTATACATCAGTAAATTCATTGACTACATGAATTTATTTCTGTAACGTAAATGCTGAATTGGCTCCATCGTCGAGCTGATTAAAATTATCATAAAAAATAAATCCTTCGACTTTCCATCGTATTTTTTGTGATGCTTAAAACTTTCAATAGCTTAGGTAATTTTCTAGGTGAAGCAAGGATCACTTAGTAGGCATATACTTGTACTTTAATTAATAAGATTCCTAAGACAACTTGACTCAAGCAGTCGCGAACCAACCTCCTTATAATAAAGATAGGCACAGCAATCGTGCTCGAGATGGGATTCGAACCGGCAACATTTAGCCCGTCAAGTCAACCGCGGCCTGCGCAGGTTTGGTGATGATGAAACATTCAATTTGCAGCTACCCTTGGGGGTGTCTTCCAGGGCACTGCGTATATGTAAATGGCCTATCGCCAGCATTGTGTAGTCAACAACTATAATCCACCCTCGAAATGTTGGCTCCTTCATGATATTCACATCCACCTGGTCGATAAAAAATACAAGACTCGCCGTCAATGCGAGGGCATTTCGCAAAACCTTTCTAAGGGATATCGGAGGCATTCATTCCTCCTTTGGACGAGGATAAAGGCGCGGAGGAGGGGCAGAGAGGGTAGCCTGGAAGCAGAGGTCAAAGGGGACAGCGAATCGAACAGGTTGGATAAAAATGGGGGGAAGGGGGGACAATCGGGCTAGGGTTTGTGTTGAACCCCAGGCAGGGCTTTTGCCTTTCGGCACTTGTCAATGCCCGTGAAAAGAGTTCGAACTAGATTTCTTCATCAATGGATTGAATGAGCGATAAGAGAGAGGTATCACGCCTGCGGAGGGCACTCGTCTCACCTCTGCTCTGCCCTCCTTCCCACACTGCACCAGTGCAAACATTTAAGCGGTCAAGTCGTGGACATTGTATTCTCACGGGCACTCCAAATTACTCGGCTTCCACCGTCCGGAGAGATTGTGGGGCTGAGGCATACATCCCTTTATAAGTGAGATGATACCATCGTTTGCAGTGGATATAAACCAGGGCTAATGTCCGTTTAGTAATCTGTCTGGCCGCAACGTGGGAGCACCTAAATCCTCTTCCCATTCCTTGTCCACTTCTCCTTAGCGACGGCTGTCTCCTGTTAAATAATTTCCCTTTAAGCTTTTTTAATCGCACTTACATTATCCTTCTGTTATTCATGCTCTGCTTAATGTTTGATTAATTTTAATTTCATCTCCATCTACATAATACCCTGCAAGCCACCATAAAGGTGTGTGGCAAGGGGTGAATTCTCACCAAACATGAACTACATATCATGCATAAGAAAGGATTAGCATTTATATAGGTACTGATCAAAACTACGCTATTTAAAAAAAGATAAAAATAGAAAAACATGCATGCAAAAAATGCCGTTAGTTGGGTTAGCTATAAGTCCTTATACCAACATGCAGCTATCAATGATATCCACTGCTACACTCGTACTGGGTATATTTACCGTTATTCATATCCCTAATAGTATGAGGAAAAAAGGACATTTTTAAACTGTCAGTTCGGCAATCAATTTCTCTAATTTTGTGATTATGGTCCAGTCTACCATAGTAAGTTGGGGTTAGCAAAATATTTTTAACATCATCACTGAAAATTTGGTCTTGGAATTCGTTTAGGAGATTAAGTCTACATTTCAACCTGTGATCTGACAATTTTCCCAATTTAATTCATTTAATAGACTGGTTACGCTAATAAGGTTATTGTACCGTCCCTTTACAAATCTTGCCGATCTTCGCTGCACACGTTCAAGTTCATTATTTAGACCGATTTCGTAGGGATCCCATACACTGTCAGCAGCATATTCCAAATGAGGTCTTACAAGGGAAAAGTAGTTGATTCCTCGTACATGATCGTCACATTTACCCAGTACTCTTTTGACGAATCCCAGTTTACGATTCGCTTGACCCGTTATGTCACGCATGTGTTTACCCCAGGAAGGTCATGTGTCAGTCTTATTCCAAGATATTTAATGGATTCCAGGTTTGTTAATTCATTATTACTTATTTTGTAATGCTAGGAGGAGAGCTATTCTTTTTCCAAAATTTGCCTTCATACGCTCAGCCGTACGCTTTGTTTTTCAGTTCTCAGGGGACAGCCTATTTCTTTTCCCCTTTTCCATGCATGAATTTATTTCACTAATATTCTTAAGAAATTTTCTCCGTTCAAATCAGCTAAATATCATAAATATTTTCTGCTTCAAAATTTTCTAGTAAAATTTCCCCGATAGTCAATAGTCATTTCTTTAATATCACTAATATATATTTTACTCAGTAGAAATTAATATCCACTACAAGCCCGCAGAGAAACTTCACCCTTGGACAGGGATTCCAAGAAGAGGATTGCCCCCGCCGAGAATGGACGCACCCGCCACACGAAGACCGTCATCGTCACCTAGGATCTGCACCCCAAGGATCAACTACCATTGCTGAACTCTGAACCTCGAGAACATCACGGAAGAATAACCATTGTATAAAATCACTCTTTGCTTGTTCGCATGAGGTTTTGTCGGTTTCCCTCACGCCTCGGGTGAATGCCGAGCCATAAGCCATCCCGGAGGAAAAGAGTTCCAGCTGCTCTCAAAATACCACTGCCCTATGCTTCTTACAATTGTAATGTAAACAGTATTTTGCACATCCCAGAAGAGGCTAATCGCCTAAAAAAAGGTGGCCACGTTGTACATATTCATCAAATTTTTATTTTGTATTATATTATTGCATGTACCCAACTAACAACAATGGGCAAATAAACACCTTTCCAATTCAATTCTGATTCCTCTCCCACTCACTCCTACGAGCACTGCTGGTGTAGTGGTATCATGCAAGATTCCCATTCTTGCGACCCGGGTTCGATTCCCGGGCAGTGCATATTTTTTTCCCATTGTTCACGTTTTTATGTGCCATAATGGTTGTTCCCGAGAACGATTATCAAGTTATGATTTAGTTTACATATTTTTTTTTAGGTATTTGCATGTTGGTGTAAGGACTTTACACTAACCCAACTGATAGCTCATGCTTGTGCATGTTTGCTTGCTATTTTTATCTTTTTTTTAATTGTTAAGTTTAGACTAGAATAATATTAACAATCCATTTTATGCATGATACGTAGTGCACGTTGGGTGTGAATTCACCCCCGGCCACACACCTTTATGGTGGCTTACTGGGTAAAGTGTAGACGTAGATGAAAGGGCAATATCCTAAATCAAAATCGTGGAAGAGAATCGTGTAAGTTCGAGACGGTTGTCTTGAATAAGACACAGCTAGGAATATATTTAATGCAATGTGAAATAGGTAAATTAGTTCATAGGAATCTTTGTGAAAAATACACGGAAAAGGAAAAATTATAAGTGGATGGAGCTAAATTACAATCTCCACTATTTTCTACCCTGGGGCTAAAAAAAAGAAAAGGGAGGAAGCATTCGAAATGTAGTGTTACAGAAAAATGCTGAAGATTAAATGGTTCGACCGCGTAAGTAACGAGGAAGTTCTAAAAAGAGTGGGAGAAAAGAGAAGTCTTCTTAATACCCAACGAAGAAGACGGGACAACTTGATCGGCCATATCATGAGACATGATGTGGCTGATGAAGACAACCATTGAGGGACACGTGGAAGGGAAGAATGGCAAAGGAAAGCATCGTGCAAGATATATATGGAACAAGTGATGAAGGATGTCAAAGAGAAGAATTACGTAAATATGAGGAGATTAGCCAATAGCAGAACTCAGTGGGGAGTGGCGTCGAACCAATCTGAGTATTGATGGCTTATGATGATGACCGCGAATGAAACTCAGCTATTCCGGATGAGTCGGCCGGGACATTAGATAACACTAAATTAAATAAAAACGCTGCTGGTGGGTTAAGTCGCCCCGCGCGAATTGATATTATAATTCGGAAAAGTCACATAGTTCGCAGAATCTCAATAACTCAGTGCCATGAACTCTAACAGGGATAGAGAGAAGAAAAATCAATAATGTTACGCTGGTTTACGGAGGAAAGATGACAATGAAAAGGCATCCTTGGCAGACGAAGCTGGTTTTAAATATATGAATATAGAATGTTGTGTACGAAAAGAAGTTAAGTTGATCTGCATCTACATAATACTCAGTAAGCCACCGCAAGGGTGCGTGGCAGGGGGTGAAGGTCACTAGACACGCACTATTGACATGCAACAAGGCTACTGCATGGAAATATGTTAGATAATAGGGTCTCATGCAGCTAGATGGCTAGTATCTACATAGCAATTGAGGGATTATTTGTTTTTAATACATGCATCATGTACTACAGACTACTCCCAACAATATTACACCTACCTATCCCTTTGCTATGCTGCCAATTGTGTTCTCTCATAGTACGGGGAAAATTGCATTTTGAATCTACCGGTACGACAATCTATCTCTCTAATCTTATATATCTGGTCGAATTTATCATAATACGCAGGGATTTTTAATATATAAAGTCCAAGTATAAAAGGCATTTTAGATATGGTGAAGAGTGGTATGACGGATGTTATGCTTTAGAGGGATATATATTATGCAGGTAAATGTTCTAAAGTAGCATAAGAGTACATCGGTGGCCCATAAAACCTCTCACCGCCAGAACACCATTAGCATAGCTCAGGTCAGCCAGTAGAATATATCCTTAGCAGTGCGAGCCCTTAAAACCGAAGTTTATTACTTTTAGATACATAGGGTTTATACATGAGCATAATAAACGTCATCCTCATCATATTTCCCCATTTCTCCCATCCCCCTCAAACGATCTCCTTCCCAACGTTTCACAATTCTTGCAGCTGCGGTCTTCCCAATACCATTGGGAGTCTTACAATCTTTAAGACTGTCCTCTTAATCTCCCTCTATCTATCACTCTCTTCCTTACACACTTTCTTCTATTACGCATTCCGCCTCCCTTTCCCACAAAAACACACCCCGTCCACTTAGTCGGCGGGGTAGCCACCCCACTTTCCTTCGTCTCCTTCCCCAAGTGAGGAAATTATCTTGGAGGACAGCTTCCCTTCTAGGCCCTCAGGGCGTCGTGAAAGGGTTGTCCCCGCCGCGACGATCTAGTAAGTTAACGTTGGTCCACCGTCGCCAGGATAGAAGCCACACGCACAAAGTCAGTATAATACGGCATATAATACATGCAAGGTGATGAATCATCCCCCGCGGCACACCCCTGCAGCTGTTTTATGGGAATCTTCATCTACATGTTACCCTGCGAGCCGATGCAAGGGTGTGTGATAGGTCACCAGCCGTGAAGTAGGGTTTAGCTGACAAAAGAACTTTGGAAATTAACAATGATGTGAGGTGTACAATGTGTTCGAAATTATACTTTGTTTGTGCCTTAGTCGTGTATTTTGAGTGAGAAAAACGAATTTTCGTATCGCTCGGTATAAAATTTGATTTCTTTTAATTTGTCGATTCTATCGGTGCGGCTTGTATAGTGGGCTGGGCGTTGGGAAAGGGAAATAAATGTGTGAAGTGTCAGATTCGAATACATGAGATCTGAATGTTTTCAATTAATCTTAATCTTGCGAACAACGGTATAGTCTCTAGCGTATCCCAATCAAGCTCTTCCAATTGCCAAGTGACACTTTCTGTATGTCTAGAGGAATTCGTAATAAAACACGCAGCTATCCTTAGTACCTTATTCATTTTCCGAATTAAATCTTCATTAATTCCCATCATCATCGGTGTTGCCGGTAGATGTTGCTGTAAATTATGGCTTTAATTCTTAAGCCTGAATCACACGATCATTTTTTACGTCCCTTTTCAGGGATAGCTTAAATGATAGCTCAAATGATAGCTTAAAAATGATCGTCTGACTTGATCACTTCACGGATAGCGGCAATGATAGGGATCGCTATCCCTTTTTTCGTCATTTGAGCACGTCCTTTTTTCCGTCCCTCGGCCTGTCATTTAGCCAATCACAGCACACGTTCTGAAAGTATCGTTTAGCTGCAGCCAAAAGTTGTCGACGACGGTGTAAATAATCCATAGTTACGAAGTTGTTTACCGTACAGAAATGATACGAGAAGGGACGGCAAAAATGATCGTGTGAGCGACGAAATGATAGCTTGAGCTATCATTTTTGCGGTCCCTGAAAGCTATAGCTTAAATGATCCCTTTAAAGGGACGAGAAAAATGATCGTGTGATTCGGGCTTTTAGCCTTAACTGGTGCGACGTGAGTTTTCCCAAAGGCTGTTTCCAATGCACACACTCCATGTACATAGCCATTATCCATTACCAATAACCCTCTACTGCCCACGTGGAATAATCGTCCACTAACATTTATATGCTTATATATTGCAAATACCTTTTTCACTTCCAAAACAGACGACTTTTTCCGTCAATACCTCAATACCATTAAAATATTCTTGAATGTTTGGTTTACAACTTAGAAAATATTGGATACATGCTTTCTAAGTATCAAAATCAAGATAAGGAAGTAAAGACAGCATAGTCTTGAAAATAAATTGGGAAGTACAGGGATAATCATTAACCGATAAGCATAGTTGGAGGGCAGAGGCAAGTGTCTTCTATCCACTCTTCGGGAGGTTCTTCCTCGTCGGGGCTCCATTTAATTCCCTCACAGGATATTATCTTTTTGGATAGGTTTATTTGAGAAAGCCTATGGAGGCTATATGGGTCATGATAGCCTAGTGGTTACAGCACTGAGCTACCGACGGGAGGGTCCCGAGTTCAAATCCCGGGCTCCTCCTAACGCCCCTGACCTAAAAATGAATCACATTGGGAATATATTCCATTAAAGTCTATTGAATGAATTAAATTGGGAATCATTGTCATGTTGCAGGTTGAAATTTAGACTTAATCTCTTAAATAAATACCAAGATAATATTTTCAGTGATGACGTTAAAAATATTTTGGGAACCCCAACTTACTATGGTAAACAGGACCGTGATTGCAAAATTAGAGAAATTGATTGCCGAACTGACAAAATGTCCTTTTTTCCTCTTACAATTAGGGATATGAATAGCGGTAAATATGTCCAATACGAGTGTTTCAATGTATAGCATAGGTAGCTGCATGTTGGTATAAGGACTTGACGATAACCCAACTAACAGCATGTTTTTGCATGCTTACTTTGCTATTTTTATCTTTTTAAATTGTGAAGTTTAGACTATTATATTGATACTAATCCTTTTTTATGCGTGATATGTAGTGCATGTTTGGTGAGAATTCACCCCCAGCCACACACCTTTATGGTGGTTTACAGGGTATTATGTAGATGTAGATAGATATAGAGGTAACCTAAAGGTGGCTTGTAGGGTATTACGTAGACTTAGACTTGGCTTAGCAAATAAAATAGTTGCATATGCAACACCGCTTCTCATAAAATCCATAACCCTCGGGGAAGGACACCGGACGTCTACAATTAATTGGCATTTACCTATTGAATATTATCTATTTTACCTATTCCATTTTTCCCTCTAAAGGCCCGTTACGTTGAGCATTTTATCTAAAATACTATAATAATTAATCGGGACTAACATTCGGATCGTAAGTTGAAGTATAGCCTAAATCTCCAGCTGAAATATAAGGTGGACAGGTTCGCATAAAATGATAAGAATACATCGAGGGTACGTTAGTATTCACGCCGTAAACGATCAATTGGAAATTGACAAACCCTACGCTTACTGAAAAACGGACCCTAGATCTCTATTTTTAGTCTCTGACCTAGATATCCTAGAATCATCCCCTTCGGCTCGTTTTCTTTCTATTACTAAGAGACGAAATCATGAAGACTACTCAGCCAGGTTATGAGCCACTGACTGATACCGCCTCGAAATGCCATTTCACCTCATTCACCACAGCAAGGGGGTTTTTGACAAGAAGAGCAGTTGGGAAAGGAGGTACACAGACAAACCAGAACGGACAAGTCCGAATTTGTCTCACCGACCAGTATCGCTAACATGAGAGAGGCTTTCTTCCGCCGCCAAAGCACGTCAGATTCCTTTCCACCGACTGTAAAAGATCCTCACCTCCTTTCTCGGCCGGGGAGATAAGGAATCTGCGTTACCCAACCCTCATCTCTCGGGTCTTTCGCAACAAGGCCCGCGCATCCCTGACAGGATAATGCGAATCCCACCCCTCTAACCCCGAGACCAGGGACTTCTCCCAGGTCGGACCCCTTAGGGGAAGAGTTTTCCTTTCCGACCGCCACCAGGGTCGAGAAAGGGTGCATCGAGAGGCTAGACTTTGGCGGGGGGTAGTCAAGGGGAAAGGGGAGCTGGTGAGATGGGGTAGGGAAAAAGGATTTACGCAACATGAGGAGGATGTTGTTGCGCCGCTAGCGGATGGTGGGGAGAAGGAAGGAAAGGAGTGGTTTCGACCTTTCGCGACGGAGGTGAATGGATCGGAAGGATGGGTTCGCAAAGGTTTTTAAGGTCGGAGAAGCGAGCCCTTGAACTGTGGGACCGGGGGATGAGGGGCCGAGGATATGTGGGAAAGCTGGGAAGACGCTCCGAAGATTCAGAAAGTGAGACGCGGGGAGGAGGAGAAAAAAAGGAAGGAAAGAATAGGGTTAAGCACCCCCCTCTAGAATCCCTTGGACAACAAAGGTGAGGGGGTTGGGAGGAGTTTTAAACGGGTTATGTGCACGGCTCCAGGGCGAGTTCCTGCTCCGGACCAGCTTGCCCGGGGCGCAAAAGGGGCCGTACCGGAACCACGGCCATTCTTCGTGTGAGAAAGGAGCGGAAGAGGGCGTCTACAGCGACGGCGGTACACACACACCGCACACAAGGCGGAAAAGAAATGCACATACATATATAATATACACGAGCATACAATCATGGGAAAACGCTCTCGGCGGAAGCAAGAAATAAAACTGAAGACGAATGAAACACACCGGCACTGAGAAAGAAGACAAGATTCATTTTAGCTGTCTGGCTACCTCTTTCGACATTCGTAGAAGAGAGGTCGAATCAGGAACCACTGAAAATACTTTGTCTTCTCTGTCAGTTCAATCTCGCAGGAGCTTGAGTTTTATTAGTGTAGATAGAATTTCATCTTCACATTTCATAAAGGTTTGACTTTATAGTTGCTTTTTTTCTGTCACAAGCAGAAGCCTGTGAGTACCAAAGCTGTAAAGTACTTAAGTACTGTATTCAGGGCAGCCGTGCTTCCTTTTCTGTCACCACTATTTTTATCGTAGTAGTTATAAGGGGGAGGGGATCGACAATTTAGGATATTTAGGATAGGAGAATGATCGGTAGGGAGAGGAATTTTTCAGGGAAAAAAGAAAACGAGTGTACCTTGTATGTACCAACCATCTAGTTATAAGTTACTCTTATATTTAACATGTTTCCATGAGGTAATAACAGCTCTTGCTGCATGTCAACTAAGAGCTGCAAAATAATTTCAGCTCTTAGTTGCATGTCAATAGTGCATGTTTGGTGTCTTCAGCCCCTGCCGCACACCCTCGCGGTCACTCGCAGGGTATTACATAGGTATGTAGATGCATAGAGTGTAGAGAGAAACATGTCAACATAAGCCTGCTCCAAGGAGAGTAGAGAACAAGGAGAGTTCTCTACACTCCTTGGCCTACTATTAACCAAAGGCGTCAAGTGGTCAACGGTTTAATATCCCATACGACGGACGGGGTACTGAACTAGAAGTGCTCTCCGCTAATCAATCAATTACGGGCTCCTTTTAAAAGCTATTTTTTACGCACTTGATAGTCAAGGGTTCGAATTCACGCATGTTTACTTTGTTTATCAGTATTCAACATATTTTCTTTCCGGGAATTAAATTATTATATATTCACTACCAAACGTCTTCCATGAACCACAAGAAGGAAAAGACCAAAAAGAAACTAATTATTTTACTCTAATATAGTTTTATGTTCAAATTACGAAATAATTAATTACATTCGCCGATATTCATCAAAATTTTTATGTTCCGGTACACCACACTTTGGCGACCAAAGGCTTGTGAAGGTTGGCTCTAACAAATCCACATGGGGAAGTTAGTGCTAAAAGAAATGAATAGGAAAAAAGTTCCGACAGACTGCGAAATGAAAAACAATGCCAAACATAGGTGAATTGATGGGGGAGCGACAAAGTGAGCTGGGGACTTGTGACGTCATAAGGGGCGAGGCGGGAAAAGCCCCCCCCCCCCCCCTCCCCCTAGTACAAATAAATATATACATGCTTTTAAGGGTGCAAACGGGATTTGGGAGGAATTGGGGGGAGGGTGTCGCTCGTTCTCCAGGGCGTGAGATACGGTTCCCCTTCCCACTCTCACTTTACCCCGAAACCCTTACCGCCGCCTTCCTTCCCGCCCCTCCACCAAGTGAAAAAAAAACCGAATCAATGAAAGGAATGGGATTTCCTGTCTCCGCCGCCCGTGTGTTGCGAGTGATTGGTCTTGCTGGGAGCCCCAGGGTGGCTTTCGCCTCAAGTGCGTGTTGAAGCCGCTGGCTCGGTATGAAATCCCCATGAAAACGTCCCCGGGTCGTGGGCTCCCTAACCGGGCGGAAAAGGGAGGGAGTTTGGTTTGTGGTTCGGTATCCATCACTCCGTGCCATCGGCATTATGATGCCACATTGTCGTGTTTCCCTCGAACCAATGCGCACTATATAGTTTTATTCGAGAGCGTGAATACACTCCAGCTTCACAGAATGTTGTTTACTGCAATTGTAAACAGTCGCTTGCTTTTTACAATACGATAATAGATTTTACGATAATAGATTTTACCTACTGGCCTCTCACCCAGAGGGCGTGGGTTCGAATCCCGACTGAGGAAGATATTGATGCACTGAATAGTAGAGGCCTTTACGTTGTAGAAATCCATCTTACTGAATTGTGAATAAAAATACTTTGCTGTTTCTACAATTTGGAATTTTAATTTCCTGACTAGTTTCGATACACTGTATCATATTCATACTAGTCCTATGAATATGATAGTGTATCGAAACTAGTCAGGAAATTAAAGTTCCAAATTGTAGAAACAGCAAAGTTTTTTTATTCACATATCAGAGGAAGATATTTTTCATTGGTAAGCGTGGACCTCACTATTTGAGCGCCATTGCCACACACCTGTATGGCGGCTTCAGGGTACATCTACATCTACACGATACCATGCAAGCCACCGGGAGGGTATGTTGCAGGGTATTACGTAGATCCACGATCTTAGAATAGCGGTGTGGACACTTAGCAATAATCCCCTATGGAGCCCGCGGTCTCTTAGTGAGTCTCTAGTTCGTCGCTTTTCCGCCAGTTGCGCTTACATCTTTAAGCTTAAATTTACATCGTGCCAGTTCAGGTAAGATTAGTTTTTGTGATAATTGAGCAAGTTGCTTGCGGAATTTTTTTCCCTACTATCGTGGGGTGCAAATCATTTCAACTTACAACTACGTGTCGTGAATAATCCATGAAAATGCTGAATAATTGAATTTCTCTTAGGTGCAAGAGTGGATACGATACGTGTCGAAAAACTTTCAATATTTGACACGCCTAAAAATGAAGCATTCTCTGATCAAACCTAATTCATTCAGATCCCATACTCAAGAGTTCACGTTATAGATGACGATTGCGACAACGCGAAAGAAAGATACGTGATCAGGCCCCAGTACCCCTTGGGAGCTCCAAACACGTGGAGAGCAAACCAGACTACTGCTAACACAGGGCAGACGAGTTCTCCTCAGACACCGAGTTAATTATTGGTAAACAGGGCCACAGGGATGAGAGTAATATGACCCCAAGCAATTCGAGACCGTAATAATGTCAAGACTTCTCACACCATGATGCCTTCATAAAATAAATTTACCTTAACATGAAAATGAAATTGATATACAGATGAGATTAATACGGATTATAGAAATGAACCGAGATGAAATTAATACGTTAGATTTTTTCCATTTCAGGATTTAAGCAGCCCTGCATGAAATACTAAGACGTGCAACGCACGTCTGTAGTAGTTCTTAAATGTTTCTTTACAGGTTAGTGAAAAGTAGATCTAATAATGTGTGCCCCCACGACATTAATAGAAATCTCCCTTTTGGTACGTAGTAAAAGTAAACTTTACAGCATGTTTTTCGAGAATTCACCCCCTGGCACACTCCTGGCTTGCTGGTATCTTACATGGTAGCCAATAGATATCTACATCTACATAATTCACTGCAAGCCACCACAAAGGTGTGTGGCAGGGGGTGAATTCTCACCAACCATGCACTACATATCATGCATAAAAAAGGATTAGTATTAATATACTAGTCTTAACTTCACAATTTAAAAAAAGATCAAAATAACACAGTAAGCATGTAAAAACATGCTGTTAGTTGGGTTACCTTCAAGTCCTTATATCACCTATGTTATGCATTGATTCCTTCGTATTGGACATATTTACCGCTATTCATATCCCTAATTGTACGAGGAGAAAAGGACATTTTGAATCTGGAAGTTTGGCAATCGATTTCTCTAATTTTGTAATCACGGTCCAGTCTACCGTAGTAAGTTGGGGTTCGCATTATATTTTGACGTCATCACTGAAAATATTATCCTGATAACCTGACAATGATTCCCAATTTAATTCATTTAATAGACTGATTAATAAAAACGTTCCTTCCTTAGGTCTCGGTCTTGAGACTGGTGATCGGACCTAATGTCCTTAACCACTCGGTTATCCTAGTCCTACACCCTATCCCGTGGCACCACATCTACCCGATCCATGGAATGTTGCCCTCTTTTTTATGTCTAAAAGAAACAGTACTTTTTGGAGGAGGAATAATTCGATAGAGCGTACCTATAAAATTAGTAACACGAAGATCGAAAACGTTGAAACCATAAGATATTTAGGTGTAACAATCACTAAGGATTCATCGTGGGGAAGACATATGGGAAATATGCGGCCGAGCGAAGAGAAAGCTAGAATTTATAAAAAGAGTACTTGGAAAATGTGATGAGAAGACAAAAGAGCGATGCTATTTTTCACTAGTTAGGCCCCACCAGTGTATGCAGCCAGTGTATGGGATCCTAATGAATTAGGGTTGATCAGAGAACTAGAGAGTGTGCAGCGTAGAGCAGCTAGGTTCGTTAAAAGGTGTTACGATAGGTTGAGTAGCGTTTCAGAATTAATAAAAGAATTAGGGTGGGAATCATTATCATAGCGTAGGTTAAAGTACAGATTGAATCTATTAAAGAAATTTCAATCGGATAACTTTACTGAAGATGTTAGGCACATATTAAAAAAACCAGCGTATTATGCTAGATTCGACCAGATAAATAAGATTAGAGAGATAGATTGTCGTACCGATAGATTCAAAATGGCATTTTTCCCCCGTACTATAAGAGAACAGAATAGGCAGCATAGCAAAGGGATAGGTAGGGGAAATATTTAAGAGTATTCTGTAGTGCATGATGCATGTATTAACCCCTAAATACTATAGATACTAACAAACAAGTTGCATGAGACAATATAGTTGCTAGTTTGCATGTTAGTATTGCATGCTTGGTGATCTTCACCCCCTGCCACACACCCTCGCGGTAGCTTGCAGGGTATCGTGTAGATGTAGATGTGTATGCAAAATCTTGGAACGGAAGTTATTTGGATACAAATCCATCGTGCCTCATGGTCCAAATCAGTTGTATCCTTTTCGCATACCAAAAATTGTATCCATTGCTTGCGTGGTATCGTGTAGATGTAGATGAGATTATAAGTTAAACATGTGCGAGCAACTTTATTATGATATATTTAAATATTTTATTTATTAATCATTTGCCCGAAAACAGCACGGAGGGTCTTTACATCGGGCTTTTTAACTGTTAACAACTAAACAAGCTTAGACATCCGTGCCGCAGGAAGTGAAAATCTTCCCCGATCGGGATTCAAACCCGCGACCCTGGAATTGACAGGAGAGAGATTTAACCCGTCGCCACCGGGCCCGGCAAATACCGTGCACGATATATCCATGCACCTAACGTGTTAATCTGTACTGCATACTATTACCGAGTAATCTGGAATCAATTAGTATTGTCACCATTGGCGACTTTAAGTATCATGTATTCGGTGGTTAACCCCCTAAGGAACTCTCTAAGTGGCTTGCAGTACAAGTACAAGTTATTGCCAGTACAAGTAATTGCCGCTGTTAAACAGAAATTAGTTTTGGTCGAGGAAAATTTTGGAGTGATCTGCCCACATCAGGTGGAGCCCTGTTAAATTACACAAAAGAGCATTTAGACGAAATAATGGTGATTCTTAAACTTCGCGTTGATTTGACATTTAAGTGCACACTTAGAGTTATCTCGAGCCACAGCTACTTGTTATACTACAGGAAGCCCGTGCCTCATTCATTCGTGACCTTGATAAAGGGGAAGATTCTTGGCTATAATGCAGCTGCTCTCCTGCGGGCCCACTCTAGTTAGTGGAGCACTCTCTCTTTTCATGTAGGAACAAAGGAACATTTTCGACGCAAAAGATGGACACCCTCCTTCAGCCTAAGATGAAAAACGCTGGAATGTGATATTAAACCGACCCAGTCGGTGATTGCCTTGAATACATGATTAAATGAGTACAATCTCCAATATCTTGGGAGAATTTAATTTATTTCAGAAATTTTGGACTAATAAAAGAATAGCATTGCGGTAGTAAACATAGGTCCTGACTCCTTGATTTAAAAAAAATGCCTGGTGATGGTTGATTTCCTGTCCACAACCTTACATAAAGGTGTGTGCCAACATAAAGGTGTGTGGCAGGGGGTGAATTCTCACTAAACATGCACTGCATATCATGCATAAAAAAGGATTAGTATATGTTAGTCTAAACTTCACCATTTCAAAAAGATAAAAATAACAAAGTAAGCATGCCAAAACATGCAGTTATTTGGGTTACCTTCAAGTCCTTATACCAACATGCAGCTACCTATGCTATACATTGATTCACTATTATTGGACATATTTACCGCTATTCATATCTCTAATTTAACGAGGAGAAAAGGACATTTTGATTCTGTCAGTTCGGCAATCATTTTCTCTAATGTTGTAATCATGGTCCAGTCTATCAGGCCAAGTTGGGGTTCGCAAAATATTGTTAACGTCACCATTGAAAATATTATTTTTGGAATTTATTTGAGATTGAGTCTTAATTTCAACCTGCGATCTGACAATTATTCTTTTTTATTTCATTTAATAGACTGGTTACGCTAATATGGTTATCGTACTGTCCCTTCACAAATCCTGCCGATCCTCGCTGCACACGTTCAAGTTCATTATTTAGACCGATTTTGTATGGATCCCATACACTGGTTGAATATTCCAGATGAGATCTAACAAGGGAAAAGTAGCTGATTTCTCGTACATGTTCGTCACATTTACCCAATACTTTTTTGATGAATCCCAGTATACGATTAGCTTGACCCATTATTTCACGTATGTGCTTACCCCAGGAAAGATCATGTGTCAGTCTAATTCCAAGATATTTAATAGATTCCACGCTTGTTAATTTATGATTACTTATTTTATACGTGCTAGGAGGAGAACAATTCTTTTTCCAAAAATTCATTACTGCACATTTAAAAAAAATTGAATTCTAACTGCCATGTATCACACCATTTTTCAATTGCTTGTAGGTCATCACTTAAATATTCTCATATTATCATTTTGGTATAGAATACCCCTGTACACTACTGCGTCATCGGCAAATAGACGAAGCTTCCTTCTGACCACCTTATTGATATCATTTATATACAGAAGGTCCAGGAGTGGACCTATCACACTACCTTGTGGGACACCTGAAGTGACTATTTGGATGACTGAAGTGACTGGATATTTGCATTACTTAGGGACGTATCACAAGCGTTAACATTTTTTCATTAATTAAAATACAGTTAAGAGTAGAGCATGTAGGCGTTTTAGTATTTAGGTTTAAGTCCCAGGTCATATTTTAATAAAACACCATCCTCAGAATAAAGATGCACTTAAAAAAGGTAGATATTTTATTATATGGTCACATGAATGTGGTCGGATATAAAGGTATCAGATGAATGTGAACCAGGTAAATGCGCCAAGTAAGCATACATTTAAGTGGGTCTTTTGAAAGCCTTTTTAAATGGGTGACCGTTAAACAACACATATCTAGGGTAGTATAAGTGCACATTTGGCCGCTGTTTCCACGCCGATGGATTGATCCGACGTCAAATTAAAAAAAGTATAATACGAAACGGCTGAGGTTTTTTAATGCACTATTCTCGCACCAAGTGGTCATTCAATCAAACTACACAATTTTACGGCAGGAACTGGAGAGAAAGGTAGGTGAAATATGGTCAAGAGTAGTCAGTAGTACATGATGTATGTATTGACATTACTGCATGCTACCGTGCATAGTACTTAAATCCAGATACAAATATTTATATAAATGCCATTATAAGCTATTATCCCTTTATTACTATGTAGATACTGACCATCTAGCTGTATGTGGCCCTATTATTTAACATAGTTCCATGTAGTAGTCAGTTGCATGTCAATAGTGCATGTGTGGTGATCTTCACCACCTACCATACACCCTTGCGATGGTTTGCACGGCATTGCGTGGGTGTAGATGCAGATAAAAGGGTAGGGGAATGAAAGACCACCGTCAACCAGCAAATTTTATGCGGGGTAAAGCTCTATTTACGGTTTCGTGAGAGTGAAGTAATCGCCTAATGGCTGGGGAAATTGTACTGCGAGATAAGTTGATATTAAAGTTTAATACGAACTGTGAAAAAAGAAGTGAATGTGACTTAGTGTGAATTATTTAACCTAGAACAGGGAGATATGCTGAGTGTATTGAGAGGAAATGAGTAAAGTGATAAGCTGAATACGGTCATTAACTCCCAATTTCTTGCCCTTAAGAATTCATGGATAACAAATTATACGGATATCGCTTGAAGGTCAATTTAAAAAGGAAACTATTACGACAGAGTATGGCAGGAGAGACGTGTCCAAAACTAACGTTGAAATCGTTGAAACAAACACTTGAGTAGATGAATCAGTATTGCTTTATGGGATGCGGAGTAACCAACAATGAAAAGAACAAGAGGGAAATAGTAAGTAGATTAATCCAGGCGAAGAGGTTATTTTAACAAAAGACAAACCTACTTAAAACTAGAAATAAGGACTTAGATGTAAGGATATCCTTCAATAGAACCTATATTTGGAGAATGTCTCTACATGACAGAGGGTATGGAAGATAGCAGCAGCAGAGAAATCAAGGTTGGAAACATTCTAAATGTAGTGCTACACAAGAATGACGAAGAAAACATGGATTGACCTACTGACAAATACAGGAAAGTGGAAGAGAATAAAAGTCTGCTATCTATATATATAAAAATGAATGTATGTGTGTGTGTGTGTGTGTGTGTATGTGTGTATGTCCTTTATGCATTACTACACCATTCATCGGATCTCCATGAAACTTTGGGAAGTTGTTGAGTACATTCCCGAAAAGAGGACTACGGAATCGATATTTCAATATCGATACTTTATCGATATAATATCGCTAAAGTATCAATAAATTGATACATTATTGATACAAAATTGAGGTGAAATTATTTAGTTTTTTAAAAGGAATGTATCGTTGCAATATCGATACTGTATCGAATGTATATAATGTGTTTGTCCTTTATGCATTACTACACCATTCATCGGATCGCCATGAAACTTTGGAAAGTTATTGAGTACGCCCCGCGAAGGTTTCTACAAAATCGATAATTCAATGTCGATACTGTATCGATATAATATCGATAAAATATGGATACATCGATACATTGTTGTTACAAAATTGAGGTGAAATTATTTTGGTATTTTTTATCAAAGTTTTATAAAGTATCATTACAATATCGATACTGTATCGATACAATATTGATAACTTCATGCATTACCACAACATTCATCCAATTTCCATGAAGCTTTGGTTAGTTGTTTTGTTCACTCCATGAAGGTTTATACAATATCGAGAATACAATATCAACACTGGAGACGGGATGTGCATCCCATTGAACTTGCAATTCATTGAAACACTCACGTGCAACATATTCAAATCATCCGGCATGGGACAAATATTTCAGAAATGCCAACTTATTGCTTGGGATGAATGCAAAATGGTGCACAAAGCATCGCTCGAGGCTCTGGATCGATCATTGCAAGATTTCCGTTGAATCCTGAGACCATTTGAGAACGCATTAATATTGCTTGCACGACATTTCAGGCAAACATTACCTGTAATTCCTCGATTGACACTAGCGGATGAAATAAATGCTTGCCTGAAATATTCTACTTTGTGACGACATGTAAAGACGTTAAAATTATATACAAATATGCGTGTCCAGCTGCAAAACAATCGATCAGCTGAGATATATTGTATACCCATAAAAATTGTGAAATTAAACATACTATAAACGTGCGCTTTTCATTTAACCAGATTGAGCCACAGCAACGCGTGGCCGGGTCAGCTTGTAAGCTTATAAAAGAAGATGGAAGAACTTAATCCACATTTTGAGACATTCGATGGACAAGGAAATGGGGAGAATGGAACAGGAACTCATTTTACTAATCTGGAGCAAGTTATCAAATATGTGAAAGGAAAGAATCTTGTGAATACAAGTAGGTTATCCGATAGGAGAATCAAGTGGAGAGCTGTGTAAAAACAATATTGGGATTATTAACTGTTGATGATGATGGTGAAAACAACTGCTAGCAGTGGATTTAACTGAAGACAGGACAACATAATGGCCATATCCTAAGGCATGATGGTTTGATGAATAAGTGTCGAAGGAAAAGTGAACGGAAGAATGAAAAATGAGGGTGCTGTATTCGGAGGGAGTAGTGAAGGATGTGTAAGAGATGAATCATGAAGAGGTGAAGAGGTTAGCTCACAGAAGAATCCAGTGAAAATCTGCTCCAAACCAATCTTAGGAATGATGAATAATGTTGGCGAGGGAAGGATTCAGGATGAAGGCAAATTCAAGACCTTTTCGAAATTTGAATTGGGGTCCGGTGAATGCGTAGGTTCAACATAATTGTAAGAAATTAGTTTTACAGCCAAGTTTTACAGTTTCTAACAAAGCTATCAGTTTTTACGTCATCCTTTTTTAAAATAAAGCGTGTACACTCAAGATCTTTAGAGTAGGTGTTAATACAAATTTTATTAATTAACATTTATATTTATTCCCCCTGACTTACTGTGAATATCAAAAGCCGTATGAGTATCTACAAATATCAATTATCATGCAAAAGGGTCTGTTATGCAGATGATCGTAGATATTATAAAATATAAGAATGATGTCGAAAATGGGTGAGGAAAAATGTTAATTAAAATAAATTAAGGGGGTAAGAGAAGCATTTAAGCATCAAGCTGTAAATATCGAATAGTACTTTAAAGCTGGAACGAACGGTGCTTAAATAAAACTGGATTTCGAATAGAAAACGACTGCTACTTCGGTACAGAGAATAAAAAGCAACGATGAGTCTTTCGTGAAAAGATCTTAACCCCCTGCCACAAACCCTCGCGGTGGCTTGCAGAGTATCGTGTAGATGTAGGTGTACATGAAAAGGGTGGCAATCACATCACCCCTCCGCTTGGAGAACATGATGAAGTCTCCTATTTTCAAGTTTCAACTCGACACTTAGGGGCGACATGAGGAATAGCTGCGGGTCTTAATAGTTCCCACGAGGGTAGGGGGAGGGGGAGGCGTAATGCCCCGCCCTCTCGGCTGGATAGCAGGGTTGTGAAAGGAGACGCTTGGGCGAGGGCAAAGACGATGTCATCACGGAGGAGTGAGGTGAGCCTGAATGGATGAGGGGTGATTCTTTCATTAGTAGAGAAAAGAAGGAGAGGGAAGGGTTTCTAGATCCTCTTCTAAGATTTACCCTGAGGGCTACTGCAAGGATATGGCGCAAGGGGATGCTGCTTCACCAGACATATACTGTATAGATGATTCAAGGAGTTAAAGGCCATTTAAGAATTAAGAACGTGCAATTTATATATGTACGTACCTATACTTTCGGTATACGCACAAATACAATAATTCAATTGAGTACGTTCCTGTAGCACATCACCATCGTCTAATGTTTACGTTCAAGGCTAAAACATCACAAATGTCGAGTCAACATTTTTGATGTTGTTAAAATTTATAAAGTATAACGTATATTCTATAGGGTATAAAATAACTTAGGCGTTGACGCACCCCAAAGATCATTACTGCTTATTACTAATTACTACCCCATACTCAGCCCTCAGCGATGTTTCTGCGTATTTAATCGTACCAATGGGGCGTAAGGAAAGACATCTACATCTATATCTACGACATACCCGGCAAGCCACCTCGAAGGTGTGTGGCAGGGGGTGCATCCACACCAGGATAAATGACACAATAACCAAAAATGAACAAAACAAACACCACACCTTGAAAAGTAATTAGGGCAAAAACAAGAAAAAAACTACCAAATCCCAATCATGCAGGGCACACCCACGAATACCATGCATGACTTGAAATCCGACACCAAATTAATTTAATAGATACTCATGCATGCAAAAAAATTAAATCCAGGGAATGCTAAGAGCAATGCATGTGAGTAACACATTGATTTGTACATGCAGGAAATAAAAAATACTATCGACCTACTCTGAATATTACCTCAATACTTATTACCGATTTACGCAATGTATAACGTTCTGATCTCGAATCGTACGCGGAAAAAACGACATTTTAAACCTGTCCGTCCTGCAATCTAACTCCTTAATTTTATTAGAATTATCGAGCCTACCATTATAAGTCGGAGCAAGCAATTACAGGCCTACAATGCTCAAATATCCTATCCGCTACACGCCTAGACGCCTCGGCCGTGTAATGAACCCCAGAGCGATTTAAGATGTGCCTCAACGAACGGAGCGTTGGTTGGAGGTCTGTAACACGCGCTCTGGGATCAATAGATATACCCCTAGTGAATTTGAAAAAGAAAGTACAGAACCAAGGTGGAACAATGACGAAGTGAGAAAATCTTACCACTCGTCAATGAAGTCGAAATTAAGGTAGAAAAAGAGAGGAGCAAAGAATTCAACGTATAATATTGGCATATACTAATACTGTATATTACTGCATTTCAGATGAATGTACATACATCTACATAATACTCTGAAAGTCACCGCAAATGTGTGTGGCAGGGGGTAATCCGTCACATGCAAATATCGTCAAAGTTGCAAATTTGCTAAGTTGCAAAGATGCAAATATCGTCAAATGTGTCAAACATTGTCACATGTTGTGGGATGTTGGCTGCCAGTAAATCAAGTGTTATCCCCTCTATTAGGTGCTGTAGCGAATTGTGTCAGGGAGTTATTGGAGAACACATCTAATAGAGTCTCATAGATGTCCTTATCCCTTCCTCCAGTTTTGAAGCAGTATGTTCTCCAGTCTATTGATGGTGCATTGAAATCTCCACCAATTATTATATTACGCTCGCTGTTACGGGACGTTATAGAATTTATCTGGTTTCCCAGTTATAATAATGACTCAACATCAGTGTTTGGGGGCCTATAGAATGCGCAGACAGATATTGATTTGGATTTAGGGCATGTTAATGAACACCAAACACATTCTAAGGGGTTGTCGGGAAATATTACTGCTGTGCTAATGATTGAGTTCTTGACTGCAATGAAAACACCACCACCTGCTCTGTTATGTCTATCTTTTCTATATATTTTAAAATATTTGGGGAATGTTTCTGAATCCCGCGATCCCTAGCGGTGGTTCGCAGGATTTCACGTAGAACCTCTTTGATGGCGCCACGAAATTGCAACAATCAGCTGTTTCTGCTCCTCATGGCTTTTCTCAGTAAAAAGAAAAACTAAATCACTGGATGCTTCGTAGATGTAGAAAATGAGTAGGGTGTTGAATCTCTCTCACACCGAATCACAAATTGATATTGCACGTTTTTGACTCTAAACAATTCTCTACAAACCGGGTGTCGCAATCCTTGCTGCGGGAATGGGGAAGAAGATTTTCGAATATGGGACGGAGAGTTCACTTTCGCCCCTCGAAGAATTAAGTACCTACTCCTATGATGGATGGAGGGGAGCATGGGAAACGGAAGTGGTGCAAGATCCGTATTTACTTCGGGGGGTGGTCGGGTCTTATGGGAGGAGAGGTTAGGAGTGTAAGAAGGGGGGGGGGTTGAAAAAAAAGAGGGGGGTTGCATCCAAAGCCTCTCCTCCCCCTGTCCCCGGTCCTGCAAGCTCCTTTCCTTCGCTTCCGCTCCCGTCAACCCCCTTCCCGAACCAAAACCCTCACCACATCCCTTCCTTCTTTCACCTCTCTCACTCGTCAGTTCGACTCTCCCCACCCTCCTCACCCTGGGCCCAGGTGTGGTGCGGTCCCTCTCAATGGGTCCTTTTGCTCCTCCCCACCCCAATCCTCCTGGCCCACAATGCACCGCGAGGTCCCTTCCTTCCCCGTGGTAAGTCCCTGGCGTGGGAGCTCTCTCTTCGGTCAGGGGCACTCACGCATTCGTCGGCGTTGCCAAATGCATCGTCCGCGCAAGGGATCTCAGTCGCCGCCCTTCATTATCCTCCCTTTACCTCCCTCCGGCCCTCCAGGCTGCAAACCAGGGTTCGACCAATCGAGCGCAGAACGAACGGGCGTCCCGAGTTATTCGAAATGAGAGTCGAAGATGACGAGAGCATGCAGCACGGCGGTTGGAGACGAGTGGAGATGCCTTCACTGCGTCGCATTAAATGGATTTATGAATGAAACGCCAGCTTCATCCGTAGTCCGTGGATCAATACTTTTGTAAACATGTTTTAACACTACTGACTCATACGTGCTCTGAGAGACGTAAGTTCATAATTTTATCTATTAATAGAAATTAGTACATAGATAGTCAAGAACTATTACATTCATTTGTATTTACTAAACTTTAGTGTCGTTTATAGCTAATAATTCACGTGTCTCTTAACAGCACACTAAATATTTTCCTCATGGTGGTAGCATTAAAATTCATCGTTTCAAGTTTCTATACCTATTTACTACCATACAAGCCAAGGCACCTCAAGGGTTAGTTAAAAATAGCTCTTTTTGCCGATGATGCAGTAGTGCATAAGGAAATTAGAAATGAAGAGGGCAGTCAATCTTTAGCTAAGGATTTAGATGGGATTGATGTTTGGTGTGATAGTTGGCAGCTAGAATTAAATTTGAAGAAATGCGCGATAATGAACTTTTGGAAAAAGAATAGCTTTCCCCGGAATAATCATTGCATCAAGGAGGAGAAGGTGTCTAAAGTAGAGTCTATTAAATGCTTGGGTGTCGCCATCACTAAGGACATGTCATGGGGGAGACACATCAGGGAAATAACTAGTGTAACAAATCGAACATTAGGAGTCGTAAAAAGGGTTCTAGGCATATGCGATGAGAGAGTACCTACGAGAAAGAAACTATTTAACACTTGTCAGGCCTCATTTAGAATATGCCGCTATTATATGGGATCCCTACGAGGAAGGTATGATAAAAGAATTAGAACGTGTGCAAAGTAGATCCGCTACATTTCTTAAAGGCCGTTATGATAATTATATAAGTGCTACGAGTTTAATAGAAGAACTATAATGGGATTTAAAATCAGAACGCGGGTTAATATTTAGGCTAAACCTTTTAAGTAAATTCGAAACCGATTAGTTCACCGATGACGTTAGATATATATTAAGAACACCTGCGTATTATGCTAGGTTTGATCAGATTAACAAGATTAGAGAGATAGATAGTCGTAACGATAGATTTAAAATGTCTTTTTTTCCCGCGTACCATAAGAGAGCACAATAGGCAGCGAGCAAAGTGATAGGTAGGCGTAATATCGTTAGAGTAGTCTGCAGTGCATGATGCATGTATTAACAACCATAAATCCCTTTCTTATTATCAGATAAATCTAGCTGCTTGTGACCCTATTATCCCTTGTGACCCTTTGCTTGTTTGCATGTTAGTAGTGCATGCTGGTGATCTTCACCTCCTGCCACACACCCTCGCGGTGCCTTGCAGGGTATCGTGTAGATGTATCCAGCATGTCGCCATTAAATAACCTAGTTGCATGACAGTAGTGCATTTTGGTGATATTCACCCACTGCCTCACACCCCCGCGGTGGCTTGCAGGGTATTGCGTAGATGTGGATGTAGATAAGGCTTACGCATAGTGAGTAAGTAATAATGGGCGCAGCACAAATGAAATAATCAGCAGAATAGCAGGTGTAACATGGTCCTCAGCCACAGATAATGCAGGAAATAGCATTCCTAAACCGAATGAGAGGATTATCGATTTCATTTACGAAGGGAAATACGAAATTAAATGGGTTTGGAATCCTAAATCGGCCTGGTACGGCAAGCCATCAACCCAGATGAACCCGGACCCTTTGGGAGAGAGACCAGTACACTAATCAATACGCCAAGCTGAACACGACTGAAAGGCTCCTTTGAGCAAAATTATTCAAGAGAAGAAGACTAGATAAAACAGTCGCTAATGAATTGGTGTAACCGTTAGGACTAAACTATTAGTTTTCTTGCTTTCCTAGCAATTGGTACTGTCAAAGTTTACCGAATTCTTCAAAACATAGTAAAGCATCCAAATAACTGACCTGGGTAAAAATGCTCGTATGCGGGTTGTCCGTAAGTTAAATATATAATACAACATGAACACTAAAGACACCTAGCGTCTATCTGGTAAAGTAGTAAGGTCGAGTACTCATACTCGGTCTAAGTAATGAACTTGAACGTGTGCAGCGAAGATCGGCAAGATTTGTAAAGGGACGATACGATAATTATGTTAGCGTAACCAGTCTATTAAATGAATTGAAATGGGAATCATTGTCAGATCGCAGGTTGAAATTTAGACTTAATCTCTTCAACAAATTCCAAGGCAATATTTTCAGTGATGAAGTTAAAAATATTTTACGAACCCCAACTTACTATGGCAGACTGGACCATATTCATAAAATTAGAGAAATTGATTGCCGAACTGATAGATTCAAAATGTCCTTTTTCCCTCGAACAATTAGAGATACGAATAGCGGTAAATATGTCCTATCAGAGAGTAGCAATGAATAGTATTAGTAGCTACATGTTGGTATGAGTACTTAAAGCTAACACTACTAACAGAATGTTTTTGCATGTTTTCTTTGCAATTTCTATCTTTTTAAATAGTGAAATTTAGACTAGTATATTAATACTATTCCTTTTTTATGCATGATATGTAGTGCATGTTTGGTGAGAAATCACCCCCTGCCACACACACTCGTGGTGGCTTTCAGGGTATTATGTAGATGTAGTAAGCTGCGCCTATCAACGCGTCCATTCCGGCGATGTCAAGCGGTATAATCTGGATACAATTTTTGGTATGCAAAAAAAATACAACTAATTTGGACCATGAGGCACGACGGATTTGTATCCAAATAACTACCGTTCCAAGATTTTGCATACACATCTACATCTATACGATACCCTGCAAGCCACCGCGAGGGTGTGTGGCAGGGGGTGAATATCACCAAGCATGCACTACTAACATGCAAATTAGCAACTATATTGTCTCATGCAATTTGATTGTTAGTATCTATAGTATTTAAGGGGTAAGAGTTGCATCATGCACTACAGAACACTCTAAAATATTTCCCTTACCTATCCCTTTCCTATGCTGCCTATTCTGTTCTCTTATAGTACGAGGGAAAAATGCCATTTTGAATCTATCGGTACGACAATCTATCTCTCTAATCTTATTTATCTGGTCGAATCTAGCATAATACGCTGGTGTTTTTAATATGCGCCTAACATCTTCAGTAAAGCTATCCGATTGAAATTTCTCTAATAGATTTAATCTGTACTTTAACCTACGCTCTGATAATGATTCCCACCCTAATTCTTGTATTAATTCTGATACACTACTCAACCTATCGTAACACCTCTTGACGAACCTAGCCGCTCTACGCTAAACACTGTCTACTTCTCTAATCAAATCATGTTTTTTTCCCTTTAGCATTAATCGGGATTTCCCTTTATCGTTGATTACTGAAGATGTTAGGCATACATTAAAAACACCAGCGTATTATGCTACATTCGATCAGATAAATAAGATTAGAGAGATAGATTGTCGTACCGATAGGTTTGAAATGTCATTTTTCCCGCGTACTAAGAGAACACAATAGGCAGTGTAGCAAAATAGGTAGGTGAATTAGTGCTAGAGTTGCCTGTAGTGCATGATGCATGTATTAACAGCCATTAATCCTTTATTACCAAGTAGATACCAACAATCTAGCTGCATGTGACCCTATTATCTAAAATGTTTCCATGTAGTAGCCTACATGCATGTCAAGTGTGCATGTTTAGTTATCTTCACATCCTGCCACACACCTTCGCGGTGGCTTGCAGGGTATTGCGTAGATGTAAGTAGAAAGTAAGCACAATGCTTACTACTTTCAACACTTGCCTTCGCGAAACAGACTCCTTCTCCAGCTACATCTACGCGATACTCTGCAAGCCACCGTGAGGGTGTGTGGCAGGGGGTGAAGATCACCAAGCATGCACTTTAGACATGCAAACATGCTACTATAGGGTCTTTATATCTACATCTACATAATACCCTGCAAGCCACCACAAAGGTGTGGCAGGGGCTGATTTCTCACCGAACATGCACCACATATCATGCAAAAACAAGGAATAGTATTAGTATACTAGTCTAAATTTCACTATTTAAAAAAGACAGAATTTGCAAAGCAAACATGCAAAAACATTCTGTTAGTAGTGTTAGCTTTAAGTACTCATACCATCATGTAGCTACTAATACTATCCATTGCTACTCTCCGATGGGACACATTTACCGTTATTCGCATCTCTAATTGTACGAGGGAAAAAGGACAGTTTGAATCTATCAGTTCGGCAATCAATTTCTCTAATTTTATAATTATGGTCCAGTCTGCCATAGTAAGTTGGGGTTCGCAAAATACTGTCTTGGAATTTATTTAAGAGATTAAGTCTAAATTTCAACATGCGATCTGACAATGATTCCCATTTTAATTCATTTAATAGACTGGTTACGCTAATATAATTATCGTATCGTCCCTTTACAAATCTTGCCGATCTTCGCTGCAACACTATACTCTATAGAGTATAGTCTCTAGGGTATAGCTAGAGAGGAACTAGGACGATATGCCAGCTTTCTGTCCTCCAATCTCTGTCTCCCCCCTCTCCGCCCCCCCCACCTCAACCCCGGGATACCCGAAAAGCTTCCCCCCCACCGTCACACTCGTGCTCACGACCACCTCCCCCGTCCTGCATACCTTAGTATCCGGCACGTGTACCCTCTGCCTACAATGCCTACAAAGGAATGAATCCGCCATTCCCTTCACCTGCAGTGGGAGAGGAAGGAGACTCAACCATTGAGGCGTAAGGCACCGCTGCCCAAGAAATACTTCGGATTTTAAAAGAGGGGGTCCCGTGGTGAACGCTAAAGTCCGACGCTAACGGGTGCCACCTCATCCTCTCTCTCTCCGGAGGAGGCGAGCAGTCACATTGACAAGATTTTTATGGCTTCCTACTTGAATTCATGGTTACGATTTTTCAAATATTTTTTTCTTCCCTCCGCAGCAACGACGGAACGCAGGGTTTGGGCTTCGGTCCAGCTGCCTGCTGTCGCTCAGTCCTCTATGACGTCCTGATTACGAAATCAAACAAGAGAAACGGGGATCTCTGCGTGTGCGATCACGAATGGCCTAAAGGCCGTTTTACACGGTCATTCATCTACATCTACATAATACCCTGCGAGCCACCATAAAGGTGTGTCGCCGGGGGTGAACTCTCACCAAACATGCACTACATATCATGCATAAAAAAAGGATCAGTACTTTTTAGGTACTGTTCAAAACTACGCTATTTAAAAAAAGATAAAAATAGAAAAACATAAATGCAAAAACATGCTGTTAGTTGGGTTAGCTATAAGTCCTTATACCAACATGCAGCTACCAATGTTATCCATTGCTACACTCGTACTGGATATATTTACCGTTATTCATATCCCTAATAGTACGAGGAAAAAAGGACATTTTGAATCTGTCAGTTCGGCTATCTATTCCTCTAATTTTGTGATTATGGTCCAGTCTACCATAGTAAGTTGGGGTCCGCAAAATATTTTTAACATCATCACTAAAAATATGGTCTTGGAATTTGTTTAAGAGATTAAGTCTAAATTTCAACCTGCGATCTGACAATGATTCCCAATTTAATTCATTTAATAGACTGGTTACGCTAGTAAGGTTATCATACCGTCCCTTTACAAATCTTGCCGATCTTCGCTTCACACGTTCAAGTTCGTTATTTAGACCGATTTCGTAGGGATCCCATACACCGGCAGCATATTCCAAATAAGGTCTTACAAAAACAAGGGTCATTGATACTGCGCAGGCTGTTGCGAGAACACTTGCGCAAGAAATGTTGCGTGGTGTAAAGCGACGACTTGCGGTGACAGGCAGCGCCACTGCGCGAACGCTCGCGAGCAAATTAGAACATGTTCTAATCTGATAATTGCGTTCGCGCAAGTTTGAAGTTTATTTCTCTCACTAGGTGCTGCAGATGTAGCGGCAAGGAACTGCCTGGGGAATTCTAGCAATTAAATAGGTTGTTGACGATTGAGTTGGGTGTTTTTGTTTGCACTTAACTCCTTAGGTAGTGAATCAAGTGCAATAATGATGAGCTGGGATGAGATTAATCACGTGGAAGCTGAAATTTCTTGCGTTAAGGAAGAACTCGTTACCTTGGCCCACACCCGTTCCTTCGTGGTGCAAATTTTGGGCTAAGTATACGGGACTAGGGTCTCCACTATTATGTTTAGACAATGGCTTAAAACATATTTTAAAGTGGTGGTAATTTATTGCATCTTTCACGTCCAATTAATTGATACTTAACAGATCTTGACGTTATGCGATATATTGACGGTATTGCCGCTACTGAATGGTTTATTGTCACTGACATAATGCACCGACGATTGCACCGTGTAAAGCTGTCAAGCAAGCGTCCTCGCAATTTTCTGCGTCACGGACTTCGCAGACGACTGCTCAAACGGAGTCAAAATCAACTTGCGCAGTTTCAATGACGGTGTAACACGGCCTTAAGAGCTGGCCGCCAGGGACTTCAGAGTGTTGTGTCGTCGCATTGACGTAATATACTTAGCTAGATAGGAAGAAGACAAACCAGCGATGTTATTTTTCATCAGCTAGGCCTCACCTTGAATATGCAGCCAGTGTATGGGATTCGAATGAATTAGGTTTGATCAGATAGCTAGAAAGTGTGCAGCGTAGAGCAGCCAGGTTGGTTAAAAGGTGTTACGATAGGTTTAGCGGTGCATCAAATTTAATGCTGAGTGAAGTCGAGAATCACTCTCAAGTCTTAGGTTAAAATACCGATTAAATCTCGTGCTGAAATTTGAAACGAATAGGTTAACTAAATATGTTATATACATTGAGAACCCTGAAGTATTATGATAAATTTTACCAGATAAATAAGATTAAAGAGATAATTGTCATACCAATAGATTTAAAATCTCATTTCTTCCGCGTACCATTAAAGAACACAATATGCAGCAGAGCAAAGGAATAGGCAAGTCAAATATTGTTAGAGCAGTTTTTAGTCGCCCGGCGCCAGTCGACGACAGGCGCCAAGTGGACCACGGTTTAACGTCCCATCCGGCGGATGGAGCACTGAACTCGAATGTTCTCCATAAAGCACTCCGGTTTACCGATGAAAAATAATTTTCATTGAAGAGATTTCGTCACGGATTGAATTGTTTCAGCAGAATTGTTGAAATTGAAGAAATCGTACTCGGACCCTCGGGATGAGAAGCTAATATTATATCTCGACCCATGAAAACAATTTGAATCACTTCAATAAAGTGTCACTTAAAATTAATTAAGGCAAGCAGTTACATTTCATTGAGGTCTCAACACTCGCCTCATTCTCTCTAGGAGGCTTGCAGGGCATTAAGTACATCTACATCCACGTATTACGCTGCAAGCCACCGCGAGAGTGAGTGGCAGGGGGGGATATAGTAGAGTGGGAGGAGAGTTGGGCTGCTCACCAGAACATTGTAAAAGGAATTATATTGGTCCCTAATGTGCGCACTTCCCAACTTGTTGAGCGTATTACTTGGTGAACTCTACCCTAAACATCCTGTTTATGTGTGTATATGTTTAAATAAAATATCTTAACGCGTCACATTATCGGCGTAAGAAGAATGCGAGGGAAAATGAATGGAAAAAGTGATGACCTAGGATGAGATATTTGGAGAAAGTAGCGAATAATGTAAAGGATATAAAGGAGAAGAATTGCGTATATATGACGAGGTTAGCTGAAAGGAAAGTCTAATGGAGATCTGCGTCAAACCAATCAAACGATTGATCTAAACTAGCTCATTAAGATGAAGTAGAATGCCAAGCCTCAACTCAGACCTGCGGAGCGAAAATTACGGACTAATGTCGCTGATTTCGCTATTTCACCGTGGGTCTCGAAAACATTTCATTCCGAGGTACTGACTAGGCCGTTGAAATCACTCAATCCCATCCCAACTTGTTGGCATTTTCTGGAAAAGTTTTTCCAAAATTGAGAGACCCGGCCATTACGCGGAGAAGTCTCCACTAAATCACAATCCCTCCTGAAGCGCACCGTTGCTTCCGGGAAGGGTGGTAGATTTCCAAGAACTCCAAGAATGGAGTTTTGCCTTCGGATGTTAAGGATTAAAAAAAAAAAATAACAAGCCCTCCAACGAAAGACGGACGGAATTTCTAGATCGCGATTGATAGATTTCCAACTGGATATTTACGTGACAATTTGAATGGATGTTTGAGGGTCCTTTTTTCACTAAAATAAAAAAAAAGAGTCGAATTCCTAGTTTAAAAAAAAGGAACGGGTGACTACCAGTCGGTTGGAATGGAAGCGACCGTTGTTGCGTGTTTACAAGACCACCGGACGTGTCCAAGGAGTGGGGGTTGGGGGAGAATATGTATCCTAAAGAGGGCAGGGAAGAAGATGGGAAGTGGGATGCTGGCGGGCTGGCTTCCCTTGATAAATTTCCGGCCTCATCTGAAGGATTTCTGGACACGAAAGCAGAAATGAACAGGAGAGAGGAGAGGTGGAAGATGGATGCCCGGTTCTCACCGTAAACAAGGCCCTTTTGGGATGCAGACTTGGCTACCTGGAACCACCAAAGATTCCTTTTTTATCTTCCCATCCTTTTTTCTCCCTCCCCCTACTCTCGCATTCCCTGTCTATCCCATAGCGACGATCGCATAGTGCTCCTCGCGCCCTTCCACTTCGCCCCCACACGCTCCCGAAATGGAACACTCGCTAAATCTCTCCCCGCACTCGAGGACACGATTTGGGAAGAAAAGGAACGCCGCTTCCTTCCAAGAAGTTCGATTCGGTTCGAACAAATGCTTTGCAAAAAAAGCTATTTTGCATAATGTGCAATAAGGATGGTCTGTAAAGAATGAATCATGTTTTAGAATGACTAACCCTGTATTATAGGGAAATATAGACGAATATAGCACGAGTACTGCCTTCCTAACCAGTAATCATAAGGTACTTAGGTGTAACAATCAGAGATGAAGTTACGGTGTTGCATTCTTTCAGGAATTAAGCATTCCTGCATGAAATAATATTGTCGTAATGATAGATTGAAAATGGCATTTTCCCCCGTACTATAAGAGAACAGAATAGACAGCATAGCAAAGGGATAGGTAGGGGAACTATTGTAGAGTAGTGGTGGCTTGCATGGTATCATGTAGATGTAATAATATGTGTAATGCATGTATAGAGTACTTCATAAATGTTGATTTGCGACTTGGATGAAAAGTAGTCAGTAAAGTCGGCGTATACTAAGTCAGTAGCTAGACGTAATAGTGATTTTCACTGAAATGAATCGTGAAGCAGAGTGGCGCAGTGGAAGCGTGCTGGGCCCATAACCCAGAGGTCCGTGGATCGAAACCACGCTCTGCTAATTTTTTTTTATAACTGACGGTATTTTCCGCGCCGCTTGCAGGAATTTACTTTTCAAGTAAATTAATTTGAAGTACCACTGCGAACACACAGATTTGTATCCTAACCACTTTTATTCCCACGGGAATTGAAATGATTTCTGCCAAGAAGTAGGTCTGACCTCGAGGTTGGGAAGTGTCAATAGGAAGGGACCCGAAACGCAGAAAGCATCATTTTCTTTGTATTGAATCACGCCTGGTGTAGGTTCTACCACTTCCATACAACCGTGCGACGGCTTTGTAGGGCATTGTGTAGAGTGTGAATGAGTGAAATGTGTGAAGCTGAGAGGGTATTATTGTTAGGATATATATTATTGCTTCCGGGAAATATGCGGCCGAGCGAAGAGAAAGCTAGGATTTATAAAAAGAGTCATTGGAAAATGAGATGAGAAGACAAAAGAGCGATGTTACTTTTATCTAGTTAGGCCCCACCTTGAGTAAGCAGCCAGTGTATGGGATCCGAATGAATTAGGTTTGAAC
The DNA here is from genome assembly GCA_933228895.1 of Platycnemis pennipes. Lineage (NCBI taxonomy): Eukaryota > Metazoa > Arthropoda > Insecta > Odonata > Platycnemididae > Platycnemis > Platycnemis pennipes. The sequence continues at coordinate 48,038,465 of OW121852.1, read as the reverse complement.
ATAGATCTAGACAGTGTGCATCGTAGAGCAGCTAGGTTCGTCAAAAGGTGTTACGATAGGTTGAGTACTGTTTCAGAATCAATACAATAATTAGGGTGGGAATCATTTTCAGAGCGTAGGTTAAAGTACAGATTAAATCTATTAGAGAAATTTCAATCGGATAGCTTTAGTGAAGATGTTAGGCACATATTAAAAACACCGGCGTATTACGCTGGATTCGAGCAGATAAATAAGATTAAAGAGATAGATTGTCGTACTGATAGATTCAAAATGGCATTTTCCCCCGTACTATAGGAGAACAGAATAGGCAGCATAGCAAAGGGATAGGTAGCGAAATATTTTAGAGTAGTCTGTAGTGCATGATGCATGTATTAACAACCAATCCCTTATTACTATGTAGATACTAACATTCTACATCTACATAATACCCTGCAAGCCACCACAAGGGTGTGTGGCAGTCTAGTTACCTGATATCCTATAGGTACATGTTTGCATATTTATAGTGCATGCTTGGGGATCTTCACCCCTGCCACACACACTCGTGGTGGCTTGCAGGGTATCGTGTAGTTGTAGATGAATAATCTCTTAGATTCATGCCTAACATGTTTCCATAAAGCAGCAGTAATATACATATTAGTCGCATGAACGTAGTGCTTATTTGATGACCATTCCCCCCGGGCACAGAACCTCAACGTTGCTTACAGTGTACTCGTAGATGTAGACGTAGGAATCTGTAATATTACTGTGATGGCTCAGGAATAGGTACAAACTCCTGACGATCAATGCTGTAGTATCCAAACCAAATAAATTACCGTCATCGCAAATACATCTACATAAGCATAATACCCTGCAAGCCACCATAAAGGTGCGTGGTAGAGGATCTCAGATCTTAATTGGTGAGATTTCGTCCGTATGCAGACAACCAGTCCCTCTAGAGAGCTTTTCATTCACCAGGCGTAAGTTACTAACTTAGCATGAAGCGTTTTGTTGTTACAACAGCATTATCATCAAGGCTGATCAAGGCACTTGATAATGTTGTTATAACAACGACACACGTCGTGCCAAGTGAATAAATATCTGTAGATATTTTGCAATGTCATCCTTCAACAATAATGGGAATTTTATAGCCGTTACAATTACAAAAGAAAATTCACATGTACGCCCAGGCCTCGCATAAAAACCATTGGCTGATGCAAACATTCTCACTTTTCACTGTTCAGTTTAGTAAAGCGTACCCGCGTTTAGAAGAAGGATCCTCTTATAGGAAAAAACACGTCTAAAAAAAACAGGCAAAATAAAAATGTAGGCAAAAAAACTTTTTGGATAACAAAAACAGGAAAAAAAAGTTCGGTAGAAAAAAAAACGGTTCAGCAGAAAACAACGTTTTAGTAGAAAACACCGCTTCAGTAGAAAACACCGGTTCAGCAGAAAACACCGTTTCGACCTATTGAATCGGTTAACCGCAGTCTCAAGCGGTTTTTTTCTGAACCGAGAACCGGTTAAGTATTTCCTGAACCACCCAGCCCTAACCTATGCCGTCCATTGACGCCCTCGCATTTATGATATTGATATATTTACCGCTACCCCTATACGTAGGATATTTCAATCCTGCCGCGCTAACGGCGGTGAAATTCAAATTAATTGCCATGCGAAAAAATTAACCTGGACTCGGAATGGAACCACGGGGATGGAATGTCTTTCCGGAAAGCAAAAGTTCCGTGGTTCGATTCCCGGTCCAGGTGAATTGTTTCGCAAGGCAATCAATGTGAATATCCCTAATAGTTAGAGAAAAAAAGGACAATTTGAAACTGTCAGTTTGGCAATCAATTTCTCTAAGTTTGCGATTATGGTCAGTCTGCCATAGAAAGTAGGAGTATATAAATATTTTTAACGTCATCGGTGAAAATACTATCTTGGAATTTATTCAAGAGATTAAGTCAAAATTTCAATCTATGATCTGACAATGATTCTCATTTTAATTCATTTCATTCATCGTTGTAAATTTATTCCTTCAATACTTCTAATAGAATGTGCCTAGTGTAATCTAATAGCCCATGTTTTTTCCCTTTAGCATTAATCAAAATGTAAAAATTAAACAATATTATCAAGAGTAAGAAGGGGGGTGATTACCTAAAAAGGTTAAAACCGGTAGAGTGAGTAATAAAAATTGTGTGGAATACAACAGCGTTTATTTATTAGCGATATGGTTATTCCACCAAGTAGATTTACCTTGTATTTTATTTTCCCCCCTCCCATAAGATTAGAGAGATAGATTGTCGTACCGATAGATTCAAGATGGCATTTTTCCCCGTACTATAAGAGAACAGAATAGGCAGCATAGCAAAGGGATAGGTAGGGGAAATATTTTAGAGTAGTCTGTAGTGAATGATGCATGTATTAGCCCCTTAAATACTATAGATACTATCAATCTAGATGCATGAGACCCTATAGTTGCTTCTTTGCATGTTAGTAGTGCATGCTTGGTGATCTTCACCCACTGCCACACACCCTCGCGGTGGCATGCAGGGTATCGTGTAGATGTAGATGTATTGCTATGGTGCTATACGAATTTTCGAATTAACCTAAATTCAGCACAAAATATCAATCCGGAAATTAATTAATGTTGTCTGTTTACGATCACTCACTGCTCACGCGATTTAATTTAATTTAAACCCATCCAAATCGCGATCTCTGTCCTCAACCTGTATTTGAGCTGTCAGGATTGGAAGAGGGCGGAAGAGTAGGGGGAAGGGGTGGCAGTGAGGTCAGGACATTCCCAATGGTGCGTGGGAGTGGTTCACGATGAAGGGGTGGGTGTGGACGATTCTTCCTTCGGCTCCTTTCAAAGAAGGGAGTCCTCCTTCTCCGGGCCAATGGGCACCTCCCCCATCCCACCCGGCCGAAGGGAGGAATATAATCTCCGCTGGAGGGATAGGTATGCCCACCGGACTGGGCGCGACCTCCTCCCTCTTCCCCGTTCTTCTCTCCCGGACCGCCTGGGAATCTACCGCCGCACCGCATTCCTCGGCGGGAGGAAAGAAAGAGAACTCGATCGCTTTTCTAGAATAATAAGTCCCCTCTATACATGCTCCCGAGGTCACAACGGTGGTGGCCATTCCTTCGGTGGCATTCACCGGGAAGAGGAAGGAACCCTTACAGAAGAAACTAAAAATATATCAAGAACCCTAACGTAATCTATCTATCTACATCTACAAAATACCCTGCAAGCCACCATAAAGTTGTGTGGCAGGGGGGTGAACTCTCACCAAACATGCCCTACATATCATGCATAACAAAGGATTAGTATTTATATCATCATCATTGGTCAACAATCCTAGAATTGGTTTGACGCAGCTTTCCACTCGATTCTTCTATCGGCCAACCTTTTCATTGTGACGTAATTTTTCTCTTTTACATTCTTCACAACCTGTTTCATGTATCTCATACGAGGCCTGCCTTTTCTAATCTTCCCGTTCACTTTTCCCTCGACGATAGTCTTCATCAGGCCATCGTGTCTCAAGATATGGGGTATTTATATATTACCTAGTCTAAATTTCACTATTTAAAAAGATAAAAATAGCAAAGCATACATGCAAAAACATGCTGTTAGTTGGGTTAGCTTTAATTCCTTATACAAACATGCAGCTACCAATGTTACCTATTGCTACACTCGTACTGGATACATTTACCGTTATTCATATCCCTGGCAAAACGAGGAAAAAAGGACATTCTGAATCTGTCAGTTCGGCAATCAATTTCTCTAATTTTGTGATTATGGTCCAGTCTACCGTAGTAAGTTAGGGTTCGCAAAATATTTTTGACATCATCAATGAAAATATTTACTGTCTTGGAATTTATTTAAGAGATTAAGTCTAAATTTCAGTCTGCGATCTGACAATGATTCCCATTTTAATTCATTTAATAAACTGTTTACGCTAATATAATTATCATACCGTCCCTTTACAGATCTTGCCGATCTTCGCTGCCTACGTTCAAGTTCAGTATTTAGGCCTATTTCGTAGGGATCCCTTAATACTCTGTCAGCGTACTCCAAATGTGGTCTAATAAATGAAAAGTAGCTTATTTCTCGTACATGTTCGTCATATTTACCGAGTATTCTTTTGATGAATCCCAATTTACGATTCGCTTGAATCATTAATTTACGTATGTTTTTACCCCAGGAAAGATCATGTGTAATATACCATATAGGATCATAAAGATGAAAGGAGATGGATAGATAGCATGGTAGAGAAATTTAAAATATTTTTTTCGCGTAAAATATGGTCATTAATGGTTTAAATCGAAATTTACCGATAGATAATTATAATTATTAGAGTACCTACAGTGCGATTGTTTAGTTGTTGGAGTGTCATCAACCCACATTGATATTTACGTTAGATATATATTAAAAAACCTGCGTACTATTCTAGATTTCATCAGATTAACAGGATTAGGGAGATAAGATTGCCGTACCGATATATTTAAAATGCCATTTTTTCCCGCGTACTACCTACATGGGAAGTGGGTGAATTATCACCAAATCACACATAAGGGGGTTAATTATCACCAAACATTAACCACACATCATGCATAATAAAGGATTAGTATTAATATACCAGCCTAAACTTCACAATTTAAAAAAGATAAAAATAGAAAAGTGAGCATGCAAAAACATGCTGTTAGTTGGGTTATCTTTAATTATTTGACTTTCTCCACCCAACACCTTCAGAAATCCTCGGTTGTATGGTCAGCATTCCCACCTATCACGCGAGAAACCGGGGTTCGATTCCCCACTGGGGAGTAACTTATTTCCAACAGTATAATGTTGCACTATGGTAAAGAAAATTGCGCAGACAGCAGGTATCCGACGAAGATATCTCCACTTTTTTAGCGGTAATAAAGAGCAGCCATAATACCCTTATTATTAAATCACCTCAATATCATGCATTAATTAAACTTAAACTGATATATTCGACCATGGGACACATCGGTTGCCACAGAAATTTTTATAAAAACCCTCATGGGTCAAAAATGTTTGAATATTGTGAAAATTACCACCTTTTGTCACCGATCACTTAAGAATCCATGAAATAGACTCATCATCTTTTAATATTAAAAGAAACTTAGCCTTTAAGCCTCATTATACTTTGCCTTACTATGTAGATACTAACCATCTAGTTGCATGAGACCCTATTATGTAGCATGTTTCCATTTAGTAGCTTGTTTGCATGTCAAGAATGCATACTTAGTGATCTTAACCCCCTGCTACACACCCTCACGGTGGCTAACAGTTTCAAATCGATTTTTGTACCTCCGATTTCGCTCATTTTTTTCTATGTTGTAGACACAACCCTCCTCTACCGATTAAAAAAGTTTGCCAGAGGTAATATTTCATTTAAGAAAGAAAAATATTTTTGATTGAAGGCGTGACGTCCGCTGGTCACCGCGGCGCCCGCCTACCGGCCGACCGTATGGTACTCTGGTGTCTTCAGATCTCTGTAACTTTCTCATTCATCTTCTCCTCACCAAATTTTAACCGTATTATACCAACTCTTTGCCCGTGTACATGGCTATTTGCTTCGCCCAGGTGTGACCATTGCCTTAGAATCTATGAATGATATTTGAAACTTTAAAATTGTTATAAACATTATAAAATTGTTTATATTTCACAATATAATCCCTTATTTTATTTTTACAATTCAAGACCTTTTAATAAGCCCTTAAGTACGCCTGTAGCTTTAATAGTCTCGGAGATTTATCGTAAAATGTGTAGTAACTTTACGTTGCAAATATCGGAAACGGTTGCATGTTTTGGAAAACGGCTTTGGGGTTTTAATTTTTTTATCAAATGGAGCCATTCTGCAAAATTTGGCCAAAATCGGAGACCTTAAGGGCAATCACCTGGTCGATTTCACATACCCATCTGCATAATAATCTGAGAGCCATTATAAAATTGCGTGGAAGGGGATGTATTCACAGCAAACTACGATGAAATCCTGGACTGACCCCGACGTAACACATTAGAATTTAGAAGACATTACAGAGCTGTTCTCACCTTAGATGATTGAAAAGAGAACACGAGAATATTGGAAACCTGAATTGCGTTAGTTGGATATGAAATACATTTTTTCCATCTGACTCGTAGCATCACCTCTGAAATCCATTACTTCGGCAGTACATCAGGGTGTAAATTGCCCCCTGTCAAACTCTAGGGCGAAGAATGATATTTTTATTCCCCACTGACCTATGCTCGCTATTTTGGATGGATTATTAAGAGGTAGATAAGAAGAAAACTGCATTATTTCCCTCAAATAATATACTTCCAAGATGCATATACGAAACCAATGAGTGTTACTGGAGGCCAAATTACCCAAAAAAATGTAGACTACAGAATAACCTGAAAATCTTGAATTAGGAACATCCATAGTGTCACTGAAAAATATTAATAGTGGAAGAAAAAATTTGCACTGCCCGGGAATCGAACCCGGGTCGCAAGAATGGGAATCTTGCATGATACCACTACACCAGCAGTGCGCTTGAAATTCAGCGCCGAAAGACTCGGTACACAAGCACATCACTCACACTCCCCTGGAGGTTAATCGATACGGCTGCTTAGTTCCTCTTTCAACGCGCTACCTGGTTCCCCGTTGAACGCCATCGCATCTTGGATGACTTGGCGGTTGTTTCGAATAGATTAAACCACCATTCGTTATTTATTTCAAGTCAGTTCCATGCGCAAAAATTTGCTGGCAAGAGTTGATCACCATCAAGTTTGTGAAAAGACTAGTATATTATTATTCCTTTTTTAAGCATGATAGTCGGCCCCGGTAGCGGCGTGGTTAAGCCTCGCCGTTAACCTTATGGTCGCGAGTTCCATTCCCGCCTGAGTGGGTTTTTTCACCACACAGGACATGGATGTGTGTGCTCGTCTGATGTTAAATTATTAATACCACGATGTAAAGGTGTTGATACCACTTTTGCTGTTTTCGGTGGTAGTGACAAAAAATAGATATGTAGTGCATGTTTGGTGAGAATACACCCCTGACACACACCTTTATGGTGGCTCGCAAGGTATTACGTAGCTGTAAATGAAAAAGTCAAATATAATTTTTTTTAACAATTTTTAGACCCGTTTAAATCAAATTCTCCACGAGTTCCAAATATATTTTTATGAAAGCTATCGAAGGACATGCAAGATAATTACCAGACTTGAGATAAGAGATAGAGTTTAGGAATATAACTTTTTTAAGGAAGAAATACAACTGAATGTCAGGAAATAACTTAAAACAGACTCCAGATAATGTCAGAAACAAAGCGGATTATACTGATACTACATCTACATAATACCCTGCAAGCCACTATAAAGCACTGTGGCAGGGGGGGGGGGGGGGGATTTTCACCAAACATGCATCTACATCTACAAAATACCCTGCAAGCCACCATAAAGGTGTGTGGCAGGTGGTGAACTCTCACGAAACATGATCTACATATCATGCATTAAAAAGATTAGTAAGAATATACTAGTCTAAACTTAAATTATTAAAGAGGATAAATATAGCATCGGTATTCTCGGTAGTATAGTGGTCTGCATCCCCGCCTGTCACGTGGGAGACCGGGGTTCGATTTCCCGCCGGGGAGAATTATTTTTCCCGCTATTGACTTTTGGTGCCTCGGTAAAAGAGACAGGAAAGACAGCAGGTAAGTGACTATGGCATTTTATTATTTTTGTGGTCATTAAGAGCAACCATTTACTTTAAATCCCATTGAAATAGGACCGGTTAATTTGGCATTATTGAGTTTTGCTTCGTTCCTTATTGCAGACTGCCGCTAGTACAGGGGATCTGTACGAGGAATGTATGATAAAACAATTAGAGAGTGTGCAACGGAGATCCGCTACATTTGTTAAAGACCGTTATGATAATTGTATAAGTGTTACGAGTTTAAGAGAAGAACTAGGATGGGAATTATTATCAGAATGAAGGTTAAAATTTAGGCTAAACCTTATTAGTAAATACGAAACCGATTTGCTCACAGATGGCGTTAGATATATATTAAGAAAATCTGCGTATAATGATAGGTTTTATCAGAGTTTTATTAACAAGATTAGAGAGATTGTCGTACCGATAGATTTAAAATAATTTTTCCCGCGTACCATAAGAGAGAACAATAGGCAGCGTAGCAAAGGGATCACTCATTGATTCAGCCCGAAGGTTGGTTTTGATTGGTTAGAGTAGAGCTCAACCCGTACGAAGTCATTGGCGTGTGAAATTCACACATTCAGGGTAGGGGGGGCCAGTTCCTTTCCCTGGGCCACCAGCGATTTCCGACGTAAGTTCTGACGCGCAGAATATCGAATCGCGAGAATTTTAGATGGGGGTGTCCAGATAGACTCTTGACCGGGATTTGAACCCGGGACCCTCCTGTCAGTAGCTCAGTGCTCTACCCACTAGGCCACCACGACCCCCCAGCAAAGGGATAGGTAGGTGAAATATAGTCAGAGTAGTCTGTAGAGCATGATGCACGTAATAACAACCAATAATCCCTTTCTTACTATAAGTATAAATACTAACATCTAGCTGCATGTGACCCTATTATCTAGCATGTCTCCATTAAATGTCCTAGTTGCATGTCAATAGTGCATGTTTGGTGATATTCACCCCCTGCCACACACCCTCGTGGTGGCTCGCAGGGTATTACGTATATGTAGATGTATGTAGTTGATGTTGATGTACTGCATGATTGGTGATGACTTCCTCCCACAGCAACACACCTTAGAGATTACACAGGAAGTCAGCAGATGTAGATGTAAAAAAAGTTACCATGCCGCCTATTTTTCTTCAAACTTTTTAGAGATAATGGAACTCTCAATATTAAACATCGATTCTATTTTTTAGCTTTCCGTCAAACATAGTTAAAATCAATTCGCGAAAAGCGACGCTATTTCGGGATGTGCAAAGCTTGCGCTCCACGCATGATTGCCCCGGAAAGAAAAGCTCGGAAAAGAGTCACAGGGCTATGAAAGAACTAATCATGAAGCCCATGAAGGCCATGTGCATTCACTACTCTTGAAGGTAAAACCGCGCGGTCATGGAAACGAAAGAAAAAAACCTCGGCAACCACATCACGGACGAAGCGGGTTAACTTTTAAGGGCAATGGGACCCTGGCCGAAGGGATTAAGCAGGGAGGAGCAGAAAGGATCTGCCCCTGGATCGGTGTCGATGACCTCTGCGGAAGAGTTCCTTGCCCTCGCTTTGCCAGGGATGGAAGGAGGGGCACCTCGAACTCGAGGTCACGAGGGGAGAAAAAAAAAGATTGGGAAGAGGGTGTGATCCCTTTCATGCGTGAATATCTTCCCTCTCCGGGCAAAAACCCGAGTCCTGTGTTGGAGAGTGGAAGAGAGAGGCAACCCATGGAAGTCCTAAAAAGGGATCCCTGCTGGTCCCTGAAAGGCAACAATACCCTTATACTCTCTTTCCCTTTTTCGGGGAAACCTTTCATGAAAGCAAGGTCGAGCATTCGCCCTGCTCTTCCCTTCGCAGAAGGAAAAAAGAAATCCCTCCCCCTCTGCGCAAACGGACGAAATGAAAGGGATGCCATCCACCGGGTGGAGGGCACCGGGCTTAATTTTTACAGCTGCTCAGGAATTTTCGGTATTTTTCTATCCCTCTTCACGCAAGCAACGGACGGATCCGGAGGCCGCGCCGATGGCTTGCGCAAACAAGACCGCACAAGCGCCGTGGTCCGAGCCACGAACAGAAGCGCAAACATCAGGCTGTATAAATAATCGGTTGGGTAAATCAGATTTTCGGGAATCGCGCTCAAAGGAGGAAAGGGGACGGCTACAACGCCATACAACAAACAACCAGGCGCTACCGCATTAATTTTGCAAAAAGCTCCGGACAAAGGTCAGATGCGACAAAGACTGTGTATTGGATAGTGTGCTAGGAAGAGGAGAGGAGTTTCTTTGTAAAAAGGTGTTATAATACGTGTTTTTTTGCGTTCCCAAACTGTCGGAATGTATTTACATGTACTGAGCACGCTGCAAACTACCTCGAGGGTGTTTGGCAGGGGTAATATTACCGAACATGTATAACCATGCACATTATAATAAGACGTACACAGTCGTAAACTATCAGGCCCTCGCCGTGAGATACACACCCGAGGAAGTTGAACATTTGCAAATAAATTAGGATGCTGCAATTCACCGACGACATAGCACTGATAGCAGAGACAGAGATCTGAATATTATTCTAATAACCATGGAAGGACAATAGCCGGATATCAGCTGAAGATCAATACAAAAAGACTAGGATATTCATCTACATCTACGTAGTACCCCGCGAGCCACCACGAGGGTGTGTGGCAGGGGGTGAAGATCACCAAACATGCACTACTTACATGCTAATAAGAACTTAATGCTACTACTTCATGGAGAGATGTTAAGCATAAGAGTCACTATAAGAGAGAGGTATATTGTATGCAGTAGAAGAAAATAGGACAAAACCAACTAGGGCAGCATCAAGCAAGTATATTTGGCGCCCACTGTTTCAAGTATATATAAATAAGGCCGAATATCCACACTAAATCTACATCTACGCAATACCCTGCAAGCCACCACGAGGGTGTGTGGCAGGGGGTGATTTCTCACCAAACATGCACTACATATCATGCATTAAAAAGGAATAGTATGCATATATAGTAGTCAGAACAACACTATTTAAAAAAAGATACAAATTGCTAAGCAAACATGCAAAAACATTCTGTTAGTAGGGTTAGCTTTAAGTACTCATACCAACATGCAGCTACCAATGCTATTCATTGCTACTCTCTGATAGGACATATTTACCGTTATTCGTATCTCTAATTGTTCGAGGGAAAAAGGACATTTTGAATCTATCAGTTCGGCAATCAATTTCTCTAATTTTATGAATATGGTCCAGTCTGCCATAGTAAGTTGGGGTTCGTAACATATTTTTAACATCATCACTGAAAATATTGCCTTGGAATTTGTTTAAGAGATTACGTCTAAATTTCAACCTGCGATCTGACAATGATTCCCATTTCAATTCATTTAATAGACTGGTTACGCTATCATAATTATCGTATCGTCCCTTTACAAATCTTGCCGATCTTCGCTGCACACGTTCAAGTTCATTACTTAGACCGATTTCGTAGGGATCCCATACACTGGCAGCATATTCCAAATGAGGTCTAACAAGGGAAAAGTAGCTGATTTCTCGTACATAATCGTCACATTTACCCAATACTCTTTTGATGAAACCCAGTTTACGATTAGCTTGACCCATTATTTCACGTATATGTTTACCCCAGATGAGTAGACCTCCGACACCAAGAGAATTATTAAGGCCACACAATATATTTATTTATAAAAATCCCTCTTTAGTTAAGTAGTTATTCTGTTTATTGCGTAAAATGTTACAAATACCACAAAATAGGACGCCACTACACGATGGAATGCCACCAAGTGAACACGGACAGAGTTTTATTTATTTAAGTAGTTAATGTTAACACAGAGTCCTCTGGATTGCCAAATAATAAATATGAAGTGGTGAGGAAGTAGTGGTGAGAATGCCATCCAGAGGACTCTGATGTTAACATAAGTGTAGGTGGTGTAGGTATAGAGTTTATGCTCGGATATACCTCACCCTACCACATAGGTACCCTCGCGGTGGCACGCATGGTATTACGCAGACACCCTTTTGAGGTGACATGATAGGAAGCCAGTAGACAGATAGATGTGATAGGTGGTGCGTTATCACCAGGCGTGCAATTTAAATCAAAAGAGTATTAAATTTGCATTTGCCATCAGGCAGAAATTTTAAAATATTAGTCCACGCTGGCACTACATGCATGCAACTGATAAATATCTATAAAGCGAATATTTTATGGAAACATAAGTTAGATTTGCATTAAAAAAGAAGTGTGTACTAAATTATTAGTGTCTACGAAGCATAATTATCTGATGAAAAAATGAAGGCATAATCATGAACAAATTTTTCATACCGTAAATTAGGTAAGTCTTATGTCAGACAACTTTTAAAAAGTTACACCACTTACGGCGTGATATCATCATTCCCAACGGAGAGGACAAATATGCTCCTAGTTCCGTAATTCATAAACGGTACAAATCGCACAAGCACAAGGCCACGGATAGCCATGGCCTCGCACAAATTGCGCTTTAGCCGCCACCTACTGCGGATTTAAGAAACTTTTTCGAGAAAGCGCGCGCATTCAGAAGACCGCATCACCGCATCTCGTGAAACGCGCTTATCATGGAATAAGACTGACACATGATCTTTCCTAGGGTAAACACACAGGTGACATACTGGGTCAAGCTAATCCTAAACTGGGATTCATCAAAAGAGTATTGGGTAAATGTGACGATCATGTACGAGAAATCAGCTACTTTTCATTTGTTAGGTCTCATTTGGAATATGCTACCAGTATATCGGATCCCGACGATACAGGGTTAAACAATGAACTTGAACATGCGCAGCGACGATCGGCAAGATTTGTAAAGGGACGGTACGATAACTATGTTAGCGTAACCAGTCTATTAAATTAATTAAAATGGGAATCTTTGTAAGATCGCAGGTTGAAATTTGTACTTAATCTCCTAAATAAATTCCAAGATAATATCTTCAGTGATGACGTTCAAATATTTTACCTACCCCAACCTACCATGGTAGACTAGACCACAATCACAAAATTAGAGATCAAAATGTCCTTTTTTCCTCGTACAATTAGGGATATGAATAGCGGTAAATATGTCCAATACGAGTGAATCAATCAATATATAGCATAGGTAGCTGTGAGTTGGTATAAGGACTTGAAGTTAACCCAACTAACAGCATGTTTTTGCATGTTTACTTTGCTATTTTTTTCTTTTTAAATAGTGAAATTTAGACTAGTATATTCATACTAACCCTTTAAATGCATGATATGCAGTGCATGTAGATGTAGATGTTTTTTAGAGGGAGAAACAAATTAGAAACAGAAACGAAATCCGAACATGCGGAAGAGCTATGGATGAAATAGACCCTAGCAAAGAAGGGCAAAATGTGGCTACCAAGAGAGCTACGAAGCTGAAAAAGATTTTTAAGAATTCAAGCACTGTGAACTAGTTCGGAAGTTTTTCTAACCTCCTTGAACTTTAATTAAAGCTACTTTAATTAAAGCTCCTTTAACCTTTAGACCCTCAAGGTGTCAACATGTCGGCTTCCGATATTTTTCTTAAAACGCTCAGGGTGATACATTGGCTCAGCATAATAATGGTTTTTCTCCAATTGTTGTCCAAAAAATTTGTATTACAACCACGTCTATGTGATGGTCTGCGAGCCACCAGGAGGGTGCGTGGCAGGAGATTACATTTTTATGGCATTGAATTCACTCGTGGAAATTTTTTCTTCGAGTCCCGGTCAAGGCGAAAAATCATTCGCCTTGACCGGGACTCGAACCCGGACCCCTTGGTTTCCGCCCAAGTGCTCTACCAGTTGAGCTACCAAGGCGTCCTTTTTCTCTGTGGAAATTCTAGAGGCTTTAGCTAGGTAGCTCAACTGGTAGAGCACTTGGCCGGAAATCAAGGGGTCCGGGTTCGAGTCCCGGTCAAGGCGAATGATTTTTTCTCTGTGGAATATCTTGCATTCGTGCACCTCAGCGGGTGACTCCATTAAAGTTTTCGCGGCTAGCTCGCGAGCTTCGAATTTGTTAAAAAGTAAGCACCTAAGTGTTAAAGTCGGCTTTAACCTCGTGGACGGTGGCGCAATGCGCACCACTTCTGGCTGCTTGTGGCATAATATGTCCAGCAGTCCGGCAACATCTAGCTCCTTTAAAGCCTCTAGAATTTCCACAGAGAAAGAGGAGGCCTTGGTAGCTCAACTGGTAGAGCACTTGGCCGGAAATCAAGGTCCGGGTTCGAGTCCCGGTCAAGGCGAATGATTTTTTCTCTGTGGAATATCTTGCATTCCTGCACCTCAGCGGGTGACTCCGTTGAAGTTTTCGCGGCTAGCTCGCGAGCTTCGAAGCTGAAATAATTTTAACATGGTGCATAAAATTTCTAACTTCTAGGTCGATTATGAATTAACAATCAATTTTAAAAATCATGATCGACTTTGCATAACTAACAATTTGGTGTCATTTATAACTAATAGTTCAAGTGTCTAGTGACTGCACCCTTAATATTTTCCTCAGGGCATGGTAGTATTATTTTTTAGCTTCCTTTGAATCGCATACAGCTCCTCTGCCCATTTTACATCGAGCTCGATAACAAATAATAGATGGACAACACACAAGGCCATGCCCATGGGTGGAGAAAATCCGACCCAGGTGGGACAGGCGAGGGCTTTACCCCGCCGCCACCGATGCCGGCATCTCTTTGACTCTGGTTTCACATGTAGTGTTTAAATGGAGTAGTTTTTTGGATGTCTGCACAGCAGTAAGAGTTCAGTCGGGTTGATAATGCATACCTGGTGATGGTTCACCCCTGCTACACACCCTTGCGGTGGCTGGCAGGATGTAATGCAGATTTAAATAAACATTAGGCTTCCGAAAATGTTTAAAGAAAGAGTAAATATTTTCAAGCTATACCTGGGAGCTTCCTGGGAAGGAAAAACTTTAACGCCATGAGAGCTGAAGGGTTACAGCCTCAAGAAACTGAAAGGAAATAATAATTCCTAGGTAGCATAACTGTTTGATGCATGATTAAGCCAAGTTATTTAAGACGGTCCCGAAAAATATTTTTTTTTCGTGTTTCCCAGCTAATTTTGTTGATTGAGGTGATGCATTTAAAATATTCCCAATTACTTATTTCGATACCGTCTATTTCGTATTTAGCGTCTTATTTTTTCAATTCTTTGCCCAAATATATTAGAAAATAGTACACCAAAAGCATGTATGCAACGCCAATCGAAGTGAAATCTCTCAAAAATATATAAAATTCCCTTTAGAGACAAAAAGCATTGCACTTACTTTTATCCTCGATGTTCGAAGGAACGGATTGCATACACCCAGTCCATATCTCCGACACCTGTAAAAAAGCAGCGTCAATTTAGAGTTTCCAAAGGTTTTATTAATATTTTTAAAACAATTTGAAATAATTCTTAAGAATCTGTGATTCAAAAAAGAGATTCGCCTTGGAGGCAATAATTGGTAGGTTTTTGGATTAAATATCAACAGAATAGAAATGGATCTCTGCTTATTACAATAAAAAGATGACGAATACTTTCAAAGCGCAGGAGGATACTTTTATCGTATGAAGAAGATAAAAACAGATATCTTCAATATGAATGCTAAAAATGTATTAAGATTTTTTTAAATGTCATTGTTCACAGGTTTTCGTGGAGTTGGTAGAAAATTCTCTCCATTTAACAAAATTGGTGAGAATCAAGTTTCAAATGTCATTTTTTCGAATAAAAATAAGGGACAATATTAATAGCAGTTTACAGGCTAACTGGGATGTAATTAGGGAAGCTGATCATCGCATTCAGCGATAAGTCTTTCACGAATACTAAACATCGGTTTGCTAGCACTGTCATTTCACTGATAACTTTCCCCAACACTCGGTTTTTTCGAGGACTACGTTAAGATAATTATTAATGGTTTGATGAAAAAGTTCTGAAGTTTTTCAGCACTAACAGAGCACTTTCATCTACATCTACATCTACATAATACCCTGCAAGCCACCACGAGGGTGTGTGGCAGGGGGTGATTTCTCACCAAACATGCACTACATATCATGCATTAAAAAGGAATAGTATTAATATAGTAGTCAGAACAACACCATTAAAAAAAAAAGATACAAATTGCTAAGCAAACATGCAAAAACATTCTGTTAGTAGGGTTAGCTTTAAGTACTCATACCAACATGCAGCTACCAATGCTATTCATTGCTACTCTCTGATAGGACATATTTACCGCTATTCGTATCTCTAATTGTTCGAGGGAAAAAGGACATTTTGAATCTATCAGTTCGGCAATCAATTTCTCTAATTTTATGAATATGGTCCAGTCTGCCATAGTAAGTTGGGGTTCGTAAAATATTTTTAACTTCATCACTGAAAATATTGCCTTGGAATTTGTTGAAGAGATTAAGTCTAAATTTCAACCTGCGATCTGACAATGATTCCCATTTCAATTCATTTAATAGACTGGTTACGCTAACATAATTATCGTATCGTCCCTTTACAAATCTTGCCGATCTTCGCTGCACACGTTCAAGTTCATTACTTAGACCGATTTCGTAGGGATCCCATACACTGGCAGCATATTCCAAATGAGGTCTAACAAGGGAAAAGTAGCTGATTTCTCGTACATGATCGTCACATTTACAATACTCTTTTGATGAAACCCAGTTTACGATTAGCTTGACCCATTATTTCACGTATATGTTTACCCCAGGAAAGATCATGTGTCACTTTGATGGGATGAGGTGACACAGAAAATAGCCGGCTTGATAAACAATATCATAGGAAGGAAAAAGCGTCCAAAAAATTGGTGTATACAGAAGCAGCTCGAATACTCTAAAATATTTGAGAAATTTTGCAACATTAACAGAATGCCACGTGAGCAACATCAAGGGGTGTAGCGGGGGAAGAATAATCACCGTACAAACTTACGTACAGACTGCCTCATTGATCACGTGTCCTTTTTGACTTCTAAAAAAATTCCTAAGGGCCAATTTGATGAAATTTAGCAAACATGGAGAGAAATATCTTGGAATAAACCTGAATAATGATCTTTCTTGGGGTAAACACATGTGAAATAATGGGTCAAACTATTCCCAAACTGGGATTCATCCAAAGGGTACTATGTACGTACATAATAGCCATAGTTAGTAACAACCAACAGATTATGCCCCGGGCCATTGAGAAATGAGTAGTCTTCATTAGTAAAAATTAAATTTCACTTGTTTCCAGCTTGCATTTTCCCGTCTGACACACGTTCTCACACCTTCATATGCTCTTTTAGTGAAATTCTAGCCTCTATCCCCTCCTATCCGCCAAAGACGGGCCCTTTCCAAGGTTGGCCCCCGTCAGCGAAAATAGTTCCGACGTCCCTGGCTGTAGTGAATATGTATCAATAATAGCGTATAAAAAACTATCAAAGTTGAAAAAGCCTGCTCCGCTAAATATGGTACGTATCAATAGTCGTTTTATAGGCTCCAGTGCATCCTGCTCGTGAAATCCTCTGCATCAGCGAAGCATGGCGTGAAGTTCGCGCGACTATGGGCCAACTTCATGGTTCGGTTAGTAAAATGAATACCAACTGCTTTTAATTGAACCAACTGAATAAATAATTTTAAATAAATAAAAGTTAATCATAGTAATTTAACTGACTAAATATATCTCAGATACTACCCAGCCAGCACACGATATCATGTTTACGTAATATCATCGTAAACTTAAGGTGCGTGTGCATACGTAAACATAATCTCCCCATATACTTTCATGTTTACGTAAATTCTAAGTAAGCATTTTATGATAACGAACATAAACGTACATACATGCTTCATCCTTATGTAAACATATCGTAGACGCATTTTAACAAGTTTTTAAAAGTTTTAATAATTGATTATAACTATAATTCATTACATAGATATAAGTTAAGACTATCGAAGGAACTGTAGTGATGATTTACTATCGAATTTGCTCTCCTAAATTGTCGAACACATGAATCCAACGTTAATTGTGCTGGAGTGACAACACCCCTTAAAAAAATCTTTGAAGATTAAAAATTAATTTCTGTTCACCAATGGTTATGATTACTGGTGAGCACCAATTAACTACTTGCGAATGATGATTAATTACTATTATTTGCAGTGACTACCTACTTATTGCAAGGGAGCTTAGGGGTGGACTTTGGAACAAATATCAAACTGCTATCTCATATCGGTGATCAGCCTGAAACATACGAGGGTCGTTCAATAAGTCCTTAGTTAATAGTAGAAAAAACATTTTTTTTGGTAGAATTTTTTAATTTTTCAGCATAATCTCCCTTCAGCTCTATGCATTTTTCTAATCGTTTTTCAAAATTTTTTAAGCCGTCCAAAAAGTGGGATTTCGGAAGCTCCTCAAAATAGGCATTGGTTTGGGCGATGACCTCTTCGTTAGACGTAAACCTTTGTCCGCCAAGGCATTTCTTCAAGTTGGGAAATAAGAAAAAGTCACTGGGGCCAAATCTGGTGAATACGGTGGATGTTGTAATAATTGGAACTTTAATTCCGTAATTTTGGCCATCGAAACTGCGCACGTGTGCACCCGTGCATGTCTTGATGAAAGAGGATCTTTTTCCGTTTCAAATGAGGACGTTTTTCCTTGATTTCTTCGCTCAGCCGGTCCAATAACAACGCATAATACTCTCCTGTTATCGTCTTTCCCTTTTCCAAGTAATGGATGCAGATGATTCCACGTGCATCCCAAAATACCGTGGCCATAACCTTGCAGGCCGATTTCACCGTCTTTGCCTTCTGCGGAACCCGTTCACCATTGAAAATCCGTTGTTTAGACTGTTCTTTTTTCTCTGGAGTGTAGTAATGTATCCGTTTCATCAACAGTTATGTATCGACGCAGAAACTCCTCAGGATTGCGACGGAAAAGAGCCAAAACAGCGTCAGAGTCGACCACACGATTGCGTGTATTCTCCAAGGTGAGCAAACGCGGCACCCATCTTGCCGAGATTTTTTTCACACCTAATTTTTCGTGCAAAATTGAAGTGACTGTGCCTTGCGATATGCCTGTGGCTTCAACTATTTCGCGCACTTTGATTCGTCAATCACTTAAGACTATATCGTGGATTTTGTAAATCATTTAAAATTTACGTAAACATGAAATAATACGGGGAGATTTTGTTTACGTATTCACACGCACCTTAAGTTTACGAGGATATTACGTAAACATGATACCGTGTGCTGGCTGGGAATAAGCTTTAACGGAGTGTGCCGTCTGCTTGGAAGCGTCCGCTGCACCGACTAGTGGCAGGTAATGAAAAGAGTGTCACGTAACACGTATGATTTACCGGCATGGTTTGCCGTCGCGTTTTCGCGCCGTTGACTTTTTTCACTTTTTAATTAATGAGGAAAAGTACTTAATGTCCTTTAAAAATCGAACGGCTTAAGGCATACACTCAAAATATTATATACTTATCATCGAAACAATAAAAAAATAGGAAACTACCCTATTAATCGTAAACGTTAGCCATCTCTTTCATTTTTCGCATAAAAATATTAAAAAAATTAAGCCAAAGAACATTCAAAGCACTCACAATACTTACACCAAACATAACTAACGCTTAGGTAACGAAATATTCTTGAGAGGAGACCATGAATTGAAATGAAAACTGTCGTAAATACATTCCCCAGCGTAATAAAAGATTTTGCATTAATTAAGAACTTTCGCGGAGTACCTATTAACTGCGTGAAGGTCCTTCACGCAGTACCACCACCGCTGTACTCACCAATACAGAACCCGAGACACCTTCCCTACAATGCAACTTCAGTGCGAACATCTATCGAAGTACCAATGGCTATTTCAAGACGGAGGCGAAAGCGGTGCGCAACGGAATATCATCGGCCTGACCAAAACACTGAAGAAGGCGGATGATTCCACAGAGCCGTGAGAATCCATGCTCACGCAATTTTCGAAACTTTTTTTCTTCCACGGTCCTACGGATCGCTTCCTCAGCCCACCCCATCAGCGTGACGAGGTGGCCGAGTGGTTAAGGCGTTGGACTGCTAATCCAATGTGCTCTGCACGCGTGGGTTCGAATCCCATCCTCGTCGAAATTTTTTTTGCGACGCTAACAAAATTACCAGTCTTAGATCATCGACTAATACCGTGAGGGTTAATTGATTTAGCTTTTTTATCATTATTTTTAAACATATTGCTTTCTCCACAGTCCTATATTTTTGAGCTTGAAGTATCGCAACAGAATGAGTTCCGTCTCATGCATTTTTCTTTATTGGTTTGTAAGCGGATTTTATTGTGCCATCATCGATTGCATAATAGTCAGAATAGACAGGACTAAGCGCTGCCGAACGGGAGTATGGCAGTGTGATAAAGAGTATGCTGAGGTGACTGTAAGATGATAGTGCCTACTTCGGAAAAAAAGGAAGCTTATGTATCGTGTAAAACATTCTCCAATGCTCTTTTTCCGTGGCCCTACAGTATGCTAGGGGAAAACAAATACTTGAATAATGATTTATATGGAAGCTTTTCCAGAAAAAAAATTTGTTTTCGCAATGTTTGAGGGACATAAACAAGAAGAAAAAAACTAGCATAACAGGGCGTTTTTCCTGAAGTGTAAATTTGTAGAACTTAAAATATATTACGAATTAATGTCTTGAAGTGCTACTTATCTTGTCAACATAATCTGATTACTTCCACTCTTCTCAAAGAATTACATACGGTAGAATTTTGTTACAAATGATATCAAGAGTTTTGTAGTATCCACAGCACATCCATGTTACTTTATTTTGAAATAATTTTCACAATAAAAAATACTTATCATGAACCACTTATATTCAGCGATAAATTTTCACAAGAGCCTCTCAATCATAACGGCGAGTCACGCATGTCACACCACGACACCTGCACAAACGTAACTTCCCAGATGAAAATATAATCGCATCCATATTACACATAGCATATCCAAGTAGCTTCAGTCCTTAAAATATCAGGCATAATATAATGATAAGGTGATAAAAATTTTGATGAGTTATTCATGACCGCATGAACAATTAAGATCTAAAATGGATGCTTGTAGTATTTTTTTAAATATTTCCCGGCATATCGGGTGAAGAGTGAAATGCGTAGTGTGTACTTTGCATGATATTTGTAATATATATCGCATTCAGTTGTATGCTTAAACATTTTATATGTATCTACATCTACGTAATACCCTGCGAGCCAGCACGAGGGGGTGTGGCAGGGGGTGACGATCACCAAACATGCACTATTGACATGCAACTAGACTACATGTTAGTATCTACATAGTGTTAAAGGGATTGGTTGTATATACATGCATCATGAACTACAGAACACTCTAATAATAATTCACCTACGCTGCCTATTGTGCTCTCTTATAGTACACGGGAAAAATGATATTTTAAATCTATCGGTACGACAATCCATCTCTCAAATGTTGTTAATCTGATCAAACCTAGCATAATACGCAGGGGTCATCAATATATATCTGACGTCGTCTGTGAACAAATCAATTTCGAATTTACTTAAAAGGTTTAACCTAAATTTAACCTGCGTTCTGATAGTAATTCCCATCCTAGTTCTTTTATTAAACTGGTAATTTGAGCATTTGTGCACGTGCATATATCACCCACACACCCTCCAGGTAGCTTGCAGGTAGTCAATATATGTGGATTTAGATGATGGAGAAAGTGACATTCAAAAACAAGATGATACAGTAATGACGATGATGGCAGCAGCGGCGTCGGAAGAGGTGGGCAGGGGGGGAATTCGCACCCCCCCCCCAGAATTTGCCCCGGGCCCTTGGGAAATGAGTCTTCATTGATAAAAATTAAATTTCACTTGTTTCCAGCTTGCCTTTTCCCTTCTGACGCATATTCTACCACCTTCAAATGCACTTTTAGCGAAATTCTACTAGCAGTCTCTAGCCCCTCCTATCCGCAAAAAAATGCGGGTCCTCATAGGAGCCGGTTTTTTCAAGGTTGGCCCCTGACAGCGAACATAGTTCCGACGCCCCTGGATGACAGCACTGATGGCAGTGTCTTTGAAGCTGGTTCTATAAATTGAAATGTACGTAATTCACTCTTCCCATTAATTATGACCAAGACTAGATGAAAAGGCCTACGCGTTCCGATGGCATCTAGAGGTGGAGTGAAGGAAAAATTACAGTTGATTTTGGTACGGCTACCCATCAGACATACATTTAGTTTCAGGATTGGAAATCCATAGAGCACCCGTACCTCAAATGAGCGGGAATAAAAAGTTATCTTATTCCTCATGAGAACACTTATATAGTAGAATATAGTAGATACGATAGTCAGTCGATTGGAGTCAAGTTAAAAAGTACGAAACATCAAATCAATGCACTTTTCTCAAATTTATTATGGTACACTCGGACAAGGGAGGATTGAATCCTGGCAACTGCGTGATCAGTATACTGGGTCAAATATCATGAAGCAATCAATTACCCCAAGAATGTCATCCAGCGGGACATTTTCCTGGGACGGGACGGGAATAATATCATGGGACGGAGAGAAGTGTTGGGAAGAGAGGAGACGGGATATCACGATGAGACTGGACGAAAATTCTGGAACGAAGAAATTGTGCAGGACGGGAGGAGATGACAATAACAGGACGAAATATATTGTGGAACGAGAAAAAAACGAACATTTCAGAAGAAAGAAAATTTAACGAGAAAAAAACAGCAAAAGTTCTTTTAATTTGTCACATCTAGTGTCGCATGAGTGCTTACTTTGCTATTTTTATCTTTTTTAAATAGTGAAGTTTAGACTAGTATATTAATACTAATCCTTTTTTATTCATGATATGTAGTGCATGTTTGGTGAAAATTCACAGCCTGCCACAAACCTTTATGGTGGCTTGCAGGGTATTACGTAGATGTAGATCTATACTGAGAAAAAAAAGAGAATAACCTTTTGGGCAAGATTTAGGCAAACAGCGGAAACATCAACGACTCCCGAAATATATTTGAATTAATTGCACAGTTTTTCTATCATGCATGGAAAAAGCTGACGTTCATTTCATTGGATCTTTATTAGGTCAAGAGATCATGATTCATTATATGCACATTTTTATATCCCAAAATAATTCTTAATTAAAGTACGTCTCAGAAAAAATAATGATTATTTGCTTTCAATTACCATCACAAAAAAACTATTTCAAAGATTACGGGCATTTGATCAAGTGTTTCTACCTAAATACGCTGAATGGAAGGAATGAACTGAATAATATTTATACTAAGAACATAATTAAGTGAACCTCGATTATCAGTAGGTTGGGTGCTTCTACAATGGCAAATTTCCCTATTTTGGAACACCAAATTATTAGCTAAGGAAAATGCTACAACTAAAAGGATTCCATCAATCTTTCTTTAAGCTTCTAAATAATACGCGGTCGTCTACAATAATGTTCTTACAGGGTTTTTATTTTAAACTTTAAGAAATCAGTCAGGTTAAAAAAAAACTTGATGAATACCGAAATCAAGACAATTATTCGAGAATGAAAAAATTGTGCTAGACGTAAAGGAACGAGTAAAACTGGAAGAGAAAAGTTTTCTGCTACGAGACGAGACGCAAATTTCGGGACAAAGGATTGTCCTCTTTCGCTCCAAACTCTGTTTAAGATCCTAATACAGTGCCTCTACGAATATATTCCAGACCGATTGAGAATCCTAGGCAACGACACATCGGGTACGCGTTTGTCCGTCATAATCCAAGTAGACGAAACATTTCGGAGGATTTACGCACGAACATGCATGTTCATGTTCATGGATTTACGTCAACAGGGGAAGTGCGAGCGACCTGGGTGCAAACGACATCTGTCGCGCGTCGATGCAACGTACTGAGTTCACAAATTGCAGTCGACGGAAGGAGCGCGTGATATCGCCTTAAAGCTGATCCAACAACCCTAACATCCGTAGACGTGCATTCCACGAACTCGAATGTACGCAGAAAGCCTATTTTGTCGATTGTAGAGGATCAAAACGCTCAGAAAATTTAATTGCGATATTTTTGTGGGCTCCGGACTTCGTTTTAAAAGGTACCCGTCCAGAAATACAAATTAAAACCTTAAGAATTCTTACATAAAGGGCGGATATTCTTGATAAAATTTAACTATGTGAAAAAGCAGAAAAAGGATCGTAGTTAATATTGAATGAACAAATCAGTACCGGTGGTATACTCAATTCAGGACATATTCAAGTAAATAGGTTAACTAAGCTAGAAATAAATTCTTTAAAAAGTTTTTAGAATGAATGTGATACAGATTGGTTTACAATTCTCTATTGTCTTCCACAACTAGGAACCCTTCAGTTAGCTTACGGGGCAATTCATTGGACATTGGATGTAATCAATCGAGTATACTAGATAAAATAGATACTTAATTAAATGAATTATGCTAATGAAAACACAGAAAAAGAATAATACCAGTCTTAAGACTGAAACACCATTGGAACAATGGAAACAGAGTACATTCTCACTGCAACACATGGCTAATCAATAACAACCTTTTCAAGGTAATTTATTACCAGAAAAGATATGTTTCCGTGGTGTAGTGGTCATCACATCCACAGATAACCCTGCCACCTCTAAGGTGTGTGGCAGGGGTTACACACACTATCGCAGTTTAGTGGAATAAAGTTTATTGCTATACACGGAGCCGAGTAAACAGTCATGGACGAAGCAAGAAAATAGTCTTCGAAATTGCCGAGAGGAGGACAATCTGACAAAACGAGAATCTACTTGCAGCTCACATCAAGCAAGTGTTTCCGTGGTGTAGTGGTTATCACATCCGCCTAACACGCGGAAGGTCCCAGGTTCGATCCCTGGCGGAAACAATTTTTTTTTCGTTAGCAGTAAAATTATTGATTATAAATTTGTCAATTACTTGCATTAAATTTGAATGAATCCGCTGTTCTTAACTTATAGAAAAAAAATAGTTCTCTAGCCAAAATACAAAGTGTATCAACGATATTCAGTATCTAACGTTTAATAACTAATAATAGGCGTCGCCATCACAGACGATGTGCCATGGGGGAACAGGGGAATAACTAGTGTAGCAAAAGGTAGATAAGGATTCGTAAAAAGTGTTCTAGGAAAATATGAGAGAATGCGACAAAGATGAGATACTTTTACCTTGTTAGGCCTCATTTCATAATGCCGATGGGATCCTGCCTAGGAATGTAAGATAAATAAATTAGAGCGTGTGCAAAGGAGATAAGCTAGATTTGTTAAAGGTTGTTACGATAATTCATCTATCTACATCTACATAATACCCTGCAAGCCACCATAAAGGTGTGTGGCAGGGGGTGAACTCTCACCAAATATGCACTACATATCATGTATAAAAAAAAGGATCAGTACTTTTATAGGTACTGTTCAAAACTACGCTATTTAAAAAAAGATAAAAATAGCAAAACATGCATGCAAAAAGATGCCGTTAGTTGGGTTAGCTATAAGTCCTTATACCAACATGCAGCTACCAATGTTATCCATTGCTACATTCGTACTGGATATATTTACCGTTATTCATATCCCTAATAGTACGAGGAAAAAAGGACATTTTGAATCTGTCAGTTCGGCAATCTATTTCTCTAATTTTATGATTATGGTCCAGTCTACCACAGTAAGTTGGGGTCCGCAAAATATTTTTAACATCATCACTGAAAATGATGGTCTTGGAATTTGTTTAAGAGATTAAGTCTAAATTTCAACCTGCGATCTGACAATGATTCCCAATTTAATTCATTTAATAGACTGGTTACGCTAGTAAGGTTATCATACCGTCCCTTTACATAGTTGTGCTAGTGTTATGTGTTAAATAGAATATCTGGGAAGGGAATTACTATCAGAACGCAGATTAAAATTTAAGTTTAACCTTTTAAGTAAATTCGAAATTGATTTGTTTACAGATGACGTTAGATATATATTAAGAACCTCTGCGTATTATGCTAGGTTAGATCAGATTAACATGATTAGTGAGATAGATTGTCACACCGATAGGTTAATAATATCATTTTCCAGCACACAGAGGGAGTACAATAGGCGGCATAGAAAAGGGATAGGTAGGTGAAATATTGTTAGAATAGTCTGTAGTGCATGATTCATGTATTTACAACCAATTCCTTTAAAACTATGTAGATGCTAGCCACCTAGCTGCGTGTGACCCAATTATCTAGCATGTCTCCATTAAATATCTTATTTGCATGTCAATAGTGCCAGTTTCGTGATCTTCACCTACTGCCACACACCCATGGTGGCTCGCAGTGTATTACGTAGACGAAGCCCTAAGAATAGTTAGAGAAAATTGAAGTGTGCTGAAAACTTTGAAAAGACGATGAGACAACCAATATACCAAATATTGAGACATGATGGCCTGATGTATGTATGTACACATATAATTGTCCTCAAAAAAGAAATGGGAAGAGGAAGACTTAGTAAGAGATTTATTGAGCTAGCGCTGAAGGATTCAAAAGCATAGAATGATGCAAAAATGAAGAGATTAGCCGATGGGAGAATCAAGTGGAGAGTTACCTCAAACCAATTTTATTAATGATGACTAGTGAGGATGACACTATCGCTCCAGAGCTAGATGAACTAAAACAGGAATCATTTTCAAACCAAATGTTAAAATTTAGACCTGATCTTTTTAACTAAATTCCAAGATAATATTTTAAACGACTGATTTTAACTGATATGAATAGTAAATAAAATGATCACTTTGTAAGATTCCACAAATTTTATTTTTCCCGACCTAGGTTTCGATTGGTTTGACAATCATTATCATGGCCTTGATAATGATCGTCAAACCAATCGAAACCTAGGTCGGGAAAAATAAAATTTGTGGAATCTTACCAAGTGATCATTTTATTTACTATGCGGTTCCACCAAGTGAAGCCTGAGGATTTCCTCTTTATTCATGATATGAATAGCTCTAAATATGTTCAATATTATATTCATACAAGTATATGAGCTAAAGTGTATGAACGGATAGTATATGTAATTGCATGTTGATACATCTACATCTACGTAATACCCTGCAAGCCACCGCGAGCGTGTGTGGCAGAGGGTGAAATTCTCCAAACATGCACTGGTATGAGACCCAACTAACAGCATGTTTTTTAATGCTTGCTTTGCTAGTTCCATCTTTTTTTAATTGCGAAGTGTAGACTAGAATATGGTTACTAATACTTTTAAAGCATGATGTTTAATGCTTGTTTGATGTGAATTCAATGCCTGCCACACACCATGGTGACTTGCAGGGTAATATGTAGAAGTAGATGAACTCTCCATTAATTCCTCCTTGCCTCACACCATTTATATTCTCTATTTTTCCTGTTTTACTCATTACTGTCTCCTCAATTGCAGCCTTGACTGTTCATCGAATTTCACTGCTTCCTTCATCAACTTTTTATACCTCCTTCAAATACCTCTAAAGGAATTCAGTTCCTCCCTCATCATCTACGCTTACATAATACCCTTCCAACCACCGCAGATATGATCTTTCGAACGGGTAAACTTATGCGGGAGATCTTTGCTCAAGCTACTTATAGATTGGGATTCATCCAAAGCGCCCTGGGGAAATGTGACGATCATCACAAGATAAAGTAGCCACTTTTCCCCACTTAGACCTCGTTCGGAATACGCTGCCAGTACATGGGATCCTTACGAAATAGTATTAAATAACGACCTAGAGCGTCTGCAGCGAAGACTGCTCAGATTTTTATATAATTGGAAAATTGTCCTTCATGCTCATAATTAAGTCAATGTTACCCGTGAAAGGACTATAGACATGCCCCATCAAATGAACGACGGCTTTTTCGAAAATGTTCCACATCAAACGGTGAACACGAGTTGTCATGCGCGCACATTTTGATTAGATGCGATTGCACAACACATTTGCATCCATGCGATACCCTGCAAGCCACCACGAGGGTGTTGCAGAGGGTGAAGACCACCAAACCTGTACTATTGACGTGCAGCTAGGTTACTATTTATTTATTAAAATTAGTCCAAAAACAGCACAAGCTCAATTACAAAGGACACATAACAAAGAAAACATAATAAATAATGAACATAACAAAATTTAACAATATTAACAAAAAACACCTAGAATCGCAGAGTTCATTTGATGGAGAGAGGGAGAGGGCGAATATTAGGATGGAATATGGAGCGCGAAAGATGACAGATGAACAAAAGGATCGAAGTTGGGAACAAATTTCGACAAGGTGTTAAAGAATGATGGGAGACTGAATAAAAAAGAGCGTTTAGAACAGAAAGGGTGGAACAATGGAATAGTTCACTCGACCGCGTCCTGCATGAAGGCACACGAAGCGGGAATGGGGAAAGAGGAACTACATGGAAACAAGCTACATAATAGGGAAACATGCAGGCAGATGGTTAGTGTCTGCATAGTAATAAAGGGATTGGTGTAATAGATGCATCATGCACTACAGACTACTCTACAATATTTAACCTACATATCCCTTTGCTAAGCTGCCTATTGAGTTCATTTGACACAACAAGGATAATTAAAATTGCAATTTCAACCGAGTGTTCCATTCACGTACGATCTAATTTTAAACGGCCTTTCTCTTATATAATAATAACGGTGGCAATAATAATTCTCTTACATAATAAATAATGGGTGGAAAATGAAGGAGTTTTCTCATCCAGTAAATCAACATTTCCAACGAGTTGATACAAATTATAGAATAATACACAAATTTGGTCAATATAAAGAGGTTGGCCGATAGAAGTTGCAAGTGGGGGGCTGCGTCAAACCAGTCCTAGGATTGTTGACCGATGATGATGACATAAATTTTCTGTTCTGGGGCTTCAGCCACCGCCCGAATTTTTTTCCCAATTATTTTGTCGTTCTTATTTTAACTGGGCATGATAATCCGGATTACACTGCGTATAATTCAGGTGTTGAGTGTCTTGAAACGTGATCACTAGTTTGATGAATGTGTGAGGTTAATTATTCCTTTCAAGATAACACAGAAAGAAAAACACGAGCCAAATCCACAAAAATAAACTTTACTACGACCCGGGTTTCACTGTCATCACCGGCACCGCTTAACCCACAGCGAGGAAGGGAGTCATCGCATTTCACACCCTTTGTAAAAGGGGGCCCCATCACCCAGGGGTCTGCCCCTCCCACATTTATGACCTCTCAACGGAGCACCCAACGGACGGGGTCCGGTGCTGCAACAAACTTCTAGAGGACTTGTCTTCAATGGAACCTTTTGAGACTTTTGTTTTTATATTTGCCACTCATTTGTGACTACCTCACCCCCTGTTACCCACTCCTGCCCACGTCTCCCACACTCCTTTTTTCCCCACACTGGTCATTTCTGTTGACCACCAATAACCGTCCACTCCCACACTCCTCCCCTTTCCTCCCTCCCTTGCCCCCCCCCCCCCATTTCGGTTCTTTCATATATATGTTGGTGCATCTTTGATAAACGCTACCTGACGAAGCTGTAATACAGTGAAACCCGGGTCGTAGTAAAGTTTATTTTTGTGGATTTGGCTGTGTGTTTTTATTTCTGTGTTATCATGTTTCGCTTCCACTCCATATCGCCTGAATCTTCAGAATTTATTCCTTTCAACCTGAAATGTATGTATGCATTGAACTTCTGTTCTGTGGCCAGTCAAATTAACTGCTTCATAATGATAGCAGTGAACTTCACCAGTGAGATAAGATATGAATGGGCACTGTGAATGTAAATACCAAGCACTGAAAACTGAGGAAAGAGATAGGTAACATGTCGGCAGCGAATCGGCAGGGCAGATTTGTTTCAAGCTAGGCACTCTAGACTTACACCCCCCGAAGCAATTTTCTGGCTACGTGCCTGCTATGAGGGTAGAGCTTACCAACTAAACAAGCCCAACGGCGTATGAAATTCACACATGTGGGGGAGGTAGTTTCTTTCCCTCTCCCAGCTTTTGTTTCTCCAGATAGTTTATGGTATCCACATAATGATCCAACTTGTGAAAGGCTACTTGTGACCATGTTATCTAGCATGTCTCCATTAAATATCCTAGTTGCATGTCAATAGTGCATGTTTGGTGATCTTCACCTTCTGCCACACACCATCGTGGTGGATCGCAGGGCATTCATCTACACCTACATAATACCCTGCAAGCCACCACAAGGGTGTGTGGCAGGGGGTGATTTCTCACCAAACATGCACTGCATATCATGCATAAAAAAGGAATAGTATTAATATAGTAGTCAGAACTACACTATTTAAAAAAGATAGAAATTGCAAAGAAAACATGCAAAAACATTCTGTTAATAGGGTTAGCTTTAAGTACTCATACCAACATGCAGCTACCAATGCTATTCATTGCTACTCTCCGATAGAACATATTTACCGTTATTCGTATCTCTAATTGTACGAGGGAAAAAGGACATTTTGAATCGGTCAGTTCGGCAATCAATTTCTCTAATTTTATGATTATGGTCCAGTCTGCCATAGTAAGTTGGGGTTCGTAAAATATTTTTAACATCATCACTGAAAATATTGCCTTGGAACTTATTTAAGAGATTAAGTCTAAATTTCAACCTGCGATCTGACAATGATTCCCATTTCAATTCATTTAATAGACTGGTTACGCTAATATAAATATCGTATCGTCCCTTTACAAATCTTGCAGATCTTCGCTGCACACGTTCAAGTTCATTACTTAGGCCGATTTCGTAGGGATCCCATACACTGGCATATTCCAAATGAGGTCTAACAAGGGAAAAGTAGCTGATTTTAATTTAATTAAAAAGCATTACGTAGATACAAGCCACTGAAAGGTTGTGAAGCTTCACAAAGTTTGCATCAACATTTTAGTAACTACAATATGGTTTCTAATGTTAAATTTAATTCTATAATGAATTGAAATCTTCCAATTACATCTACATAGTACCCTGTAAGCCACCCTAAAGGTGTGTGCCAGGGTTGAATCTTCACCATCTTCACCTATTATGCTTAAATAGGATTTGTAGCTACATTTTAATCAAACTATAACACATAAAAAAGGATTTAGAGCAGAGCAATCATGCATAAACGAGATGCTAGTTGGGTTTTCCAAAATTCTTTATACCGAATAGAACTATCATGGCTACCTATAGATAAATTTGTGAATATATTATTGAATATAAACTACAGCTCTTCAAATTCCTGAGAGTTAAGTATTTTAGTATACACTAATGCCTGTATTGGAATGACATAATTTTCTTGGGTGGACCACGAACATGTACAAATATTTGACATTCATTGACAATCGTGCCAAAAAATGCAATCGTTTACATTTAGTATCCTCCAGTCTGAAATAATCAGGTCAAAATCTACATCACCTCTCATAATTTTCCCCAGGTGGCTCCTATTACTGTCCCTTATTACACACGGAATTGTTGATTTTTTTAAATCAGAGAGCTTTACTGAGGATGTTAGGCATATATAAAAAACACCAGCGTATTATGCTAGATTCGACCAGATAAATAAGATTAGAGAGATAGATTGTCTTACTGATACATTCAAAACGTCATTTTCCCCCCGTACTATAAGAGAACAGAATAGGCAGTATACATCTACATCTACATAATACCCTGCAAGTCACCTCAAAGGTGTGTGGCAGGGGGTGAATTCTCACCAAACATGCACTTCATATTAAAGAATTTGTATTACATGTACATTTACAGTATAGCAAAGGGATAGGTTGGGGAAATATTTTAGTCTGTAGTGAGTGATGCATGTATTAACAACCAATCCCTTATTACAATGTAGATACTAACAGTCTAGTTGCCTGAGACCCTATTACATGTTTGCATGTTTATATTGCATGCTTGGTGATCTTCACCCCTGCAACACACGCTCGCGGTGGCTTGCAGGGTATCGAGTAGATGTAGATGAAAAACTAAAGGATTTTCCACCGAAATTAAAATTATCAAGTTATCAATTTGTTCCCGGACAACATTTCGGAAAAAATAAATGGCGGATGAAGGCGGAAAATCAAATTTTCTTACCTCGGAATAAGGTGGGGAGTATGTCGAGACAAACGGAAGCAAGTTTTGACATTTGCCGGTAGAATTTTCACTAAGTATTCCATGTACCATCCACAGATATCCACTTCTTCAAAGGCACCAGCACTAAGTTGATGCGCCCTTAAAGGATGATGCAAATGTTGAGTACGACCCAACCCACATAGCAACACGTGGGGTCCATGAATCCAGTTAAAATAGGCAAACGGTCACGTGAGTTCCAGAGTAACGAGACATCGATGACGGATTGTAAACGATGACAAGTTTTCGAAACAGGTGAAAGCAGTCCGTAACCTAACAATACACACCAGATAATCACAAGAGACCGATATTTTCACGTAGATCCTGGGGTTTATTCTACAAAATAGTTCGTTCGCTTGGTATGGAGGACATTTCTGGCACAAGCAGCGGATCTTGGGTAAAGACTGAGGGAAAAACTGGCAAAGTGGAACTGGAGGAGGAGAGTATAATCGAACCGATAGCAAGACACATGACAGCGATCTAGGATTGACTTGAGAAAGAATCAAATTCAAGAGTATTGAGGAGGCAGTGTAGATAGATGGCGAAAATAATTAAATGTGGTGGTTCACTGAAGGCCGTTAAGAAAATTAAAATCCCGGGAATGAGAGAAAGTGGGGTGAAAAAAATAGGGATGAAGGAAATTGGAACATAACCTGAAAAGCAGAGGGAAAATGTGCTAAGGAAAGAAACATGCAATAATGGCTATTCGGAGCAGACATGGTCCCTTGCTGGTAAAACACCAAAAACGAAACTGGGCGATGTAATCACACAGACACAGGCGGCGTGAAGCGAAAACTGAAGGCAAAACTTGATTTTTTTTATCCAAAAGAAAGGGTTTATGCATCACGGAACCGTGACTCTGGCAAAACCATCACGGATATTGTATGGCACGGATAAAAAAGGCTTCACTTTCGTGCACAAGGACATCGCAAAGGCACCATCTGATCCTCTTCGATCGTGAACACGCACGCAATGGTCCTTTCATTTGTCCTCCTCCCGTCGAAACTTTCCTCTAGGGCAACACATGAACCAACGCACTCGCTGCAGAAAGTGCTCGGCTCTCGCGGGGCGAACCACTGTTTTCTTCGGCGCGGACGCAAGACGACTGTCGCGACCCCCGTCTCCGATTCCACCGCCGCCGCCGTCTTCACACGCAGCCAGCGGACGGACCCCTTCCCACATCACTGATTGGTGGGTGACACAATTGAGTGAATGGAAGTCACAAGGTCGCGAGTGGGGCCCCCCACGCAGGCCCTCAGCCCCCGCGCCCCCTTTCCACGTCACGAGTCGTCCGCCCCCGCCTTAAACTCTCCGCCGTCGATGTTGGGAGGAGTCATTTCCGAAAAAAAAAGATCGCCTTATGCACCGCCGCTGATTTTCGTGGTGGGGTGTATGGACCGAATGCCCAGGTCATCAGCATCACAGGGGGGCGGATCAAGGGAATCTCTTCGTAAATCCTTCTCATTCGAGCCTCCGAGCATAAAACAAAATTACTTGCGAAATAATATTGTCTCTCGCTTATTTCAGGAGGTTCCACCGTGGCTACGCGATTCAAACTCCCGTAAAAGAGCTATGTTATTTAATGAATAAATACCTATCCAGAAAAACACCTACATGGAAAATCATCTATAGGGTAATCCTTCTGCACATAAATGTTATCAGGTAATAATTAATGGAGTCAATATTCAGAGTAGGTCGAAAGTATATTTTTTCCCCCTGTATATTCAAATCAAGGTGTGACTCGCATGCATTGATTTTTTTGCATGCATGAGTATCTATGAATATGGTGTCGGGTTTCAAGTCATGCACGGTATTCGTGGATGTGTCCTGCATGATTGGGATTTAGTAGTTTTTCTTCTTTTTTCCCCTAATTACTTTTAAAGGTGTAGTGTTTGTTTTGAGTTGTTCATTTTTGTTTGTTGTATCATTGTTCCTGGCGTGGATGCACCCCCTGCCACACACCCTCGAGGTGGCTTGCAGGGTATGTCGTAGATATAGATAGGTATAGATAACGCATACACAGTAATTCAATGAGTATGCTATTACATAGCGTGTTGTAGTTGAATTCTTTTTTTTTTACCAGCTCTTTTAACTCATTTTGACTTACATGACTGATTGACTGAACATGACTGATGTGTTGTTGCCACGTTTAATTTACAAAATGAGAATGCATGCTCATTCCTGCTATTACGTGTTCTAATATAGGTTAAATATTTTCTTACTTAGTTTTAAACTATTCCCTTGCAAATACAACCCTTCGTTTTGAAATGTATTAATATTTTTATTTTTGAAAATTTTTGGCAACAATGACGATGGAAGCATTGGTATTCATTACACGATGTCAATAACCGATGAAATATTTAAATTAAATAAAAAATATAACCTTGGTAAGGTATATTCCTAAATTAAGTTACTAAATAGGCTTGTAAGCACGTTCTGTCACGAGTATCGTTGCCAACGATAGCAAAATACTATAGCGCCACTTCCACATAACTAAAACTTTTCTGTTTTTTTCGAGCAAACATTTATTAATATAAATTAAACAAGTGTGGTAAGACCAGCACTTTTTACAATGCTGAATTCTACATAAAATTGCGCATCTTATATTAGTTTTTCGTCAAAACGTCATTTATCTTTACATTATTAATCAGCAAATTTTACGCACTCAATACTTTGCGGCGTAACTGTGTGGAAATTCATGTTCAAATCAAGAATCAAGTCAGAAGATGACGCCTATGCGTTGAAACTAGTAGTACCTAATAAAATTCAAGTGGAAATATACATAGTTACTTGATTCTTGATTTGAGCAAATTTTACTGCTACGACCATGCTCGGCCAAATAACCACATATTAAATTGCTGATTTTCAACGTCTTTTTTCTTCAGATATATGATGGAAAGGCTCATTATTTTATTGCCAATCGACAGAAGGGCCAAAAAATGACGTCCTGAAATTTTCACAAAAATGACATCTACTTCATAATTCGGGGGAGCCTCCTTAAGCTAAGCCCTTGCAACGCTCAAACTTATATTCATTAATAATAATTTATTAAATTTAATATTTTATTAATAATTACATGTTGTAGGGCATAAAAATTCCTCATGCATCACTATAAACGCGGAGTTGATATTTTTGCCACAATTGTAAATGAATCGCAACGAAATTAACTAATTTTTCCGGTGGTAAACTTAAAAATGTGACTAAATGACATGCCTACGTGTTAATCTTTCTATTTGATTTTTATATACATAATATTTGTAAAAACTGAGGGCATGGTGTAGTAAGAATATAAATTATTTTCATTTAATAGTTCAATAGAAGCAGTTCGGAAGAATAATTTATTTATCTCTCTTTATTTGAGCAGTTAGTTAAGTAGGTACATTTTTGGAGTATCAGGTGATTCATATAATTGTCAAATGCATAACAGTAATGTGGTACTAAAGTCCATGTTAAAAATATTAAGCTTTGGAAAAAATAGAAATTCATGTTTATTAGCTCTTAAGGAATATATAAGCTTTATTTTTGGGCGTATAGTTTTACTGTACTATTTTTTTTAGTTTTACTTCTACTGAATAAGCTTCATAAACAATAGTGTTAAGACCGCGAATAAATTATAAAAAAACGGGCAAACGCGTGAATTTGCGTAAACATTAAGTGGGTGGTGAAAATCCAAACAAAGTAATTCGAAACCGTGACCTCAGGAATAGCAGGCCAGGACTTTAACCCGTCACTACTGAGGTTGGCGAAACAAAATGTGAGGGACATATATATTAACATAGAGAGGTTCAAAATTTTACTTTTTTTCCGCGTGCAATGTTGGACATTAATATATTACAACTACGAAACCAGGGTAAGCATAGGTATTGCTGCTTTTGACTAGTATTTTATGCATGCCTGCATGCAAGGAGACTAGAATATTCGTGCCTGCATGCTAGTGAGTATAAATTTAATTCTCTTTTGATTTATATGAGTGTTCAGTGACGGTTCACACTTCAGGTGGTTTTAAGGGTATTGTGTACATCTACATCCACGCGATACCCAACGAAATCGGTCTAAATAACGAACTTGAACGTGTGCAGCGAAGATCGGCAAGATTTGTAAAGGGCCGGTATGATAACCTTATTAGCGTAAACAGTCTATTAAATGAATTAAATTGGGAATCATTGTCAGATCGCAGTTTAAATTTAGGCTTAATCTCTTAAATAAATTCCAAGACCATATTTTCAGTGATGATGTTAAAAATATTTTGCGGACCCCAACTTACTATGGTAGACTGGACCATAATCACAAAATTAGAGAAATTGATTGCCGAACTGACAGATTCAAAATGTCCTTTTTTTCTCGTACCATTAGGGATATGAAAAACGGTAAATGTATCCAGTACGATTGTAGCAATGGATAACATTGGTAGCTGCATGTTGGTATAAGGACTTAAAGCTAACCCAACTAACTGCATGTCTTTGCAAGTATAATTTGCTATTTTAATTTTTAATCACAAATTTTATGCATGATATGTGTTGCATGTTTGGTGAGAGTTCACCCCCTGCCACACACCTTTATGGTGGCTTGCAGGGTATTATGTAGATGTAGATACCCTGCAAGCCACCGCGAGGGTGTGTGGCATGGGGTGAACATGCCACATGCCACAAGCATGCAAACATGCCGCTATAGGGATTGTGTACACGTAACATGCATTTTAGATGCATGGATGTACCTCGTGCATGAAGGGTGATGGGCAGGGGGTGAAACAGGCACGCATTAATGAAAATAATTTTCTTAAACTAGTTTTGATATGAAGTTTCTAGCACTGGTTGGCAGAAGAAAACTAAGGCATGCACGTTATCATTCGTCCATGAAATCGAAAATCTAATGTCTGCTGTCGGTTTTGATTCGGGTGTCGGAACTTCCGGACTAGTAGCAGTACTTTCCTCCATGTCCAACCTTCGAGATCGCCGTAAATACGATATAAAATAGATACTATAGATACTAAATAAAATACCCTTAATACATCTACATCTACATAATACCCTGCAAGCCACCATAAAGGTGTGTGGCAGGGGGTGAACTCTCACCAAACATGCACTACCTATCATGCATAAAATTTGTAATTAAAAATTAAAATAGCAAAGCATACATGCAAAAACATGCTGTTAGTTGGGTTAGCTTTAATTCCTTATACAAACATGCAGCTACCAATGTTACCTATTGCTACACTCGTACTGGATACATTTACCGTTATTCATATCCCTGGCAGAACGAGGAAAAAAGGACATTCTGAATCTGTCAGTTCGGCAATCTATTTCTCTAATTTTGTGATTATGGTCCAGTCTACCATAGTAAGTTGGGTTCCACAAAATATTTTTAACATCATCACTGAAAATATGGTCTTGGAATTTTATTTGATTATTTAAGTCTAAATTTCAACCTGCGATCTGACAATGATTCCCAATTTATTTCATTTAATAGACTGTCTTGCATTTAATAGACTGGTTACGCTAATAAGGAATTTAGCAGTATGAAACAGCTACTTTACCCCTGACACAAACTCCATTGATAAAGATGTGTGTTCGCAGTGGTACTTAAAATTAATTTACTTGAAAAGTAAATTCCTGCAATGGGCGCGGAAAATACCGTCAGTTATAAAAAAAATTAGCAGAGCGTGGTTTCGATCCACGGACCTCTGGGTTATGGGCCCAGCACGCTTCCACTGCGCCACTCTGCTTTACTTTCATACTATAGATACTAACAATCTAGCTGCATGAGACCATACAGTTGCTTGTTTGCATGTTAGTAGTGCATGCTTGGTGATCATCGCCCCCTGCCACACGGCCTCGCGGTGGCTTGCAGGGAATTGTGTAGATGTAGATGTAGATCGCGGAATGGTCTCCGGACTTCCACGTTCTACTGTCGTCGGTCTGTACCACGCCTGGGGCCAGGGGTTAAACAATTCGAGACGCGTCCAAGCTTCAGTCTGCCATGACGACGACAACCGCCCCTGCGACTTCCTGTTTGCACGGGAAACTTCAGCGCCACATATTCGCCGGGCTCTCCGATTGACGGTTACGCAAATAAAATATTTCAAGGTCACCGAGCACTGTTACGCAAGGCGAGAACAGCGATGTTGCTGGCGAGGTAGAGGAAAAGAGATAGAGCTGGATGAATCGACGGCCAGGGCAAACAAAACATCAACATCTACATAATACCCTGCAAGCCACCATAAAGGTGTGTGGCAGGGGGTGAACTCTCACCAAACATGCACTATATATCATGCATAAAAAAGGATTACTACTTGTATAGGTACTGTTCAAAACTACGCTATTTAAAAAAAGATAAAAATAGCAAATCATACTTGCAAAAACATGCTGTTAGTTGGGTTAGCTTTAAGTCCTTATACCAACATGCAGCTACCAATGTTATCCATTACTATACTCGTATTTGGATATATTTACCGTTATTCATATCCCTAATAGTACAAGGAAAAAAGGATATTTTGAATCTGTCAGTTCGGCAATCAATTTCTCTAATTTTGTGATTAT
Organism: Platycnemis pennipes; assembly: GCA_933228895.1. NCBI lineage: Eukaryota > Metazoa > Arthropoda > Insecta > Odonata > Platycnemididae > Platycnemis > Platycnemis pennipes. The sequence goes on along the minus strand of OW121852.1, from coordinate 48,000,132 downwards.
GGTCCAGTCTACCATAGTAAGTTGGGGTCCGCAAAATATTTTTAACATCATCACTGAAAATATGGTCTTGGAATTTCTTTAAGAGATTAAGCCTAAATTACAACCTGCCGTCTGACAATGATTCCCAATCTAATTCATTTAATACACTGGTTACGCTAATAAGGTTATCATACCGTCCCTTTACAAATCTTGCCGATTTCGCTGCACACGTTCGAGTACGTTATTTAGACCGATTTCGTAGGGATCCCATACACTGGCAAAAAGCGAGCACATGGACTAGGAATCTCCTCTGAACGACCTGCACCACGAGAGAAATTGGTTTTTGGAGATGTGAAGAGTAGGAAGAGATTTTGGAGATGAGAAGAATGAATTGTAATGCACGTAATCAGTGCAGGTTAAGTGGTATGGCTAAATAGTATATACCCAGAAATCCACTCGGATGGATCGACTGGTGGTATTTAATGGAGGGTTCCGAAAAATAGGTTAGTTACACTATTATTAGGATACATCTACATCTACGCGATTCCCTGCAAACCACCGCGACGGTGTGTGGCAGGGGGGTGAAGATCACCAAGCATGCACTACTAACATGCAAACAAGCAACTATAGGGTCGCATGCAACTATATCGTTAGTATCTATAGTATTTAAGGATTAATACATGAATCATACACTGCAGACTACTCTATAATATTTCCCCTACCTATCCCTTTGCTATGCTGCCTATTCGGCTCTCTTATAACGGGGTAAAAATGACATTTTGAATCTATCAGCTCGACAATATCTCTCCCTAATTTTATTTACCTGCTCTAATCTATCGTAATACGCTGGTGTTTTTAATATATGCGTAACATCTTCAGTAAAGCTATGCGATTGAAATTTCTCTAATACATTTAATCTGTACTTTAACCTACGCTCTGATAATGATTCCCACCCTAATTCTTGTATTAATTCTGATACACTACTCAACCTATCGTGACACCTTTTAACGAACCGACAAGGGTAACGGTATAGATACAAGCCGATGTCTCACGGTCACAGTTGGTAATTCAGGGAACAAGCTGAGGTCATTTTCACCAACTAGTATAGGTGAATAATTGGGTTATGGTAGGATTTTTAACGGAACGGAGTACGGGTGGAGAGAAATCCGCGTCGGCATTAGCCTCAGTTTAACGATAAGCGCCAAGAGGACAACGGATTAAGTTCTCATCTGGCGGATTCTTACACAATCCTCGGTAGTATAGTGGTCAGTATCCCCGCCTGTCACGCGGGAGACCGGGGTTCGATTCCCCGCCGGGGAGGATTTTTTTTATTTGTAAAGGGACGGTATGATAACCTTAATAGCGTAACCAGTCTAAAAAATGAATTAGATTGGGAATCATTGTCAGACGGCAGGTTGAAATTTAGACTTAATCTCTCAAAGAAATTTCAAGACTATATTTTCAGTGATGATGTTAAAAATATTTTGCGGACCCCAACTTACTATGGTAGACTGGACCATAATCACAAAATTAGAGAAATTGATTGCCGAACTGACAGATTCAAAATATCATTTTTTTCCTTGTACTATTAGGGATATGAATAACGGTAACGAATGGATATCACGCAACGCAATGTTTTGGTCCAAAATAGAGGAACGAAAACTATATAGAAATGCGAAAATAAAACAACAAAATAGAAATGGCTTCCACAACCAAATGTGACGCAGCCGTGGTTTAACGGCGATTTCGGCTGTGGTAATCGAGGATAATGTTAATTGTTTAAATTAACATACGTACTTTTGTTATCGTATATGAATTCATCTTATGAATGCACACAATAAATTCAATCACTGCCTCAGGGATTCATAAGTAAGCCTTTCCATCGGTGCCGGGATCGTAATTTTCTTATCTAAAGAGCTCCAAACAAAGCACTCACACAATGCGATAGGGATGCTCACTTTTTTGGAAGTCTCGGATTGGTTTTCTTTCATATACATGGATGTTTATTTAGATTAAGTTCTATCTGCTTCGATCAAAAGATTTGCATAAAATGTTTTGGGCCAAAACCTGTTTTGATACGATTCCATTATATCTACATCTACGTAATACCCTGCGAGCCACCACAAGGGTATGTGGCAGGGGGTGAATATCATCAAACATGCACCATTGTCACGCAACTAGGCTACTAAACGGAGACATTCTACATAGTACGGTCACAGGCAGCTAGATAGTGATTCGGGGATTAGTTTTTAATAAATACATCAATACCAACAGACTACCCTTACAATATTTCACCAACCTATCCATTTGCTATGCTGCCTATTGTGCTCTCTTATAGTGCGCGGGAAAAATTACATTTTAAATTTATCGTTACCACAATATAATATTGGGCTAGACTAATCTAATCTAGTATCTACCTAGTTTGGCAGGGGATTTCCCACTCTCCTTCCTTTTGAAGAAGAGTCCTTCCCGCTTAAAAGATAATGTTTAACTTGAGAATGTGGTTTGAAAATAACCATAGTGTCACATCTGCAGAGAACGTTTACTATTTTATCTACGATTCCATTTATAAACGGTAGGGAGATTTATTTCTGGACGGAGTCTTTTTCTCTATTTTGTGCAGCCTTCAGCTTCAATGTGTTGCCAACATTTCCAATAATATTTCTAAAAATTCTGGAAATACCTCCATCGTCGAACCCACTGACCCGCGAAAGATTTAGCAGAGCAATATACATATAAATGCATAACGGGATCGTACAACCAACTAACGTCCTTCGACTTCGAGCCGAAGTGGTGGGCAAGTTCACAGTGCAAAGTCGGTATTCCTTCTTAGCGACACCCTGTATATACTGCCATATCAAGGAGAATCTGTATACCCTTTTGATCTCGTAATAGAGATTTTATTACATAAGCAGCAGAAGTGAGACTGCAGTAGAGGTTCTCAATATCTAAATCTACGTAATAACCTGCGAGGCAAATTATGCACCATTTTCATGCAACTAAGCCGTGCGGCCTTCCATACATTAAGATACTATGTAATACTAACCATAAAATAAAGAGCTACCCTTCAATGCTAACCATGCAACTAAGAGCTAAACAACGCTTCTGCTGGACAAAGATAAACAAAGATTACCTTCAAGTCCTTTTACCAACATGCAGCTACCTATGCTATACATTGATTCACTCGTATTGGAAATATTTACCGCTATTCATATCCCTAATTGTACGGGAAAAAAAGGACATTTTGAATCAGTCAGTTCGGCAATCAATTTCTCTAATTTTGTCATTATGGTCCAGTCTACCACAGTAAGTTGGGGTTCGCAAAATATTTTTAACAACATCACTGAAAATATTATTTTGGAATTTATTTAGGAGAGGGATTTTAGGACATTGGCAGTAGAAGCGAGACTGTGGCTGAGATTCCGAATATCTTATCCCTTATCTCCGTTAGCATGATTTGTTTTAATCTACTACGATACACAGGCACGTAACCAGAAATAAACGTAACTTGGAACAAATCAGTTTGGCTCTTTCGGCGCCCAAATGTTACAAATCTCTTCCCTCAATTTTCAGTACTTGGTATTTATTTTCACAGTGCCCATTCCTATCTCTTCTCACTGGTAAAGTTCATTGGTTACCTTGTTATGAAGCGGTTAATTTGACCGGCCCCAGAACAGAAGTTCAACGCATGTACAAGCATATCATATTGAAAAGAGCAATTATTACCTTAGAATTATAACACACATATGCATCAAACTAGTGATCACGTTTCAAGACTTGAATTATGCGCAGTGTAATCCGGTTTATCATGCCCAGTTAAAATCAGAACAACTAAATTATTGGGAAAAAATTTCGGAGGGGAGCTGAAGTCCCCCCCCCCGGCTATGTGCCTGGCGATATACATAGATACATAGATGTAGATGTCACTGGGGCACATAAAGAATTGTCAACTCCAGTTCAGCGTCAATGGCACGTGTAATCCAGGAGAGTATGGGAAACGTGCCGAGGAAGAACCAGCAGGCCCCGCCTAGGAGAGACGCACCCGACCAGCACGAAAGATCAGAAGAGCGGCACGTTCCACGACGGGCGCCCGCTTTCCGAGGCCGGCCCTTACGACCCGAGGAAGTCCTCAATTGACCCGCACTCGAAATGTCGTCAGTCGACGGAGCCCCAGAGAGTCAGGGGACGAGGGCGACCCGTCAGGGATGACGACGACGGCGGGAACTAAATCACGGTCCAAACCAAAGAGTCACGACGTGGTGACTCAGGAGATATTGGAGCCAATCGAGGTCACTTCCTATTGTGGGAACCGAATCTTTTTAAATGATAACTTCAAGAGTCCTAGAGAGACAGCGCGAGAACTATGGGATGTATATCAAACTCCGGGAAACTGTAGAGTAATGAGACTTTTCATATCTTCATCTACAGCAGAATAGGCAGCATAGCAGAGTGATAGGTAGGTGAAATATTTTAGAGTAGTCTGTATTGCATCATGCATGTATTAACCCCTTGAATACTGTAGATACTAACAATCTAGTTGCATGAGACCCCATAGTTGCTTGTTGCATGATAGTAGTCAATCCTTGGTGATCTTCACCCCCTGCCACACACCCTCGCGGTGGCTTGCAGGGTATCGTGTAGATGTAGATGTAGATCTACATAATACCCTGCAAGGTACCATGAAGGTCTGTGGCAGGGGGTGAATTCATAGCAAACATGCAAAGATACCTAACATATCATGCTTAAAAAAGATCAGAAACTATATTCTACTCTAAACTATAAACTTAAAAGATAAATATAGCAAATCAAGCATACAATAACATATCTACTGTTAGTTGAGTTAGCTTAAGGCCTTTGCACTAACATGCAACTACATATGCTATCTATTGATAAACTTGTATTTAAAGTACATAATGGATATATTTACCGCAATTCATATTCCCAATTGGACGAGGAAAGAAGGACGTTTTGAATCCGTCAGTTCGGCAATTGATTTCTCAATTCTATGATTATGGTCCAGTATACCATAGTAAGTCGGAGGTCGCAAAACAATTTGAACGTCATCAGTGAAAATATTGTCTTGAAATTTAGCTAAGAGATCAAGTCTAAATTTTAACCTAGGGTCTGATAGTGATTCCTATTTTAGTTAATCTCATAGACTGGTAATGCTATCTTTGTTATCATATCGTCCCTCTACACACGCTTAAAATCATACACTGAACGGGTTCAGTACACGCTCACCTTCATATGCTGAACTGGTGACGTTTATATCTCATCTACATCTACACAATACCCTGCAAGCCACCGCGAGGGTGTGTGGCAGGGGGTGAAGATCACCAAGCATGCACTACTAACATGCAAACAAGCAACTAAAGTGTCTCATGCAACTAGATTGTTAGTATCTATAGTATTTGAGGGGTTGATACATGCATCATACACTACAGAATACTCTAAAATATTTCCCCTACCTATCCCTTTCCTATGCTGCCTATTCTGTTCTCTTATAGTACCTACGGGGGAAAAATGCCGTTTTGAATCTATCGGTACGACAATCTATCTCTCTAATCTTATTTATCTGGTCGAATCTAGCATAATACGCTGGTGTTTTTAATATGTGCCTAACATCATCAGTAAAGCTATCCGATTGAAATTTCTCTAATAGATTTAATCTGTACTTTAACCTTCGCTCTGATAATGATTCCCACCATAATTCTTGTATTCATTCTGAAAGGCTACTCAACCTATCGTAACATCTTTTAACGAACCTAGCTGCTCTACGCTGCACACTGTCTAGTTCTCTGATCAAACCTAATTCATTAGGATCCCATACACTGGCTGCATACTCAAGGTGGGGCCTAACTAGTAAGAAGTAACATCGCTCTTTTGTCTTCTCATCACATTTCCCTAGTACTCTTTTTTATAAAACCTAGCTTTCTCTTCGCTCGGCCGCATATTTCCCTTATGTGTCTTCCCCACGATAAATCCTTATTGATTGTTACACCTAAATATCTTATGGTTTCTACGTTTTCGATCTTCGTGCTAGTAATTTTAATTTTATCGCTAAATTATGTTCAATCTCTGGATATACACGACATCAATGCCACGGGCGGGGTTCCAATCCATGACATCCAGGTCCACAAAGCAGGAGGACATTGCATAACCTGGGGGTGAGTCTGCAGATTTGCCGCCAAATTTCAGCGACCGTTTTTGTCGACACTTACGAGTCGCTAACAAACGATCATCAATTTTATCGACTGGCAAGAAACGTCAACTATTTGCAGAATGAGAATGTTTAGACAAGTTCACAATAACAACTCAGAGCCAAGTTCTTATCTCATGTTCCCGTGCAAATAAAAGCAGGGAGTATCAAACGAAAACCGATAAGTTAAGAACATACGAGTTGAGTATTTATCGGTGACCAAGGTACTTAGAGCGTAATTTGTGATAAAAATAAATTAACAGAACGCTTCTGATGGATATTTGTAAGCAATTCATGTCTAGATGTCAGTTAGCCCTAGTTTATAGGGCATATGATATAAGTAACCATCGCTGGGTACGAAATATGCATACTGTATTTGACGGTAATGTGATATTTTTCTAGTCCTACTGTTTCGCGTTGCCTAGCTACCACATGGGAAGCTAGACTTAATGCTAGAATAGAATAGACTAAAAGCTAGACTAGAATTGGACCATAATTACAAATTTAAAGAAATTGATTGCCGAACTGACTGATTCAAAATGTCCTTTTTTCCTCATACAATTAGGGATACGAATAGCGGTAAATATGTCCAATACGAGTGAATCACTGCACATCATACGTAGCTGTATGTTGGTATAAGGACTTGAAGGTAACCAAAGTAACAGCATGTTTTTGCGTGCTTACTTTGCTATTTTTATCATTTTTAAAAAAACAAAGTTTAGACTATTATATTAATACTAATCAGCAAGTTCAGCAATGTTGTAATTTTTATCAAATTTAGAACAGTCCACAAACCACCCGGGAAGCTAAAAGACATCGCTATCAGAATCAAGGACCTCCTTGGCTTAAAGACTCCTGGCAGTATTTAGAAAGAAAACGGATCTTAGAGAAGATTTTTAGACAAAACAGACAGTACCCAGAAAGAAATTAAAGGAATGTTAAGGAAATAAATAAGGGAAAAATGCTCGGGAGCTGACACAATACCATGAAGATTTATAGCCCCAAAACGATTATGGAAAAAAGATATAAGGAGAGAAGATAGCATTTTATAAACAAATGCGCCTCAGGGATAATAAGGATAAATTTAATTCTCTTTCGATTTAAAATGCATTCCTAGGGGTGGGGTATCTCCTGCTAAACACCCATGCTGTGGATTGCAGGGTATTATGTTAACGTAGGCACTGCATCTACATCTACATAATACCCTGCAAGCCACCACAAAGGTGTGTGGCAGGGGGCGATATCTCACCAAACATGTACTACATATCATGCATTAAAAAGGAATAGCATTAATATACTAGTCAGAACTTCACTATTTAAAAAAGATAGGAATTGCCAAGGAAACATGCAAAAACATTCTGTTAGTAGGGTTAGCTTAAGTGCTCATACCAACATGCAGCTACCAATGCTATCCATTGCTACTCTCCGATTGGACATATTTACCGTTATTCGTATCCCTAATTGTACGAGGGAAAAAGGACATTTCGAATCTATCAGTTCGGCAATCAATTTCTCTAATTTTATGATTATGGTCCAGTCTGCCATAGTAAGTTGGGGTTCGCAAAATAGTTTTAACATCATCACTGAAAATATTGTCTTGGAATTTATTTAAGAGATTAAGTCTAAATTTCAACCTGCGATCTGACAATGATTCCCATTTCAATTCATTTAATAGACTGGTCACGCTGATATAATTATCGTATCGCCCCTTTACAAATCTTGCTGATCTTCGCTGCACACGTTCAAGTTCATTATTTAGACCGATTTCATAGGGATCCCATACACTGGCAGCATATTCCAAATGAGGTCTAACATATGAAATGGATGCGTCTAACTGAGAATCAAGGGATGAATCCCTTTTAACAAACTTTGCTGCTCTTCTTTCCACACTGTCCAATGGAATCATGAAATGTCCACAATTTGACTGACGCTGCTTAGAGCTGTGCAATTTATTTCTTCTCGAAAAACGGCCTCAAGGGAATCTTAGATGAGCATACAAAGGCGGTGACGGTCGTAAAATGCGCTTCTCGAGAGCGTGCTTTAATGGACTCGAGACGTGACTTATTGCCTGAGGTCATTCATCCTTGCGTCCTCCAGCTCGGGAGACGGAGGACTCAATGGAATTCCGAGTCGAATTGTCTCTCACGATTTACTCACGGCCCGATTGTCACACGACCGTCAAATTCGTCCCACAATAGGGCGGCTCATGAGGTCAGTAAACTTACAAAAAACAACGGAAGAGCCAAACTTGTACCTCAATAAAACTCGCCAGTGGAGTACTATATTATTATAAGTTTCCTACCGGTCAAGGTAGGTCTAAATGGACATTCATTTATTCCCACCCCCTAAATTTCACACTATGCCCCTGTTCAGTCCCTCAAATCCCAGAGGTAGAAATTTAGACTTAATCACTTAAATAAATTCCAAGATAATACTTCCACTGATGACGATAAAATATTTTGCGAACTCCAACGTACTATGGTAGACTGGGCCTCAATCAAAAAATTAGAGGAATTGATTGCCGAACTGACAGATTCAAAATGTTCTACTGTCCTCGTAATTTTAGGGATATGAATAGCGGTAAATATATCCAATAGCATAAATACGAATGCATCAATGGATAGCATAGGTAGTTGAATGTTGGTATAAGGACTTTCAGCTAACCCAACTAAGAGCATGATTTTGCATGCTTGCTTTGCTATTTTTATCTTTCTTAGACTGTGAATTTCAGACTAGCATATTATTACTAATGTGGCCCACACACCCTCGCGGTGGCTTGCAGGGTATCGTGTAGATGTAGATGTTCCATCTTTTGATTACTAATCCTTTTTTATGCGTGATATGTAATGCATGTTCGGTGTGGATTCACCCCCTGCTACTCACATTTATGGTGGCTTGTAGGGTATTATGTAGACGTAGATACCTCCTACCCAATACCGTAGATACTCCTACCATCATTCTACCCAAGCCACCCGTTCTTCTCCTCCCTCTTCCCCGCTTACCCAACCTTTTTTCCCTCAATCACGTCTTTCAAAACACCATCCCCTTTTACTACCTTTTCCATCCATACCTTCTGCCTTCTCCTAATTTCATCTATCAAATTACTTTCCTCTCCTACCAATTCTATCTAACCTGCTATCCTTCATCCTACCATCGTTCGTCCTCCGTTCGACCCACTTTACTTTCTCCATCCTTCTCCACACCCACATCTCAAAACCCTTAAGTCTATTTTCATCTTCTTCCCGCAAATCCCACGTTCCACCCCATACAGTGCAACGCTCCATATTAAACTTTTCACTAATCTTTTCTTTGCCTCCGTACTCAACGCCCATGTCATTAATGCACGCCTACCAGTAAAAGCTTCATTTGCCAATACGATTCTCCTTCTCACTCCTGTACTGCGATACCCTATTTCCTCCAACACACTACCTAGATAGCTAAACTTCTACACCTCATCTAGCTTCTGACCTTTTACTTTTATAGTTAAACTGGCCTTTTTTGTTCATCTACATCTACATCTACATAATACCCTGCAAGCCACCACAAGGGTGTGTGGCAGGGGGTGATTGCTCACCAAACATGCACTACATATCATGCATAAAAAAGGAATAGTATTAATATAGTAGTCAGAACTACACTATTTAAAAAAGATAGAAATTGCAAAGAAAACATGCAAAAACATTCTGTTAGTAGGGTTAGCTTTAAGTACTCATACCAACATGCAGCTACCAATGCTATTCATTGCTACTCTCCGATAGGAAATATTTACCGTTATTCGTATCTCTAATTGTGCGAGGGAAAAAGGACATTTTGAATCGGTCAGTTCGGCAATCAATTTCTCTAACTTTATGATTATGGTCCAGTCTGCCATAGTAAGCTGGGGTTCGTAAAATATTTTTAACATCATCACTGAAAATATTGCCTGGGAATTTGTGGAAGAGATTAAGTCTAAATTTCAACCTGCGATCTGACAATGATTCCCATTTCAATTCATTTAATAGACTGGTTACGCTAATATAATTATCGTATCGTCCCTTTACAAATCTTGCCGATCTTCGCTGCACACGTTCAAGTTCATTACTTAGACCGATTTCGTAGGGATCCCATACACTGGCAGCATATTCCAAATGAGGTCTAACAAGGGAAAAGTAGCTGATTTCTCGTACATGATCGTCACATTTACCCATGAAATGTTCTTGAAAACTAGTGGAGTACCTATCTATTAATCGGGTCTAAGATGTTGACGTATGTCAGCAGGGAAGTAGTCCTCAATTGGAGATTTACGAATCACCCACATTGTAGGATTATACATTCAAAGGTTTAAACAAAAAACGAGCTTGAATATTTTTACAGATAGACAACGCTTATAATTATGTAATGAGTAGGATTAAGGCGTAGGTAGAGGGTGAAGTACACAGCTAGAAGAATAGAGTGTAAGGTTCTTGGATCGAGACTCCCCGTAGCCATATTACTTTACATTTGCATTATTTTATGATGTCCTAGCCTGGTTATAAATATTTTTAATGCGATTATCAGGATGCGTTTTAAAGTTTATACGTTAAATGAAAAAAATCCATCCAAACACCAGATTATTCAATTTTACGTTAACTTCTACGCACAATACTTGAACATTAATCTCCTTCTTAGAATTTTACACAGGCGGACCAAAGACTAGGCATTGAGAATTCACTTGAAGACGCCTGCTGTGACGCGAGCGAAACGTTTGTCGGTTACATATTTCCACGCGGTAAAACTCGAAAATGGAATGAAGAAGATGAATCAGAGAAAGTAAAAAGAGAAGGTCAGTAGAAGTCGTCAGTAGATATAGATGTATAGATGTAAAAGAAAGAACTCATGTAAATATAAATATGTTAGCCGATAAGTGAATCGAGTGGAGAGCTCCATAAACCAATCTTAGGCATAATAACGAGAGTAATAATGACGATATTTCCTTTAAATTGACATCCGACGTGCAAGAATGCAAGGGGTGCTGTTTGTGTATGGTATTAAAATGAAGTGCCATTGGCAAATATATCATTATGAACTAAGGTACCTGTATTTACACCTAACAAACCCTGACTTTATGATTCCATATTATGTGGTAAGAAATAAATTTTAAATACATGCCTACGGGAATCAATCTATTTTATATTCCTTAATGAAGCAGTCGTTGCAATGTAGGAGGCCCCAAATATTAATATATGGTCCGGAAACAGGACGATTTTGAACTTCGTGGGTTTTATCATTTCTCACCATAACGATATTTAACATTTTTTTCCGATATTCCCACGCAAATAATATAACGCCGTATTCAAACATACCTCCCACGAACATTACTCCTCTGATTTGCTACGACCGAGATCAACGTCACCCCCTGCCACACATCTTTAGTGTGGCTTACAGGGTATTGCATCGATGTAACAGCATGTTTTTACATGGTTGCTTTGTTATTGTTGTCTTTTTAAATTGTGAAGTTTAGACTAGAATATTATTACTAATCCATTTCATGCATGACATGTAAAGCATGTTTGGTGTGAATTCACCCCCTGCCACAAACCTTAATGGTGGCTTGCAGGGTATTGCGTCGATGTAACAGCATGTTTTTACATGCTTGCTTTGCTATTGTTGTCTTTTTAAATTGTGAAGTTTAGACTAGAATATTATTACTAATCCTTTTTATGCATGATATGTAACGCATGTTTGGTGTGAATTCGCCCCCTGCCACACACCTTTATGGTGGCTTGCAGGGTATAATGTGGATGTAGATAGCGATCGCTACTTCTTCGAACGTTATATTCTCCGGCGTTACTTTGTAGATTTGAGTGTTATAAAAAATGTGCAAAATAAATTATATGGTCCACATTTTCAACTTATTACCGACCTGGGTTTCGACTTACAAAGCATTTATCGGATAATATATAATGCTAAGTTATTTTACTTATTTCGCTACTTATATATTTATCCTTCCAGAGTGGATCTCGACCAGGACAAATGAGCAATGGTGGGGTTGATTAGCCTTCGGACAGTTAACGTCCTTGGTCTGTTTCAGTTCGGTTTTTCACCGTCCGTCCGACATTCTCACTCCGAAAAATCCGAAACTCTCGCCAAGGAACTGGTTCCCCCTCCGTCACTCGCCGACCGCAGGAATGCTCACTCGAGTCTGCAAGGCCTTCCGTGCACGCAGCACACCCCGGAGTGCAGGCGTGACGCCGCATGCATCGCCGACGGGAAATATTACCCACGCACGTCGAATGCACCAATGTCTTTTTTTTTCCTTCCTGCTTCTCAAATTCTTCGCGCTGCAACGACGAGGTCTCAGATTTTTCCCACTCCCCTCCCACCCCACTACATTACTTGGTTCCTCAGGCTTTTCGGAGCGGTTAAAATAGATAATTTAATAAATTTTCCAATAAATAATATTATTTTCGTGTAATTCCTACTCCTTCAATCCCCATGAACTGCATGGGAAATTAATTCGGGGTGAAATCAGAATAGGTATTGTACATCTACATACAACCCTTTTTTTGGACCTCATTTTTGTACTTTTGTTAGACCTCATTTTGAATATGCTGCCAGTGTATGGGATCTCTACGAAATCGGTCTAAGTAATGAACTTGAACGTGTGCAGCGAAGATCGGCAATATTTGTAAAGGGACGATACGATAATTATGTTAGCGTAACCAGTCTATTAAATGAATTGAAATGGGAATCATTGTCAGATCGCAGGCTGAAATTTAGACTTAATCTCTTAAACAAATTCCAAGGCAATATTTTCAGTGATGATGTTAAAAATATTTTACGAACCCCAACTTACTATGGCAGACTGGACCATATTCATAAAATTAGAGAAATTGATTGCCGAACTGATAGATTCAAAATGTCCTTTTTCCCTCGAACAATTAGAGATACGAATAACGGTAAATATGTCCTATCAGAGAGTAGCAATGAATAGCATTGGTAGCTGTATGTTGGTATGAGTACTTAAAGCTAACCCTACTAACAGAATGTTTTTGCATGTTTGCTTAGCAATTTGTATCTTTTTTTTAAAATAGTGTTGTTCTGACTACTATATTAATACTATTCCTTTTTAATGCATGATATGTAGTGCATGTTTGGTGAGAAATCACCCCCTGCCACACACCCTCGTGGTGGCTTGCAGGGTATTATGTAGATGTAGATGAACCCTGCAAGCCACCATAAAGGTGTGTGGCAGGGGTGAATTCACACCAAACATGAATTACATATCATGCATAAAAAGGATTAGTAATTACAATCTAGTATAAAATTCACAGTTCAAATAAAATATATAAAATAGCAAGCAAGCATACACAAAATACGGCTAGTTGGGTTAGTCAAAGTCCTTATGCCAACATGCAAATACCTATGCTATTCATTGATACTCTTGTATTTATACCACTGGATATATTTACAACTATTCATATCCCCAGCTGTAGGAGGAAAGAAGGACATTTCGAATCTCTCATTTCGGCAATCGATTTCTCAACGATTGTAGATTTTTCGTAGAAATCAGCATTCAGTGATTTTTTAAATGTGTACATGTGTTAACACTGCTATTTCATGCGTTACCTAGTGAACATATGTTAATAATTTAATTTATTAATAGAAGAGGTTAACTAATCCATAACTATTACATCACTTTGTATAAATTTACAATTTAGTGTCATTCACAGCAGCATTTTACGTGTTTCGTAACTCCATATCTAATATTTTCCTCGTTGTGGAAACACTGTGCTCCTCAGTTGCATATAAATACTACTACTCCGTATTGAAATATAAAAGATACTACTCCGTGCATAGTGTATGCACAAAGATACATTTTTTCACATGCCTGCATGGTAGTAAGTATCATTTTATTCTCACTGATTGCTAATGCATGCCTGGTGGAGTTTTATCCCCTGCCACACTCCCTTGCGGTAGCTTGCACGGTATTACGTAGATGAAGATACCTTCATTCATCACTGTATTGTAATCTTAATATTGATTAACTCCGGCCTCCGTACTTTCCTATCCATTGCCAGCTTAGTTGCATCTCTGACTCTTTCCGTTTTTCTCTCTTTATTCAACCTCATGGTACTAATACATGGTACTATGTTCAACCTGTTCATTAAGGATGTAACGAGAAGACTGGTAAAAATTCTAACAAGGAGCGTTTTCTTTATGGCTCTGAAACATGGACTCTAACGAAGGAAAAAAATGTCGTCAGGTAAGAATATCCTTGAGATGGATGGCCTAGCAAACTGCGACTTAGGAATCGTGCATAGGATGTGAGGTAAACGCGATGACAAAGTAAGAGAGGCATTCTTATTTTTCACTCGGAAGGTCTCACTTAGAATAAGCCACTAGCATATGAGATCCCTTGGAAACAAGTTCAGTTAGGAATTACAACTGTAGAGCTAGTGTAAAGAGGACTTACGAAGTTTGAGAAAGTTCGGTAAGATAACTGTTTTGGCACGAGTTTCTAAGAAGAACTTGGATGGGAATCATTATCAGAGCGTTGGATAAAATTTAGTCTGAATCTCTTACGTATATTTGAAGCTTATCTTTTCACCGGAGTACATTGATATCCGCTTCTTTGCAAACCGTTTTCACAATCCTCGGTAGTATAGTGGTCAGTATCCCCGCCTGTCACGCGGGAGACCGGGGTTCGATTCCCCGCCGGGGAGGATTTTTTTATCCGATATGGACATGTAGCAACCAGCTGCAGGGAAAGAGTAAGTAAGTAGAAGACGTCTCAATTTTTTTTTAGCAATTGTAAAGAGGAGACATTTTATTACAGTCCTATTTACATCGTCTAATAATCATGTAATATTATGAAACTTAAACTGGCAGGTTCAATGAAGGGACACCTTGAATGAATTTTTTTTTAAACGTAGAAGGCAAAAGTTGAAAATGGTGTAGAAAATAGGTGTAAAGTTAGCTACTTTCCAAACCTTGGGTACTGCGTGGTTCTTTAGTGTTTAACTGAATATTATTTCTAGATAGGGACTATTTTAGAAGCTAATGTTTTATATACTCTGGAAGGAATTTGATCGGGACCTAATGATTTGTTTTTACTAATGTTTTTTAGCTGCTGCTCTATTCCGCGGCATTTGCTCACTGAATGTGTTCGGCGGTGGTTCCATAGCGTGTGACGATGAGTTAAATACGCTTTGGAAGAAGGTGTTTAAAGAATTGGCTTTTTCTACACAGCTGGTGATTCTAATTCCTTTATCGTTTTTAAGTGCGAGCACTATGAACCTAATTCCCTGAAGCTTTCTTACATATGACCAAAACGCTTTAGGATTGCTATCCATATATTCTCCTAACACCTTGCTCTTGAAATGTGATATCGTTTGCCGACACGATTTCCTTGCTAATGCTCTCGATTTTTCATAGTTTTAAATTAACTCATTTTTTTCCCCTAGAGATAGACCCCGTCCTGCATTTTTATCCTAGTGTGGCATACCCTTTGTCGCTTTAGTGATTTCCTAACCTCCACGTTATACCACCTTGGCTCTGTGTTATCACTTACGGATTTACTTGGATTATCTATATGCATTTATCTATATTTATATTTGTTTTTAATAAGTCTAGAATGTAGTTTCCCCTGGTCGGTACTGTTACTAGCGGTTGTAAAGAATGTGACGTTAATGTATCCACAGTGATTCGCAGAGTTCCTTATCCTTACCTCCTGCTATAAAACTACACGTATTCCAGTCATTCGAAGGGAGATTGAAGTCTCCGCCTACTATCATTCCTATATCATTGTTACGAGAAAGTAGTGTACCTATCTCTGACTCTAGTTCCATTGTAGAATTGACGTCTGAATCCGATGCCCTGTAATATGCACCTACATATATCTTTTTTGCTTTACTACTTTTACTTTTGACAGAACACCAAATACTTTCTACATTTCGCACTGAAATAAGTTCTCTTCTACTGACATACGGGTCCTTCACAGCTATAAATACTCCTCCTCCGTTTCTGTTTGCTCTATCCTTTCTGTATATGGTAGAACACTTCGGGAATACTTCATAATCTAACATGTCCTCGGAAACCAGCTTACTGTGCCTACGATTATATCTGCATCAGTACTTTTTATGAGGTGGTGAAATTCTGCTACTTCATTTCTTAAACTATGTCAATTCACTACTATAACTGAAATTCTTTCCCCCAATCTGTTTCTCTCGGTGCTTTTTTCCAGCTAAAATTTTCCTCGATAATTTTGTAACAGACCCACTATTTGATCTATCTACCTTTGATGGTTTAGCATGCTCTTCCTTTTTTATGTGTTTTTCTCTGACCTTCTAAAACTACTCTGCATGTTCCGTCAATTTCTTCCAAGATTGCTCCACCTGCACTCTAGGTTACCACCTGAGCTAAACTCTACGTGTATGCTACAGTATCCTACGCGCTACCCTAAACGATGCTTCGTCCGTGTAGTGGGCACCCGAGTGATTCAGGGGCACCCGAGCGATTCAGGGGCACCCGACACGAATCCAGCTCCGACCCGAGGTCCAAAAACTCAGCTCCCTCGCTCCCACATGAAGGGGGTGTGAAATACTAGCGAAAAACCTAATGAGAGAAGTCTAATGTGATTTTAAAAAATACGGAGAATCAAGGAGGTGATGAGATAGGTCGAAAAGAATATGAAGGAGGAATTGCTAGACATCATAGGAGAGGAAAGGAGGTTCATTGAGGAAGTTAGGAAAATTCGTTTTGGGTAAATGAAACATGTAATAAGGGATAACGGTGTTTAAATGACGTGATACAGGGAAAGTCATTAGGCAAGCGGGGTTCAGGTGGGAAAAGAACGGGTGGTAAATATGCGGAACTAAAGAGAGATATCATATTAAAGGCAGTCATGGAAAGAGTTTAAACTAACCTTACACGATAGATCACTAATAATGACAATTTATCCATTGGTCCCTTAGTTCCTTGAAGGAGACGATTTCTGAGGTCATTTGATCCATTTCAGAATAGGTGGGTAATTATAGCGATTTTTCATGAACCGGATGAAGAATAGAGCGAAACCCGGCGTCGAAATCAGACTGCTCCAAACTAATGGCGGCGAGGGATACTTGGTTCAACGTTCTATCAGACGGGCGGAGTACTGAATTTGATGATCTCTCCGCTCATCATGTAGAAGCCGGTATGGCAACGAAAAATCTCTGCCATTGCTGGGTATCGAACCCTTGGATGGCCTAAAGATAGGAAGCTAGAACTCAAGACACCCTATCAACCCGATCCTCTCCGTTGGTATTCATCGTAGGTCTTTCCCTTCAATTTAAACCGTTGCAGCTTCTGTTTCCGTGGTTCTTAGACCATTGAGCCCGTCACGACACTCCCATAAAATTTGAGTGAATTCTGAAATTTTTCCTAAATGTTTCTCCGTTAGGCGACGAACCCGAAACGCATGCATGAGACGCAGAAAGAACGTACTATTTTTTTCAAGACTTTTTCAAAGGGAAGGGGAGGATTTTATTGCCCCGACCAAGTACTACCGAGAGAGAAAATAATACGCGGGCGAAGGGAGTCAAAATCGACGGAAGTGTCGGTACTGACAGCTGCCAACAGGTTTTGCATAAAATGTGCAAGCCGGGAGTGGAGGGTATGAATCGATTTTGACAGGAAGGCGGCGGGGAAAAAATGTCGCAGCACTTCACGTTCACTTCATCTCATTTCCAAACAAGTGCACTCGATCCTTCTCCTTGAGGTGACAATTTTATTCTAGGGTCTGTTTACCCTCCTCATGAATTATCCAATGCATTTTAATAACCACCAGAGAAATCTCGATCATAACTACGTTATTATTGCATGGCTGGTCAGGCACATAGGTACCTCCCCTGCCACACTCCTTATAGGTAGCTCAAGGGCTAATCTGCAGATGTAGATATCTACAACAGAACACCATAGAAGAAAAATGAAGGGTAAATAGTTAAAACAGAGGGTAGATAGTTAAAACAGAGAGGTAAAAAATTCATATCCTCCGCAAACAATTAGGGACAGAAATAGATAAGAACAAAGACACATGGGAAATCTGAAGAGGTATTGTTGATTTGGAAGTAGAAATTAGAATGTTGTGATTTTTTAACGGGTATAAGAAATCAAAGAGTAGTCTTCTAGAGTGAATATCAACGGAGAAAAAATTAGCATACTGCGATTCCCTGATGACATAGAACTCATAGCAGAGAGAGAGAGAGATCTGAAGAAGATTCTAATAACCATTGAAAGGACAATGGCCAGATATCATCTGAAGATCAATAAGAAGAAAAATAAGATATTGGTGTGCAGCAAGAGAGATATAAAAGATTACAGATAGATTTAAAAAGCGATTATTCCCGCGTACTATAAGAGAGAAAAATAGGCAGCATGGGAAATGGATAGGTAGGTGAAATATTCTTCGAGTAGTCTGTAGCGCATGATGCATGTATCAACAACCAATCCCTTAATTACTATGTACATACCAACCATACAGCTGCATGTGACCCTATTATCTAGCATGTTTCAATGTAGTTGCATTGTTGGTGATCTTCACCCCCTGCCACACACCCTCATGGTGGCTTGCAGGGTATTACGTAGACATAGATGTAGATATAAAACCACTGAGAAATGGCAATATTCAATTTTCACAGGGCCATCGACCCTGGATCACATTTTCATGTCCTGGCTCGAAAACTGCTCTTCGCGGCCTTATCTGTTTGTTTGCCCACAGATAAGCGACCACGTGCTAGCGTTGAAAGTAAACTGAACGCCAAGAGACCTTCGAGAACAGCTCAATAGATAATTCGAATTTTCTTTTCTGGAGACAGGGAGAACACTCCATTTGAGCTTAGTATTCTCCAGCTCAGATTGTAATAAGCAACAAAAAAATCCAATTCGGAGGAAAAAATATTTGAGTATGTTACTGAATACTTAAGAAGAGCATTAAAGGTGCTAATAAAATGAGAAATTAATATGCAGAAAAGCAGAGGAGGAGAGACGAAGGAGGCTAGAATGTTCGTACTGAAGGAGGCATTAGCATGCTAGCTTGCGGATGATAACGAGGCAAGAATGGGGGTGCTTGGGAAAGATTAGCTTTTGCCTCCTCAGCACAAAACATTACGTTTTATACGGCCTCTTATAGAGACTGCATGAGTATCAAAACAAAGATAACGATGAAAACGTTCCCAAATGGCATTGCAGTGGACTTAGTAATCTTTCTAAGGAATTTAAGGAAAGTATTTTTTGCATATTATTGCCATAATAGTAATAATAGATCTTTATTGGGGCGAGATTGAGACAAAACTATACCTTCAGCCATCTAACCCCTAAACTAACCCGTAAATCTAATCCCCTACCATGGGAGTTAATTGTCTACATAGTGTAGATTGTAGTACAGCAGACTGTACTGTAGTTAATTGTTTACATACATATCTGTACACTATTTAATTGTCTGTATTAACTGTTTGATTGATATTAATTGTTTAATTGATATTAATTGTAAAATTAACTGTTTGAATGATATTAATTGTCCACAAACAGGTTAGAATTTGACCTATTTAAACCAAATATTTAGCTCTTGTTCCCATGTTTGCACAATTTCCTCAGCTTGGTTAACGAATTTAAAGAATGCATGCCATTATTCATTATACCAATGACAATCCTCGGTAGTATAGTGGTCAGTATCCCCGCCTGTCACGCGGGAGACCGGGGTTCGATTCCCCGCCGGGGAGGATTTTTTTTACCAGTGTATTAAATGAATTGAATTGGGAATCATTGTCAGATCGCAGGTTGAAATTCAGACTTAATGTCTTAAATAAATTCCAAGACCATATTTTCAGTGATGATGTTAATAATATTTTGCGGACCCCAACTTACTTTGGTAGACTGGACCATAATCACAAAATTAGAGAAATTTATTGCCAAACTGACAGATTCAAAATATCCTTTTTTCCTCGTACAATTAGGGATATGAATAACGGTAAATACATCCAGTACGAGTGTAGCAATGGATAACATTGGCAGCTGTATGTTGGTATAAGGACTTAAAGCTAACCCAACTAAGAGCATGTTTGCTTTGCTATATTTATCTTTTTTTAAATAGCGTAGTTTTGAACAGTACCTGAGTACTAATTCTTTTTTATGCATGATATGTAGTGCATGTTTGGTGAGAGTTCACCCCCTGCCACACACCTTTATGTTGGCTTGCAGGGTATTATGTAGATGTAGATGTAAGTTATACCCCGGACAAAAACTACTTCATTCGCGAGTATCACGTGAGGCAAGCCAGAATGCCTATGCCGACTAAAATGGACAACCTCGCTTCTCAACCCAGTCACAATGCTTCCTTCAGTACATTCTTACCTCAGGGAAAAACTCTTCAGGAGCGATGAGAATTACGTGACGTTACCGGTTCGCTAGAAATACTACAGAAACCGAAATAATAGCAAAGGTCACGAATGGATTATCAACACCAACGACGATCACGAACTTATAAATATAGGTCTTTAAGAATATTCTTAGGTGGAAGGGAATTAGATTGAAATGTGGGAGATTAAATGGTGCAATTACTATTAAATTAATTAAAGTAATATTAGGAGAAACTCCAAAGGTGGTGAGTACGTTGAATAAAGAGCGGTTTCCCTGTACTCCTCCTACTATCCCTAAATTTATATCTCTCCAAACACCCATCTATCTTTAACAGCGCAAATGAACTAGACTATCGTTAGCTCCCCTAATAACCACATATCTGTGATGAATGTCCCTAACTTGGCGGAAAAAGTAATGGCATTAGCTTTTAGAACATGATTTAGAGCGTTAATTTACTGGATGTTAGTGGCTTGCAGCGTACTGCGCAGATGTACTACATTTTGCGATAGATTTCGCCACTTGATCCATCTACATAATACCCTTCGAGCCACCGCAAGGTTGTGTAGCAAGGTTCTTTAGGTGAAGGGGCAACAAGATTCCATGCGGCATCTTCCGGTCAGAATAAACACACAACGGTTTACGCAACTTTAATATATATTGCTCCCTATGGTTGTTAATCAACACTAAAGAAACATTCACGTATTAAATCTTCGTTGATGTAAGTTACAATAATAACGACCTAAGTTATCAGACATAAGTCATCATTGCTCATAATCCATTAATGGTTTGAAGCGGATCTACGCGTATTTTACACTTAGAGAGGATCTACCCTACATTGCTTTCAGAATCGAAAGATTTAAAATATCTTTATTCTCTCGTACTATTAGGGATATGAATAGTTGTAGATATATTTAATAAAATATACAGAAGTGTATCAAAGATACATATGCAACTGCATAATACCCTGTAAGCCACCATAAAGGTGTGAGGCAGAGGGTGCATTCTCGACAAACTTCACTACATATCATGCATAAAAAAGGATTAGTATTAATAAACTAGTCTAAACTTCACTATTTAAAAACGATAAAAACAGCAAAGTAAGCATGCGAAAATATGCTGTTACTTAGGTTACCTTCATTCCTTATACCAATATGCAGCTACCTATGCTATACATTGATTCACTCCTATTGGACAGATTTACCGCTATTCATATCCCTAATTGTACGAGGAAAAAAGAACATTTTGAATCTGTCAGTTCGACACTAAATTTCTCTAATTTTGTGATTAAGGTCCAGTCTACCATAGTAAGATGGGGTTCGCGAAATATTTTTAACGTCATCACTGAAAATATTATCTTCGAATTTATTTAGGAGATTAAGTCTAAATTTCAACCTGGATCATTTAATATACGGGTTACGCTAATATAGTTATTGTACTTTCCCTTTAAAAATCCTTTTGATTTTCGCTGCACACGTTGAGGTTCATTATTTAGACCGATTCCGCAGGGATCGCATATACTGGCAGCATATTCCAAATGAGGTCTAACAAGGGAAAAAGCCTAGGTAGGAGAAGAAAATTCACTTTGTACATACATTCCACACTAAGTTTTACTGACTTCGACTATGGTTTCGACACTTTTATGTCATTATCAAGGTATTATAAAAGCGTTGAAACCACGGTCGAAGTGAATTTAACTTTAGTGTGGAATGTACAAAGTGAATTTTCTTTCCCAATCTCGTGGTTCCACAAAGTGAAGCCTCAAATGTTGAATGTAGTTGCATGTCGTTATAAAGACTTTTAGCTAACCCAACTAACAGCATGTTTTGCATGCTTTCTCTGTTCGTAAAATCTTCTTGTTCGACTAAAATATAGGTACTAAACTACTACTTCAAATCTTTCTTACTTATTCTTTTCATCTCGTTCTACGGATTTCTCCGCAGTCCTAATTACCACTACCTTTCCTTTCCTGGGGTAAACACATACGTGAAATGAGGGGTCAAGCGAATCGTAAACTGGGATTCATCAAAAGAGTATTGGGTAAATGTGGGGACGATCATGTACGAGAAATCAGCTACTTTTCCCTTGTTAGACCTCATTTGGAATATGCTGCCAGTGTATGGGATCCCTATGAAATCGGTCTAAATAATGAACTTGAACGTGTGCAGCCGAGAACGGCAAGATTTGTAAAGGGACGATACGATAATTATATTAGCGTAACCAGTCTATTAAATGAATTAAAATGGGAATCATTGTCAGATCGCAGGTTGAAATTGAGACTTAATCTCTTAAATAAATTCCAAGACAATATTTTCAGTGATGATGTTAAAAATATTTTGCGAACCCCAACTTACTATGGGAGACTGGACCATAATCATAAAATTAGAGAAATTGATTGCCGAACTGATAGATTGAAACTGTCCTTTTTCCCTCGTACAATTACAGATACGAATAACGGTAAATACGTCCAATCGGAGAGTAGCAATGGACAACATTGGTAGCTGCATGTTGGTATGAGTGCTTAAAGCTAACCCTACGAACAGAATGTGTTTGCATGTTTACTTTGCAATTCCTATCTTTTTTAAATAGTGAAGTTCTGACTAGTAAATTAATACTATTCCTTTTTTATGTATGATATGTAATGCATGTTTGGTGAGAAATCACCCCCTGCCACACACCTTTGTGGTAGCTTGCAGGGTATTATGTAGATGTAGATACCTAACTACCAATTCACTTTGACCTCGATGGCATTTGTCATGCGTCAGGATTTACTGGCTGCAATCCGATTAACGTTTCGAAAAATATTTCCTTTCCATAAAATTCCTGGCAATATCAAAAGAAAATATAAGACTTGGGGGAGATTAAAACATAAATAGGGTAGAGTGAGTGCGCAGGCGGGTATATGACGACGGAAGGAAACCACGTCTACCGCTCCCGGGCTTTCTCGCCCATAGTCGTTGTATTTCTCTGAGTCGCGTCACCAGTTGAGAGGTCATTATCGTCTGGAATGGAGAGGGTGAAGGGCAGCGGGGAGGGGGGGAGGAAGGGAGATATCGCTGCTCCAGGGGAGGAGGAGGCAACCGAGGCAGCTTACTCAGAAGACGGTTGGGCTCATTGACAATTAATTCCTCGCCACTGGCGGCACTGCGGCGGTAAAAAAGGCGCCTGTTGTAGATACGGGGGAACATTCGGCCTCATACTCTCCGAGGTCCGTACGCTAGGCACAGCAAGGGCAAAAGTAAAGGCCCATTCAGACGATACTTGATCAAGCACGTAGTGTGCTTGCTGCTACTTGGTATTGAGTCAGGACGAATCTAGCATGATTGAAATCGTCCTAGGAAGTCCACTCGACCATTGAACTTGTGCTTGCTATGATGCGTTATTTCATATTAATTAAAAAAACAGAAGATAGCATAGCGACTGAAATACGGCATGATTGGTCGACGGACACTGGGCTCTAGTACATCTACGCGATACCCTGTAAGCCACCGCGAAGGTGTGTGGCAGGGGGTGAAGATCACCAAGCATGCACTATTGACATTCAAACAAGCAACTATAGGGTCTCATGAACACTGGATTGTTGGTATCTATAGTATTTAAGGGATTAATACATGCATCATGCACTACAGACTACTCTAAAATGATTCCCCTACCTCTGCCTTGGCTATGCTGCCTATTCTGATCTCTTATAGTACGGGGGAAAGTGCCATTTTGTATCTATCAGTAAGACAATATATGTCCCCAATCTTATTTATCTGGTCAAATCTAGCATAATACGCTGGTGTTTTAAATGTGTGCCTAACATCTGCAGTAAAGCTATCCGATAGAAATTTCTCTAACAGATTTAATCTGTACTTTAACCTACGTTCTAATAATGATTCCCACCCTAATTCTTGTATTAATTCTGTTACACTACCTATCGTATTAATACTACTAAAAATTCTGTTACACTCAACCTATCGTATTAATACTATTAAGAGTATTGCTACCTGGGTAGTCAAGTAATCAACCATTGACCAAAAAGGAAAGAAATAATATGATAGTTAAGGCTAAGGAGGGCATTGTACCAAAAGAAGAATCTCCTTCCACCTGGAAATATAAGCGTGGGAGTAAGGGAACAATCCACCAGAACTTACATCTTGAGCATACTCTTACGGGGAAGTGGGGATGGACGAAAGTGGCAATAGTGGCCAAGACTGGAAGCATTCGAGATGTGAAATAGATGAATGATGAGGGTAAAATCGAAAAACAGTAAAACAAACGAAGAAGTCCTGAGAAGACTATGAGAAATCTGTCAGCAACGTAGGGGGCGCCAGATAACATTCGGCGATCAGTGGGATGGGTTGCTTGATGCTTGCCGAGCGCCGGCGTTCAGCGCTTACCCTTTCCCGCAGTGGACCGATCTTAGCTCGGCATCGAAGGCACTGCTCGCCGAATTCCGAATGCCAGATATCAGCGTATCCACCATAACATACTTTCGGGTGGCCGAGCGGTCTAAGTCGCCACACCCAAGATAACATCTACATCTATATAATACCCTTCAAGCCACCACAAAGGTGTGTGGCAGGGGGTGATTTCTCACCAAACATGCACTACATATCATGGATAAAAAAGGAATAGTATTAATATAGTTGTCAGAACTACACTATTTAAAAAAGATAGAAATTGCAAAGCAAACATGCAAAAACATTCTATTAGTAGGGTTAGCTTAAGTGCTCATACCAACATGCAGCTACCAATCCTATCCATTGCTACTCTCCGATTGGACATACTTACCGTTATTCGTATCTCTAATTGTACGAGGGAAAAGGGACATTTTGAATCTATTAGTTCGGCAATCAATTTCTCTAATTTTATGATTATGGTCCAGTCTCCCATAGTAAGTTGGGGTTCGCAAAATATTTTTAACATCATCACTGAAAATAATTATCGTATCGTCCCTTTACAAATCTTGCCGATCTTCGATGCACTCGTTCAAGTTCATTATTTAGACTAACTCAGATAATTCTTGGCTTGCACTCCCGAGTACTCGGGAATTCTGGTTCTCGTAAGAGGGCGTGGGTTTGAAACTCACTCTTGACAAATTTTTATATTCTGAGCATAATAGTAGGGTTTAACGTTTAGCGTTGGGTTTGCGTTAAACGTTAGATTGTTTGAATTCGTTAATGAATTTATTCTTCATCTCCAGGTCATCTAGGGAGCCTATACTTTTCCGCGTTTTTAGCGTTAATCTGAATATGGCCCCCACCACATCTCCCTGTCTTACGTTATTTGTCAATACATCTCAGGAAACGAATGTAAATATGATGATAAAATGGTTTTAGTTATGAACGATCTAAAGGAGTAATAAATACATGAAAATATGTTGTTCATGTTTGTGTTGTCTATATGTAGTAAGTGGGGTTTGTGTCAATAATTGCATGCATATAGAAATGGGGCGGGGTAAACACGAGTTATTTTCAATGTAGGTAATATAGGTTGGTAAAGATTATTTTTGTTTAAAATTATATCAAAAGTTTAAAACCTAGTTCAATGTCTATTTATTCATTTAATCTATAAGATTCATTGAACTTTTTAATATGTAAAAATTTAAGTATTAAAACAATTGCATAATTTTTACGGGAAAAATGTATATTATAATTATACATTTTTTTCCCTAAATGATAAATAACTTATGTATATATGTGCGTGTGTATATATACATAAGTTCTATACGTATCTATCATAATCTATATGTATAATCTGGAATTGTTAAATATGAGTTAATTTAAGTAAAGAAATTGCTAAATTTTTTGCGAAAAATTTATTTTGCAAACTTTTAGAATCCAAATTCGTATTCAGCGAACTTGAATGCCTATATAGCCGAAATTTCATACAAATTGGACATTTTTTAATCCAAAATACCAATAGGGTAGTTTCCTTCTTCAAAGAAAACAGACTTCATTAATTGCGATTTGTGCCCTGCCATAAATGTATTTAATTTACGCAAAAATTTTGTATTGAGAAATCCCAGTTTACAAGAGAATTAAATGTTAATTTTAAGGCCATTTGAAAAGGCTCTGAAATGGCGGGGTGCGCTGCCTTCTTGCTGACGTAACAGGTAGGTAGTTTACGTTGCGAGGCATAGAAAAATTCGTCTCCTGAACTAACCATTGTATTTCAGGGCCCCTCAGCTCTAGTAAATGTGTATTAGTAATAGCCTGTGAAAACTATCAACGCTCGAAAAGACTTCTCTGTTAAACATTGTATTAATAGTCGTTTTATAGGCTCAAGGACATCCTGCTCGTAGAGTCTTCTGCTACGGCTAAGCATGGCGTGAAGGTTGTGCGGCGATGGGCGAACTTCAGGGTATGCTTGTAAAAAGGAATAGCAACTGACTTTAAATTAATCAACCGCATAAATAATATTAAATAAATAAATAAAAGTCAATTATAATAAATTAACGGAATAAATACACCTCCGATACTAGTTAATAAGCCTTAACGGAGTGCAGCGTCAACTTGGAAGCGTCCGCAGCACTAACTGGTGGTAGGTAGATTAAATAGTCACACGTAGGATTAACCGGCATGCAATAGTTTGCCGTCGCGTTTTCGCGCCATTGATTTTTTTCACTTTTTAATTAATGAAGAAAAATACTTAACGTCATTTAAAAATCGAACGGCTTAAAACACGTACTCCAGAGGTTATAAACTTTCGATCAAGACAATAAAAAAATAATAGGAAACTACCCTATTATTAGGCCTCCTGCACAGTGGTCTGTGCGGTGGCGTCAATGACCTTCCTATGGATACGTATTAATGCACTTTATTCCAATATGGGTAAATTCTATTCTTTTAACCTAGTACGCGTAGGTTACAATTGTTTTCATGTTGCTACTCTTATTTTTGATTACACTACATTTAAGTCTCTTATCACGTTCTTGCGTCTCAAAAGACAACAATTTTGAAAGCGGTCCACTTCGGAATACAGTATAAATCCATAAAATATTCACATTTTGAACCCCGCAGAAACATTCATCTAAATACAATTAGTTTTACCGAATGCAAACCCACTTGATCTGGTAGTAGCATGAAAAGTAAGCTTGCCGTATGATTTTGCCGAATGAAATGGCCGATCTAGATTCAAGAATTAGCTGCGATACCTCTTTTAGTATTTTTCAATATATTCACGAAAATAAGAATGCTGTTTACGGCATCGCTTTTGGACGAACTTTTTTAGCATCATTAAAATGGCATCAATGACCTTCCCACGGATACGTAATGAGACATTATGTTCCATTGGGACATGAATTGAATTCCCTGGGTTTTGTTAAACTATCTCAAATCTCAAGCTATCTTCAAATCGACGACGATTTAGATAGCGTTCTCTCTCTTCTCTTCATGTCCCAGGTCGGTTCAAATGAACCGCGATTAGGGATGGGCGATTATAAAAAATTAATCGATTAATTGCAAGCAGCCGTTTAATCGCGCCCGATTAATTGCTTTTATTAATCGATACTTCGATTAATCGATTCGATTATGACAACATACGAAACATAGCTTCCGAGGTTATGGTCCCTCCATAAATAAAGTACAATAATTACTTTTACATTTTATAAGGTTAATGTTATCATGAGTACAAGTTGTAAAAGCTAGATATACCTCCAAGAGGCGTGTCAGGTACAGAATTGGGATACATTTCTCAATTCCATTCAAATTTTAGACGAATGCTAAATGTTTACAGGAAATGGAGGTAAAAATTGCAATTTTGATAAGTGGCTAGTGGTAAGGCGGCTTCTCTGGTCAGATTGAATCAGACTCGGCTCGGAAAACTCTCTATAATGGAACTGATGTTGCTACTCCTGGCAAGTACATCCTGGCTACCTGATGTAAGTGAGGGTACTCAGAATTCATTGACTCACACGCTGAAAAAGGACTCAACTTGCGGTCTACGGAGAGTCGGTTGATGAATTGCCGTAACTCAAACGGTGTCCCACCAGCGACAACTTCATCATACAGGCGTTCTCTGTGATGCTGCTTCAGTGTCATGAAAGCTACAGAGGTCATCTGATGGACTGCATCACGTTGCTCGTGTGAAAAGATATGTATGACGTTCACCTGATCTTCCTCGCGAAGCATCTTAGCTATCACATCGATAACGGTGCTCACTGGCTACCGCGATCGGGCTCTTGAAGTGCAGTTTTGAACCGTGGGTCCAGCACTGTGTAGACCACTTTTTTATCAAAATAACAAGCGCAAATAACACACGGCTATGCCTGCGACTTCTGACATGTGAGTGGCCGGAAAAAGGCGGTGCTGAGTAGAGTTACGTTGTGCGCATTCTACTTTAATACCTATATGGCGTCGCGACGTCGCGCTGAGTTCAACTACAGTTGAATTTTCGAACTGAAGACGAACATGAGCCGCCCTAGCCATCACAATTCACCAGACACAAAATTCCGAAATAATCGGCCAAATTAATCGGGTACACAAATCGATATTTATCGATATCGGCTCTTGCATTAATCGATTCCAGATTCCAGAAGTTCATTGAAGTGGATTTTTTTTTAATTTCAACATTTACAATGAAATAGGTAGGTATATGTGATTACGTAAATCTATGCACTGGAATAAAAACTTATTTTTTTATTAATACTGAATATGGCTGTTTCTTAGCTGAGAGTAATAGCCAGGCGTTCATCGGGAGAAATCGCTTCCCGCAAATTAGTATGCTCTTTTCGAATATCGATAGCGATTACATTAAAAACTGTGTCGTAGTTTTCACCGGTCATGAAAAAGTAGATCTAAAATCGCTTTTCGCCCGGCCGTAGATTTGGCATTCGAGTGCTAAATTTACCCTTCATCCCCCGCTCTATATTTGTCTCGTGCACGCCATTCCTTTTTTGTCTGAGTAAAATCAGCGAAAATTTTACGGTCAAATGCTTACAAGTACGCTGAACATTAATTACAAATAGTATTTTTTTTTAATAAAAAGTATGCATTGAGCTGTCACGATCTTCGTCTTCTTCCAATGCGAGTAAGAAATGATTTTCTTACTGATTGATACTGATTGATCTGACTGACTGTAATGATTGCGAGTAAGAAATGACCGTTTGAAAAAATGAATTTCAGCCAACACTCACTGTATAAAAATAATGTTTTCAGTAATATACCGATATAATTTACTATCAAGTACTACTCACCGTTAGTTGCTCTCATGCGAGGGGACAGAAGTCTAGGTGAAACTCCATAATGGCTCCTGGCAGGGAAACCCTGATCCTAAATTCCACTCGGCAAGCTAATTTGCATCCTTGAAATGTCTTGAACCGTTGTATTCAAAATCCTTTAAAGAAAAATGAGAAAAATTTTTATTCAAGAAGGTGGGATAAATATTCTAAACTGAGTATGTGGAAGTCCTGGTAGTAGATTAAGGGCAATACAAACAAGAATTACGATAAAGGTTAGGCTTGATCTCCAGGAAGTTATCGATATTAATGAAAGGTCGAAAGACGGTAAAATTCGACCTTACCGAGGCCGCAAGATCACATTTCACCATGATAAAGTATGGAGTGATACAGGCAAATTTCATTGTGTACATTCAATAAGCCTCTGAAAGAATTATCATACTTTAATTCTAATATGATGCAATGCAATTTCAATTTACCAATGGCTCACGAGACAACGTAAACATGTATGCAGACTTTTCATGACAACGAATGACATCATAACCTAGACTATGAGTTCATACACTTTCGAAAAATTAATCCCTTGCAAATTAGAAGGTAATACGCTTGAAACATCTCAATGTCAGGTGGTAACTTAAATAGTTAGCATTACAATCAACGCCAATGTGCGAGATAATCCTAAATTATTAAAACGATTGTGTAATCCGACTATTAAAATTTTATGCCTGCAGTAGAGGGACAATAATATTTTAGATCGAAGTTATCAGAGGAGAAAATAAGATAGGTAATGCAGTATTTTGCCTATTTTTTGCATGCCAGCATAGGACTAATAGTAAATGTGAACATTTTCTTCTTGGTTTCATGCAAAAAAATATTAAATATTTGCATTTTACGACACCCGTCCCAGACGATGACAAGTTTTGACCTGGTCTGCCTTGCGATGTTTCACCCCCTGTCACACGCCCTTGCGGTGGCTGGCAGGGTATTGAGCAGATACGCAGACTATTATCGAGCATAACCAAGCGCAGCCACTAAAGGTGAAAGATTGTCCGCGATGTATAAGTGGAAGAAAGATTCAATGAATCAGGGATAGTGATGGATTACACCATATATCTGGAGATAATACAATTGGTATTCCATTTTGAGGTAAAAGAGTAGTCTGAAGTGATTCCTTTCAACAATTTCATGTTTTAACAATACAAATTCATGTTGGAAACGCAAGCTAATTATTATATTTAAAGAATTTACCGACCCATCAATAATTATTACACAACTTTGTAGAGTCAAGCAATATTGTTGTAACTCTCAGTTGCATGTAATTAGTGCATGTACGGACTGCTATTTTTGCATCAAGCATGGTTTTCCTCGTACAATTAGGGATATGAATAGCGTTAAATATGTCCAATACGAGTGATTCAATCCATAGCATAGGCAGTTGCATGTTGGTTTTCGGACTTGAAGGTAACCCAACTAACAGCACGTTTTTGCATGCTTAGTTTGCCATTTTTATCTTTTTAAATATTGCAGTTTAGGCTAATATATTAATACCAATCCTTTTAAATGCATGATATGTAGTGCATGTTTGGTGAGAATTCACCCCCTGCCACACACCTTTGAGGTGGCTTGCAGGGTATTATGTAGATGTAGATGATATATAGTGTAAAATAATTATACTTTGACTGAAAATGGAAGCCTGACGATAGTTCACCCCCGCCAAACACCCTTTCGGCGGTTTGCAGGGTATTATGCAGATGTAGATGTACATTTTTGACAGCTTTTTCCGAAAAAATTAACGAATGAATGGAGAACCACGGCCGGAGAATATTTCAGTTGGCAACCCTTATCCGACGACACTTAAGTCAGCTTGCGTCCGAGCAATCGTGTGCACTCCTTCAAACCCCGAGCGGTTGGCACTCACGTCAGTCGTGAAATGAAAAAAAAGAAGAAAAATGAATAAAAAGGACTTCATAATCATCCCCCTCCCCTATCGGCCACTCCCATACCAACTCCTCTCGGCGAGTCACCCCTTCCACTCGACAGAACCCGCAGCCCCGAGCTAAGAAGGAAATCCGAGCCCGATGCCTTCTTAGAGAAAAGGAGGTGAAGGAGAGGGGGAGACTGCGGGTGGGGAGGGGGCGGAAGGGGGGAAGGTTGGGTGGTGTCGTTGGGGAAAGAGGGAGAGGGGACTTCAGGTGACGGCTAGTGCGGGACCACGATAGGATGGAGGGCGGGGGATGATGGCTGAGATGGTCCCGAGACGCAGAGAGCAGGCGGGGGAGGGGAAGGGTGGAGTGATGGGCTGGTGCGTTTCCCTTGGACAGAGCGTCAACGGCAGAGAAAGACAGCACGGCGTAATCTACAGGAAGGTTGCATTATGAGGTCGGATCTTAGACAAAAATATTTAATCACAGGGAATAACATTAAATAGGGATGATGGACAAAAGAGAAACACTGCAATTACCACACTTTCTCAGTTCCTACTCCCACACTTTCTCATCATCATCAGTATTCCTATGATTGGTTTACTGCAGTCCTTCATTCTGCCATATTGTGTTAATTCCCTCACGCCCTGCTATGTTTTTTGTCTTTCACGTCCTTCTTTATTTGCCCTATATATTTGCCCCTTGGTCTTCCTAGCGGGACCTTCACTTCAATTTTCCCTTGTATTATATTTCTTACTAATTCATTGTGCCTCAAGGTAAGTCCAATTCATCTGGATCTTCTATGCCGTAGGGTTTTCCAAATCGTCCTTTCTTCATCTGCTCTTCTGTACACTGCTTCGTTCCTCACTCTATCTGTCCATTTAATATTCAACTTTCTCCTCCAGCACTATGTTTCGAAGGCTTCAATTCTCCACTGGTCTGCTTTCCCGACGTGATCCATAGAGTGCCACGCTCCATACGAATGTTTTGATGAAGTGCTTCCATGTTTGCAACCGTAGTTTCTTTGAGCGCAGTAGTTGTCTCTTCTTCATAAACGCCTCCTTAGCTTGTGCTATTCTTCGCTTGACATCCGTCGAGCTTCTTCCAACCCAAGTTATGGTGCTGCCGAGGTTGGTGAAGTTCTCCACATGTTCTAATATTCCAATGTTCCACACTTGCTATAAATAAACAAATTAAAAAAACTTGAGCATGCATGAAGCTTGCAAATATATTTGTCTAAGATCCGACCTCATCATGGAACCTTCCTGTAGATTACTCCGTGACGTCTTTTTCTGCCGTTGACGCTTTGTCAAAGCAGGCAAAGCAATAAAAAAATTTCCCATGCCGGGAATCGAACCCGGGCCTTCTGGGTGAAAGCCAGATATCCTAGCCACTAGACCACATGGGAGGTTAACAGAACACCGATTTGTTTTACAACATATTCAGCGTCCTCAGATTTATTTCTCGTGTGAGAGATTTTTAGATTATTCCACACTTATAATTTATTAGAGAGTCTATTCCACGTTTAGATTTCTTTCTCCCATGAGACATTAACCTAAATGTGGTTATTACTGTGCTTCTCTTCCAGCCTTCATTCCTACAGGGAAAGATTTCCATATCGGGACCCCGGTAGCTAAGAAATTATGTAGCCACGGATGAGATTTAGAACATACATCTGCAGCATGCTTATCTACGGTAGTGAGGCATGGACGATGACAGCAGCAGAGAAGTCAAAGCTGGAAGCGTTTGAAATTAATAAAGAGAAGAAAGATCTGAGATCATCGGAGTGGAGATCAGCTTCAAATTTACCTAAGGGATCCAGTATAAAGTTAGAACAACGGTCGAGCCGATTGAGCCGAGTATTTATGGTTGGGACAACTTGAGAATTGAGAATCATCCCGTAGTATTATTATATATTATAACACACAAAATCTTCCTAGGTTAGGGGTGAACAAAATTTTAGGGAGAATGTCGAGCTATAAAGAGGATTTATGAAGACTTTTGTTAAATACGGAAAAGGCAATGACCCGATATCACTTGAGGTTCGATTAAAAAAATAAGTTGCAGTAAGAGTAATATGCAGTAGGAGGGAAGAGACAAAGACCAACAAGGAAAACAAAATCTTTATGAAGGGAAAGAGTAGGTATTATTAATTACGAAGCGTAACCGTAAGGAAAGAAGAAGTAACCAGAAATGGACGAAAGAAGAAGGAAATAGTCTGTAGAATAGCTCAGGCGAAGATGGCATGCTACCAAAGTAGATACGGCTGGAAATACAAGCTTGGAGGTAAGGAAACACCT
Organism: Platycnemis pennipes; assembly: GCA_933228895.1. Taxonomy (NCBI): domain Eukaryota; kingdom Metazoa; phylum Arthropoda; class Insecta; order Odonata; family Platycnemididae; genus Platycnemis; species Platycnemis pennipes. The sequence goes on along the minus strand of OW121852.1, from coordinate 47,966,220 downwards.
CGTTGGAACTTACATCTGGAGCATGTTACTTTATGACAGTAATGCATGACGATGACAGCAGCAGAGAAATCAATGCTGGAAGCATTTTAAATGTGGTGCTACAGAAGGATGATGAAAATAAAACGGAATGACTGAGTGACAAACGAAGAAGCCCTAAGAAGAGTGGGAGAAAAGATAAGTCTGCTGAAAACTCTAAAAAGAAGACAACTTAATCGGCCATATCTTAAGACAAGATGACCTGATGAAGAGGGAGAATTGAATGGGGAAGAATGGCAAAGGAAGGCCTTGTATGAGATGCATATAGCAAGTAGTGAAGGATGTGAAAGAGAATAACTACCCGAAGATGAAGATGTTACCGGATAGGAGAATCCAGAGGATGTCTGCGTCAAACCAATCTTAGGAATGTTGACTGATGATAATAATGATTATAGGCGTGATGAAAAAAGTAAAGATAACAAGGAAAATAATTCTTAATCCTCTTTTGCTCGAGAAAGATAGCGCAATAGTGGCTCGATCTTCATAACGTGTGCAATCGCGTAATCGTTATTTTTTATTACATCCAGGAAAGCCACGGCGCTAATTCTTCAAGTTTAGCCCACCACCGAGATGAGTAAGTGACAGATTCAAAATGTTCTTCTTACCTTGTACAATTAGAGATATAAATAGCTGTAAATATATCCTACAGTATAAATACAAGCAACAAATCGAACGGTTTCCGGGATAATTGTGTGAAAATTTTCCACGATGGAAATAAACTTTGCGAATTTAACTGATTATATGATTCATTCACGATCCGGGTTTCAACAACGAAGATGACATAAATTGTTGAATCCCGGGTCGTAAATAAATTATACATTCAGTGATTTCGCAAAGTCTGTGTATTTCTTTCATAAATACAAGTGTATCGATGATAGCATAGGTAGTTTCATGTTGGTATAAGGACTTAAAGCTAACCCGACCAACAGTATGTTTTTGCATACTTGCTTTGCTATTTTTATCTTTTTTTATTTGTGAAGTTTAGACTAAAATATAATTAATAATCCTTTCTATGCATGTTTGATATGAATTCGACCCCTGCCAAAAATTTATGGTGGATTGCAGGGTATTATGTAGATGTTAGTAGAGCGAGTCATTAGCTGTGTTACTGCGAGCAGTGTGCTTCTAGAGGATATTGATAATGATAGCGATAACGCGAGAGTAGAATAAGTAGCTGGGTCAGATGGTTTATTTCTATTAATGTGTCACTTCTATCCGTATTGCTGTTGTAGTGTGCGATAATATACCTAAAGTGTCATGATTCGAATTTTTCAAGTAACACCAAATCTTACGAACAATCTTCCACTCTCTAGGTTTTCCCAACCAAGCTATTCACACAGCCAAATGATACTTTCCGTACGTACGTATATACATCTACATAATACCCTGCAAGCCACCATAAAGGTGTGTGGCAGGGGCTGAATTCTCACCAAACATGCACCACATGTCATGCATAAAATAGGAATAATATTAATATATTAGTCTAAACGTCACTATTTAAAAAGATAAAAATAGCAAAGTAAGCATACAAAAACATGCTGTTAGTTGGGTTACCTTCTAGTCCTTATACCAACATGCAACTACCTATGCTATGGATTGATTCACTCGTAGTGGACATATAAGTTTGTTAGTTTGTTTTTAGTACATACGAGTTTGTTAGAAAATCCAATTCTTTCCTTCGTGTCTTAATCGCGTTGTGTTGGATTCATAGGGGCATAATAACGGAAGAGAATTTTCGGTGACTAGCACCCCCACTACACACCCACGAGGAGGCTAGCAAATTGCTCAGTAGATGCAGACGAATTTCTCAAATATTCTAAATCATTAGAAATGCTTCATCGTTTGATATCATCAAATCTTTTCGCGGAGACGGAGTTCCCACAACCTACTGAAAATTTGAAAAGAAAACGGCACAAATTATTCGCCCTTATCTTGAGACATAATGGTCTGATAATGACATTTCGCGAGGAAAAGTGTCAAGGAAGAATGGCAAAGGCATGCTTCACATGAGATATACGTAGCAAGTTGTTTAGGATGTGAAAGAGAAGATTGAAATATTAAGAGATTAGCCGATAGAAGAATCAAGTGGAGTGCTACGTGAAGCCAATATTACGATTTTTTTGTCATAAAGTTTCAATATATTTACAGATACATGCCAACCATGCAACCATGACAATGTATTCGTTTTGCGAGTTTAATAGAAGCACTAGGAAGGAAATTACTATCATAAGGCAGGTTAAAATTTATGTTGAATCTTTTACGAAAATTCGAAGCTGATTTATTTACAGATGACGTTAGATATATATTAAGAACCCCTGCGTATTAATGCTAGGTTTGATCAGATTAAAAGGATTAGAGATATAGATTGTCGTACTGATAGATTTAAAATGTCATTTTTCCCGCCTACCATAAGAGAGGACAATAGGCAGAATAGCATAGGCATAGGCAGAAGAAATATTGTTAGAATAGTCTGTAGAGCATGATGCATGTATTAACAACCACTTTCTTTATTACTAGGTAAGTACTAACCATCTAGCCACATGTTACCTAGCATGTTTCCATACAGTAACAGTACAGTATGGTGCATGCCTATAGTGCATGTTTGGTGATCTTCACCCTCGGCCATACACCCTCTTGGTAGCTCACAGGGTATTACGTTAGTACATGTAACCATGAAAACATGTCCATTCTAGTCACGGTCTTAGAATACGATCTTAGTATTCTACGATCGTGATTCTAGCAATGATTGCAATTATATTTACTTACATTACGGCTGGAGAAATACATTTTTATTTTTCTAATAAATCTTATTATGCCTGCGTGCATTACCGTGTACATTATTACATATGTGTACATTGTGTATGTGCCGAAAAAAATCGCTCGGACGAGCGCCATATTCATGCTGGCGCCCAAAATAACGTCTATTAATAATCTCATAATTTCCTGGACGAACTTCATCAGGATGGAAGATGATTCGGTTTGACAAGGTCACACTGCGAGGAGGGCTCCATTCGATGGGGTGGGAATGCTTCAACACGCATCCAAGGGATCAGGGTCGTCGCCAACCAAGGCCAAAAGGGGCTTAAGCTGATTCTCCACTTTGGGCCCAAGTAAGTGGTTGTTCCGGTGCGGTGATATGCTGGTGTGTGTGAAAAAGGAAGGGGAACTTAGGAGGAAACTAGCTAAAGGCCGTTTTACACGGCGAATGATCATGCGAATGAAATCATGAGCATGAAGTTCATGCGTCGTGTAATACGTAAATCTCCTCGCATGAAATTCATTCGCATGATCATGCGATCAAATTAGAACGTTCTTATTTTGATCGCATGGTCCCTTGAATGATCACGTGATACGAGCGCACGACGTCCGTCTTTGTTTTATGAGCGGGTAGCAGAGGGAGAAGAGGATTCAAATTAAACAAGTGCAGGACGAAATACAATTATAATTGGTTTTCGGAGCTTTTCGTACTCATACAATTAATTCGCGCCCATGGAGTTAATATAATCTTATGCAATTCTCATAGGTAGTTTCTATAGGCATTGACCTGGTGAAGTTCTTCAATTAATCACGTTTTGGGCGAAGGTTGAGCTGAAAATAATATATTATGCAGGTTTCTAAGATTTTGATAATTCTTGTGACAAGTAGGTATAGAGAAATAAAGTATAGAACAGAACATGAAAATTATAACTGAAAACAGTGCATTGAAATATCTCCATCAGCACTTTTCCGTTGTCTCCCATGCCATTCATGAGGATGTCACCTGTTGTTTGTTATCAAAGCTACCACGAACTGGGATAAATTAGAACAAATAACACGTATCTAACCTTTACATAATACAATATCTATTCCTATATATACTCCTATACACTTCATGCATAATTAAACTTATTTTACCCTCATGAATTCTTGCTGAGTAACCAGGGAACGTTAAAACCGTATACGGTCATGGATACGATTTTCCCGTCGCTGAAAAATCTTAGCGTGACAGCCAGCCGAAAACGAATTGCAAAATGTCAATATAATTATAAACATGTATATAAAAGGTTAAATAAGGATCTCTTGTCACATTAATTGCTTCTCACGTCGTCGTGTCCGATCTTCCATAAATCATGTCTGGTGAGATTTAATGTAGTATGAAATTGCTCCAGCGTCTTTCTTAATAAATTACGATAGGCCTCACAGTCCTATAATAACGGTTCATTTTGAATCAGGCCTAGCATAACTTAACCTCTATTTCTCCTCTCTCCTAGCTTTCTGCGGCAAAATTGTGGCCGCCACCATTGTAATGGCACTGTATTAGTAGACGCGTAAATTAAACCATACCTATCCATCATTTAGATTTCTACATTACTTCAGATCAACTTAAGCCTCAGTATCTAGAAAGCTTCGTTTAATGAATATTATAATTACTAAATATACACCATACTTTATTTAATCTATCACGTATATTAGACGACGTAAACAAACCATTCCGATCAATTTCGAACATCCATACAGCTGCGTTGGCCGGAAATCTTCCCTGAATCGACATGTACTATCGATAGGCCTACCACTGCGCATCCTGTCTGCACATAACATTCAAGGAATTAATTAGAATGATCATTCACCGTGTAAAACATCCTAAGCGGAAGCAATTTCAGGTCATCACTTAAATTCATTCGCGAATTAGTTCATTTGCATGATCATTCAACGTGTAAAAACTCTCTCCCTCGTCCGACATGAAACACTTAAAGAATACACTTATGCCGTAGTCCCAGGGTCGAATTTTGATACAATTTTTTGGTCCAAAATTTTCATCCAAAAGCCTTTCTTCCTAATTTTGGGTGAAATAAAAGTGGCGCTTCTCACGTCGCAATGTCTTGGTCCAAAATGGACGAACCTATGAAATACGAGGAAATAGTTAAAGATGAAAATGGCTTATTAAAAGATATTTTTTTTGTTTTTCTACACTAATTTTTTACTTCACTGTGAAAGACGATATTCCATGGAACCGATCCATGTCACAAGGATAAAAATACTTGGTGAAATTCCATATAAAATTTAATCAGGCACAACCTAGGTTTCACCCGTTAGGGCATCATCAGGAACGTAGTTTACCTGATGATGCCCTAACGGATGAAACTTGGGTTGTACCTGATTAAATGTTATGTGGAATTTTACAAAGTATTTTTTATCCCTGTGATAAACTAATTTTATTACAATCTCGCCCGTAACAAGGGACTCTTTACAAAAATTTAGAGCTATCTATTTGATCCCAAGTCTCTTCTTGAAAATGACGTTAAGACGTTGAAACCGGTCGAATTAGCAATAATGTTAGTGAAGAAAATACTAAGTCTCTTCCCATCTTTTATTAAGATGAATTTCGAAAAGTGAGCTCATAAAGTAATGATTTTACGAAAATGGCCGCCACAACCGAATGTGAAGGAGCCGTGGTTTCATATCAATTTTAGCTGCGGGAATCGTGCATAAAAGTAATAAAGGGTGAATAAACAAATCGTGCATTTGGTATCATACTTTAATTCATTTTTTCCGCGCACTCAATAGGTAAAATAACTGCCTTAAAGGGCACCTAGGAAGGGAAAAATGGTGAAGAGAAACCTGGTGTCGACATTAGCCTACATACGACAAGGAATTCTCGGTTTCATGAGCATAATAAGCGGCATAACATAGGGAAGGTAGGTTAAATATTTTTAGAGTAGTCTGTAGTGGTAGCCCTTATTGTTAGTCGCATAGTTAGAATTGCATGGTAGCTCTTAGTTGTATGATTAGTAATGAATGGTAGCTCTTAGTTGCATGCCAATGGTGCATGTTTGCCTCCACCCTTCACCCCCTGCCACACACCCTCGCGGTGGCTCGTAGGGTATTACGTAGATGTAAGATGTCCCATTCGACGGAAGGAATAATGAACCTCAAGCACTTTTCACGCAGTACCCAATCGGAGACTGGTATAGCAATGAAATATGTGATCCGATTTCAACCCGGACACTCCATATGGGAAGCCAGTACTCTACCCAATATACCCACCAAATTCACACATTTTAACGCAATGTAGCTCTCACACATCTAATTGTGGATTGCGTACAGTTTAATTAGCACAGTTTCAGAATCGTTCTCTCTGGACGACGGGCAAACTCTTGAATCCAAACCGTGAACCAAACTAGTCCAAGTGATAACCGTCATTTATACCTATATCTACTGAATACACTGACAGCCACCCCGAGGGTTTGTGGCAAGGGATGATATATCACCAAAAATGCACTAGTTTAATTATACTACCTACCTAAAGAGAGATTTTTATCAATATCATGCGGGATATCCAATAAAAATTCTACTTTTCCCCAATCATGCCTAGAAACATTTGAGAAGTACTAAAAAAATAGCCTAAGAAACGTTAGTATTTCAAGCAGACATGATTTATCCTAAAATATCCACCATCGTAATTTTGTCTGTTAGTTTCATTGATCCCCATTAATTTAAAGTGAGCAATTTCATTTTCGTGTCCATCATCTGTCATCAATCCTTAAGAATTGTTCGACGCAGCTCTCCACTCATTTCTCCTATTTCTTCATATTTACGCATGTCTTCCTTTTCACATCCTTCGTCACTTGTTCCATACATCTCATACGAGGCCTCCCTTTGCCGTTCTTCCCGTACACTTGTACTACGACGATTGTCTTAATCAGGCCATCATGTCTCATGATGTGGCCGATTAAGTTGTAATTTTCATGTTAAGGTAAATTTATTTTATGAAAGCATAACAGTGTGAGAAGGCTTGACATTGTTATGGTCACGAGGAAATAACGATTTTCTGTTAATCACAGCTGAAAGCTCCTCATATAACTCTTGAAACCATACCAATCCATTTTCCGCAGCGTTGAGATTTTCTGAATTGACCGGCGGAAGAACGAACAGAAGAAGGGAATATTCCGACTCCACGAAGATATCACGATGGGTTAAAAATTCAGACGACTTTATTGTACGAACAGCATTTTCCGGTTCCGTCCATCTTTTTCAATCTCTCACAATTAAAGACGAGGGAGCAAGATAACGGAGAATGGGAATCCCGAGCGCTCCGAGACCGCAGCTGGAAGAAATTCTCCCGCGCCCTAAATCTGGGGCAAGATTCTTTGAGGGGTTTTGGGGTTGGAGGGCGGTCAAGGGACACTTGACCTCTGACCCCAACCTCTTCTTTCCGAGGCAATTCCGGCCGTATTGCAGGCCGGCTTACGTCTTCATCTTCTCCATCTACTCAAGACAGAATCACGAAGCGAGGCCCATCTCTTCAAGTGGTTGAGCAAGCGAGGGAACCAGTGCCTTCCCAAGCCCTCATGTTCGATTTCTCGTTCCCAGGTTCTTACAATTTTTTTTAATTTATCTCCGAGGAAAATTAAGTACAATCGCTTTACCTTTTCGTCTCCAAGGGTTGCAAGTGTAATTTCCGTATTATCAACTGCAGCTCAGAAGCACCAATCTTTCGAATAGTTAGCTGTGGCTCTGATTTTTTTTGCTCCGTACTATAAATGACCAGTAACTTCAACAACGCAACCTTCCGCAAATCTATTTTTTTCACAATTTTTATTCAAACGACGGGTTTCAACGCACAAGCTTCATTTTCGGTGTATAGTAAGAAAAAAATTCATGGTTACACACTCTTCCTTACTTAAGGTTTTTCCTATTTTGTACCCGAAATGACCTGTGCGTTCAAATTGGTTTTAAAAAAATGACGATAAAATAATTTGGTTATATTTTGGATTTTCTAGCATCGATTTTCTCACTGTAAAGTCGAATTTATCAACCTCATAAATTACCAGTTCTACGACAGAACTACGGCATGATGTTGACTTTCTTGATTTGATATTTACGTCTAGGAATATACTGTGTAATATTTCACAGAATTTTATAAAATATTTAAAACTCAAACTAAAAATATCTACTACAATACATACTCAATGTTTACGTGAGGTCACTATTCAACGCTTTCATGAGCAAATACAAAGTGACAGAAATGGTCCATCTCGTCCAACAAAAATGTCGCTCCGGTCAGAAGGGTCACTTCTCCGTAAAATATCGATTTCAGCCCAGAAGAGCATCTCACCTTAATTTCGTAAAGGCTTTCCCACGTATTGTTCCTTGTTTCATAAGTTCAACTGTCTGCGTGGATTTAGATTCGGCATCTTGAGAAAAATTATTTCTTCGAATTTCAAGTCATCGGATAATGGAAAGAAACAGTTTCCTCACTCTAACACTAATAAATCCATATTTAGCTTATTAGCAAAGTCGTGAGTCGAGATTTTTAACTCCTTGATAAAAAAGGTTCAAGGACCCTTACTAATAGTTCTTCCTAGCTCTGTCTACCCATAGACCTTTTTGGAAGAACTCGGCTTCAAATTTTCCTTCCCAAAAAAAAGCGATTTATTTTTCACGATATCGATCAGGGTTGACGATCGACAAATCTCACGAGGCCGGCGACTACTCACGGCAGAACCACGATGTTCCTCAGTTCCAAGACAAATACTTCGTGGGTGGGACAGGGGAGGAAAAGGAGGAAGCTGAGGAATATAAAAGAGGAGGCGGGGAAAATGAATGAAGGAAAAGGGAAGAAGGTCAGCAGGGGACCTGTCGGTGACATTTCCAAGCATAGAGAATCTCGCTGATCACTTCTGACTCACTGCGCACAGACAAGGAAGAGGGATTCCAGTGGAACCTCGGCCGTAGTCCCCGATTTCAGTATTCGAATAGCACGATATTTTGTACAAGTCAGGCATTCACAAATTTATTCACTGATTTCTCGAATCAAAACTCGATGCCTCACACAGCTTTCGAGGAGTCTAAAGAAACGTCTAGAAGAAGAAAAGTCTACAGTTAAAAGAAACCTACGTAACAACAAAAAATTCGGCGTTACATTTTGTAAATGAAAAATACGGAAGTACTTTAGTTAATACTATACTTTTTAATACCATAAATGAAAATACGGAAGTACTTTAAACAATAGAAGTGACCACAGATCTTTATTTTGTAACTGACGATGACGTTAACCGTCGAAACCATGGTCGTAGTGTTAAACAAAATTATTGTGGAATTACAAAGTTTAATCTCTCATTCATGATGAATTCATGGCCCTAAACTCCACACCCACGGTCGGCACTGGCGGGCTAATCGCCGACCAGCATACGACGTCGTTTGCTCACCACTACGTCAGGGCGGCAGGGATCTACATCTACATAATACCCTGCAAACCACCATTAAGGTGTGTCGCAGGGGGTGAATTCACACCAAACATGCACTACATATAATGCATAAAAAAGGATTGGCAATAGGTAATATACCAGTATAAACTTCAATTTAAAAAAAAAGATATAGCTAAATAGCAAAGCAAGCATGCAATATAATGCCGTTAGTCTGGTTAGCTTAAGCTTTTATACCAACATGCAACTACCTATGCTATCCATTGATACACTCGTATTAGATATATTTACTGCTATTCACATCTCTAATTGTACGAGGAAAAAAGGACATTTTGAATCTGTCAGTTTAGCAATCAATTTCTCTGATTTTTTTATCATGGTACAAATGATCAAGGCCCAAGAATGTGGTACATTTGTGAATTTCCGCGTGAACGTCGGTGAAATTCACATTAATTGCCATGTGAAAAAATTCACCTGGACCGGGAATGGAAACACGGACCTTTGGCTTTCCGGGCCACTGAGCAGACCACTACGCTGTCCGACGAAATTAAGGAGGTTGGCTAGTGACTGCTTGAGTCAGGTTAACCTGTCAATTGACAATTGTCTAAGGAAAACCAGACAATTGTCTAAGGAAAACCAGACAATTTTCTAAGGAATCTTATTAATTTAAGTACGAGTATATGCCCGCTAAGTGATCCTTACTTCACAAAGAAAATTACCTGAGCTATTGAAAGTCATAAGTAAAACAAGAAATACGATGGAAAGTCGATGGATTTATTTTTTATGATAATTTTAATCAGCTCGACGATGGAGTCAATTCAAAATTTACGTTACTGAAATAACTTCATGTACTCAATGAATTTACTAATGTATAACACCAGAATATTACTACCAAACGTTATGTTATAATATTTTTCTGAAATGTTCTTTAATATCTCATCAATAACGATATTATTCATACGCCATACATTTTGGCTAGAGCGACCGTTGCGCCACTTGAAGTCAACTAACGCATTTCATCTACATCTACATCTACATAATACCCTGCAAGCCACCACAAGGGTGTGTGGCAGGTGGTGATTGCTCACCAAACATGCACTACATCATGTGGTACATTTTTTACCACATCATTCCGTCTGTGGTACATCATTTTGTCTGCTATAAGCGCAGTAATTGGTGGATTTAGCGAACAATACGGTGGGTTGATGCCTTTTTTCGTGTCATTTTATTCCTTGTGACATTACGCATAAAATATCAGTTTTCTGCAAAAATGACATGTCACTATGGTATTTTTAAAAGTTATATTCCCATGTGATGGCCATTCTCGCCGTTAATCGTATGTAATTTCAAATGCAATTAGTGGAAAAAGGAGTATGGGTTGGTGTAATTATCTTTACTTTATTAGATAGAGGAACTTAAGTTCTGTAAGTGCTGAAAATATATAAAAAATTACATGACTTTCACTTTTCGGATCAACCTCCTTAATCAGACGAGAAGCCACGCGGAGATCCCCAACCGTCAATCCGCAGGTTGGCAATGCCTGTTGCGGAGAAAGGGTAGTGGCCTCGCAGTGGCAAAAACCTTCCTCTTTAAACTCCAACCCACACTTCAGTCCTTCCCCTTACGCAGTGACTCCTCTCCGCTCGCCGCCGCCGCTGTGGAGATTGAACGTGGGTGACAACGTATGCACGGCCACGCACGCGAGCACACGCTTACGCACGCACACGATGAAACACGTCTTTTATCTCCCCCTCCCAGCCTTCAAACTCTTCTCCTCATATCGCTCCCTCTCCCCGACCGCCCGATAGAAGCCCTCGGTCCCCGCGGTGCTCGAGAACGTGCCTTGGTACGCCAGTAGGGAATCAGCAGCAAATATCGACGTCGTACTCTGAAAGCCACCATTATTAAATGAACTAAAACGGGAATCATTGTCAGATCGCAGGTTGAGAATTTAGACTTAATCTCTTAAATAAATTTAAGACAATATTTTCAGTGATTACGTTAAAAATATCTTGCGAACCCCAACTTACTATGGCAGACTGGACCATAATCATAAAATTAGAGAAATTGATTGCCGAACTGATAGATTCAAAATGTCCTTTTTCCCTTGTACAATTAGAGTTACGAATAACGGTAAATATGTCCAATCGGAGAGTAGCAATGGATAGCATTAGTAGCTGCACGTTGGTGTGAGTACTTAAAGCTAACCCTACTAACAGAATGCATTTTTGCATGTTTGCTTTGCAATTTCTATCTTTTTTAAATACTGAAGTTCTGACTTGTAAATTAATACTATTCCTTTTTTATGCATGATATGTAGTGCTTGTTTGGTGAGAAATCGTCCCCTGCCACACACCTTTGCGGTGGCTTGCAGGGTATTATGTAGATGTAGATTACGGTGCGTGGCAGAGGGTGAATCTTCATCAAATACGTACCACCCATCATACTTAAAGAAATATACTAGCTACTATTAGCAAAGAAGAAAAAAATTGCAATTTACCCCAGCTCGAATAAACAAATTGGTCACCTGACCTGAAGATGATGCGGTATCAATGAAACCATGGTCGCATTATTTTTTTTGTAAACTGTGGTGAATTGCAATTGTTTCTTCTTTTTTTAATTACGTTTGAAAACCACGCAATACCGCCACAATCCTCCGAATTCATTGTTAGCTACTATTAGCGAACTAATTATTACTAATCTACTACTTCTAAGCTAAATATTACTAAGAGCTGAGGAGCAAATCGAAAATCAACGGGAAAGAGAAAAATCAAATACACACAGCGTATGAAAGCGTATCGGCGTTGAGTTTGTGGAAAAGATTGATTACTATGTGCAATTAAAAGATCACTGGTACAATTTCCACACTTGAAACACTACCACACCTTCGACCATGGTTTCGGCATATTATGCCATCATCAGGGACCTTGCCGAACAGGCACGTAGCCAGGCTTCTGTGGCTTCAGACACTACCAAAATGTTTTCCACGTGATTTTGCTGTTCTGATTTGAACTGGGCACGATAATTCGGAGTACACTGCGCATAATTCAAGTGCCAAGTGTCTTGAAACGTGATCACTAGTCTGATGCAATTGTATGGTTAATAATTGATCTTTTCAATCAGGTACGTATGCATGCATTGAACTTCTGTTCTGGGGCCGGTCAAATTAACCTCTTCATAACAAGGAAAGCAGTGAGCTTTACCAGTGCAAAGAGATAGGAATGGGCACTGTGAAAGTAAATACCAAGCACTAAAATTTACGGAAGAGATTTGTAACATGTCGGCACTAAACGGGCAAGGCTGATTTGAAGTAGGCTACACAAGACTTAGCCCTCCCCCCCTTCCCCGAAGCAAATTTCTGGCTACGTGCCTGCTGCCGAATAATATGCCAAAACCATGGTCGCAGGTGTGGTAGTGATTTAAGTGTGGAATTTTGCCCGTGATCTTCTTATTTAACATGGATAACACAGTATTGAAGAAAATTTAAATTTTTTAATAAAAGGGTGAAAACGAACTTGGATTTTGGAGCTACTTATCTCCAAGTCTAATTTTGAACTACTGATCTAGTTTAAATCAATGTGAGCAATAGTTACTACTAGTAATGGAACCTGGGTCTTTAAAAACAACGGAAAAAAATTTCCGACCGTTTCAGACCAACATAAACCAAGGAGGTTAAAAGGGGCATGAGGGGGCATAGGCCACCAAATGAGGGCAGAATAGTGGTGCTTGAGAAGTACCTATAGGTCCCGCCCGCCTCCTTATACTTCAGTCGAATTATAAGAATTTAAAAAAGCTATTTAAAAAACAGATCAAACATGCTTCGTATCTCTGTTGATACGATCAAGATCAAGATTGAAGTGCTTACTTCCTGAAAATTCATTTTAATAACAGACAGAACTAAGTATTTTCCATACTATTTACTGCTACTTGACCGACCGGTTTCGAAGTTTCCGCGTCATTTTCAAGAGGAGTCTAATCTAATAGCCTTCCCTTGAAAATGACGCGAAAATGTTGAAACCGGTCGAGATAGCCGTAAATAATGTGGAAAACACTGAATTCTGTTTGTTAATCTGTCAAAAACTCAACCTAAAATGCTCATTAACGTCCTCTCTCTTGCTCCCTTTCCTACCATTCTTTTTTCGACATTCACTTTCGAAATATCATCCTTTCTAACTAATTGTTCTATCCACGTTCTCTGCTTCTCTCTTATGTTTTCAAACAAATTCCTTCTTCCCCCACCATCCCATGAACTTGCTTTTTCGTCCACCTTTGCACGCTTTCTCAACTCTCATCCTAACCCAAATCGTACGTACTACGCTTTCCTCCATATTTCTTTCTGTTAGGGATCTGCATTTTACCCAGTGAGCCACTTCAAGGGTGGGTGGCAGGTGATGGTAATTCATCAGCCATGAAATTGAGTTTTATCTGAAAACACCTTGTTAAATAGTAGTGCGTAGGAAAAAAGAATTGTTGTTTCGCTCGGTCCGACAGTTAATTCCGACATCTCTTAATACATTGATTTTCTCTCTCCTACTCATATAGCATGAGGTAGAAATAAGCCAGCGTCGTCAAATCTGAATTTCCGTGATTTGAAATTTTCAAGTAACTTTAAGATGGCGAAGAACCTTTTTGTCATATGGTTTACCTACCACTTTCCAATAGCAGGCATTTTCTGTGCGCCCATAGAATATGTTTACAAAACGTGCCAACTTCATTTGTATCTTATTAATTTTTCGAATCAAATCTTTATTTTTTGGATCCCAAATGCTCCAGGTGGTACCTTAAATGGGCGAAAAAAACAGCTTTCTTTTACTTTTCCCTCCAACACTTTCCCATATTTCATTTCGTAAATCCCACTTCCCGCAACACATCGCCTATTATTTTTTTTCTGTACATGAACTTGGTTTCCGCCTAATTTCCTTGTTTATGACCAGGAACATTACATTTGTGGAAGCTTTGTCAAACTAATCCTTTTACGAGAGACTTTCCAACATGTAACTTAAATTGATGCTTGAAGGGGCTTTCAAACCCACATCTTATTAAAAACACACCAAGCCTTGGACGAGCACGTGCCTACTTGAGCTCACTATGGTGAGACCGGATGCATGGATTGTACATACATACTTACATATCTACACACGTACATAAAAATGTGCACTTCCCCCTTCCCGACCCTTCTTCCGGCCTTTACGTGACAACCACGACACGTTCGGCTCCACCTAAAGGGGGAATGCCACCAGTCTACACTAAAGTGGGAGATTATTGCTGACCCTCCAGCGAGTACCGCGCCGATCTGATGTTTATCTCGTGTTCATACAAGAGCCTCGTACCGATACGTCACGGGGCGTCACAACGAATCCTAAATGGTTGGTTGGTTATTCAGGGGACGCGACCGACAGCTGAGGTCATTTGCGCCATTTAGGATTGGTGGGAGCAATAGTAGGAGTTTTCAGGTAACGGAAGAAGGGTGGAGAGAAACCCGGCGTCGGCATTAACCTACTCTTAACGAAAGGCGCCAAGGGGACCACGACTTAACGTCCCATCCGACGGACGGAATACTGAACATGAAATGCCCTCCACTAGGCACTCAAGTGGGGACCGATTTTCCACTGAAAAATCCGCCACTGCCGGGAATCGAACCTGGGCCCTCGGCATAGGAGGCCAGTACCTACCTACTCCAGCCACCACACCAACCCGATCCCCCCAATCCTAAACGATACATGAGCAATGCGCACGATTTGTGAGATTCTTCTATCGTATAACCAGAAATATTTGCTATAAACTTTAAAGAGATGTTAAAGAGGTGACATGGAGTTTCAAAACGTAATTTTTCCGCGAAAAATTAGTGACAATATTAGACTTGCTCGTAGCTACCAGAGGGGGGGGGGGTGAATGGGGGAAAGGAATAGGCGAGGTAAAATAGATGTTTGCCTGAATTTGCATGCCGGAATGACACAAAATATTAACTATCATTTTTTGAAAATATAACCAATTTATAAAACATATATACGAGATTATAGCCCGTCCAAAAGTGATGGTTTTCGAATAGCGGCTGTATTGTACGTGAAAATACTATATTTATGACGTAAACTTAATTTATTTTAGAATTTTAATTAAGAATAGAGCCTGTGATGTAGTAAATAAAATATGTTGTGCATTCTCGACATTAAGGTACGCATAGAAGATTCATCCCCAAACACACACTATCAAGGTGGCTTTCAGGGTATTCACGCTTATAGTCTAGCTCTCTGATCATACCTAATTCATTCAGAACCCATACACTGGTTGCATATTCTAGGTAGGGCCTAAATAATGAAAAGTAACATCGCTCCTTTCTCTTCCTTGACAATGTAGATGTAGGGTCAAAACAGCCGTGGAAAGCTGTAAAATCAAGTTGTTCAAACTGCTGATAATATATCACACCATTAAACTTAACCTACATCCTAATCCAAAGTGGGTTCCAAGGCCGCGACCTTTGGGTTCCCATGTCAACTTGTCATCGATCAGAGAGCCGTGGATATCTTAACAAGTAATGGTAACGCATTGAAGTGGAAGTGAAGCTATACTCCATAATTATGATACATTGAAGTTTATAGTACAGTAAAATTGGTCAAAAAAGCATTTTATTCCATCCATTTGCATTTAAAGATTGTGTAAAAGTCTTTGATTCACGGAAAATTGCAAAATATTACAAAAATTACTATTTTTATTCCAAATTAATTCTATAAAAATGCTATGCTTTCTTTCTGGCTCAGTGATGGTTTTTCTGTCTTTTGTAGTGTAAGGGGACTTACTTGGGCCTCCTAGGCTAGATAGAATATTTTTTGGTAGTCTGGACCAATTTTGGGGTGAAGAACCGGAAATTTGAAAGCATAAAACATGAAAGTTCTGACTGAAAAAGCAAACCATGGCCACCACTTTATACTACTAATTTTCTTTAACTTTAGGGCCAGAGACATAAGGAGAACAGAGTTAGAAGCAAAAAATTTACTTTTTTTGCTACCGTGTGATATTGACATACAGGAGAAAGTAAGACTTGGCACATTCCTGACGAATATTCTTGGCGAAAATTTCTCGGGATTTCAACCGGGTCAGGTTCTTCGTTTTCTACTCCGACGTTTCGATAAGCTACTCGCCCGTCGTCTTCAGAGATCCTGGAATCTTTCAGGAGGAAGGAAGGATTTTTTAGGATCCCGAAAGAAGATGGGCGAGTCGCTTATCGAAACTTCGAAGGACGAAATGAATATTCTGGCGCGGAGGACATCCCGAGAATTTTAATACGGGATATTACGGTTTAATAGAAGAACTAAGATAGGAATTCGCACATTAAAAATTTAGGCTTAAACCTAAAGAACCCCAACGTATCATGCTAGATTTGATAAGATAAACAATATTAGAGAGATAGATTGTCGTTCTGATAAATTTGAATTAACATTGTCCCTGCACACCATAAGAGAATATAACATGCAGAATACCAAAGGAATAGGTAGGTGAAATATTATTAGAGTAGTTCGTAGTGCATGAAGCATGCTTTGGCATTACTAACTCATGCTTGTAAGAGAAATAATGATAATAAATTTGGAGAAATGTCTTTGTAACAAATATTCACTTCATTACAATACAGATACTAGCCATATGGTTGTACGAGACTATTAGTATATCTAAGCTAATAGTTAGGTATATTTAACAGGTTTACATGAAGTAGTGCATGTTTGGTGATCCTTCACCCCCTGCCATAACCCTCGCGGTGGTTCGCAGGGTATTACATAGACGTAGATGACTTTAAAGAATGGAAAATCCTCCCAGAAAGAAAAAACGAATGCTTGTACACGTATAATCCACAAAGTTGCACAGACTACGCATTGTTTTTGGCAGTACATGAAAACTAGATTTAACTGCAAGCAGCCCTCTGGTATTTTTTGTCACTTCCATACCTCCTCACAACTAATCCTCGGTAACGTGCCTAGGATTCGTTGTGAGCGGGTGCATGCCATGTGCCTCGCAAACATACACAATGCCAAACACAAACCATCTCTTTCTGTAATAGATGAAGCTAAAAATAAAAAGGTAGTCACGATGTCAATTAATGAGGGTAAGTAATAACATATAGATCGTGGGATTGATTTCTCTCTTATCGCAAATATCTAGGTGTTGTGGTACATAAATTTAAGATAGAAGCACAACACCCTGTAGTTATGTGCTGTGCCTTTGTCTTAGGATTAAGAGCCTACATTTAAATGCTATCCTTTGAGTCATCAAAGACGTGTGGTAGGTGATGATGGGTTGTATTCCGTGAAAATTACATTTTGCTGTAAAAATGGAAGAAAAACTTTCGTATAATAGTACTTATTTTAATAATAAATGATTTGGAAATAATTAGATTGTTAACGCTACAGTCGTATATTGCACGTGGGAAAAATGCACGTTTCTAAAACGCAAAAAAGCCTAATTCTAAAAAAAATACCAACCACACTTCATGATTATTTCCCCAAGTTTCTTCTTCCTTTCTTTTTCTGCAAAACTTTTTCGGCAAAATTCTTTTTCACGGTTGGTAGACTACCATCCTCTGCCACACGCTCACGGGGTGTCACGTATAAGTCAATTTAGCCGTTGCTGAGCCATATACTCAGGTCCACCACTACTCGAGGAAATAGCCGCGATACAGAGCTGGGTTGGCAGAGGGTTTGATTTTTATATATGGGGGCGGAAGGCAATAACTCTACTTAACTGAGCCCACAAGGGCCTTAACGCCCTCTTACTCGACCGGATGCCCTCTCCGACAGTCACACGGAACCACACTCGGTCACCTTTCCGGTCCTTAAGCATTTGAGTTCGGCGTTCGCACGTTAAGTGCTTGACACGAGTACGCATTGCACATGGGGACACGGTGCTAAGAACCCCGCGAAAGGGTGTGAAGAGCAATGAGTCTCACAGGGGGGGTTGGGTGACATACAATTAACGTGGAAACCCTTGGGGGGGGGGGGGGGGGGACACAAAGGTTTACGTTCTGGATACGCTGCAGGAAGCCCTGTCAATGTTGAAATGGGAGCGCGGAGTTCGCCAACATCAGAATAAACGACCACAAAGACCAAGTCACTCCACCAAGCGAAAACCACCCTAGTCCATACAACAGTGGTAGACTTGGGTTTAATGCTGTGAAAAACTCAACATCCTCACCTAAGGCGGGTTTCGACGCAGCGAACTTAAAGTGCCAATCTGGTCAGTAACCTTCCCGTCTGCCAAGGCAGGTCAAGTTTATAAAATTAATTTTTTTACAAGTTTAAGTTTATTAAGTTTATAATTATTATTTACCTACCTGGAAATAATATTTGATGAATGCCTGACTGAACACGTCGTACCGAAGGATTGGAACACTGCCAGAGAGCCGCTGCCAATTGAATAAGGAATAATAATTTAACAAACGTGTACTCAATTAAATATATCCTTGGAATAAGACTGACACATGATCTTTCTTGGGGTAACATATACGTGAAATAAAGGGTCAAGCTAATCGCAAACTGGGATTCATCAAAAGAGCACTGAGCAAACGTGACGATTTTGTACGAGAATTTACCTACTTTTCCCTGATTTATTTATTTTTGTCTTATTTTTATCTGCGAATTTCAGGACTCAAAATCCTCTCTTACAATTAACAGATTGGACGATACTAACGTCCATGCCCCGGAAAGTGAAAGTCCTCCCCGGGCAGGATTCGAACCCGCGACCCTGGGATCGATTGGAAAGGGTTCTACCCCGCCGCCATAGGGGCCGGCGTATTCCAAATGAGGTCTTATTAGACCTCATTCCGAATACGCTGCCAGTATATCGGATCCTGACGAAACAGGGTTAAATAATGAACTTGAACGTGTGCAGCGAAGATCGGCAAGATTTGTAAAGGGGCGGTATGATAACTATAATAGCGTAACCATTCTAGTAGATTACATGAAATTAGGTGAGTTTCTAATTGGGTTTAATTTTCTTTTTCTTATGACATTTTCAAATCTATTAGATGATCCAAATATGAAAAATTGTCAGACCGTTAATTGACATTTACACTTAATCTCTTATAAATTCCAATATGATATTTTCGCTGATGAAGTAAAAAATATTTCACGAAATTCAACTTACTATGGTAGACTGGACCATAATCAATAAATTAAAGATATTGATTGCCGAACCGATAGGTTTCAAATATCCTTCTTACTTCGCCCAATTAGGGATATGAATAGCTGTAAATATATTCACTGGTATAAATACAAACATATCTATGGATAAAATAGGTAGTTGTATGTTGTTAAAAGGACTTTAAGCTAACGCAACTTACAGCATGCCTTGCATGCTATTGCTATTTTCATGTTATACATTGTGATCCTGCCACACACCTTCGTGGAGGCTCGCGGTGTAATGTTTAAATGTATATTATTCGGTGGTAAGACGTAAGAACGAAATAAATGCCTCATTTCCCTACGAATGGGACGCACCTTAATTTTTGCATCATTTTTCTTTACGGCAGTAAGGCATGGACGATGACAGCAGCGGAGAAGAAAAGGGTAGAAGGATTCGAAATATGGTGCTACCGAAGAATGATGAGGATAAAATGGTTCGACCGAGTGACAAATGAAGACGTCCTAAGAAGAGTGGGAGAAAAGAGGAGTCTACTGAAAACTATAAAAATAAGACGGGACAACCTAATCGGCCATATCTTACGACACAATGGCCTGATGAAGACAATCGTCGAGGGAGAAGTGAACGGGAAGATTGGAAATGGCAGGCCTCGTATGAGATCCATGGAACAGGTAGTGAGGGATGTGAAAGAGAAGAATTCAGACACAATGAAAAGGTTGGCCGATAGAAGATGTGAGTGGAAAGTCGGGTCAAACCAATCCTAGGATTGTTGATTAATAATGATGATGATGATGGACCATAAGCCATTGGATCACCTGATACCCAAGACTGCTACTACTTCATCTACATAATACCCTGCAAGCCACCATAAAGGTGTGTGGCAGGGGGTGAACTCTCACCAAACATGCACTACATATCATGCATAAAAAAAGGATTAGTACTTGTATAGGTACTGTTCAAAACTACGCTATTTAAAAAAAGATAAAAATAGCAAAACATACATGCAAAAGCATGTCGTTAGTTGGGTTAGCTATAAGTCCTTATACCAACATGCAGCTACCAATGTTATCCATTGCTACACTCGTACTGGGTATATTTACCGTTATTCATATCCCTAATAGTACGAGGAAAAAAGGACATTTTGAATCTGTCAGTTCGGCAATCTATTTCTCTAATTTTGTGATTATGGTCCAGTCTGTCATAGTAAGTTGGGGTCCGCAACTACTACTACGGATGCTTGTCATATTTTATTAGCGTGTTTGTGGATTTTAGAAATTGGTCCCATTTCACTACCTTATGAAAGGACTAGCTGAAAGATCTGAAGAGTTGTGCGGTTTGAAATAGACCGGCAGATGAAATGAAGGACTAGTAGGTTAGCAGCTAGACGCCAGATATCTGGCGTTCATGTGGGATAAATAATGTTCACATACAGACAGCAATAATCCAAGCGTTTGCACTTACGTCGATAAAATAACGGTGTTGATAAATTTTGTACAAGACGCAGAACGTTGGGGTTAACAGGAGTAGGGAAAATAGGGAGATTTATTATTGTTTAATCCCAACGGTTACTATTTATTTCATTGCCGATTTTACTTTCATTAACGACTACTTTCATGTTCTGTTTTTTTTCTGGTAGGTAATCCTTTCAGGAAAACTTCAAATAAGAGTATTTCAGACCCCATCTAAACTTAATAGTAACGGTAGAATCTATACGTTGACAGGTAGCTGTTCAAAAATCATTCTCAAACATTAGAAATATGTTAGAACGATAGGTTTAGTAGTGTATCAGAATTAATACACGAACTAGGTTGGGAATCATTATCTGATCATAGGTTAAAATAAAGGTTAAATCTATTACAGAAATTTCAAATAGATAGCTTAACTGAATTTGTTAGATATATATTGAAAACACCAGCGTATTATGCTAGATTCGATCAGATACACAAGATTAGAGAGACAGATTGCTTGCCGATAGATTTAAAATGTCATTTTCCCCCCGCATCATTAAAGAACACAATAGGCAGCATAGCAAAGGGATAGGTGGGCAAAAAATTGTAGAGTAGTCTTTAGTGCATGATGCATGTATTAACAACCAATCCCTTTATTACATTGTAGATACTAACCATGTAGCTGCATATGACCCTATTATTAGCATGTTTCCATGTAGTAACGTAGTTGCTTGTCAATAGTGCATGTTTGGTGATCTTCACCCCCTGACACACACCCTCGCGGAGGCTTGTAAGGTATTACCTAAATGCAGTTGAGTCAGAATTTAAAAAACTGTGATCTTTCCCTAGTTACGGTGTTTACAACAATAGTCCAGCGGCAATATTCCACAACCAATCCGGTTTGTTCACATCACGTGACCTCGTGATGTTTTACATTTGCCCGTCCGTTCGCGGAACAAATATATTACTGTGCCAGCACTGGACTTTTAAAAGTTCACCACTGCACCAAATCGCGCCTTTCAGCAGGCTAGATAACCTTCCGACAGAGAGCGTGGAATCCACCAGTTGGAATTTTCAGCCGCAGTCGATAAAACACCCTCCTAAGCCTTCGGACGTTTCGCCACCATCCTTATTGCCAGTTCTTCCGCGCCACCACTCCCCCCTCCCCTCCCCCCACCCGCCTCCTTGCCTTCTGACGCCTGTGACTATTGCAATCGATCGGAATTCCAAGGCTTCTTCTTGCGGAGGAGGTGAGAAATATTCCCAGGCGAAATGAAATGACCCGACTATCCACCACTACCACCCCTTTCTGTCAAACACGGTCGAACGGCGATTATTAAATATTTTCCTTCGACGCCAAAGCTCGAGGTGGGAAGTTGAAAGGGGGAAAATTCGGTGACGTCACGGGGGAAAAAGACGAATAAGTCCTCAACACAACACTCCTTGGTGTTGTAGTGAGGACGTATTGCGTTCATCAATGCGGCTCGTCAATTTAAAAAATAGATATTATTAAATCTACCTCAACATGCTCAATTTTAATGGCTGGTTTAGAGAAAAAAAGGGCGCGAAATTGTCGTAACTATTTAACGTAAAATTAACATAACGCCCCCGGGGGGTTTATTAAAAAAATTAGCGTGGAGTGGATATCATCTCTTTGTCCTTTTATAAATAATAGCAAACTCTAAGCGTTCAATTCAAGGGTTGCGAACCAGCCACGAATGCCTCAGCGGAGTCACCCGCTGAAATTGAGTTCCACAGGGGAGAAAGAATCCTTGATATCTTAATAGGGTAGTTTCCGTCATCAGAGAAAACAGAATTCATTAATTGCGATTCGTGCACTAACATAAATTTGCTCTTTTAACTCAAAAAGAAATTGATTCATTTGGATTGAGAAATCCCAGTTTACTGGAGAATTAAATGTAAATTTTAAGAGCATTTGAAAATTTTCAGAAATGGCGGGGTGGGCTGCCATCTTGCTGACGTAACAGGTATATCGAATACATTGCGAAGCAGAGGAAATATTCGTCTCCTGAATCTACCATTGTATTTCAGAGCCCCTCAGCTTTTAGTGAATATGTAATAATATTAACCTGTGAAAAATATCAAAGTTCGAAAAGTCTCCTCCGTTAAACATGGTATTAATAGTCGTTTTATAGACTCGAGGGCATCTTACTCGTGGAGTCATCGGCTACTGCGAAAGGTGGCGTGAAGTTCGCGCGGCGTTGGGCGAACTTCACGGTATGCTTAATAAAATGAATACTGAACTGAACTGTTTTTAAATAAATAAACTAAATAAATAATTTTACATAAATAAAAGTTAATCATAATAAATTAACTACTAATTATAACTCCGATACTAGTTAATAAGCTTTAACGGAGTGAACCGCCTGCTTTGAAGCGTCCGCAGCACCACCAAGTGGCAGGTAGAGGAAAGAGTGTCATGTCACCCGTATGATGTACCAGCATACAATTGTTTGTCGTCGCGTTTACGTAATATTTATAGCTCCGATACTAGTTAATAAGCTTTAACGGAGTGAACCGTCTACTTGGAAGCGTCCGCTGCACGAACTACTAGTAGTGGCAGTAAAAGAGTGTCACGTTACGCGTATGATTTACCAGCATGCAATAGTTTGCCGTCGCGTTTTCGCGCCTTTGAATGTTTTAACGTTTTAATTAATGAGGAAAACTACTTAACGTCACTTTAAATCGAACGGCTTAAAACATGGGTTCGAGAGGTTATAAACTTTCGATCAAGACAATAAAAATTAATAAGAAACTACAGTAATGGCAGAGTACCTGGCCAGAAATCACGAAGTTCCGGGTTCGAGTCCAGATCATGGTGGATTTTTTCTGCTCTAATTGTAAGCGTTTAGCTTGCTCATCAGTGTGTATTCACGGTCGGAAATTTTCTGGAAATTTATTCATATATGAAGGAAAACTACTGTACGCTACGCCTGTATGTGCGGGTACACACAAAAAACCAAAGATAGATTGATACTACAGTGGACCAGAAAATGGCCTGGGGTCGCATCTACCTATAATTACACTGAGGTAAAGAAGTATTCCTGCCAGGAATAATTCTTCCCTACAAGCCGAAGTTTATTTTTACATATTACAACAATAACGCAACAATGATAAATATTAATAGTCCTAATGCGTACTCACGAGGCGACCAAGAAGCTTACGTACAGCTCACTGTTTCAGGCATCACATAGTGGAAGTGAGACATACTGGACGAGGTAAAAAAAAAACTAGCACTTTTCCACAAATACATGTTTTTTATATTTTTAATATATGTGGATATATACGTAAGGTAAATATAGGGTGAGTGTGCACCTGAAGATGGCTTAGTAAGCCGAAACACGTGTAGTGTAATTTAATTTTTTTTTAATATATGTGGAAAAGTGCTAGTTTTTTTACTCCCCCAGTACGCCTACGTACGCTTAAGATGGTCGGCCAACATATGCAATACCAAAATAAAAACTTTGTCCAGTAATACCTAACACGAATAGGAAATAAAAAAGTAAGAAGCTTGCACCTGGGACAAGTGCGCCACCTCTACCTGATCAAATTCAACGACAGAACCTGATACGGCTGGGAGAAAACAAACGAACGCGCATGCTGCGGAGCAATTTCTTATTGCCAACAAGAGCACACACATGCACACACGTGCGTGATGCCGACGGAATCGAGGACAAGCGGTAACAACTACCGCCTACGACATATTTTTTTTTTTTTTAATCCATCGACCGCAACTCTGCGTAAATGCGGTGGCTGCTTATGCGAGAAGGGCGTTCGGCTCCATATCGCGATCTCCTCCCACTCGGAGTTTTCCAACTTCATTGCAATGCGGAAGATCCCATTACGACAATCGCTCAACGGCAGATCGAAGAGAAGAAAGAATCGTTCTACCACTCGATAGCTCCTTCGATTTGCGAAGAACGAACGAAAAAGATGAAAACGGAAAGATGAAAACACCGATTCATCGACTTGGACGTTGTTTTATTAATACATTCATATACATCTACATCTACACGATACCCTGCAAGCCACCGCGAGGGTGTGTGGCAGGGGGTGAAGATCACCAAGCATGCACTACCAACATGCAAACTAGCAACTATATTGTCTCATGCAACTAGATTGTTAGTATCTATAGTATTTAAGGGGTAATACATGCATCATGCACTACAGAATACTCTAAAATATTTCCCCTACCTATCCCTTTCCTATGCTGCCTATTCTATTCTCTTATAGTACATACACGTATTATCCATCGTTAGTATGCTCGTTGTTATTACATACTTATACTATACTATACAATGATAATCTGTTGGAAATTCTTATAGTCTAATATATAGGTACTCACCAAGCTACCGAGAAGATTTTACCATACGCTTACACGGGTACGCTTAAATAAGCGCAATATACGGGGATGTTAGGAGTGGGAAAGGGTAGGAGGGAGAAGGGGTGCGAGCGATGGGAGGTCTTTTGACCGACAGAGGAAAGACACGGGGGGGAGGGGAGTCGTGAAAACATCAACTGTAGGAAAACCATGAATTTTTAAAAGTCCCTTGGTGAAATGAGTTTTCTCGGTTCGGATCCTGGGAAGAATTTTCACGGCAGCAAATAACCCATAATCTGGATTTTACCATGAATTCTGTTGAAGCACTGAAAAAGTGTGTAAAGTTCATCCCGGGGCTATCACGTAAATAAAAAATAGCCTATTCTAGGCGGGTGGACGACATTTAATTGTTCACCAAGTCCTATGATTTCACCTGAAGATGGTGTTGTACACCGAAACCAGTCAAGTAAATATCTTTATTCTTGCGGAAAATTGCCCGTATTTTTCTTTCGTACCTAGTATTCTTGTAATTTAAAATAGGAAAAGTGTATTAAAAGAAATTGTTGACGAGTTTACATTGTGGAAGTTAGTTTTCATTTTTAAAAAAGGAAAAGTGTATTTAGAAAAGGATACATAACAAATACAAAAAAATAGAAAATCTACCGTTGTGTTAATGTAAAAACCACCTTGGTGGCTTCAGACCACATATCCCTATCCCTTCTATCCCTTCCATCCCTATCCTTATACCTTTCCTCCCGGTCTGAAGCGCCTATTAGTGCGGAAACAGACTTGAAAACACCATGAGAAAAACCACCAATCACCAAAACGTTAAGGTGAAAAACGTTAATGGCCAGTTAATCACCAAACCAGCATCGATTTTAGAATAATCGGATCGGCGAACAGCCCAGGGAGAGCACTGAATGCACCATCCTGGCAATTTTTCTGCAGACGCCCATGGTGTCACAGCATGTCCGTGCGCATTATACACAGAGGCGAGCGAACGAGCGAGAAGAGTAAATTGTCTCCTGCCTTCCTACAAAAGGCCACTCCTCGCTCCCTTCAATTCCACCGCCAACCCGCCCTTTCCCGGCAGGCCAAGCGCTCGGTGTACGTGCCCGCGGCGCGGGAATTACTCGTCCCTCGCCCTTTCCCTCTTCCTCACGTAATCGACTGACGTAACTGCGGAAGTAAGGAAAAGAGAACCTTCTTCCCTAGAACTTATTATTTTTTTTGCAACTTTCGTTTGTATTTTCCGTCCCCACGGAGCAACGCACGCGCCCTTTCTTTCCGAGAGAGGCATGAAAGAAAGATTGCTTACGAGTATTTTTGCAAGCTTGTATAAAAGTAAGCTTGGAATACGCTGCCAGCATATGGGATACTCAAGAGATCGGCTTAAATAACGAACGGGAGCGTGTGTAGTGAATATCGGCATGATTTTTAAAGGGATGGTATGCTAATAACATTAATTTATTTCAAGATTTGTCAATTTGTCAATTCTATTTGAAGAATTAAAATGGGAATCATTATCAGAACGCCGGTTGAAATATTGACTTAATCTCTTAACTAAATTAAATTCCAAGGCAATAATATTTTTACTGATGATGCTGATTTTGCGTACTCCTAGTTATTATGGACCGTAAATATAAAATTACTTAGGAAAATTGATTGACGAACCAACATATATAAAATGTCTCTCTTCCGCTGCACTATTAGGGAGATGAATAGTTGTGAATATATTAATATATGCTCAAGTGTATTAATATAAGCCTAGGTAGTTGCACATCGGTATGAAAACGTTTAGCTAACCCAACTAAGAGATCGTTTGTGCATTCTTGTTTTACTCTTTATATCTCAGTGATGTGGTTTTTTGGGGGGTTTCGCAATTACGCGGTTGTGCACCAATGTTCACCTCCGCTGCTGGAAGCCTCTTAAGGGCAATTACCCTGAAAATTCAGTGCACATTAAATTACCCAGCATAGGCCTCCAGCAGCGGAGGGGAAACGTTGATGGACAACCACGTAATCGCGGAGGAACCCCCAAAAAACCACATCACTCAGAGGACATGGACCGCGAAAGTTTTAATCAATTGCTCTTTATATGTTCTTTAAATTGTAATTTAGGTAAGTGTTAAAAAAAAGCGTCAAATTACTAAAAAAACAAATTGATAATGCGCATTTATTGTGCTTTTACCCATAGATATATCTATCAGGACACGTATTCAAGACAAGTACAAGTTTCAAATAATTCTGTGCATATCAAAAATCGCTCTAGGCACCTTAACTAACCGTCATTCAGTTAATACTTGACATTGTCGAGCCTAGACAATGGCAATTTTGACAACAAAGTCTCGGAGTTCTAAAGTTTTGAGCCCTTACTAAAATAGGGATCCTATGAAGTTTTTACGCATAACACACAAGCTCACATTTTTTCTCTTCTTCAATAGCGCTCATGAGAATGCGAAAATGATTGCTGCTCTTCAAATGCTGTCCGGTGCTTCTAATTGCTGCATCTACAGACAGCAATGGTGCGTGAGGCAATACCGCTTGTCTCAATTGGTTGGGCGAGTCGTTAGGACAAAGAAAATGCGCAGCAAGCCTCTATAAGGGTTTGCGTCATGGATAGCGATAGCGACAATTGACAAGCGGCAATAGCGACAGGGAAGAATGGCCCATTATTCCGCACCTGGTGCACCGAAATGTCATTAACCACCCAAACAGACACTCGTCCACGTCAAAGGTAATGTCAAATGTAGACAATGTGTCGTAAAACTAAGCTATTAAATTTCGCTTCTCCACCTAATTCTTTCCCGTGAATTGCCACATTACGCAAACTGAGAAATTTTCGCTCATTACAAACGGTGAAAAATACAATCATTTTCCCACGAGTCGAAGATTTCATTTATAATTTGCTTCGCTGTACAGAAGTATTTCAGTGACCCTCAAAATATTACGGAGTGACGACACTACAAGTTGTGAAATTTATTGACAAGTGAAAATTCCGTTTGTCTTCACTAAAAATCTGGACAAAAGCGGTATGTACGCATTATATTGCAATTCATGTACACTAGGTACAATGGCCAAGATTTGTAAAGGGACGATACAATATTTATATTAGCGTAACCATTCTATTAAATGAATTAAAATGGGAATCATTGTCAGATCGCAGGTTGAAATTTAGACTTAATCTCTTAAATAAATTCCAAGACAATATTTTCAGTGATGATGTTAAAAATATTTTGCGAACCCCAACTTACTATGGCAGACTGGACCATAATAATAAAATTAGAGAAATTGATTGCCGAACTGATAGATTCAAAATGTCCTTTTTCCCTCGTAAAATTAGAGATACGAATAACGGTAAATATGTCCAATCGGAGAGTAGCAATGGATAGCATTGGTAGCGGCATGTTGGTATGAGTACTTAAAGCTAACCCTACTAACAGAATGTTTTTACATGTGCTTTGCAATTTCTATCTTTTTTAAATAGTGAAGTTCATGCAGGGGTTCATGGCCCTAAACTACTAGAAAACACCCACGTTCTCACACCAGACGTGGAATACATTTCTCGCACCTTGAAGGTTGTATCAAGCGTATTAAGACATGGTATATCATAAAGATGAAAATAGAGTGATGATAGTGAGGTATGGATTCCAATCTTTTCCGCGCACAATTAGACACTGAAATAGATTGCAAAGAAGATACCAGGGGAAATTGGAATAGGTATTTCAGATTTATGGCAAGTATTTCTGTATGTGTGCATTATAATATGTATAAATTATCTATAGCATGTTTGAGAATATAGGTGAAAATTTCTTTGTGAACGTTGTTCGACCCAAACGGTGATGGCTTTAACTTTGTGCACTGTATGAGAAAATATGTACTTCATATCTAAAGAGATGGTTATTAAGTTCAACACATTTTGGATCAAAACATTGTATTTTAGTAAGTTACGTAAGTTGTGGCCTTGTCTATTGTGGCATTCCTAGGAATAGTTCACCTCCACCTAGTCGGTCGCCTTACCCGAACATCTAACTAACCTAATTTTTCCACGCCGATCGCGCCATTCAGTTCGGTTACTGGACTAGCAACCCAAGTGTCACCGGTTCAAATCCCGCCCAGGGCATCGATATTGTGTTTGCCCGAGAATTACGACCTTACGTTTCATGAAGTAGTAGCATTTCAGCTCTTAGTTGCATGTCAGTAGGACATGTTTCGTGATGTACATAGTTTCAAGTGAAAGTTTCAACCAAGAATGTTTCGTGATCTTCGCCTCCTGCCACACACCCTCGCAGGGTATTATATCTATAAATGAAGATGCAAGGTTTTGTGAAATGTTGGCGTTGGAGCAATTGAAATCGAATTTCACCACTGCTATTTATTCGAATAATTTCGTTACACTGCTAAACCGAGCATGACCCTTAGCAAAGGGATAGGGCGGTGAAATATTGTTAGTCTGTAGTGCATGATGCATATAATAACAAACAATAATCCCTTTCTTATTATGTAGATACTAACCATATAGCGGCATGTGACCCTATTATCTAGAAATGTCTCCATTAAATATCCTATTTGCTTGTCAATAGTTTATGCTAGGTGATCTTCACCCCTGCCACACACCCTCGTGGTGGCTCGCAAGGTATTACGTAGATGTAGTTGTAGATGTAGATCCCTCCTAACAGCCTAGCTGCTCTTCGCTGCGCACTGTTCAATTTCTAAATCAAATCTAATTAATTGTAATGCTATCTAATACTTGTTGCATATTCCAGGTAGGGCGAAACAAACGAAAAGTAACACTGCTCTCTATTCTTTTCGTCACATTACACTCGTACCCTTTTATTAATCAAGATAGTTTCATCACGTAACTTCCGAGTGTGTTTTCCCCACGATAGACATTTAGTGATAGTAACACCAACAGTTCTACGCTAACGATTTTACTGACGATAGGATCTCTCTTATGAAACATTCGTTCTCCAAAGATTTAGAGCTACACATACAAAGAGCATTTTCTATGTTTATCTAATATATTTTCGTGAATTAGTAGCATTGTACCTAGTTACATGTTTGGTGATATTTCACCCCCTGACACACACTCGGGGATCGGGTTGGTGTGGTGGCTAGAGTACTGGCCTTCCATCCCGAGGGTTGTCCCTGGGTTCGATTCCCGGCAGTGGCGGATTTTTCAGTGGAAAACCGGTCCCCACTTGTGGGCCCAGTGTAGGGCATTTCAAGTTCAGTACTCCGTCCGTCGGATGGGACGTTAAGCCGTGGTCCCCTTGGCGCCTTTCGTTAAGAGTAAGCTAATGCCGACGCCGGGTTTCTCCCCTGAATAACCAACCAACCAACCTGACACACTCTCGCGATGGCTCGCAGGGCATTACGTAGATCTAAATGTATATGATACCAAATGACCCTTGAATCACTTGGAAAATTTAATGAAATCATATAGATGCCGGACCCATTTACAAACACTTGTTTCATCCGTGAATACTAATCCTTCAGTTGCAACTAGGCAACGTAACGTGCCTCCATACAGACGATGGATAACTATGACGCTCATCTATTTGAGTATTACTATACCTATTAGTTGCATGAATGTAAGTAGCGCATATCTACATCTAACAACTATCCTTTA
Organism: Platycnemis pennipes; assembly: GCA_933228895.1. Taxonomy (NCBI): domain Eukaryota; kingdom Metazoa; phylum Arthropoda; class Insecta; order Odonata; family Platycnemididae; genus Platycnemis; species Platycnemis pennipes. The sequence goes on along the minus strand of OW121852.1, from coordinate 47,935,453 downwards.
AGCCATCTCGAGGATGTGTGGTAGGGGGTGAGTTATGACCAATCATGTACTGCCTTTTATATTTTTTTGCCGCTCAAATGAGAGAAAAAATCAAATACATGCACTAATGTTTACATGCACTACCTAATGAGAGATTACAATGAATGTTATTCGGAATAAACACTGCAACTTTCCCTTCATTCAACTTCGAAGGAATTAATTAATAAATACCAAGAATGTATGCACATATTAATGGATGATAACGGTTTCGGGCGTTCCTACGCGATACGGCGACTATTTACGGCAACTCTCTCTCTCCTGCTTTTCGACTGGCGTGTTCAGGTTAGAAGAGCGACACTTTTGACCTGAACATTTTGTCCCCAAAAGTCACGTTAACGCAAGAGATGGCCGAAATCTGTTTTCATCGATGGTAAACGACGCGTAAACTCAAGATCGAATGCAATTAATTCGTCCACTTAGATCAAGGTCGATCGAAATATGGTTATTCTTAATCGTTCACCCCCAACCAAGCACGCTTGGGGTGGCTTATAGAGTACCTACTCTATAAATCCATTAAATATCTTGGAATAAGACTGACACATGATCTTTCCTGGGGTAAACACATACGTGAAATAATGGGTCAAGCAAATCGTAAACTGGGATTCTTCAAAAGAGTACTGGGTAAATGTGACGTACATGTACGAGAAATCAGCAACTTTTCCCTTGTTACACCTCATTTGGAATATGCTGCCAGTGTATGGGATCCCTACGAAATCGGTCTAAATCACGGACTTAGAATAGTCTAAATAACGAACTTGAACGTGTGCAGCGAAGATCGGCAAGATTTGTAAAGGGCCGGTATGATAACCTTATTAGCGTAACCAGTCTATTAAATGAATTAAATTGGGAATTGATTGCCGAACTGACAGATTCAAAATGTCCTTTTTTCCTCGTACTATTAGGGATATTAATAACGTTAAATATATCCAGTACGAGTGTAGCAATGGATAACATTGGTAGCTGCATGTTGGTATAAGGACTTGAAGGTAACCCAACTAACAGCATGTTTTTGCATGTATGCTTTGCTAATTTTATCTTTTTTTAAATAGTGTAGTTTTGAACAGTGCCTATATAAATACTAATCCTTTTTTATGCATGATATGTAGTGTATGTTTGGTGAGAATTCACCCCCTGCCACACACCTTTATGGTGGCTTTCAGGGTATTATGTAGATGTACTCCGTGAATGTAAAAGTAGAAGCTCAATGCTGATGAAATCTCGCGTGAAAACGGACATATGGCGTTGTCATGGGAGCGGTCTTCTGCGGGTGGGAGGAGGGGGAAGAGAGTCGGTGCGAGGGTAGCACTTAGGTATGGGCATGATCAGCGCATGACTGAGTGAAACAATGGGGAAAACAATTTCCCATCGACTGACTCCCGACGGCAACGCCGCCCACCCGCCTCTCGGCCCGCCCATTTATTCATTCGGTCAGGAGGCCCTCCCACCTCCACATCCAACCCCTCCCCGTTATCTATCTTTCCGAGCGGGTCATCAGCGAAACGAAAAACCTGTGCACGGGAAGGGCGGACTCGCGCGGCAGAGGAGCACCTTCTGCTCCAGAGAGGGGACGGGAGAAGCAAGTTGGGTGCACGTGACCTTTTGACGACAACGACAATTTGAGCTTAATGAATTCTTATAATTATTTTGCCCAAATTAATCCAGTAGATTATACACCAGTAGATAGGTATGGAGATTAAATTAGAGAGATAGTTCATCTACGTAATACCTTGCGAGCCACCACGAGGGTGTGTAGCACGGGGTGAGGATAATAATAATAATAATGTTTATTATGTTCAAGGATTTACATCCCCTATGAACAGTAATAAATAATAAATGTTACAATAGAGCTCACAGTGTGATATTATAACAAAAAAATTAGGGGTTCGATAGAATATTACAAAAAAACATTGAATACTACGTGACATTTTGTTTGAAGTGTTACAATTTTGTATTTGGGTCAGCGGGAGAAAAACAACATAGGCAGTAATAATAAACATAAGCTAAATACAAGAAAATTGATTACTCAAAATCAGAACATCACTTGGTACATAGAACAAAACAAGAGATTTTCCTTTGAATTGGGGTTGAGGATCACCAAATTAAGGGTTACGGTTACAATGATATTACATGAAAGCATACAGCATGAAAACAAGAAAAGGAAACAAAAATGCACTACTGAGATGCAACTAGGCTACTGCACAGAGGCATTCTAGATAGTAGGGTGACAAGCAGTTAGATGGTTAGTATCTACATCGTAATAAAGGGATTGGTGTAAGAAAACTTAAGTTTGTATTTTTCACACTTTTACTGAGAAACCCTACCGGTATCGACACTCCCGTGTCATTGTCAAGGGTGTTCCCCCTCCCTTGACTTATTAACACCCTTGACAATGACACGGGAGTGCCGAAATCTGTAGGGTTTCTCAATAAAAGCGTGAAAAATACAAAGTTAAGTTTTCTTACACTATGTCACTTTTTCATAAAGTACCTATTGCCTAATTCTATTCAATTTAAAGGGTGATAACACAGTAAGAAAACCACGAGCCAAATCCACACTGGTTTCACTGTATTACAGCATCACGATGCTGTAATACAGTGAAACCCGGATCGTAGTAAAGTTTATTTTTGTGGATTTGGCTCGTGTTTTTCTTACTGTGTCATCATGTTCCGCTTCCACTCCATATCGCCTGAATCTTCACAATCTTCAAAGGGGTTGGTTTTTAATACATGTATTATACACTACAGACTACTCCAACAATATTTCACCTACCTATCCCACTATAGTAAGACAGAGAGGTTTAAAAAAAACTCATTTCTTCAGCGAACAAGCAGGGACAGTTATAGACTACAGCGAAGATATTCGTGTTCAACCCGAAGGTTGGTTTTGTTAGGTGAGGGTACAGTTCACCTCGTCCTACGTCGTTGGCGTGTGATATTCACACATTCAGTACACACTACCCTTGCCACTTGTGATTTTCAAAGAAGTTCTTCCACGCAGAAAATGGAATCGCGAGGATTTGAGGTTGAGGTGTCCAGAATACCTTCTACCAGGGATTTAAACCCGGGACCCTCTGGTCAGCAGCTCAGCGCTCTACCCACTAGACCACAACGACCCCTTACAGCAAAGATACATTTTGATATAAAAGAATAGTATTTAGTGAGTTTTGTAACATGTTTTTATTGTAACATAACTATCTCGTGCATACTTTAGATGCTATAAATTAATTCATACGTTGGAAGAAATATCCTACTATTCAATAATCATTACATTATTTTGCAGACACTAGCAATTTCGTAGTACCTCTAAGTTGCTTGTAGGTATCTTACGACGGACTAGTATTTCATCTACATCTACATAATACCCTTAAAGGCACTATAAAGATGTGTGGAAGGGGGACAACATTTTTGATATTAAGTGTACATTCATTTATCTTTTAATTTAAAATTCATGCCTGATGATGGTTCACACCCTACCGCGCACCGTTGCAGTAACTTCGTACGACGGACTAGTAATTGATACTAGTTCTCCTTTAATTTAAGATCTTTTTCGATTTGTAGGATGAGGCACAAAGAGCTGAGGTGACTTCCGTTATTACTGAAGGGTATGTATTTGGATAGAGCTAGGCTTTCTGGTAGGAGGAAGAGTGGAGATATATATACCAAGCAGCTTCCTCTTCTAATACAAAACCACCAAGCAGCCTTCAGTTACGTTCCGGTTAAATGTACAGTGTTTGCAACAAATAGCACTCCAAATATCACTCAAGAAAGGCCCAGAATTCCAATTCGAGTCCTCGGGATGTGAATCCAGTACTATAGCCACACATTTTCTACTTCGAATTCTTAAAAATGCTATGCTTATATGGTGCAAATACTGTAGGCAAAATACCATATATTTGTCATATTTACGGCATCTATGCAACAAAGTATTAGAATTTCATCATTTCAAAACACTTACTCTTCTAATCGCAGAAGATTTAAAGTGAATAAGAGCAAGAATGGGAGTGAAAAGCGGAAAAGAAGAGGGACAAGTCGCGAACCTCTCCAGAGCATAGAATTGTAAGAAAAGAGCTAATCAACAAGTGATGATATTTTATTTTGATTTAACGAGTCGACCGTTGAAAAGTCATTTGAATTTCCGTATTTTTACACTCACTTAGGTCAATTTAATTTTTTTTTCAGCGACAAGAAGACATTAAAATTTCTTTCATTTCCTAAATCTTTCCGTTCGCAAGTTAACCACAACATTTTGAACGATCTATGACTTTGATCCCCAGTTACTCCACCGACCACCAAGTATATACCTGCCTGGCAGATAATGCTATACTAAGTGCATAATAAAAACTCCTACCGCTATAGGACATTTGTTAGTGCCTAACTTCTTATCCAATCAGCGTGAGAACCATTTGGTCTGGACGAAGGCACAACTGTTAGATATAAATTCTATCGCCAGTTAAGGGTAAATATGTGACGACGCACCCACAAAAACAAATGAATATCGCTTCTTAAAGAAGAATAAGGACGGTCTGAATCGAGATGAGAAAGTACCCGAGAGGGAGAGGAAGTCGTAAACATGGCGGAGACACTTACAATCCACGTTCCGGTATTATTTCCATCTCCCAGCCTTAGTTTCCCAGAATGTCCCCCATTCCCAAGCACAAGTGGCGTGACTGAAGGCAACTCCCTCATGCCGCTGGGGATACGTGGAGGGTCATTTATGAGCGGCGGTTAAATTGAGGAATCTTTCTCGGAATCCGTCCTCGCAAGTCTTCTCAATCTATGTGCTGGCAGGACTGATCCCAAACCACCAAAATGGTTCGACTCTATTGCTACCAGACACGTATAGCCATGATATCACTGCAAACGGTAGGGACCAAGTGAATCACGCTCGTAACAATGGGTAGAAAATTACACTTTTAAGAAGAAAGAGGTCAGATTGAAGGTGTACGTGGGCCAAGAGATTACTAAAGCGAGTAGGGAGGAAAACAAAGGGCCGTATTCCTAATCACAACTACATCTAATTGGTTTACAGATTCTACCAGCAAAGGTGGTATTACATCTGGCACTATATCTAAATATGGCTCAGCCATATTAAAATAATCTTAACTACAGTTTTACTTCTACTGTTTACGTCATAAAATCTCAATTACGACTTCGAAAGGGTATACAGATTCTCCTCGATATGCTTCGAAGCGGCATTTCGGCGGCGAAGCGCACTAATTTCACTCGTAGGGATTTTTGGTCGTTAGCAGTGGGAGCGAGACTAGTTGAGATTCTGAATATGGTCCAAATAAAAGGGTATGCTAGATGAATAAGGAAAAAGGCGGATGGGAACTCAAAAAAGAGACTATGGCGAAGAAAGTAGGATATAGGAAAGAAAGAGTCCTGGGCTGTTAGAGTTTGTAACATAATAATAAATGTTGATAAGTGGGAAAGAGAAAGGAAAAAGATATGACTGTAAGATATCACGAATACAGCTTAGGCCGAGCCTAGCTAAATAATTGTGTTGGTAATGAGTTAATATGACAGAGAAAAAATAACAATGTAAATTCCACTCGTAAATTTATTGACGGTACTACTAGTTTCAGCGCTTCTGCGTACCTTCATCAGGTACCTGATGATGGCTTGAAGGGTTTTTGGCAGAATGTGAAATCACCGCACATGCATGGAAATAAGAAATACAATGCTACTACTAAATGGAAACATGTTAGATATGCATTCACGAGACAGGGTCAACTAAATGGCTAGTTGCGTGGTCATAGAAGTTACGTTGCGGAAACATTGCATATGAGTTTACTAGAATCCGCCGCAATCGATTGAGTTTCATGCGACAATGACTTCAAGCAGGAGCATGAATTCTCTACCGAAACCAGGCAGCGTCGGCCAACACAAGATGCAACATGAATTAAAGCTATTGTCGCTAGTTCACGCCGCCTCCCCTGTTCAGAGAAGCCAAGCCAACCGTACCCCTCCCCTTTCCTGCCTTCCTAACTCTCCTTCTCCGCCCATTTCTCTCCCACCGCCCAAGTAAATTTATTTCCGACTAATACGGTGGGAGATGAGAAGGCTTTACGGCCCATAAACGCATTGGTCGCTGTCGTGAAGGATGAGTTTGACGCCCAGGGTCACTTCCGCCGAGGAGATCGATGGCTAGCCAGGGTGACGAGGGCATTAGATCATGAAGAAAAAATTGACATGGGGAGAGAGCGAAAAGGAAGCGTTAAGTTAACCATGGGGTCACGAACGACCAGAGTCGCTTCATGATGGACTTAACACATAGCAGACCGGACATTTTTTCATATCTTTTCTCAGCGGCCGTGCATTTTCTCCAAATTTATACACACAGCTAATAAATAATTTATATATCATCAGTTTTATAAAACATTTGGCTTGAAGATTCAGCATTTGTGAAAAAAAGCAGGAGCTGCATGGGAAATTAATAATTTGCAAGGAATATACAAAATTATTTTATCCCAAACTACATCTGCAATACGATATCAAAGTGCATGTAAACACGGGTATTCTCGTGATTCGTCCTTAACTGATGGCTCGGAAAACACGAGTAAACTCGTGGCCGGTACGCAGTGTGTTCAACAGACCCTCGTAGAACGGTGTGTTGGTAATGAATGGCCGAAATCGAAGACTGACTCAGAAACTCAACCGCAGTCTCGCTTCTTCTGCGAGTCAAATTGGTGTACCGATTCTACCTGCAAAGGTGGTATTACTTATCAGCGTCATGCTGAGAATTGAGTTGAGATTCTGAAGATGGATGGATTCAGTATCTTCTCAATTCAACTACTTACGCAATAAAATCTTTATTTCGTGTTGATAGAGGGCATACAGATTCTCCTCAATATGGTTCGAAGAGGTATAGAGCATAGCGCTCATAAGTAATGCCAACTTTGCAGGGTGAATCTGCACATCAAATTGACTCGAAGTAGAGATTTTTAGGACGTAAGCATAAGAAGCGAGACTGAAGTTGAGATTCTGAATATGGCACTTAATTTATTCAACTACACCTACTCAGGCATCACTTCGGACGCATTCTTATCCCTCACACAACATCAGCACGACAGACAGAGGCAACAAATTAAGAGATAAGAAGGTAGGCTCGCAACCGCGTAAGCCAAAACCACAGAGAAATTCTATTTCTTCGGATATGATGTACACGGGGAAAAATACTACTCTACCTCTCTCTTGCTAAATACCTAAGCTATCGAGAAGCAAAAGAAAATGCAGAGTAATCATGGAAAAGTGTTTTAGTTGAACACACTTTTCTCAACTTTGAAAGAGAGTCAATACTTAGTGATTACGCTTCAATTACAAATGAATTTACATAACATTTACATAATTAGTGATTAGCAAAATGGTAAAAAAATAAAGTTAAAATTAGAATATTCCGCCAACCTAATTTAAAATCTCTTTTACCATACGGTTATTCATTTGCAAAGTAATAAGTAAGTAACGTAAGTAAAAATGTCAATTTCAGTCATTTTACGCTTAAACCTTCTGAGATACAACCAGACCAAAAGATACAACGATTCGTTCACCCCACGCCCAATTCACGGCTGCAACGCAATCAAAAACAAATTTAAAAAACGAATTATACCCAAAATTATTTTTCCGAAGTTTTTTTTGCCTTCCTTCCCTTTTTCAGCAAAAGTAATTCTCAATACAGATTCACCCCCTGCCACACGTCCTTACGGCGGCTAGAAGGGTGATATATATATGCAAATTTAGGTACATACTTTTACATCCATAACTACCCTGCGAGTCATCTCTAGGGAGAATGCCAGGGGGTGAATACTGATTAAATATGTATTGTGTACATACAGAAACACAAAACCACTGAATCATAGATTACCCATCAACGTCATACGACTCAGACATTACAATGCTTGAGAATGTTTACGCAACATGCATGAAGTTTTTACACTTTGTAGATACAAACAATTTATATGTATGTAACTCTCAGTTGCTTGTAGGCAGCGTAAATGTAATTATCCCTTTCTTTAAAATTCTTGCCTAGTTATTGGTCACCCTCTGCCACACACCATTGCGGTGGCTTTCAGAATACAATGCAGTTGTTTAAGCATCATTATTTATGGGCATTTAACATTCAGAGGTTCATTTAGAGATGGAAAATAATTTAAAAAATATTATACCTATTCTAATTATTTCTCTTCGAATTTAGTTTAATCCATTATTGAATGCAATTGCTCACTGTATAAATGGATTCTTAAACCTCTCTCCAAGTAAATACCTCTCGAGAGATTACTTTTATTCGAGATCTCTAGAGAGTAGATCTACTCTTATCTTAATGATATAATCTATTATAGCTCGTTGAGTTTTAAAAAAATCATATGAAATATGGAGGTTCCGTGTTCGAGTCCCGGTTACAGTAAATCTCTGTGTAAAATCTGCTATTGTGCTTGCCACAGGGTAATCCCGTAAAGGTTATCGAGGAGAGAGGATATATAGAGGAGCCCTATTAAATTCCAGCTGTAGTAGTCGGTCCGTACTAAACCTACGACATTTATTACTAGATTCTCTATCTAAATCAACTCACAATTTGGAAATATCAACCTAAAATGGTACTTTAAACGGGAAAGAGAGTAATAAAGTACTACGGGAATATCCTACCTTAAGTATTTTAGGAGAAAAACAAATTTCAGAAACTTTGGGAACTCCGTAACCACATCACCACACCAAGTTTGCCAGCTTAAGAACACAAAATTGACTTACCTAAGTCTGCAATGAAGCTCTAAACCGTTTGCTGACGAGGAACAGAAGAGCATCTGATCTGCTGCTTGAATAGTCCATTTTGGGATTCTGTAAGTAAGACGACTGAATATTAGAATACATTTAGGAAGGATGACATTTCACATTTTAATCTATTAATGTGAGATGAATGAAGGAAATTCTATCCCACTTTCTTTGATATTCCGTAATAAATATATTTTCCACAGTCAAGGAGAAAATATTACAACGTCTTATATAGTGATTTTGGCATGTAAACCTCAATATATGGGAGTATATTAATGCCAAGGGAATAGGCAAATGAAAACATACGTTCTACGATGAAGAACCTCTAGTTTACTGGAATAACTCATCCAGGACGACATATTATATGAAAATTACATTTTTCTTTCCACTGAACCTAACTTCTCCTCCCTTCTCCATTCCCACATTTTAAAATCCGTAAAGACGAATGAAATCAGGAGCATTTTCTAGGCAAATTATTCATTTTTCCATTACTTCTAAACAAAAAAATAATTTCAGCGAATTCCATGAACAATGACCACACTATTTCCTCTAAAAGTAAAGTAGTCTACTCGTCTAAGAACAGAGAAATATACCACTAGAATTGGTACATCTTCTGAGCAAAGAAGATGCCGCTTATTGACCACAAAGCAGATATAATTCCTGGCATTTTTCCATTAACGTTACCCATACTTTGACGGAGAATAGAAAATATCGGGCAGTGCGGGTGAGGACTTATATTCGGGGACACAGGAAAAGTCTACAGCGTCTACAGTAACAACCCACAAGAAATTCAAAGATCACGTACTAGCCGTGAAAACTTTTGCGGCGTTACCCGCTGAAATTGCATAGCAGCAAATATTCCACGGAGAAAAAAATCATTCGCCTTGACCGGGACTCAAACCCGGACCCCCTGATTTCCGGCCAGGTGCTCTACCAGTTGATCTACCAAGGCGTCCTTTTTCTCTGTGGAAATTAACTTAACTGGTAGAGCACCTGGCCGGAAATCAGAGGGTCCGGGTTTGAGTCCCGGTCAAGGCGAATGATTTTTTTCTCTGTGGAATATTTTCAACCCACAAGAAATTTAAATTTTGAAAAAACTTTGCATGAGATTAACCTGCCTCGTTGGTAAATTACTTGTTTCAAAAATTTTAATCGTACTATTGGTATATTCATCGAGTAAACAAATATCTAATAACAAAGTCAACATTATAAACTGCGGGCATGAGACAGGTACAATATGCCCATAGTTGTCGAAGTCCCTAAAAACCAACCTCTAACATCACAGTTGTCCACATTAAAGTTGTACCGACAAATTACTCATGTTGGCCGTAAAGAAAGTGGAGGAACATCACAACATTTTGAACAAGGAACCATTAGCTAAATATTTACGACCACGATTTAAATCCTCCACTATGCAATAATATTTCACGGAAAGACAAACATTGATAACACCAACAAGCTGTGAAGTGATATCTGGTTGTCTTGAGTGGAAGGGAAGCAAAAACTATTTGAGACGCAAAGTAAATAAAAATGAATAAAGTATTGGGGTTAAGGGAATCCATGAGTAGCCATACCCTTACGTTCAAAATCCCAATGTACTCTGGTGGGGTCCATGCATATTCTGCAGGCAACGAAACACCGTATGGGAAAAATGAGGTCAAGGGGAGTGTATTTTTTAAGCCCAAATTTCTCGCGTTCATGAGCTGAGATCAGAATATGAGCGACATTTAAATTTATGGATTTTGACGTTACGCCGTTGAACGAGGAAAAGTTAAACATAAGTAGTGAATCGCACTTTGCACAATCCAACAGTATTTTTTAATAATGACAATACATTTTGACGACTCAGCGTCAATGTAAATCCCAACCAACTCTCAGACACTCCCCTTCCACGTTCTACCAAATCACCCCACCCTATCTTTAGTGCTTAAGATTCTCGTCAGGGGTTGGCTAAAGTAATTCGACATTTCTCAAATAAAAACTTTTAGCATTTGACATGGCCTAATTTTCTGTCGTTTGATTCTTCCTTGGGTACACCTTTGAGTTGTTTTTATTTGATCTCGTGGCGCAAGACTCTCGAGGGGAGGTAGGGACCAAAAATTTCGTGTGTACATTCGAATCTTGCGTGACTTCACGCATCCGGCGACTCCGCGAAACGTGTCTATCCGCCGCCGCGCCGTCGCAAACGAGATGGATGCGGAAATCGGGTGCGGGTCGACTCGCTCGGAATCACTTTATTATTCGGGACGGCGCGACCGCTGTGCCGTCACTCCGAGAGAGAGAGGGAGAGGGCCCTTGCGACCCAGAATGTGTCTCGTTCGTGTTTCACTTTAAGGAGGAGGAACTCGGAAGGTCAGGGCGTTTTCGCCAAGAGCGAGACAAGCTCCTCTCACCAAAGTATAGCTTAATGAGGCAAATGGTCGACCGCTCCGCATAAATCCTCAGCTATTAGGGACCTACAGCAGAGAAGCCCCATCTCTCGAAGGTGACGGAAACGAAAGAAAGAAGGGTCGATTTTTTTAATCAGTTAATTTTATTTTATTTCCCGAATCTAACGGCATGGTAACACACTGCAACTACATCTACGTAATACCCTATGGACCACCGCGAGGGTGTGTGACAGGGGGTGAAGGATCACCAAACATGCATTAGTAAAAGGTAACTAAAAGTTACAATTCTACTACATACTTAATGGAGACATGTTAGATATAAGAGTCACGAGTAAATACATGGTTGGTATCTACGCACAGAATATAGTGACTTATCTTTTTAAGCATGATATGTATAATGCTGTTACAGAAGAATGCTGAAGATTAAATGGATCGACCGAGTAAGTAACGAGGAAGTGCTAAGAAGAGTAGGAGAAAAGAGAAGTCTGCTGACAACTCTAAAAAGAAGAAGGGAAAACTTAATCGGCCATATCCTGAGACACGATGGCCTGATGAAGACTATCGTCGAGGGAAAAGTGAACGGGAAGATTGGAAAAGGCAGGCCTCGTATGAGATACATGGAACAGGTTGTGCAGAATGTAAAAGAGAAGAATTAAGTCACAATGAAAAGGTTGGCCGATAGAAGAATCGAGTGGAAAGCTGCGTCAAACCAATCCTAGGATTGTTGACCAATGATGATGATGATGTATAATGCATGTTTGGTGTGAACTCCACCCCTGCCACACACATTTATGGTGGCTTGCTGGGTATTATGTAAATTTACGTAGTAAATAAGAGAATACTGGTTATCAAGTCATTTCTATACATATATGTATCTGTATTTCTCTAGTACGCATGGTTTAGTAATATTAAAACATGCCTCATTCACTAGAAACTACCCCAACTTTCTCCAACCCCTTTGCTATGCTGCCTATTGTGTTCTTTTATGGTACGTGGAAAAAATGTCATTTTAAATCTATCGGCACAACAATACATCTATCCAATCTTATTTATCTGATTACATCTACTATAATATGCATGAGTTCTAAAAATATTTCTAAGGTCAGTTGTAAACATATCATCTTCGCATTTATTTAAATGGTTTAACTAAATTTAAATCTACGTTCTAGAATTTAGAAGTAAAGGGACGGTACGGTAACTATATTAGCGTAACCAGTCTATTAAATGAATTAAAATGGGAATCACTGTCAGATCGTCGGTTGAAATTTAGACTTAACCTCTTAAATAAACTCCAAGATAATATTTTCAGAGATGACGTTAAAATATTTTGCGAACTCCAACTTCACTGTAAAAAGTAGATCTGATTTTAAGGTACAAAAGCGATCTGAATTTCAGATGCAACAATTTTAAGACAGGGTATGTTGAATTTCAGCAGTAATATCTTGTCTAAAAATAAGGCAGGTGAACGACTGAAAATCAGACCATCCAGAATCCTGCTTCCTGCTTAACTGCTCCTGTACCAACCATCCATGTTCCTGCCTCTTCCGCACCTTGAATCCGTGTTCCTACCTTACAACCAGACAGCGCTTAAATTCAGATCGCACTGAAAATCAGATCAACTTTTTACAGTGTTAATATGGTAGACTGGACCATAACCACCAAATTGGAGAAATTGATTTCCGAACTGACAGATTCAAAATTTCCTTTTTTCCTCGTACAATTAGGGATGTGAATAGCTGTAAATATATCCATGGCCCAAAGCTGATGTATAATTTTCCAAAGGTCCACTTTTCTTGCATCAAAGACTTGCGTCAAATAAATTGATGGAATCACATACAATAGATGACGAATCAATACTGACTCTCCTTCGTAAGTTCTCTGACCCTTAAGGTTGGAATGTTGTTGAAACAGTTAGTACCAGAAACTCCCACTCCCTAATAGTCAACATTATCGTTTCTGATAAGACTGCTCGAGAGAGAGTTCACCGAACAGCGACATTCAATTCTTGAGTGTTCTTCCAGCAAAGGTCCACGTAGAAAGCTCAAACAATACCGACTTCTATGCCATATCTCTCAAGCCACGATAAATTTCCTGCGTATTATAAGAGAACATAATAGGCGTTATGGGAAAGGTATAGGACCTACCTATATTATAGGTAGACGAAATATTGCCTGAGTAGTCTGCAGTCCATGATGCCAGTTTAATTTTTGTTTTATTACAAAGCTATGCATGCTAGGGAAATACAGATAAATATATGCCCAGAAATGCCTTTCTAAGCAGTATTTATTATTTACTCATTATTATTATTATTAGAATATTATTAGACCCTCATTATTATTTAGACACTAACCATCTAAGTTGCACGTGACTCTTACATCCAACACTCGTATTCTCGAATCGTACTGATAGATTCACGTACATCTACATAATACACTGCAAGCCACCATAAAGGTGAGTGGCAGGGGCTGAATTCTCACCAAACGTGCACTACATATCATGCATAAAATAGGATTAATATTAATGTATTAGTCTAAACTCCACTATTTAAAAAGATGAAAATAGCAAAGTAAGCATGCAAAAACATGCTGTTAGTTGGGTTACCTTCAAGTCCTTATACCAACATACAACTACCTATGCTATGGATTGATTCACTCGTGTTGGACATATTCACCGCAATTCATATCCCTAATTGTACGAGGAAAAAAGGACATTTTGACTCTGTCAGTTCAGCAATCAATTTCTCTAATTTTGTAATCATTGTCCAGTCTACCATAGTAAGTTGATAGTACTGACAGATTCGAAATGTCATTTTTCCCCGTACTATAAGAGAACAGAATAGGCAGCTAGGTATGGGAAATATTTTAGAGTAGTTTGTAATGCATGATGCATGTATTAACAACCAATCCCTTAATTACTATGTAAATACTAACAATCTAGTTGTCTGAGACCCTATAGTAGCAAGTTTGCATGTTTATAGTGCATGCTTGGTGATCTTCACCCCCTACCACACACCCTCGCGGTGGCTTGCAGGGTATCGCGTAGATGTAGATGTAGATGAACATGTTTCCAAGTTGTAAAAGCATTGCAGCTCTTAGTTGCAAGTCAGTAGTGCATGTTTAGTGATCTTCACCCCTTGCCATACACCAATCGCTATGTACCAGTGAGGAAAGGAGCTCAAAGTGTATGCGATCATGTTCCATCCGTATTATTTGAGTGCTCATTCAAGGTTATGCCGGGTCCTCACTCAGTTGAAATGTCTGCAATGTATTAGTGCATTTCGTTTTAAATCAAACTAAAAAAAAGATCATACTACTAAACAAATATACTTAATTAAATACAAAACAATTTTGTAGGCATGGACTAATGACATAGGCATGAACTAACACAATGGTGTGGATTAGGGATGTAAAGAAAATACTGGTAAAATGTCTAATACAGAGTATGGCTTTAAATGGCACGAAAAAATGGGATTTGAGGAAAGAAGATGAAGATAGACCCAGGGCTTTTGAAATATGGGTATGGAGAAAATGAGGTGGGTCGAAAGGAGCACGAATGATAAAGTGCTAGAGCTGGTAAGTGAGGGAAGGAAGTTGATTGGTGAAATAAGGAGGCAGAAGGTGTGGAAGTAGAAGGTAATAAAAGGCAACGGTGTTCTGAAAGGTGTGATTGAGGAAGGATGTTGGGTAAGCGGGGTAGAGTGAGGAGAAGACCGGGTAGTCAGCATAGAGTGATGGAAGGTAGGAGGTATCTATATAGGTACACAATATCCCGCTTGCCACCATAAAGATGTGCGGCAGGGGGTGAGATCACACCAAACATGCATGAAAAGGCTTAGTAAATATATTCACGTATACACTGCACAATTAAAAAAAGATAAAAATAGAAAAGCAAGCATGAAATAACATAATGCTGTTAGCTTGAAGTTCTAATACCAACATGCAACTACCTGTGCTATCCATTGATACATTCGTATTAATGCTATTAGATATATTTACAGCTATTCATATCCCTAATTGTACGAGGAAAGAAGGACATTTAGAATCTGTCAGTTCGGAAATCAAATTCTCTAATGTTGTGATAATGGTTCAGTTGTGATATGAATGCTGTCCATATAATGATATAGCGTCCATTGTAACCTGGAGTTTGAAGATATTTTTAACGTCATAAGTGAAAATATTATCTCGGAATTTATTTAAGAGATTAAGTCATATCAACCTACGATCTGACAATTATTTCCTATTTAGTGCATCTAATAGACTGGTTACGCTAATATCATTATCATAAAGTCTCTTTACAAATCTTTCCGATTTTCGCTGCACATGCTCCAGTTAATTATTTAGGTCTATTTCGTAAGGATACTATTTACAGACAGCGTATCCCAAATGAGATATAACAAGGGAAAAGTAGCTAATTTCTCCTACATGATCGTCACATCTGCCCAGTACCCTTTTGATGAATCCCAGTTTACGCTTACCCATTATTTCATGCATGTGTGAACCCCAAGAAAGATAGAGGTATGAGAGAATGAAGAGGTACATCGTGTGAAATATAGGTATCGCGTGGGAATGGTGATTTCCATTTGAAACTACCTTCACCGGTGGAAAACTAATAATAATTATACCACTATCACTCTTTCCAATAGGCTTACATTATCACGGCGGAGCCCGAACGAATAAGGCCTCAGATCAACAAGGACGACTTGCCTCGACGAGTTGCAAGCGAAACCATTCAAATGGGGTTACAGACGCAAGCACAGTGCAGCGTTTTCCAAAGGGTCGACAAGCTAGTGAACAGCGTCCATTATGGCGGGCGAACACACGGAATGTCATCGCTCTTGTCGCGGCCGGGGAGAGTGTGGGGAGCCCAGGGGGGAAGGAATCTCTGCTGGTGGAGAAGGGGGGGAAGCTGGTGTGTTGCAACGACGGGGAGGTGTGTGTGTGTGTATCAGGTGGTCTACTGGGGGGAGGGGAGGGGTTGGGCGGAGGGCAGGGGACCTGCCCTTAACGGTGCCTTACACAGGTAGGCGGGGGCGGTGGGGGCACACTTCCGCCTCTTAACCGGAAGAGGTTACCAAGCGACGCCGCCCACGCCCTCCTCCTACCCCTCCCCCCCCACGCCTTCGACCAACCCTCATCCGCCCCTGAAGCTGCGTTCCACCACTTACACGCCGGGTGCGGCGCAGCGATAGCATTCTTCGTGGCGTGCAGGCACGAAGCTGACCGAAAAATGTTTGACGGAAAAATTGGGAAGGGTGATGTCTGTGCCACGGCCTCAGGTGTTTACAGGATTGAATGCGTCGCGCAGTCTTTTAGGAACAGCAATAGAAATCAGCGAAAGTAGATGGGGAAATCAGAATAGGTATTGTAGATACTGACGTAATACACGTACAGTTATCCACAAAATAAAAGTTTTTACTTCGACTCTGGTTCCAATGTTAATACATCATCAGGTGACAAATGGAGCTAAGTACCTCAATAAACCCTCAATAGGGGAGCGTGGCGGCCTAGTTGGTAGAGCGCTGAGCTAATCGAAGGGTCCCGGGTTCAAATCCGGGTGAAGCCTTTGGACGCCCCCGAACGAAAAATCCTCGGTGTGCGAGGTGGCCCAGGGAAAGGAACTACCCTGAACGTGTGAAATTCACACGCCTGTGGCTTAGTCCGGGGTGAGCTCTACCCTCACCTATCCAAACCAACCTTCGGATTGAATCACTGATTGAGCGACCTTAAGGAGGAACCTGCGCTTCGAAATACTGTATTCTTATGATTTATATCATTTGCGGTAATGAGTGAATTTAGGCTTTGTGATGCCTTTTGTATTTTAAAATATGTATTAGAAAGATCCACAGGGTAAAATATCATGCAACAATATGTTAAACAAAAGTTTTAGGTACGTAATGAACACTAAATATTGTATTGACTCCAGCATTCGTTGCTATGTAGTCATAATTTGATTACAATATTTATTAATGAACTGAGGAAAAGATATAATCATTTTTGCTGTAAAATGTTTGAAAATATGCCTTAACTGTTTATTTTCGTGATAAATTGCATTATGAATGTATAATAGAAACACATGGCAACACCGAGATTGCATAAACAGTTGAGGGGTACCCTACGGTATCTTGTTGACACAGATATATATTATATCTGTGCTTGTTGACAGCGGTAGAAGTGTGCAGCCTTTGTATTTTCAAGTATTCAGTAGGTTTCTTCACGCAATAGATATTGCATTCATCATTTACCTTTTCATCGCCCATTATTTTTTACTTCAATCATTTTTTCGTGGCATCATTCATGCATCAAATTCAGCATCACTTTTTCGCCATCTCATTTTTGGTGGAATCGTATTGATCTCTGATTAATACGATCGTATTGATCGTATTAATAAAATCTATTGAATCCTAATTTCTTAAAATAGGCAGCCTTACTCAACATAAGGGCAGGTTTATGAAAAAAGAAAGTTCAATGTTTTAATAACATACGGACTGGACTTAGAACATTAACTTCCAATACGCCTTGAGTTCGCTATAACTATCAATTCCTGCGCAAGGGCTATCTTTGCGAGTGTGTGGTTTGAATCTGGAAAACGACTACTTATCTCATGGGCAATTATGCGTCTCAGGCTCCAGAGTCTGATCTTTATGTTTATGCAGAAAACGGACAAAGAAAAAAATGTAGTCAATCCATTAGCTTTACAATAAAAAAATGAATTTCTGTGAAAAACATCATTTTTCTTCCTTTCCTTTCATTCCACAGCTTATCCACAGCAACACATGGTAGGCTATTGAATTGACTGATGTCTTTTCTCGGTTAATCTAAGTTTGCTAAAATACTTTTATTTACTTTCCCATTCATTTCATATCAGACTGATCCACAGCAAAGAGTGGCCAAGTTTAGCTAGTACTCACAATAATCTGGCCAATATTCAATAAATGTTATTACTATTGTTAATTGCTATTAAAAGGTGACCAAGAAATGATCAAATAACTGAATTATGAAATTAGTCATCTTTCGTTTGAGTCCGTAAACAATGTTTGAGGCAAACTTTACCTTCTAAGATTATGGAAAAATGACATACTAAAGAGGAAATGAAAAAAGGTACAGTATATACGGAGGGCGAACCTTACACATGCGATGTACTTACGCGCATAAAAGCCGGTATAATAATTATGCTTGCACTAATACTGTTCATCTACATCTATCTACACGATACCCTGCAAGCCACCGCGAGGGTGTGTGGCAGGGGGTGAAGGTCACCAAGCATTCACTACTAGCATGCAAGCAAGCAACTAAAGGGTCTCATGCAACTAGATTGTTAGTCTCTATAGTATTTGAGGGGTTAATACATGCATCATGCACTACAGAATACTCTAAAATATTTCCCCTACCTATCCCTTTCCTATGCTGCCTATTCTGTTCTCTTATAGTACGGGGGAAAAATGCCATTTTGAATCTATCTGTACGACAATCTATCTCTCTAATCTTATTTATCTGGTCGAATCTAGCATAATACGCTGGTGTTTTTAATATGTGCCTAACATCTTCAGTAAAGCTATCCGATTGAAATTTCTGCAATAGATTAAATCTGAACTTTAATCTACGCTCTGATAATGATTCCCACCCTAATTCTTGTATTAATTCTGATACACTACTCAACCTATCGTAACACCTTTTGACGAACCTAGCTGCTCTACGCTGCACACTGTCTAGTTCTCTCATCAAACCTAATTCATTAGGATCCCATACACTGGCTGCATACTCAAGGTGGGGCCTAACTAGTGAAAAGTAGCATCGCTCTTTTGTCTTCTCATCACATTTCCCAAGTACTCTTTTTATAAATCCTAGCTTTCTCTTCGCTCGGCCGCATATTTCCCTTATGTGTCTTCCCCACGATAAATCTTTAGTGATTGTTACACCTAAATATCTTACGGTTTCAACGTTTTCGATCTTCGTGTTATTAATTCTATAGGATCGCTCTATCGAATTATTCCTCCTCCAAAAATTGATAGCTACACACTTTTTAAGGTTGAGTTCTAACTGCCATTTGTCGCACCACTCTTCAATTGCATCTAAATCCTTGCTAAGTGATTTCATGTCCTCTTCGTTTGATATACCCCTGTACACCACCGCATCGTCTGCAAAAAGTCTAAGGTTACTACTAACTACGGTACCCAAATCGTTTATGTATAAAAGAAATAGAAGCGGACCTACTACGCTACCCTGGGGAACTCCCGATGTGACTTCGATTGTGTCCGACATGATACCATCTATGACAACCCTCTGCTCTCGCCCACTTAAGAATTCTTTTACCCAACATACAACGTCTTTATTTATACCAAAACTCTCTAACTTCAAGATTAATTTGTCATGAGGAACTTTATCGAAAGCCTTTTTAAAATCTAAAAATATCGCATCAACTTCAGTACTGCTTTCGCCGTGGACTAAAATATCGTGTACGAATAAAGCTAATTGTGTCTCGCAAGATCTACCTTTCCGGAACCCATGCTGGCTGTTTATGAGTAATCCCTGACTATCCAAATGCCCCATGATCGAACTGACTACTATGTGCTCAAATATCTTACAAGAGATTGACGTGAGTGAAATGGGTCTGTAGTTACTAGGTTCTTCCCTATCACCGCTTTTAAATATAGGTGTAATGTTAGCTACTTTCCAATCCTTGGGTACTGTGTGGTTCTTTAGTGTTTTATTGAATATTATTTCTAGATAGGGGGCTATTTCAGAAGCTAATGTTTTATAAACTCTGGAAGGAATTTGATCGGGACCTGGTGCTTTGTTTTTACTTATGCTTTTTAACTGCTGCTCTATTCCGCGACATGAAATTTTTATTTCGGGCATTTGCTCACTGAAAGTGTTCGGCGGTGGTTCCACTGCGTTTTGTGACGATGAGTTGAATACACTTTGGAAGAAGGTGTTTAAAGTGTTGGCTTTTTCTACACTGCTGGTGACTCTGATTCCTTTATCATTTTTAAGTGTGTGCACTGTGGACTTATTTCCCTGAAGCTCTCTCACATATGACCAAAACGCTTTAGGATTGCTATCTAAATATTCTCCTAACATCTTGCTCTTGAAATGTGATAACGCTTGCCGACATGATTTCCTTGCTAATGCTCTCGATTTTTTATAGTTTTGAACTAGCTCATTTTTTTCCTCTACCGATAGACCCCGTCTGGCATTTTTCATCTTAGCGTGGCATACCCTTTGTCGCTTTAGTGATTTCCTAACCTCCGCGTTATACCACCTTGGCTCTGTATTATCACTAATATATTTACTTGGTATGTATTTATGAACTGCGTTACGGGTGACCTCAAGAAATTCTCTCCACGAATCCTCTGTATTTAATCCTTTGCTTTGTTCGCTGAATACATTAAACGCTTCCCTTAATTCCTCTTTCATACCGTCGTAATTTGCCTTGCCAAATAAGTACACCCTCCTCCTTGGTTTATAATGTCTTTCAACGTCTACAATAAATTTCGCATGCACTATTTGTATTATCTGAAATCATACGGTCAAATTATGCATCCTAATTTTAAAATTGAGGTTAATGAACAGGTTTGCTTCCTATTCTCGCTAATGGCAAGGTACCTTAATAAAAACTTTAGATGCTTTCAGGGATTTCTGATATTCTAAGTTTTCGCTACTGCCTGAGACCCGATTTCTTGTAGCTCCCGTTCGTCGATCATTCTCCGGTTTTAGTAAACTGCAGACTCTTTATGTTTATCTGAATCTGGTAGAAATGCTAAACATGTGATTGCATGAATATGTACGTACATATATAGGTTCATTTACATTACTGTATACAGATACCTTTACATTAAGAAAAACGTCTACCGCAAGTGAGATCGATAAAGAAGTGGTGCTGCTAAACTCCAAATATTCTGAACACATAGGTTTGAAAATTCTGATTTGACGTAAGTTGGCAGCCGTAAAAAAGTAACCAACGTAGTATGTGCAAAGTAATCAATTTCACGAAAGATGTTGGAAACGTTTGCTGTGAGTACCCCCTTATACATATCCCATATACACAGGCATTATGAAGATTAAAATTCAAGTCATCTCCTTAATTTCTATACCCCATTTCATATTTTATTTATTTATTTAACTCTAGAAACAGCATTAAAGCCTTTACATTGAGTTATATAAAATATAAATTATGAAAACAATTTATAATAATAGCAAAAATGATAAGAAACAGAATTTGAACAAGAGTAATTAAATTGAAAGAGCTCCTTAGCAACGTTGCCATGTTCATCGCAGCTTGCCGGCTCCTTCCTCGGAAGAAAACCGGAAGTATGTTCTTTGAACTTAAATACTAACGTTAAACATCCGATGACCTAGGCTGGAAAAAATATATTATGTGATTTATTATCTCTTGCACGTTCCCTTAGTTTTTTAACAATTTTTTTCGGGCCAAAATTGAAATAAAAATTTTTATGTGAAGGAAGGTCATCATACTCCCATAAGGACAATGCATTTCAACGTGAAAAACCTTCATTTTCAAATACATATATCTTCGTTAAATGGCCGATGACATATCAATATTTTTACACCATTCGATAGGGAAAGCGATGGACTATAATATATGTTAAAATCAGGGCAAGTTTTCGGGCATGCCTAAAATGATGGTTCCTCCTTAATGTGCACTATGTTTCATGTGCTCCAAACTAAGTATATATTGAGGTACTTAGCTCCATTTGTCACCTGACGATGACGTATCAACATTGAAACCCGGGTCGAAGTAAAAAAACTCTTATTTTGTGGAAAATTGCACGTGTATTACCTACTTCAGTATGTACAAATTCTATTCGCCAGTAGCAGCTTTAACGTTGCCTAGCTGGGTCCGTAGTTTTAGCTCTAAAATTGTGTCGTCCTAGGCTATCCCCTATTTCATAGTGTAGTGGTGTATTTAGTAGTGAGTGTTTAGTTAGTTAGTAAGTGAGTGTGTTAGTGTGTGAGTTTTCTGTGCCTGCTGTGGCTGTAGTCCCTGCCATCCCGCGAGCGTCTGCCGAGAGTGTGTGCCGATAGCGATAAGTAGAACTAAACCAGTATCTTTATTACTTTTATATACTGAGATAAATACAAATCTTCCACTATTGTTTAACATCGTTGTGGCTATTCCATAGTTAGCGTATTTACGTTTCTTATTTATATTTTATCATCACCATAGTTTTGTTTTTCTAAGTATTTCTCAGTTATAGAACCGTTCATTATAATCTATTGTTAACAATATATTTCTAGACTTCACTCGGCTTTAATTTAACTTTATTCGTTATAGCTACACTGCATTAGTTATTGTTTCATAATATCCGTGCTTCCGTACCGCTGTTTAATCTCCGTGATATTATATAGAGTTGTTCTCCTACAAGTGAATTTCTAATTTAATATTATCTTATTGTTATTTATTCATAGTCCTGTGTAGAACCGTATAATCCATCCTAACGTGTAAGGTGTAATTTGCACTTGTGTTATTATTCATAAACAGTTTATAATAACTCTGTAGTTTGCGTAACTTATTTTAACCTAGTAGATTCATATAGTTGATCTTTTTTATCGCTTATTGTTATTGAACTTAGTTGATAATAGTTTTTTTTTAGACATATTTATATTTCCTTGACTAGTGCTTAATCTAGTTCGTCTTTCGTTGATTTTTAGTAGTAGATATTTAATACATTTACTTTAGCTTTATACACATAAATTTTATTTATACATATATAGTTTATACTAACTCTGTAGTTTGCGTAACTTATTTTAACCTAGTAGATTCATATAGTTGATTTTTTTATCGCTTATTGTTATTGAAGTTAGTTGGTGATAGTTTTTTTAGATATATTTATATTTCCTTGACTAGTGCTTAATCTAGTTCGTCTTTTTCGTTGCTCCTTTAGTAGTAGATATTTAATACATTTACTTTAGCTTTATACACATAAAGTTTTATTTATACATTTATAGTTTATACTATCTCTGCAGTTTTGCGTAACTTATTTTTTAACCTAGTAGATTATACAGTTTTTTTTAATCGCTTATTGTCATTGAAATAATTCGGTAATAGTGTTTTTTTTTTATAGATATATTTATATTTCCTAGATTAGTGCTTAATTTAGCTCGTCTTTTTCGTTGCTTCTTTTAGTAGTAGATTTTTAATACATTTACTTTAGCTTTACTGTTGACACTTTTTGCTTCATCTCTTCGTAATCGCTGGTCTTGCGCATCCTACAGCCTACATTCCTCTCGTATACATTCCAGAGCTCCCCCCCCCCCCCCCCCGTGGTTCCCTTCCCAAACCTCAGCCTAACCAAGGTCAACCGTGACCCACCTCCCATCGCGACTCCCTACCGAGCGCTACCCTTGCAACCACTCACCCGTGTAGTTTTTCTACCTGTGTAGTTTACTCCTAGTCCCTGTCCCCTTTGGGTTAATTGTTTTCTGGTGATAATCTGTGGTCTGTATTTGCTTGCTTGCTCGTTTCTTCAAGAGCCTTGTTAGTTATTTATTAGTGTGTAGTAAATAGTAGATTCTTTTACCAGATAGCTCCGCTGCGAGTCTAAGGGAGAGAGATAGTTAGAGTTAGATTAGGATGACTCCCATTAGGTCAATTGTCAACCTCTTCCGTGACTCACCCGATAGCGAGCCCTTGCGGGCTCGAGTCGATGAGCTCGAGAAGACGGTGGATAGTCTTCGCTCTCTCGTGAAACGGCTGGTGACTACGTTGGAACGGTCGAGGGGGAGTGGGGGTCGGCCAAGGCCTTCCGCACGCGTTGGTGCGGGGGCGAGCCCTTACACTGGCGTGGGTTGGAGGGTTGAGGACGTTCCCCGCACACCCGAGCCTCTAGCGGAGCCTACCTCCGAATCCGGGGGAGAGTGGGAAGTGGTCCGTAGGAGGAGTCGTGGGGTCACACTACACAAACGGGGAAATGCAGAGGCAGAGGCTGAGCCTTTCCCCGTTAGTAATAGGTTCGATGGGCTGGCGGAGGTCGGCGCATCGAACGCTCCGCCTCGGAAGACTTCGCCGACTGGGAGTCGGGAGGGAAGGGAGGGAGTATTAGTGATAGGTAGCTCCAATGTCCGCCGAGTAGCGGACTCGATGCGTGCCAGGGCCCGTCGGGAAGGAGGTGGTGAATCCCGAGGGAAAGGTGACGAAGAACGGGTACGTTCCTGGTGTATACCAGGAGGTACGGTGCCCCAGGTGACGAAGGCGTTGAAAGCAACGGTCAGTGCCACTAACTGCTCCAAGCTGCACGTAGTCGCCCATGTCGGCACTAACGACGCCGCGAAACGGGGGTCCGAGGATGTAATGGATTCCGTAAGGGATCTATGCACCGAGTTCCACCGTGTTCGTGGAGGTCTGGGTATCGATATGAGGCTGACTATATGTAGCTTGGTACCTAGGACGGATCGGGGGTCGATGGTTTGGAGCCGAGTTTTAGGCATAAACCGGAGACTCCGTGAAGTCTGTGGGAGCGAGGGAGCTGAGTTTTTGGACCTCGGGCCGGAGCTGGAAACGTGTCGGGTGCCCCTGAATCGCTCGGGTGTCCACTACACGGACGAGGCATCGTCTAGGGTAGCGAGTAGGATACTGGAGCATACACGTAGGGTTTAGCTCAGGTGGTAGCCCAGAGTGCAGGTCAATCCGCGGGGGAAAAATCGTGCAAGAATTTGACAGAACATGCAGAGTAGTTTTAGAAGGTCAGAGAAAAACACATGGAGAGAACGAACATGATAATTCATCAAAGGTAAGAGGTAGACCAAATAGTTTGTCCGTCAAAAAATTATCGAGGAAAATTTTAGTTGGAAAGGAGCACCAAGAGAGAAACAGATTGGAAGAAAAAATTTCAGTGATAGTAGTGAATTGTCGTAGTATAAGAAATAAAGTAGCAGAATTTCACCACCTCATTAAGAGTACTAATGCAGATATAATCGTAGGTACAGAAAGCTGGCTTTCGAAGGACATATCAGATCATGAAGTATTTCCGAAGTGTTTTACAGTATACAGAAAGGATAGAGTAAGCAGAAACGGAGGAGGAGTTTTCATAGCTGTGAAGGACCCGTATGTCAGTAGAAGAGAACTTATTTCAGAGCGAAATGTAGAAAGTATTTGGTGTTCCGTTAAAAGTAAAAGTAGTAACGCAAAAAAGATATATGTAGGTGCATATTACAGGCCACCGGACGCAGACGTCAATTCTATAATAGAGCTAGAGTCAGAGATACGCACATTACTTTCTGGGAAGAATGATAGAGGAATAATAGTAGGCGGAGATTTCAATCTCCCCTCGATAGACTGGAATACGTGTAGTTTCATTGCAGGAGGTAAGGATAAGGAACATTGCGAATCACTGTTGAACACCTTTACGACACATTCTCTACAACAGCTAGTAACAGAGCCGACCAGGGGTAACAACATTCTAGACTTATTAGCAACAAATATACCCGAGAGAGTTCTAAATACAGTTACAGACACAGGAATTAGTGACCATAAAATAGTGCATGCGAAATTTATTGTAGGCGTTGAAAGACATTATAAACCAAGGAGGAGGGTGTACTTATTTGGCAAGGCAAATTACGACGGTATGAAAGAGGAATTAAGGGAAGCGTTTAATGTATTCAGCGAACAAAGCAAAGGATTAAATACAGAGGATTCGTGGAGAGAATTTCTTGAGGTCACCCGTAACGCAGTTCATAAATACATACCAAGTAAATATATTAGTGATAATACAGAGCCAAGGTGGTATAACGCGGAGGTTAGGAAATCACTAAAGCGACAAAGGGTATGCCACGCTAAGATGAAAAATGCCAGACGGGGTCTATCGGTAGAGGAAAAAAAATGAGCTAGTTCAAAACTATAAAAAATCGAGAGCATTAGCAAGGAAATCATGTCGGCAAGCGTTATCACATTTCAAGAGCAAGATGTTAGGAGAATATTTAGATAGCAATCCTAAAGCGTTTTGGTCATATGTGAGAGAGCTTCAGGGAAATAAGTCCACAGTGCACACACTTAAAAATGATAAAGGAATCAGAGTCACCAGCAGTGTAGAAAAAGCCAACACTTTAAACACCTTCTTCCAAAGTGTATTCAACTCATCGTCACAAAACGCAGTGGAACCACCGCCGAACACTTTCAGTGAGCAAATGCCCGAAATAAACATTTCATGTCGCGGAATAGAGCAGCAGTTAAA
Organism: Platycnemis pennipes; assembly: GCA_933228895.1. Lineage (NCBI taxonomy): Eukaryota > Metazoa > Arthropoda > Insecta > Odonata > Platycnemididae > Platycnemis > Platycnemis pennipes. Next base: position 47,909,075 of record OW121852.1, on the reverse strand, counting down.
AAGCATAAGTAAAAACAAAGCACCAGGTCCCGATCAAATTCCTTCCAGAGTTTATAAAACATTAGCTTCTGAAATAGCCCCCTATCTAGAAATAATATTCAATAAAACACTAAAGAACCACACAGTACCCAAGGATTGGAAAGTAGCTAACATTACACCTATATTTAAAAGCGGTGATAGGGAAGAACCTAGTAACTACAGACCCATTTCACTCACGTCAATCTCTTGTAAGATATTTGAGCACATAGTAGTCAGTTCGATCATGGGGCATTTGGATAGTCAGGGATTACTCATAAACAGCCAGCATGGGTTCCGGAAAGGTAGATCTTGCGAGACACAATTAGCTTTATTCGTACACGATATTTTAGTCCACGGCGAAAGCAGTACTGAAGTTGATGCGATATTTTTAGATTTTAAAAAGGCTTTCGATAAAGTTCCTCATGACAAATTAATCTTGAAGTTAGAGAGTTTTGGTATAAATAAAGACGTTGTATGTTGGGTAAAAGAATTCTTAAGTGGGCGAGAGCAGAGGGTTGTCATAGATGGTATCATGTCGGACACAATCGAAGTCACATCGGGAGTTCCCCAGGGTAGCGTAGTAGGTCCGCTTCTATTTCTTTTATACATAAACGATTTGGGTACCGTAGTTAGTAGTAACCTTAGACTTTTTGCAGACGATGCGGTGGTGTACAGGGGTATATCAACGAAGAGGACATGAAATCACTTAGCAAGGATTTAGATGCAATTGAAGAGTGGTGCGACAAATGGCAGTTAGAACTCAACCTTAAAAAGTGTGTAGCTATCAATTTTTGGAGGAGGAATAATTCGATAGAGCGATCCTATAGAATTAATAACACGAAGATCGAAAACGTTGAAACCGTAAGATATTTAGGTGTAACAATCACTAAAGATTTATCGTGGGGAAGACACATAAGGGAAATATGCGGCCGAGCGAAGAGAAAGCTAGGATTTATAAAAAGAGTACTTGGGAAATGTGATGAGAAGACAAAAGAGCGATGCTACTTTTCACTAGTTAGGCCCCACCTTGAGTATGCAGCCAGTGTATGGGATCCTAATGAATTAGGTTTGATGAGAGAACTAGACAGTGTGCAGCGTAGAGCAGCTAGGTTCGTCAAAAGGTGTTACGATAGGTTGAGTAGTGTATCAGAATTAATACAAGAATTAGGGTGGGAATCATTATCAGAGCGTAGATTAAAGTTCAGATTTAATCTATTGCAGAAATTTCAATCGGATAGCTTTACTGAAGATGTTAGGCACATATTGAAAACACCAGCGTATTATGCTAGATTCGACCAGATAAATAAGATTAGAGAGATAGATTGTCGTACAGATAGATTCAAAATGGCATTTTTCCCCCGTACTATAAGAGAACAGAATAGGCAGCATAGGAAAGGGATAGGTAGGGGAAATATTTTAGAGTATTCTGTAGTGCATGATGCATGTATTAACCCCTCAAATACTATAGATACTAACAATCTAGTTGCATGAGACCCTTTAGTTGCTTGCTTGCATGCTAGTAGTGAATGCTTGGTGACCTTCACCCCCTGCCACACACCCTCGCGGTGGCTTGCAGGGTATCGTGTAGATGTAGATAGATGTAGATGTACTCGATTTCGCGAGAATCCTCGGATTTTATTGGTATTGTAGAGTTTGCTATAGAAATTAAAATGTAGTTATTTCTTTTTTTAACAGGTACATGTTTTAACACTACTAACTCGCACGCTCTAGGAAATATAAGTTCATTATGTATCCATATAAATAACTTACTGATCAAAATCTATTTCATACCTTTGTATTAACTAAAAATTTAGTATCATTTATAGCCAAAATATCACGTGTCTCATAACCGCATGCTTAATATTTTCCTCAGAGTGGCAGCATTGTGACTCTAGGTTTTATGTCAGTATTGTTGAAACATGGTGGTATCTTTTTTGCCTACATGGTAATAAAGTGTTCTCTCTGAATGATAATGCATGCCTGGCGATGGTTCACCCCCTGTCACACACCCTTGCGGTGGGTTTCTTGGTATTATGTAGACGTAAACCTGGATGAGTATAGCTACAGAGTAATCTACAAGCCACTGTGAAACATTCACTGCCTATTATACTTAAAGAATAATAGCAGCTTTATTTTAGTCGAACTATAACGATTTAAAGAAGGTTTACAGAGCAATGCAGAAATGCATAAACGTGCTGTTAGTTGGGTTGCTAAAGAGATTTATACCGACATGCAACAGCCTAGGCTATCTATTGATAAACTTGCGTATGCATTAATAAATTATTCTCAGGTTTCAAGCCGAGTAAGCATTTTGGCTGCTAACGTTTCAATGGAACCCTCCTCCATTGTCCTCAGAGCAGGCACGTAGCCAGGGGTGGGGGGGCTTCTGGGGCTTCAGCCCCCCCGAAATTTTTACCCAATAATTTTGTTGTTCTGATTTTAACTGGGCATGATAATCCGGATTACACTGCGTATTATTGAAGTCTTGAAACGTGATCACTTGTTTGGTGCATGTGGGTGGATAATAATTGCTCTTTTTAATCTGATATGCATGTATAGGCGTTGAATTTCTGTTCTGGGGCCGGTCAAATTAACTGCTTCATAACAAGGTAACCAGTGAGAAGAGATAGTAATGGGCACTATGAAAAAAAATCTAAGTACTGAAAATTAAGGGAAGAGATTTGTAACATGTCGGCACCGAACGGGGCAAAACTGATTTGTTCCAAGTTACGTTACACCCGTTAGCCTACACTTAGCCCCCCCCGAAACAAATTTCTTGCTACGTACCTGCCTCAGAGCAATAAGATTTGCAGGACTTGAAACGTTAGCAAACAAAATTCTTACTCGGCTTGAAACCCGAGAATCAGTCATCAATATCATTCGCCGAGAAGGAACTACATCTAATATTGCGTATGCATAATCTAATACATCCACAGTTATTCAGTTCCCTAATAGCACGAAGGAAGATAGACATTTTAAATATGTCGGTTCCAATGCTGAGCATTCTCTTCGAGGTTGTTCGATTTGGTGTGGCAGCTGAAGTACGGGTTTCCCTATCCAACGACCCTGGTTCGAATCCCGGGAGTGATAGTTTTTTGTTTGCATACTGGCCCCTACTTGGGTGCCGAGTGAAGAGTATCATCTACATCTGCGTAATACCCTGCTAGCCACAGGGTGCGTGACAGTGGTTAAAAATCAAAAATTCAAATTCATCCACTCTGTGACATTACTATAATAAATACCTATACGGGAACTTATTTCTCAGACCTGCAATTATATATGTCTACGACGCAATTATAGACTACCGATCCTACTCAAATGGACAAACGAGTATTGAGGATTGCTTTTCAGCTAAAGTTTTCGGTTAAATTTTTCAGTTAAATACATCAAATTCATCGCACAAAAAATTTTCAGGGGCAAAAGGCTTCCTGGGCCGGGAATCAAACCACGGACCTTTGGCTCGCTCGGCCAATGAGCAGACCAGGATTCCTGATCCCAGAGGCAATTTGTAGAGAATCTATGGAATTTTAAACCTTTTCCCTTGACAAATGTCAGTGCACGTGCTTGAAGTTCATGACGTCACAAATAAAACCTTACAGTTCAGTACTCTACCCGTCGGGTGGGAAGTTAAACCGTGGACTACTTGGAGCCTTTCATCAGGAGCCGACGTTTCTCCACTCGCCCTCCGCTCCCTGAAAAAGTTCTACTCTACCCAATTACCCACCTATCCTAAATAGTTAAATTGAATTTAGTTACCGATCGCCTCCCCTGACAAAAAAAACAACTAGGGTCTTTTGCGGATAATTACATTGCGTGTATTCGGGGAAGGGAGAGTCTATGCCTGTTCGAGCTGGTGTGGTGACTAGAGCAGGAACTGCTTTTCCATCCAGATGGTCTAACTTTGAATCCTGGCCATAATATTTTCTATTGCATATGAATTTCTACTTGAAGTCGCACATCGTGCAATACTCCGTCCGTCGGATGGGACGTTAATTTCTGAACTCCTATTTTTCATTAAGGGTAATCTGATGCTGATTCCGGTTTTTGACCGACCTGTTCAACTCATTGCGACTTCTTTCTTCTCGCTCATGTTGTCGCCAGGCTAGAATTCCATTGATATTGATATAATGAAACATTTCACAAAAAAATCCCCAAGATTCCTCAACGATATCACAATTTTTAACACAAAAATCGGGTTTATTCACAATTGTTGTCACAGATGTATATCGACGGATCCCATGAGGGAGAAATGAAAGACACCTCACGGCAAGTGACATCACGCCGCCCTCCAGAGATAAACTAATTTTACCACGCGCGCCAAGAGTCGATTTACTGCCAAGTTTCTTAGATGGAAATGGCACCATAATTAATCGTCAGGCTTTAGTCCAGCTTGACGCGACAAGTTGTCTCCGGAATATGAACCCGACCCCTCCAGTTAATAGCTGAACTCTCTACCTACTACTCTGCTACCGCGTAAATTTGCGGAATAACCAATTTTACAGGGTTAGAATATTCTTTACCTGGAGCTTATTGAGGAAAGGGATCTGTAAAGCAGAGCGAAAATGGTACGTATGCCGTTGTGTGTACATGGAGGAATCCACAAAAATGATAGTCATCAAATAAAAAGAGACGTTTCAGGCGTTATATGGTGGAATAACATAATTAAATGAGTTTGGCAATTTTCCACAAAAAAAAAATAAATCTTTACTTCGACCGGTTTCGATGTGATACATCATCATCAGGTGATGATGTATCACATCGAAACCGGTCGAAGTAAAGATTTATTTTTTTTTTGTGGAAAATTGCCAAACTCATTTAATTAATGATAGTCATCTTTGGTAAATGTCATCGTTTTACTTCGAAGAGGACAATTTGGACAAAGAGGGAGTTTTTTGTTTCCCATTATTATTCGACTTTGATCTTTTGTCCGCGGTGAATGTAAGTAAAAAGAAAAACAATCATCTTGAGATGTGCCTTTAAATGACTTGAATAAAAGGTAGATTTAATATTTTAGTATCAGGCATAGTTATCAGCAAATCGTTTATCCATTACGATTATGGTACACAACGGTGATACATGTATACACTTATGCACAAAAAAATTCATTCGGTGATCAAAATTTACGATTAGCACTCACTTGAAAGGCAGTGAAAAGCCACTAAAACGATACCGACGCCGCAATTTATTCAATCCACTGACAAGATTATTATTAGAATAATTAAGTTCGTTGCTCTCGTTAAACACGTCTAGACACATTTTATCTCGGTCTGAAGAGCATTTAGGTACAGGACAGGCTTAAACCACCGATGAGAGCCGTTGCCAGTGATGCAGAAGTATATAGAAACATGTGGCGATACTCCGCCACAACTGCCGCGTTGACTAGGGGGATCGTTAATCATATATTGCTCGTTAATCATATATTGCTGGCTCCGACTTATTATGGTAGGCTCGATAATTCTAATAAAATTAAGGAGATAGATTGCAGGACGGACAGGTTTAAAATGTCATTTTTTCCGCGTTAAACATCGCGTAAATCGGTAATAATTGTAGAGGTAATATTCAGAGTAGGTCGATAGTTTTTTTTTAATTGTTCTATTACCTGCATGTTCAAATCAACGTGTGACTTGCATGCAATGCCTTTTTTTGCATGTATGAGTATCTATGAAATTGGTGTCGGGTTTCAAGGCATGCATGGTATTCATGGGTGTGTCCTACATGATTGGGATTTGGTAGTTTTTCTTCTTTTTTCCCCAATTACTTTTAAAGGTGTAGTGCTTGCTTTGTGGTGCTCATTTTTGTTTGTTGTGTCATTGTTCCTGGTGTGGATGCACCCCCTGCCACACACCCTCGAAGTGGCTTGCAGGGTATGTCGTAGATATATAGATATAGTTATCCGCTCTCGTCTCCCGTGCGGGAGTCCCGTGTTCAGGTCTCGGTGCCGGAAAGAATTTTAAGCTTTTTCTTGGACAATTCTAGATTGGTCTCTTGAGTTCTGGTGTGACCTTCTAGACGATTCTTTCGTCTTCGCCTCCTACCATTCACGGGAGTCTTGTACGAAGATTTCTCCAATAAACATCTATTCACAAGAATAAAACGACACGTCGCGACGTTTCATTCCGCGCTGCCGACGCTACAAACGTAAATATTCATCTAATTATTTTATACGGCGGAAAAAGTGAACGACTTTGCTATCACACAGCGGTTGTGATGCTCACGACAGGAAAATGATTACAACATAATGTTTTTATATGAGTGCGCTACTGGCTTAACGAACATGTCCAGTTTAATAAGCTAAGACGTAATGGCGCCAGGAATCGTCCAGGGGACTGATTGAACACTGAAGACAGGCTTACACCGCATTAGATGCGCTCACGTACACAATGTTCGTTGCTTTATTTTCTCTCATTGGCTGCTCCGACCTTCCATCTCTCGCAATCGCTTGCGTCCTCACCGATGAGACATCCGTCCCGCTACGCACCGCTCAAGTTTCATTTCAATAAGGAATGACAGCGGAGAGACGCTCCGGTGATCTTTAAAGCATTCGCTCCTCCGCGACTCCCAGGGCTATCTATGTCCACGTCTCCCCACGGACAACCAGCCCGCAACGGATTCTTCCGAGGAAGCTGCTTGCGCTCGCATTCATCAAACGCAGAGTAGTATTTTAATGCAGAGCCACCGTCGGCAATGTCAGAACACTTTCCACCAAATATCTACGAGCCTGCATTTCATGCACGCTCGTAGATATTTGGTGGAAAGTGATCCTCATCATGAGCGTTGCTTCGCCAACGCTTTAAAACATGGGGTGGTATGCTTATTTATGATTCAGCAGCTACTATCTAAGGGAACCTATTTAAATTAAATTAATGTACGCGTAGCGTAACCATTTCTCTATGTTTAAAAGTGCGAGATGTACATTTAATCCGGAAGTTGAAAACATAAATAATTTTTTTATTACAAAAATCTGTATCGGAAATCCATTGAGTTTCCAAAACATATTTTTTTCAACAAACTTCCATGTTATAAGTATGTCGGAGATGGCTTCGTAGAGTTGTCTTAAAAATAAATATCTTCCCGTCAGAATTTTTAATTAGATAGTTCGACAGCACAGTCATCGCACACGGAATCCTGATTTATCCGCAGTTTCCTTACAGCTCCGTGTATAGAAATCCCAAATCGTCTACTCGACTTCAATTTCTTCTTCGAGCCTTTTCTTGTCGAGATTACTTCAATATATTATTGAACTGCTTCAAATATTCCTCTCCACTATTCATTTTATCATCGGATTCAAAAATTCTCGATTCATGCACTATGTAGTATACAATCTTGCGCCACATTCGACGGAATGGCCCATCACCAACCATTCTATACATCAACATAATATCCTGAAAGTCACCATAAAGATGCGTGGCAGGGGAGACTATATATTCTATAGGATGACATACACATTTCCACTAAATCATACTCCACACCATTGTTAGCATTTATCATCAAAATGACTCCAGATTGTCTCACTTAACGGCTTACTTAAGTTCTTATTATATTGTATTAGAAGGGCCTGTGCTTCTAAACTTTCCTCGTTCCTGTACTTATATAAAAAGAGTTAAAAATATTTTGCGAATCCCAACTTACTATGGTAGACTGGACCATTATTACAAAATTAGAGAAATTCTTTGCCGAACTGACAGGTTCTAAATGTCTTTTTTTCCTCGCACAATCAGAGATATGAATAGCGGTAAATATATCCAATACGAGTGAATCATTGTATAGCATAGGTAGCTGCATGTTGGTATAAGGACTTAAAGCTAACCCAACTAACAGCATGTTTTTGCATGCATGCTTTGATATTTTTATCTTTTTTTAAATGGTGTAGTTTTGAACAGTACCTATGTAAATACTAATCCTTTTTTATGCATGATATGTAGTGCATGTTTGGTGAGAATTCACCCCCTATCACACTACTTTATGGTGGCTTGCAGGGTATTATGTAGATGTAGATGTATTACTTATTCTCTTCATAAGTTTGCTTGGCTTTGCATGGCTTCCATTTCCTTCCACCTAGAGATTACTTAGCGGTTTCTTTTAGCTCACTTTTAATATTTTCACCATACCTTTACCATATCATTTAGGTTAAACCTTTTAAGTAAATTCGAAATCGATTTGTTCACAGATGACGTTAGATATATACTAAGAACTCCTGCGTATTATTCTAGGTTAGATCAGATTAACAAGATTAGAGAGATGTATTGTCGTACCGATTGATTTAAAATGTATTTTTTCCCGCGTACCATAAGAGAGCACAATAGGCAGCGTAGCAAAGGGATAGGTAGGTGAAATATAGTCAAGTATTCTGCAGTACATGATGCATGTTATAAAAACCAATAATCCCTTTCTTATTGTGTAGATACTGACCATCTAGCTGCATGTGACCTTATTATCTAGCATGTCTCCATTAAATATCCTAGTTGCATGTCAATAGTGCATGTTTGGTGATCTTCACCCCCTGCCACACACCCTCGTGCTGGTTCCCAGGGTATTACGTAGACGTACCTCTTCCACTGAAGATACTAAGTCCATTCTCTCCGATTCCCAATGAATATACAGTCTATATTAATGCTCCAGCTATTTTTATAATCGCTATACATGGTTCACAATTCTACAGTTCATTTAATTTCTGCACATGGATATATTTGCCGTTCCACACCTCATTCCATGGTTTTTGCTTCGCGTTACAACAGTCTGTACTAAATCATCTTCTTTCTTCATTGCAGTTGTATACATATTTTCCACCGATAATTTTCGTAGCGTTCAGAATTTCAGGATTTCTCCACTCTCTTTCGTTTCTCCAATCGGTAATTTTTCCACGTTGACCTTCTTCGACAAACACGCTCTAATCTCCCATAAGGATGAAATTTTCTATCCTTCCTACTCATCATATTATTTCTCAGTTATAAATTGCTCTCTTTATATGCCTAAGAGTGCTATGAATGTTCACTGAATGTAAATCTATAAGAATGAAAGATAGTAAATATATCGGAGAACACCCGTGAAGGTAGTGCAATTTATATACTGTATTCGTATAGCGTAACATCTACATCTACATCTACATCTACACGATACCCTGCAAGCCACCGCGAGGGTGTGTGGCAGGGGGTGAAGGTCACCAAGCATTCACTACTAGCATGCAAGCAAGCAACTAAAGGGTCTCATGCAACTAGATTGTTAGTATCTATAGTATTTGAGGGGTTAATACATGCATCATGCACTACAGAATACTCTAAAATATTTCCCCTACCTATCCCTTTCCTATGCTGCCTATTCTGTTCTCTTATAGTACGGGGGAAAAATGCCATTTTGAATCTATCTGTACGACAATCTATCTCTCTAATCTTATTTATCTGGTCGAATCTAGCATAATACGCTGGTGTTTTTAATATGTGCCTAACATCTTCAGTAAAGCTATCCGATTGAAATTTCTGCAATAGATTAAATCTGAACTTTAATCTACGCTCTGATAATGATTCCCACCCTAATTCTTGTATTAATTCTGATACACTACTCAACCTATCGTAAAACCTTTTGACGAACCTAGCTGCTCTACGCTGCACACTGTCTAGTTCTCTCATCAAACCTAATTCATTAGGATCCCATACACTGGCTGCATACTCAAGGTGGGGCCTAACTAGTGAAAAGTAGCATCGCTCTTTTGTCTTCTCATCACATTTCCCAAGTACTCTTTTTATAAATCCTAGCTTTCTCTTCGCTCGGCCGCATATTTCCCTTATGTGTCTTCCCCACGATAAATCTTTAGTGATTGTTACACCTAAATATCTTACGGTTTCAACGTTTTCGATCTTCGTGTTATTAATTCTATAGGATCGCTCTATCGAATTATTCCTCCTCCAAAAATTGATAGCTACACACTTTTTAAGGTTGAGTTCTAACTGCCATTTGTCGCACCACTCTTCAATTGCATCTAAATCCTTGCTAAGTGATTTCATGTCCTCTTCGTTTGATATACCCCTGTACACCACCGCATCGTCTGCAAAAAGTCTAAGGTTACTACTAACTACGGTACCCAAATCGTTTATGTATAAAAGAAATAGAAGCGGACCTACTACGCTACCCTGGGGAACTCCCGATGTGACTTCGATTGTGTCCGACATGATACCATCTATGACAACCCTCTGCTCTCGCCCACTTAAGAATTCTTTTACCCAACATACAACGTCTTTATTTATACCAAAACTCTCTAACTTCAAGATTAATTTGTCATGAGGAACTTTATCGAAAGCCTTTTTAAAATCTAAAAATATCGCATCAACTTCAGTACTGCTTTCGCCGTGGACTAAAATATCGTGTACGAATAAAGCTAATTGTGTCTCGCAAGATCTACCTTTCCGGAACCCATGCTGGCTGTTTATGAGTAATCCCTGACTATCCAAATGCCCCATGATCGAACTGACTACTATGTGCTCAAATATCTTACAAGAGATTGACGTGAGTGAAATGGGTCTGTAGTTACTAGGTTCTTCCCTATCACCGCTTTTAAATATAGGTGTAATGTTAGCTACTTTCCAATCCTTGGGTACTGTGTGGTTCTTTAGTGTTTTATTGAATATTATTTCTAGATAGGGGGCTATTTCAGAAGCTAATGTTTTATAAACTCTGGAAGGAATTTGATCGGGACCTGGTGCTTTGTTTTTACTTATGCTTTTTAACTGCTGCTCTATTCCGCGACATGAAATTTTTATTTCGGGCATTTGCTCACTGAAAGTGTTCGGCGGTGGTTCCACTGCGTTTTGTGACGATGAGTTGAATACACTTTGGAAGAAGGTGTTTAAAGTGTTGGCTTTTTCTACACTGCTGGTGACTCTGATTCCTTTATCATTTTTAAGTGTGTGCACTGTGGACTTATTTCCCTGAAGCTCTCTCACATATGACCAAAACGCTTTAGGATTGCTATCTAAATATTCTCCTAACATCTTGCTCTTGAAATGTGATAACGCTTGCCGACATGATTTCCTTGCTAATGCTCTCGATTTTTTATAGTTTTGAACTAGCTCATTTTTTTCCTCTACCGATAGACCCCGTCTGGCATTTTTCATCTTAGCGTGGCATACCCTTTGTCGCTTTAGTGATTTCCTAACCTCCGCGTTATACCACCTTGGCTCTGTATTATCACTAATATATTTACTTGGTATGTATTTATGAACTGCGTTACGGGTGACCTCAAGAAATTCTCTCCACGAATCCTCTGTATTTAATCCTTTGCTTTGTTCGCTGAATACATTAAACGCTTCCCTTAATTCCTCTTTCATACCGTCGTAATTTGCCTTGCCAAATAAGTACACCCTCCTCCTTGGTTTATAATGTCTTTCAACGCCTACAATAAATTTCGCATGCACTATTTTATGGTCACTAATTCCTGTGTCTGTAACTGTATTTAGAACTCTCTCGGGTATATTTGTTGCTAATAAGTCTAGAATGTTGTTACCCCTGGTCGGCTCTGTTACTAGCTGTTGTAGAGAATGTGTCGTAAAGGTGTTCAACAGTGATTCGCAATGTTCCTTATCCTTACCTCCTGCAATGAAACTACACGTATTCCAGTCTATCGAGGGGAGATTGAAATCTCCGCCTACTATTATTCCTCTATCATTCTTCCCAGAAAGTAATGTGCGTATCTCTGACTCTAGCTCTATTATAGAATTGACGTCTGCGTCCGGTGGCCTGTAATATGCACCTACATATATCTTTTTTGCGTTACTACTTTTACTTTTAACGGAACACCAAATACTTTCTACATTTCGCTCTGAAATAAGTTCTCTTCTACTGACATACGGGTCCTTCACAGCTATGAAAACTCCTCCTCCGTTTCTGCTTACTCTATCCTTTCTGTATACTGTAAAACACTTCGGAAATACTTCATGATCTGATATGTCCTTCGAAAGCCAGCTTTCTGTACCTACGATTATATCTGCATTAGTACTCTTAATGAGGTGGTGAAATTCTGCTACTTTATTTCTTATACTACGACAATTCACTACTATCACTGAAATTTTTTCTTCCAATCTGTTTCTCTCTTGGTGCTCCTTTCCAACTAAAATTTTCCTCGATAATTTTTTGACGGACAAACTATTTGGTCTACCTCTTACCTTTGATGAATTATCATGTTCGTTCTCTCCATGTGTTTTTCTCTGACCTTCTAAAACTACTCTGCATGTTCTGTCAAATTCTTGCACGATTTTTCCCCCGCGGATTGACCTGCACTCTGGGCTACCACCTGAGCTAAACCCTACGTGTATGCTCCAGTATCCTACTCGCTACCCTAGACGATGCCTCGTCCGTGTAGTGGACACCCGAGCGATTCAGGGGCACCCGACACGTTTCCAGCTCCGGCCCGAGGTCCAAAAACTCAGCTCCCTCGCTCCCACAGACTTCACGGAGTCTCCGGTTTATGCCTAAAACTCGGCTCCAAACCATCGACCCCCGATCCGTCCTAGGTACCAAGCTACATATAGTCAGCCTCATATCGATACCCAGACCTCCACGAACACGGTGGAACTCGGTGCATAGATCCCTTACGGAATCCATTACATCCTCGGACCCCCGTTTCGCGGCGTCGTTAGTGCCGACATGGGCGACTACGTGCAGCTTGGAGCAGTTAGTGGCACTGACCGTTGCTTTCAACGCCTTCGTCACCTGGGGCACCGTACCTCCTGGTATACACCAGGAACGTACCCGTTCTTCGTCACCTTTCCCTCGGGATTCACCACCTCCTTCCCGACGGGCCCTGGCACGCATCGAGTCCGCTACTCGGCGGACATTGGAGCTACCTATCACTAATACTCCCTCCCTTCCCTCCCGACTCCCAGTCGGCGAAGTCTCCGGAGGCGGAGCGTTCGATGCGCCGACCTCCGCCAGCCCATCGAACCTATTACTAACGGGGAAAGGCTCAGCCTCTGCCTCTGCATTTCCCCGTTTGTGTAGTGTGACCCCACGACTCCTCCTACGGACCACTTCCCACTCTCCCCCGGATTCGGAGGTAGGCTCCGCTAGAGGCTCGGGTGTGCGGGGAACGTCCTCAACCCTCCAACCCACGCCATTGCAAGGGCTCGCCCCCGCACCAACGCGTGCGGAAGGCCTTGGCCGACCCCCACTCCCCCTCGACCGTTCCAACGTAGTCACCAGCCGTTTCACGAGAGAGCGAAGACTATCAACCGTCTTCTCGAGCTCATCGACTCGAGCCCGCAAGGGCTCGCTATCGGGTGAGTCACGGAAGAGGTTGACAATTGACCTAATGGGAGTCATCCTAATCTAACTCTAACTATCTCTCTCCCTTAGACTCGCTATTTACTACACACTAATGAATAACTAACAAGCCTCTTGAAGAAACGAGCAAGCAAGCAAATACAGACCACAGATTATCACCAGAAGACAATTAACCCAAAGGATCCAATCCATCCAATCCATCCAATCAATCCTAGGATTGAAATACTGATAATGATGACGTAACATGGTGCTGGAGGAGAATGTTGATGATTTAATGGACAGATAAAGTCAGGAACGAAGAGGTGTACAGATGAGCAGATGAAGAAATCACAATATGGAAAACCCTACGGCAAAGAAGAACCAGATGGATTGGACATACCTTGAGGCACAATGAATTAGTTAGAAATAAGTTAGAAGGGAAGATTGAAGGGAAGGTCCCGCGAGGGAGTCCAAGGGACAAATATATAGGGCAAATAAAGGACGTGAACGAGAAAACATACCAGGGCGTGAGGGAATTAACACTGAATAGGGCAGAATGAAGGGCTGCAGTAAACCAATCCTAGGATTGAAATACTGATAATGATGACGTAAAGCGTGTACGGAGAATGGTGATTTGCTTGTCGTCATTCCGCTCTACGTCGTAGTTATCTGTAACCCAACATTGCAAAACAGTAGTGACTCCGTGTACTAGAATAACACCCATAAAATAAACTTGAATTTGACGGCCTTTTTCAGACAGCTCTGAGTATTAGGGTCATATTCATAATCTCAACCAGTCTTGCTTCTAATACTTACGCCCGGGAATCTCTACTTCGAGTCAAACTGGAGTGCATATTTACCCTTCAAAGTTGGCACTACTTCTTTGCGCCACGCTGTACACCGCTTAGAACCATATTTAAGAGAATATTTATGCCCTTTTGAACTCGTAGAAGAGATTTTACGACATGAGCAGTGGAAGTGAGATTGTAGTTTAAATTATGAATATGTCCCAAAGTGTCAATTGCAAGTAATATTTAATTAGCTGGGCTTACAAATTCATAGCCCAAGAGGAAACGTGATATAATTCTCCGACCAAGACATTAATGATCCTTACTTAACGTGACACTCTTGGTAAATGACAATGGAAAGGAGCGTTTACGCACACGAAAGAAATGTTTAAATTAAGATTTAATTTTCTAGTTCAGTCTCAAGTATTTTTTTCGCTCCCAAGCCCCCCACTTCCCGGATTCAACTCCATGGAAGGACACCTAGTAAGGTCATCGTCACTGAAGCGTTCACGGTAAGTACGTTTGCTGTCAACTGGAGCACCAAGTATTCCGTGAGGCCACTTTTGACACATTTCACTGCCGCCCCGAATTGCATTCCAAGTGTCGGAAACGTCGAACAAAGGCGCGTGAGACGCTTGTCCAACCAGGAACCGTTAAATGCTCGGGCTTCTCAAATAACAAGGAAATCTGGTCGAGACACATTTTTGTCTGCGGTTAAACAAAGAAGCCGTTCAGAGCTACGGTCCACGACTCTTTCTTTTTCCTCGACAACCAACTAGCATGTTTTTTGTAACATCTCTAACGAAGATCTAGTGCGCTTAAATAAATTATAACGAAGTAAAAACTTTCTTGAGGTTTATGGTCAATTATGCCAATCCATATCTTGTTATCAAGGATATCTTGGACTGATATAATTAACTAAAAACCTCAAGAGCATTTTATACTACATGATAATTAACGTGGTGAACAACTACACTGATGTTATTATAACTACATTTACGGTAAGCAACAACTTATCACAGTCCCGCTCCACATAGAAAGCAAAATGCAAAATTTGTTATAAGTATTGTTCAAAGGATGGCGCATGGTTGTAATATTACCTCCACCATAAAACCAAAGGCAAACATACCAAAATCTCAAGATAATGGCAACATCCGAAAAATCTAATGAGGTAGACGGAACTTTCCCTTAAAAATGAAATAATTTTGGCTCTTTTCCAAAAATAAAATAAAAAAAGCCTTAGAATGTTATTTTAGTTTTGAAGTTTCAATTTGCGTAAGGTGATGATATTTTGAGTTATTATCGTATAAACGTATTTTCATGTATTTGACAAAAATAGTCTAAAGAATTACTCCTAGAACAGATAAAGTAGGCAAAGATACATGTACCTGATGGCTGTAAGGACGGAGAATATAAATACACGCTTGGAACTGACTCTTAGATTAATAAACAATGAGAAACATGAAATAAATTACTTCTTACAGACTTATTCCCACAGCTTATTCCTTAATTGTATATGTCTAAACATCTACAATTAAGGCCCCCTGCAAGTGCTATTGCAAAATTTTACATATTTTACAGAAAATTTCCAATTATTTTCACTCGATGATTTTTCAAGGGCTATTACATTACGGAAAATCCGCTATAGTCTCGAGGGACTTACTCCATTGCATTCGAAAGAAAAAAAGAAACATCTTTATATAACTTCAGATCAACCGATCCCGAGCAAATTTCTCCCCTCTACCTCAAAAAGAAAGCGCTTAAGTTATGTGGAACGCATTGTGTGAATTGTGAGTGGCGAAAAAGTGGCGGAGAAATGATATTAATATTTGGATCCGGGAAATCACCGATTACACTAGGACGTTTGGAACTTAAAATCCGCCAACAAACCCAACTCCTAAACCACAAGAAAACTAATACAACTTGTTTTTGAGCAAAAGAGGATTCTGAGGAAAAACAACGACTCAATCTGGATCAAACGCATCACGGAGAAGATCACTTCATTTCACATCGAATATTAAGCATATAATCCCTTTCCCTATATCAGCAAGTCAGACAATATGGGAGCGGGTGAATTACAAAAATACATGGTTACGGAATCATTACTCCTGCGTACTCTACATCTTCATCACCACTCATCAATCCTAGCATTGGTTTTTGTGGCAACTCTCCACTCAATTCTTTTATCGGCTAACCACTTCATATTTGATGTCTTTCCTCTTACACTACTGCTCCACTACTTATTCAATGTAATCATCCACACAATACCCTGCAAGCCACCATAAAGGTGTGTGGCAGCGGAAAATACGAGCACTTCCTTTCCTATTCTTTCCCTTCACGTTTACCTCTACGACTGTCCTCATCAGACTATCTACGGATATGGTCTTCCTTTTCAAATTTTCTTCAGAATTTTATTTTATCCCACACTTCTTAGATCTTTCTTTGTTGTTCTCTTTAGCCATTTTATCTTCGTCATTCGTTGTAGCACCATAATTAGAATGCTTCTAGCCTTGAATTTTCTGCTGCTGTTACCGTTCATGCATCACTGTCATAAAGCGTGCTTCAGGAGTATGTTCAAATGAACTGTTTTATAACTTCGAAGCTTGTATTTCCATCCTTATCATTCTTCTGTAATACCAAATTTCAAATGCTCCCCGAGTTGACTTTTCTGCGGTAGACATTTATTGTCGATAATAAGGATTAGGTTCCCTTTCAAAGTGCACAATCATGTTGGCATAGTTGTTACACTGGCGTTTCTTGTACACCAAGAGAAGGCCTGAGTTTGATTTCAAGTATTGGCCGATTATATTTTCCCGTTTACTTTTTAAATTTTTCATAAAACTTCTCTTTTCTCCTGCTCTTCATGGGCGTCTTCGTTCATCACCCGAAAGAAATCGATACACGGCCAAAATACACGGACAGAAACGCTGAAAGAGCTAAACGTATTTCTCTATCCAACCGTTTCCTTTCGTAAATCTCTCACCCACTCCTTTCCATTTTAAATATCCTCGCTACACGCCCCTGCGGTCGCTCGCATCATAATGCGCAAATGCAGATGAAGAGCGAACATCATCAATTCAGCTACCAGCAAGTAAAGACGGACGATCGCCTCAAACTCTGAAAAAGAACAAGTCTCTTTTTTCGGAGTATCGGCTAGCCATCGCTCACCCGGCCGGCACCACCTCTCTCCTCGCGAATAGGAGGACAGTCTAGCAGCCTCGGCCACCTTCGTTAGGCATTATACAGGCATACGATCGTCAGGAGAGTAGCGGCCATTTAAAAACCCCTTCCGAGATCCACACTGCTGTTTTCTTTTTCCCCCCACGAGTGGACCGTTATGGCCGCGTATGCCGATGGCGACCGAGGAGGACTCTTGACCCCGCGGCGATATGGAGATCACGTACGTAGGAGGACGTGTGCAAACTGGAGGGGCACGGGGGAATGGTGAGACAAGGGTGGGCACATGAGGGGTTCCGGGTGTCTGGGCGGTGGGGGGAGGAGAAGAAGTGTGCACGGAACGGAGAGAGGGTAGGGGGTGAAGAGGTACGGGGTCGCGACCTCCACCGTGACATTCTCCACCCACCCCCTCCTTTTGTCTCCTCCAAATCTCGTCGGGCAGGGGGGGGGGGGCAGGAGGAGGAAGAGGGAGGGCTTTTCCAACACGCTCAAGCGGGACTGTACGGTTCGATTAGCTTTTGGGCAGTTAACCGGAGCTGAGTTCGCCTCATCGCAACCGAGTACCCATTCCGACTGCCCTCCTTTCCTCTCAGTAAGCAGCGTTACCTTCTCTCCGCAAGACAAATATCGACCGTCGGACAAGAGGTCAATATACACATATTCCACCTTCAAATAAAATTTTTTTATAGTTTTCTACCGGCTATGGTAGGTTTTGACGAAGTTCCCTCGTAGCAGTAGTCCTATGTTTCAGTTGCTCCGACGACTAAGGTTTTAAAACTTAGTGACTGTGTACTCATTTTTTGGAATTTGTCCATAGTAATATTGAGATAGAAAATAGTAAATCCACTGGTTTATTGTCGAACAAAGATCTTTTTGACCCCAATCGGAAGAGCGGACTCAGTTTCAGTTGTTTTACACACGGAAAACCCACGACCTATTCAAATTGCCCCTAATCCCTTTCCCACATTTCACCCTCACATTCCTTCCCTCTCCCCTCCCCTGCCTGTTCCGTAACTTTATATAAAGGCACTCAGCGAAAAATATTCTATTATGTACTACCTGATGATGGTCTAACGGCTAAAACCGGTAGTGCCGACAATAAAGCAGTGGAATTCACAATTTTCTATCTCTTTATGACTACGGTTTTATCGCACCTTCCAACCAAATATCTGAACCCAAGGTCAAACACAACACCCACGCGGATTCGAACCCGGAACCTTTGGTTTGCTAGGCCAGTGGAGACCGTCTTCCCTAAAACGGCCAGCGGAGTGTTTCCAATCAACAAATTCACTCATCAATTGGCTTGATTCAATAGCTATTTCTTTCTTCAAGTCGTCATACTTCGCATTCCTTTCCAAACATTCCATTTATAATGCCATTTCTCTTTCTTCCTCACCCTCGCTTCTCCACAATTTTGAACTTAATTAAGACTCAGCATTCCATTGTCACTAAATACTTTTCCATCCACCTACTCTGCCCCCTCGTAATTTTTTCCAGCAATCCACTATCCTTCCAGACTATGACTACTATTTTCACGTACGAGAAATAATGGGTCAAGCTAATCGTAAACTGGGTTTCATCAAAAGAGGAATGGGTAAATGTGACGATCATGTACGAGAAATCAGCTACTTTTCCCTTGCTAGACCTCATTTGGAATATGCTGCCAGTGTATGGGATCCCTACGAAATCGGTCTAAATAATGAACTTGAACGAGTGGAGCGAAGATCGGCAAGATTTGTAAAGGGACGATACGATAATTATATTAGCGTAACCAGTCTATTAAATGAATTGAAATGGGAATCATTGTCAGATCGCAGGTTGAAATTTAGACTTAATCTCTTAAATAAATTTCAAGATAATGTTTTCAATGATGACGATAAAAATATTTTGCGAACATCAACTTACTATGGTAGACTAGACCATAATCACAAAATTAAAGAAATTGATTGCCGAACTGACAGATTCAAAATGTCCTTTTTTCCTCGCACAATTAGGGAAATGAATAGCGGTAAATATGTCCAATGCGAGTGAATCAATCCATAGCATAGGTATGTTGCATAGCATAGCATGTTGGTATGAGGACTTGAAGGTAACTCAACTAACAGCACGTTTTTGCATGCTTACTTTGCTATTTTTATCTTTTTAAATAGTGAAGTTTAGACTAATATCTTAATACTAATCCTTTTAAATGCATTATATGCAGTGCATGTTTGGTAAGAATTCACCCCCTGCCACACACCTTTATGGTGGCTTGCAGGGTATTATGTAGATGTATGATCAACACCTCTTCATTCGTCTGCCCTTCCATCCGTCATCATTTTTCCATTCCTCTCCACATCCACATTTCTAAGGCTTCCTATCTTTTCTCATCATCGTTCCCGGTCTCAGATTCATATAAAGCCAAATTTCATATTTCTTCGCTCTCCACTAACATTCCTTTACATCATTCCACAAGGTTCTCGTCATAATTTTCTTCTGTTGGTAAACGCTTACTTAACCAAAGGATGAAAGCGCTTGAAAAGTTATGCTGCAGCATGACCAAATTAGGACAGTGCATACGGAAAGGGCGTCCTACGAAAAGAAGAATCTAATCACAGTTAGAATTACAAGCTTGGTAGTGAGAAAAACTGTATTACAACGTAAATATGTAGCATTTTTCTTAACGATGAGGAATGGACGATTAAATGGGGAGAAAATACAGGACAGGAAACATTTGAAATTCGTTGTTGCATAAAAATGATGAAGATAATATAACTAGATCGAATAACAAACGAAGACAAAGTGCTGATAAAAAGATAAGTAAAATGAGAACTAAAAAGGATTATGCCAAAATAACAATCAATTACAGCTGGAAATACAAGCGTGGACGTAGGAAAAGACTTCTTTAGGACATTAATCAGGAGCATGCTTCTTTAAGGCAGCAAGGCATGGACGTTAAGAGCAGCAGAGAGGTCAAGGCTGGAAGCATTAGAAATGTGGTGCTACAGAAGAATGATGAAGATGAAATGGATAGACCGAGTGGCAAACGAAGATCTCCTAAAAAGAGTGGGAAAAAGTGAAATGTGCTGAAAACTTTGAGAAGACGACGGGACAACCTAATCGGCCATATCTTGAGAATGGTGGCCTGATGAAGACCATCGTCAAGGAAAAAATGAACGGGTAGAATGAGAAAGGAAGGTCTCGGATCATAATTATGGAATAAGTTGTAAAAGGAAATAATTATGCAAATATTAAGATGTTAACGGACAGAAGAAGCAAGAGGAGATATGTAAAACCTCAGGATATGAAAAATAAGAAAAGGAACTTGTGCTATTGCACAACTTTACTACTGTAGTTAAATTATAACATCAATCATGACTTTATCACTTAATTGCCATTATTAAGGTGCCTACGTATAAAATCATGGTAAACGTAATAATAAATACAGTTTGAAAATATTACAAGTTCCTTTTCTTATTATTCATCATGAATATAAAATATTTATTCCACGTGACTTTATCATAATAATAATATCAAAAAAATTTGTCAGAAGTGGGATTCGAACCCACGCCCTCATACGAGGACCAGAATTCCCAAGCACTTACAAATGTAAGCCAAGAATTATCTTGAGTCTGGCGCCTTAGACCGCTCGGCCATCCTGACAGTTACGATAACTTCAATATATACCGAACATGTATCCATTCATTAGACAGCAATAAAACGCTTTGGTCGAAACGATCGTTTAAAACAGTTTCCAAACTTAGCATTCTTAAATCGTTTCTTTTGCCGCTAAAGTTCCTTCTGCCTTCATTACCACAAAAACTAAGGACTCCATATTAAATTTTGCTGTGGGAAGCCTCATGAACCTCATCATCGACAGAAGTGGCGCTATAATAGAGGTCAGCGTAGAGTAATAGGACAACTGAAGATTAGAGCTACTTCCTGATTGGGGAACTTAAAGACATAACTTTAAGATTAACCTATCTTTTCTCATCATCGTTCCCGGTCTCAGATTCATATAAAGCCAAATTTCATATTTCTTCGCTCTCCACTAACATTCCTTTACATCATTCCACAAGGTTCTCGTCATAATTTTCTTCTGTTGGTAAACGCTTACTTAACCAAAGGATGAAAGCGCTTGAAAAGTTATGCTGCAGCATGACCAAATTAGGACAGTGCATACGGAAAGGGCGTCCTACGAAAAGAAGAATCTAATCACAGTTAGAATTACAAGCTTGGTAGTGAGAAAAACTGTATTACAACGTAAATATGTAGCATTTTTCTTAACGATGAGGAATGGACGATTAAATGGGGAGAAAATACAGGACAGGAAACATTTGAAATTCGTTGTTGCATAAAAATGATGAAGATAATATAACTAGATCGAATAACAAACGAAGACAAAGTGCTGATAAAAAGATAAGTAAAATGAGAACTAAAAAGGATTATGCCAAAATAACAATCAATTACAGCTGGAAATACAAGCGTGGACGTAGGAAAAGACTTCTTTAGGACATTAATCAGGAGCATGCTTCTTTAAGGCAGCAAGGCATGGACGTTAAGAGCAGCAGAGAGGTCAAGGCTGGAAGCATTAGAAATGTGGTGCTACAGAAGAATGATGAAGATGAAATGGATAGACCGAGTGGCAAACGAAGATCTCCTAAAAAGAGTGGGAAAAAGTGAAATGTGCTGAAAACTTTGAGAAGACGACGGGACAACCTAATCGGCCATATCTTGAGAATGGTGGCCTGATGAAGACCATCGTCAAGGAAAAAATGAACGGGTAGAATGAGAAAGGAAGGTCTCGGATCATAATTATGGAATAAGTTGTAAAAGGAAATAATTATGCAAATATTAAGATGTTAACGGACAGAAGAAGCAAGAGGAGATATGTAAAACCTCAGGATATGAAAAATAAGAAAAGGAACTTGTGCTATTGCACAACTTTACTACTGTAGTTAAATTATAACATCAATCATGACTTTATCACTTAATTGTCATTATTAAGGTGCCTACGTATAAAATCATGGTAAACGTAATAATAAATACAGTTTGAAAATATTACAAGTTCCTTTTCTTATTATTCATCATGAATATAAAATATTTATTCCACGTGACTTTATCATAATAATAATATCAAAAAAATTTGTCAGAAGTGGGATTCGAACCCACGCCCTCATACGAGGACCAGAATTCCCAAGCACTTACAAATGTAAGCCAAGAATTATCTTGAGTCTGGCGCCTTAGACCGCTCGGCCATCCTGACAGTTACGATAACTTCAATATATACCGAACATGTATCCATTCATTAGACAGCAATAAAACGCTTTGGTCGAAACGATCGTTTAAAACAGTTTCCAAACTTAGCATTCTTAAATCGTTTCTTTTGCCGCTAAAGTTCCTTCTGCCTTCATTACCACAAAAACTAAGGACTCCATATTAAATTTTGCTGTGGGAAGCCTCATGAACCTCATCATCGACAGAAGTGGCGCTATAATAGAGGTCAGCGTAGAGTAATAGGACAACTGAAGATTAGAGCTACTTCCTGATTGGGGAACTTAAAGACATAACTTTAAGATTAAGGAGAGCCAACTTCCGCGCTCAGTTACGGCGATACGACGCATTATGACCGCTTGCATATGAACGCTCATCTTTGAATTTATTTGTACAAATGCTTGTCATCTTCTACATTCAATGTCCGTTGGCCTTTGAGCGACAATGGTTAATAGGCTAATCGGAGATTGTAGCGGGTGGAGTGGCTATAGACTGGAGGGTCCCACGTTCAAATCCCGGACAGAAGTTTTTTCGACACCCCTTTTAAAAATCCTCGCCCAACTTTCTTTTATACTTATACCTTTCCAACTCGCCCCAATTCAATGAAATAATGGAACATGTGGGTTTATATATATTTTAAATGATAGTACCTGTCCCGCCTTTAAAAAGCATTCCCCCATCATCCTGACCTTCAACACATTGCTTATCCCTCATACCCTCTAAGCTTCCCCAACCACTCCTGCAGTTTCTCCCTCACTGTGAACACATATAAGGGTTCAGGGGCGGATTCAGCATCAAATTTGGGGGGGGGGTCATGACCTGGGTCCAGGGAGTTTGGAATACACCCCTTCCCCCCCCCCCCCCCCCCCCCCCCCCCCCACGGGAGAGAGGAGGGTTCTCCCGTGTACATTTTTTTTTTCAAATACCCATTTTTTACGCATTTTGGAGCCTAAAATTTCATTTGTATTCTTAACAACAGATGAAATTGAACAATTTTAGACATTTAAGAAGTTTAACAATGGAGAAGGAATAAAAAGCCAACTTGAAGTTTAAAATAATTATAAAATATTAATGTTTCATACGACAGAAAATGTGAAAAAATTTCATTGGAAAAGGTTTACAGTGATGATAAGTACATACATCAAAGTTAAATAATCTGTTTAATTAGGGGCTTACTAAAAAGTTTGAGTTGGGTGCTAATATTGCTGTACGGTGTCATCAGTATCATGAAACAAAAGAATTTATAGAAAGCTAACTCATGATCAGATTTTTCAAATTACGCAAGTGGGAAAATCTAGAAAATAATTGCATACAAAAATGTTTAAAAAAAACCGTCAGCTGAGGTCATTTGCGGCATTTAGGATAAGTTGGTAATTGGGTAATAGTAGAAGTTTTCAGGAAACGGAAGAAGGGTGGAGAGAAACCCGGTGTCGGCATTAGCCTACTCTTAACGAAAGGCGCCAAGGGGACCATGGTTTAACGTCCCATCCGACGGACGGAGTACTGGACTTGAAATGCCCTAGGCGCCGAGGGGACCATGGTTTAACGTCCCATCCGACGGACGGAGTACTGGAATTGAAATGCCCTCCACTAGGCACGCAAGTGGGGACCGATTTTCCACTGAAAAATCTGCCACTGCCAGGAATCGAACCTGGGCCCTCGAGATTGGAGGCCAGTACTCTAGCCACCACACCAACCAGATCCCATTAGTCGGTTGTTTATTTCTAAAGATGGTTCATTGCATGTTAGTAAAAAGTCTTTTCCATTGTCAACTGCAGATACATGGAATCGGTTTTCCTCGTGAGTGGTGAGGTCACCTTTTTCTCATAAGAGATTATCAAATTTTTTAAGGGGTTCCTTAACGAATTTCCTAAGTGGAGTCACGTTGTGGTGGACACTTCCTAAGCCAGATGAAAAAAGTACACAATATTTACAGTACAGCCCCCTGTCTTTACGAGACAGCAAAAGCCAGTGGAACTTGTCAAGATGTGATCTCTGTGCATATTTTTTGTAGGTTTTCCTTTCTTCATTACTTAGTTATGAGGGAACTGGTAGTCTAAAGGAGGAGTCCGCGGTTTCTGCAACAACGTAGCCTTTCCAACGGAGCATCATGATATCGGCCCAATATCATTTTTACACCGTCACATATCACTTATTGGTCAATCCGATATTGGCTACCGATATCGGCAAATGTCTAAAGTGATAACATTTGCCATTATAAAAATGACATTTGCTGACGATATTGGGCAAATATTAATTTGATGATAAAAAGACATATGTCACCACTATACAGTGGCTGAAAGATTTAGTTACTGAAAGTTACTGAAAGATACGCAACTTTAAGCGTTAGCATTGTAATAAAATATTTCAAACTCGTTTTCTGTTGAAGTTATTGGAGTTATAACCCAATGTGGGGGGTTCACATTAATTGCCATGCAAAAAAATTCGCCTGGACCGGGAATGGAACCACGGACCTTTGGCTGCTCAGACCATTACGCTACCCAGGATCCCTAATTCGCAAGGCACAATCACCGAGGTTCAAGGTACTAGATATTGAGCCCTCGCGGTCCATCAAGGATGGCAATGTAAGGGAGAAAGGGCTTCAAAGAAGCCACGACCAAAGGTGAACCCCATCCAGCGCTAAAGCCGCACTTGGCGGTAAATGTAGGATATTCCAAGCCTGCCGCGTGAACGGCAATTTGTAAGCAAACATCGAATCCTTTCTGAAGATTCAAGCGATATGGAGCGGAAGCGAAACATGATAACGCAGGATCGTGTTTTTTCTTTCTGTGTTATCGAATCCTTAAATAGTCATATTTCTTATTTTATATATAGGCCTCCAAGTGGTTTCTGATGTTCTGACCAATCACAAACTTTTGACTTTCTTCTCTCTGACGTCGGGGGAAAAAATGACTACTCAAAATTATAAAATCCAGCGACCAGAAAAATATGATCATTTTTATACCCTTTATTAGTCAGCTAAGCTGACATCATCTTTGCATCGGAAAACGATATATATTAATTATCAATTCAAGATACGATCGACGATATCAATTTTACATCGGAGAAAGGAATAATTTGTGTCATTTTTATATCGTAATTATCATCCGATGTTAAAACGACATTGGTGACGTCAAAATGACATTGGGCCGACGTATAACTGCCATACGATGCTGCTTGGGTCTTATAGGCTTCCTCTCATCCTGCCTATTTTCTCTTTTTCCTCACCGATGAAAAATTTCAGGGGGGGTCTAACCCCCCTGGCTACGTGCCTGGTGCGACCCTGCTATTCCATATTATATCATATATTGGCTATTCCTACTATTCAAGGGTAGGTGAAGACTCACTTGTCTGTCAGTCGAGCTCCACGAGCTTATCACGAGACATCGGAAACTGCCGCACATTGCCGAAAGCACTGAGGCACTTCCGACTATGCGGGCTCTATAACTGTGTCCCACCAGATGTGTGCACCAGATGCACCTGTGTGTGCACCAGATAGGTACCATCTTAGAATTTAGGGAGGACGCCATCTTGGAAGGGTGTCCCAACTCGTTAGGCATCATAAGGGAGCGGATTTAGGTACCTATTTCAGATTTGGGCATCGACGTGTGCATCCTTTTCCCATGATTTAAAGCATTCAAAGTGAGAGCAGTGGACTCGATGAAGACGGCTACCAACGAGGGAAAGTATTTTGGCTGAAAGTTTGTTGATATTGTTATAATTAGTCGAGTTGATTCGTTTATCACATTATATACCGTTATAGGGAGTAGTGACATGACGGAGAGATTCATTCAGAAGTAGGAGAAGGCCGAATCGTTCTACATTAAAATAAATATATTATTTAAATTACGGAAAATATGACAAGATGCTAATCTACGGTACCCTAAAATCAAATTAAATTCTCTTTACACAATGGCATGAGAAAGTTAACGATATGGATTGTGTAAGATTTTGTACATCATTTGTCATCCCTTTCACATTCTCTTGTTTTTCATCGGTTTCGATCCCAGCAGATAGCAATACCTGCGTAAGGATGTCCCAATTCATGCTCCCTTTTAGGTTCGCCAGCTAAATTTTAGGCACCCAAATCCATTCTCCCTAATGCCTAACAGCCTATTTTATTTTTGAGCTTGTTTTTTACAGTAGGGAGTGCTACGCTCTACGATAAAGACAACTCAAACTTCTCTCACGTTTGGGACTTGTAGCCATGCATTTGCATATACACCCCCTTTATTTATTTTATTTATTTATTTGTCTTATTTTAACATGCGAATTTAAGGACTCAAAGTCATCTCTTCCAATGAACATGTTGGACGGTACAAACATCCATGCCCCGGAAAGTGAAAATACTCCCCGGGCGGGATTCGAACCCGCGACCATGGGATCGACAGGTGAGGGATTTACCCCGCCGCCACCGGGGCCGGCAATCCTTTTCAAGGATACAAAAACTATGAAACTAATAAAAATTAAAATTTTTTGATAAAATTTGGGGGGGGGTCATGACCCCTGTGACCCCCCCCCTAAATCCGCCACTGTAAGGGTTCGCCACTGTGAGAATGTCAGAGTATCCTTGACCATGTCACGGGAGTGTCGAAAGCGGTAGGATTTTACTAACTCAATAATAAGTGTGAAATATAGATCGTTCAAGTTTTATTACACTAGAATACTAGCCTTCGATCCCAATGGCCAGGGTTCAAATAGCGACAGTCAGATTTTTCAGTAGTTAACTGGTCTTTACTTGAGAACTGAATGATGGGAATTTCAGGTTCAGTACTCTGCCCGTCGAATGGGGCGTAAAACCGTGGACCCCTTGGCGTATTTAGCCAAGGTCAGGCAAATACCAATGCCGGGAATCATCCCACCCTTCCCCCGTTGCCTAAAAAGTTCCTACCTCTATCTAATCACCCACCTAAATTCTAAGTGGCGCAAATGACCTTAGCTGTTGGTCGCCTCCACCGAATGACTACAGCCTATTTGCTCTGCAAAAATATAGCGACAGATGAGAACAGCAGCAATTGTCGGTGGCTCACAGGTCACATTAAGAATTTGAAGACTAATTTTTATGCAAAGTTTTTAAAAAGATTTACAAGGTTTTAGATCCATAAAACGTGTACTCTTCAGGTGGAGAACGAACGTTAGCATTTTGGCATTTAGCATGGCCGTTGGCATTTTGACCTTCTTCCAAACCGTTTTTAACCCACCTTCCGGGGATTCAACTGTCGTGTTACCTGACCTCTTTCAGCGGTTGATGCAACCAATTGACATTTCCTGTAATGGTATTGAAAAATTACTGAAAGATATAAGCCCCAACAAATCTCCTGGCCCTGATCAAATTCCCTCCCGCGTGTATAGAGAGTTAGCATCCGAAATTTCCCCCTACCTTGAAGTAGTATTTAATAAATCCCTGACCGAACACGTCGTACCGATGGACTGGAAAGCAGCCGATGTAACACCCATTTTTAAAAGTGGCGATAGGGAGCAGCCATCTAACTACAGACCTATATCCCTCACATCCATTTCATGCAAGGTCCTAGAACATATAATTGTCAGTTCAGTCATGGGACACCTAGATAGCCAGAATTTATTGTCCAATGTCCAGCATGGCTTCCGAAAGAGCAGATCGTGTGAAACCCAACTTGCTCTCTTTTCCCACGATATTTTAGTTTCTGGCGAAAATAATATTCCAGTGGATGCTATATTTCTCGACTTCAAGAAGGCTTTTGACAAGGTTTCTCACAGCAAACTAATTTTGAAGTTAAAATCTTATGGGTTAGACAGTAACATTATATCATGGATTAATGATTTTCTGCATGATCGGGTTCAAAGGGTTGTTTTGGACGGTGTTTCCTCACCGGCAATTAAAGTCACTTCGGGTGTCCCACAAGGTAGTGTGATAGGTCCACTCCTATTCCTTTTGTATATTAATGATATCCAAAAGGTGGTAAAAAGTAAGCTTCGTCTATTTGCCGATGACGCAGTAGTGTACAGGGAAATTCTATGCCCGAACGATAAAGAATATTTAAATATTGACCTACAAGCAATTGAAACTTGGTGTGATACATGGCAGTTAGAATTAAACTTTAAGAAATGTCTTGTAATGAATTTTTGGAAAAAGAATAGCTCTCCTCCTACCACTTACAAAATAAGTAATAATGAATTAACAAACGTGGAATCCATTAAATATCTTGGAATAAGACTGACAAATGATCTATCCTGGGGTAAACACATTCGTGAAATAATTGGTCAAGCGAATCGCAAACTGGGTTTCATTAAAAGAGTATTGGGTAAATGTGACGATCATGTACGAGAAATCAGCTACTTTTCCCTTGTTAGACCTCATTTGGAATATGCTGCCAGTGTATGGGATCCCTACGAAATCGGTCTAAGTAATGAACTTGAACGTGTGCAGCGAAGATCGGCAAGATTTGTAAAGGGACGATACGATAATTATATTAGCGTAACCAGTCTATTAAATGAATTGAAATGGGAATCATTGTCAGATCGCAGGTTGAAATTTAGACTTAATCTCTTCCACAAATTCCAAGGCAACATTTTCAGTGATGATGTTAAAAATATTTTACGAACCCCAACTTACTATGGCAGACTGGACCATAATCATAAAGTTAGAGAAATTGATTGCCGAACTGACCGATTCAAAATGTCCTTTTTCCCTCGCACAATAAGAGATACGAATAACGGTAAATATGTCCTATCGGAGAGTAGCAATGAATAGCATTGGTAGCTGCATGTTGGTATGAGTACTTAAAGCTAACCCTACTAACAGAATGTTTTTGCATGTTTTCTTTGCAATTTCTATCTTTTTTAAATAGTGTAGTTCTGACTACTATATTAATACTATTCCTTTTTTATGCATGATATGTAGTGCATGTTTGGTGAGCAATCACCCCCTGCCACACACCCTTGTGGTGGCTTGCAGGGTATTATGTAGATGTAGATGTAGATGTAGATGTTACGAACCTTACAAGCGCGATTAAATAATAGTACGGGGAGCAGAGGGCGTCCTTGTCGCACCCCAGTCTTCTCTATTCCACTTTCCCACACTTCCCCTTCTCCCCCTCGGTAACAGAACACGGGGACCTCCCCCTACAACTTCTCGTCCTTGGAATCCTCAACGAGACAGTTTCCCAATCGGACTGGGCGATAAAGAAGATTAAAGGAAAAGATTATAAACTACACCATCAGAGACATTATCGTACTCGCGATTACACTTTGAATTCTCGGTGGTATAATCGATGGTAACAGAAAGCTATCACTGAAAACCAAAATCAATTCCTAGGCTAAAAAATCAAGCCAGCTTTCCGCAACAAATCCAACCAACCACAAGAACCATACCAAAGTAGGAGGATCCCTAATACTGGAATAGAGGCGTCGACCGACTTCACTCTCAGTATTCTGCAATGTGTATTGGCCAAACAGGGTGCTAGTTTCAAGAAATATTAAAAGTACATGCATCAAAAATCTGTACAAAATTTATAGTTTTCAAAGCACCTATATGGAAGGGGAAATTGTATTACTTTTATCCCGAAAACCATTTTTTGGAGAGGCAAGGTGGTCACCTAGACGCTATTTGCCAGTTGGAGATTGGATTGAGTAGTTGCAGATAGTATTCACCTCTGGGAGTCCCCCTCCCCCTCTTATACGGTTACAACCGAAGATGGACTAAAAAAATTGAAACGAGCAGAGAAAGATAAACATATTGTGGAAAAAAGTATTCGTTCATGGATATTAAATTTTTAAGTACAACTTTGTGAAACTCCTGCATAACTTAGTATTCCATCACGGTAAAAACGTAAGGGCTATGGTAAATACCATCCAAATGCATAGATATCTATTAGTAATGAAGAAAATTTTTATACCATAACATAAAAGATTTTTTCTTAAAAATTGTCACCAGAAAAACAAGCCGGGTATGTATCGTTCCTCAACTTCATTCTCTCCAGACTTACCTTCGTGACCATGTTTGTAACCGATAGAATCCGAATGTTATAATATTACGTAATTTTGCTCGGAGGACGATAATTAATTCATTTTCGAAAAGAAATCTCCCAGTAATGTCGACAAATGTATGTATTTCGCGTCAAAAAATGGACATAAGTTTTAACATGAAGTACCCACATTCATACTTAGCAGCATATAAATACTTATACAACAGGGTAAGAAATTACTTCGACCGTTTTAATTAAATGTTCAGCAATTGCCCAGGAGTAACTCCTGTATGATAAAATGTAAACTCATTGCAAATCGAAATAAACATTTCCTTGAAGAAAAAATAGAACCTTGAAGCGATAGGACAAAGCAGAATTTCCGAACCAAGAGCGACTCATAGGTAACTTCAAGGTGTACCACCAACACCTCCAAGAGCCCAACATTGTCACATGGAAGACAATGCAATCATCTTCATCCACCCGATACCCTGCAAGCCACCGTGAGTGTGTGTGGCAGGGGGTGAAGATCACCAAGCATGCACTATAGACATCCACACATGCTACTATAGGGTCTCAGGCAACTAGATTAGTATCTACATTAAGATTATATCTACATCTAAATAGTATTAGTTAGTATCTACATAGTAATTAAAATATTGGTTGTTAATACATGCATCATGCACTACAGACTACTATAAAATATTTCTCCTACGATGTTATCAGGAAACCAATAAGTATAATATGAGAGGAGCTCACTCTATGTTCTCATTTCAGCGAATAATTAAAGACCAGTAATAAATCATTGAAAATGTCAATCAGACAACACCACCGTGAAAAAATTGGAGGGTCACTTTGACATAAAATGATAGTCAGAATGCACTGGGATTTTTACACCTACA
Source organism: Platycnemis pennipes (assembly GCA_933228895.1). Classification (NCBI taxonomy): domain Eukaryota; kingdom Metazoa; phylum Arthropoda; class Insecta; order Odonata; family Platycnemididae; genus Platycnemis; species Platycnemis pennipes. Next base: position 47,877,746 of record OW121852.1, on the reverse strand, counting down.
ATGCTAGGGATGAACTTCGTCGGATACCACAAACAAATTAGAGACACATAATAATATAAATGTAAATTACGAGTTTTGACACACATTCCTTTAACATCTCATACTCTGGAAGCCTCTAATTCCTCACAGGTTTTGTTTTAGTGCATGTTTGGTGAGAGTTCACCCCCTGCCACACACCTTTATGGTGGCTTGCAGGGTATTATGTAGATGTAGATAAGTTCCTTGCTCAAGAATTGTTTACAACCTGAAGACGCCCCCAGGATAAAGGGAGAAAATGTTATCGCCGGAAAAACAAAACAAAAAGAACGCGACGGGAATCCTCGAAAATAATAATACTAAGAAATTGATTATAAGTCGCGGAAGCTTTCAAAGCAAATATATTTCCTGTTAGTATTATCGCTGTTGTGTATACGATTACATCACCTTGGTGATTTTTAGCGATTCATCTTAGCGATTACATCACCTCCGTCTACTCCGTTTTATACCTACTTCCCATATTATCCGCAAGTTGTTGCTTCCCTCTCATATACGCCGCGTATATTTTTTCTATTTTGAAGAAACTTCCGCCTTTCTTTGCGCTTGCGACGTCACGAGACCAGAAACACGGGGTGTGGTTCTTCCGTGAATCACGTGGTGGATCCCATGAATCCTATCGTCCTCGCGCTGCGTTCAGCTATCAGGACAAACTTATTTTGTCCGCTTCTTTCTGCCATCACTTCAACAAGCCTCCATAGCTCAGGGGTTAGAGCACTGGTCTTGTAAACCAGGGGTCGAGAGTTCAAATCTCTCTGGAGGCAGTATTTTTTTCTAAGTTAAAAGTTAAGAGAACGATTTTGTCCTGCCGTAAATCAATTTGTCACCATCCGATTAACTAAATACTTCATTAAAACATTTCAGCTTATCAGCAAGTCTGATTTGTACCTTTAAAAACGAAAAATTATTCTCTAAAATTAAGTTTTTGTTTAATATTTCTTTAATTAACGGAGACTCTAGCATCGTATTGATTCTTAAATTGGCGACGCCTAGCTAAGAAAATTTTAGCTTGGACGCTAAAGCTAAGAAACCAAGAAAAATCTGAAGCCTACCTTCAACGTGAGCAATTAATTTTATATTTAAATTTTCTTTAGATTATCCGAACGAACTTCTAAAATATAGTGTTGTAAAATATTGAATTGAGAGTTATAATCTGTTATGCACAACATCAAGGAACGAATGGGAGCCAATGTAGCAAAACAATGATGTAACATACTATTGGCATAAATAAAATTAACTATAAATAAAGGAAATATTTCCTAGTTAAAAAATAATAATAATCAAGTTCATGAAAATCGCTAGTAGAGTAGGTACGCTAAATTCATTGTTTACGTCTTTTGATAGTCTGCAATATGATATATATTACGTGACGCGAATAAGATGGCATGATTCATTTATGGTAGTTCCATGTTTTTTAGCTTTCGGAGTACACAAGGAGTTGATTCAAATTTTAAAAGACGCACCAACGCAGAAATAAAACTTAGTGACTGTGTACTTATTTTGTGGAATTTTTCCATAGTAATAAAGACATAGAAAATTGTGAATTCCACTGGTTTATTGTCGGTACTACAGGTTTCAGCCGTTAGGCCATCATCAGGTAGGTATACATAAAGACAGAAGTTGAACACGGTAGAACTGGTTTGAAATTTCAATCGCCAACTTGTGAGGATTTCAGAAAAGTTCTTATTCGGTGAAAATAGAGAACGGGCTAAACAACATTCCACACGTAAACTGCTACTTACGAATATTTTAACATTTCACCCAAGTAACAGAGCATACTTATTTTTGTCGTAAAATAAAACCGAATATATTAAAGGTACGTGGACCACAATCCTGAGTTAAGGAACGTGAATCTCTTTTCGATTGTAACTTTTTAATGTTTATCACTTTTTCTCTTATTGCAAGGGTCTCCACCGAAGGATTTAAGTCCTCGCAAACCCTGAGTGAGTGCGATCTATAAAGGCGACAATGTTTCTAATTGATAGGAATTTATTTATTTTCCATTGACCCGAAAACAACACAGATGGTCTTTACATCGGGCATATCAACTATTAACAACTATACAAGCACAGACATCCAAGCCCTAGGAAGTTTAAATCCCTCCCCGGGCGGGCATCTACATCTACGTAATACCCAGCGAGCCACCACGAGGGTGTGTGGCAGGGTGTGAAGATAACCAAACATGCACTAGGTGTGCCTTCGGTAACTTGCACTAAGTATATGAGTGAGAGAGTATTATGCTTCGACAGTATTTACTTGTCTCCTTCTCTTCCCAGGGCCAGTCGTCCGCTAACTTGCGTTGAGTATTTTGTTCGGTCACGTGTTAGAGTGATAGTGGTTTTTATTTCGTGTACTTCATCTCTACTTCCCACCCTCTCTGTTCTTCACAAAGTTCCTTTTCCTCTACATTCACCCATTTTTGATGGCTATAACTGTGTTCATTCTTCTACAAGAAAATTGAAATCAAAACGGGGCCATGGAAGCAAGGGAAGTCATTCACTACACACGGGGATATGAACTTCATCATCAGCGCTTCAATCCTAGGATTCGTCGATATAAACCCTTACATTCTTCATCCTTCCCATTCGTCTTTTCATTCTTCCCATTTCAGTCCACTGTGCGGCGTGTGACACACAACGAATTAAGTGGGGGTAGTTACTTTTCCTGTGTCGTCTGCGGGTGTGCCAGTAAGATCTGCTATCCGAAAGGTATCCCAACTCGTGTTTGGATAGACATGTTCACACACCTCTCCCGGGATTCACACCTGGAACCTCGAATCAGGAGCCCAAACCAGGCTGAAGACATATAATCTTAGCAGTAAGAGTAAGCACTTTAAGATGGTTTGATAATTGAACTACTTAGACAGTGTGCAGCGTAGAGCAGCTAGGTTTGTTACAAGGTGTTACGAAAGGTTTAGCTGTGTATCAAAAGTAATAGACGATTTAGGTTGGAAATCATTATCAGATCGCAGGTTGTAGTACCGATTACATTTCCTGCAGACTATTAAAACGTATAGGTTTACTGAAGATGTTAAATACATATTAAGAAACCCAGCTCATTATGCTACATTTGACAAGATAAGTAAGATTAGAGAGTTAGATTGCTATACCGATAGATTTAAAATGCCATTTTTCCCGCGCACCATTAGAGAACATAATAGGCATCATAGCAAAGGGATAGGCAACTGAAATACTGATAGAGTCATAGAACATACTGGAGGGGGCATAAGCTCTCAGCCGTGAAGCCAGGCGTTGCCAAGCGTTATAATACTCCAACAGACATACTGGGAGGCTCAGCTTCGTGGATTTGCCACAAGCATACGTGTAAAGAAAATACCAAATTTTTCTGAAGCCAGTGACTACAGATGTATTACAAAGGTACGTAAATACTTAATAGTGTGTGTTTATCTGAAAATTACTATCTAAACCCGCAAGCATACCGTCAGAAAGGAAAATGCTAAGTTAATTTTCCATTCGCAGATGGTTTCCTGCTCGGCCTACGGGTGCAGTATGCTCTATGGTTAGAGCAGTCTGTAGTGGTAGCTCTTAGGTGCATATAAATTGTTTGGTGATCTTTACACCTTGCCCCACACCCTCGAAGTGGCTCGCAGGTTATTACGTAGATGTGTATGGAAGACCTTATACTACTCCAAGAGTCACGCTTCACAATCACCCTAGCAAAGTGTGACTTCTACATATCCTTCAGCCTGAAGATAAGAAAGAATAAACGACGTGAATTATTTTTAAGAGCGAGCTGCCACAGCAAGAATTCGGCTTCCTTAGAACATTAGCTAAGGAGGAAAAATTCATAAAACTTTGGCGCCGTTAAAACAAGTGAGGAAACCGAAGAAGGCGAAAATAAGATCAAAATATAGGGGAAAGCAAAAAATTAGCAACTACGGAAAAGAGAAATTGATGAAAATTGTGAAATAAATAAGGAGAGAATAGCAACATAATACACCGGAAAAAACCTATTGGGTAGTATGGGATTAGAAACGACACAAAATGGCGGTAATAGTTCGACCTCATCCGTCACTCCCTCGGACAGAGTGCATGATGGGGCCACTAATCAAACCACTCGGGTTGGCCTTTAAATGACGCCGCCCAGCAACCGCGGGACTATTAAACGGAGATTTCAACAGCCGAATCTCGATACGGACCCTACTTCCGTTTACTCTTTTTTTTTACACGTGAGGGAAACAGACACCTTTCGGTCCAAATGACAAATTGCACGGAAGGCGACGCGTCCTTCTTCAGGTCAATCAATATGTATCAGCCTCCCGGAGTTCAGGTTTACTTCACGGACTGGGAGCGAAATCTCTTTTGAGTCAATCCAACGCAAGGAACACCGTTCATGAATCGTAATGCGGAGCAAGGGACATGTGTCGTGTGAGATGGAACACATGCATTTCCCTTAACGCCACTACTTTGGCCTTGGTTGCTCGACGTTTCAGGGAGAGGACTCAAGTTTCCCAAGTTGATGCATACGATCGGAGGAATTTAAATCGGACGGGAAATACAGAACTAAAACAATTAACAATAGCCACATTCAACATCAGCCCACAGCCAGATTTTAAAAAATCGAGGCACTATTACTTTCGGATAGTCATTGAACACATTCAGTTCACAAGCGAAACGGCTTCGCAGGAATCATGCATGAAATGTTTTTATGGACGGGATCACGGTAACGTGCACAAATTGTTGGTCATCAGAGCGTGATGAAACAATTGGGTGAGCTTTATACTTTTTTATCGAAAGGGGGTTCAGGTTGGTGTAATGGTTAAAGTGCTGGAGTTTCACCTAGAGGGCCCGGGATCCAATCCCGACATTGGAAGATATATTTTAATCGAAAATAGGACCCTACTTGAGTGATTTGTGGAGAGCCTTCGAGTTCAGTACTCCGTCCGACGGATGGGACGTTTAGCCATCGTCCCCTTGGCGCCTTTGTTAAAGAGCAAGCTAATGCCGACGACGGGTTTCTCTCCACCCTTCCATTCCCATCCTTGTACTTTCCCAGTCTGAAGCGCCAATAAGTGCAGGCATAGATTTGAAAACAACAGCTGGATAGTAGGTATCTATCGAAAGTCCCTAGTTTAGTCCATTCACTTATTGCAATTAGCAGGGGGGGGGGCAATCGCCAGCTACTTCCATCTATACTCCAATCGACAAAATTTGCGTCATTTATAATTGGTGGATATTCAATAGAGGTAGGAATTTAGGGAGCGCGGCAGAGATAGAGAGAAACTTGGCGTCGGCATTAGCATATCCTGGACTAAAGGCGCCAAGGAGTCCACGGTAAAATGTCCCATTCGACGGACAGAGTACTGAACTTGAAGTGCTCTCCACAAAGTCTCAAGCAGGGACCAATTTACTACTGTTAAATCTGAAACTGCCGAGATTTGAACTCTGGCCATCGGGATCGGAAACCGGTACTCTAGGTTTCGGTTTGTTATTTCAACATAAGAATATTTTTACACAACCCAATTACACTGCAATAATTAGGATAATATTACTGTAGGGCCATGAAAACAAGTTACATTACTACTTCAGAATAAATTCAGAAGAAGTTCTGGTGGTAAACCACAACAATGATAAACATGTACCTACTCCTTACCTATTGAGTAATCAAGGTAAGAAATAACCTAGCGGTAAAAGAAACGAAGACTTTAAGAATGCTATGTTTGGAGACTTTTTAAAATGCCGTTTCAACATAAACTTTTTTTTGCCGTCTCATGTATGGAAAGATTTTCAGTAAATTTCGCTTTTTCTCAACTGCCAGGATGTCCGAGAGGTCTGAGGCGCCGGACTCTTGGCCTGTATGTGTAAGTGCTTGGGAGTTCTTGTCCTCGTAAGAGGGCGTGGGTTCAAATCCCACGTGACACTTTTTTTAATTATTAGGCGTTAATTTTTCTCTCGGGGAAAGGGATTTCAAAGGGAGAAGTTGCGGAAGCCATTTCTTTTTTAATAAAAGGATTATAATGCATTATAATAACAACCTGACCTATCTGACACCCCTTCAGTTACTTTCAGTTTTTCAGGTATAAGAGCAAATATTCTACAGAGGTCACAAAGAGGTAGGTATCAACTTCACTAGGAAACACTCGCTGGACTGGTATCGGCCGTGACCTTATGGAAGCGAATTATTACCAATCAATGAACAATTATTTTTTCACAGAATAATTATAATTTACAACCGGATTCGACTGGGTCGAACACAGTTTGAGAATTTCGTGTGGTTTTAAATTCTCTTAACCTGCACCTAAAATTCACTGCAGAAAAGGAAAACGACGGATCTCTCAGCTTAATGCACATCACTATAGCAAAAAAAAACAATCATTAATTCGAGTTTTCCATTTCCAGAAAAGATAATGATACAGCTATGCACGACAAATCAATACACCTCTCTTTCCATAATTGGAGTTCTGCGACTCAATAATAGACCATTTCATGAACGTGACCATGTCTCATGTCAAATTACAAAAGAAATAAATGTATTCAAACACATCACGGCCATCAGCCGGCAATAGCAAGGGGTGCCACATCGGATAGAAAACATCGGGTAGTCGAAGTTTCGATGCCTATAAAAGTACTCACCACTCACTCAAGATTCATCGATAAAAAACATGTTTTTTGTCGATGAACAAGAATTTCCAATCCATCGAATGTTTTCATGCCTTCTAATTTTCAGGTCAATTAGCCGTGTCCGAATTCTCCAATTAACTGCCTAAATGCTCCCTACAGAGGGAGGAAGTCATTATGTAGTGTGTCCGAATTCGTAGGCATCATTTTAGTCCGCGAATTTAGTCATATAATATAATAGTCAGCTAAGTGAGCATATAATGTATCCATTTGTGAAGCCATCCTTAAATAATCATACCATTATGTTCAGCAGTTTTGGAGGGTAATTGAATGATATATGCGGTAACAAAATTTAAAAAAATAATTCACGAGATGTGTATTGTTGATCTAGCAAAACACCTCAGGTGTGAGTTTAGTATTGATTAGTTTTTACCCCAAAACATTGAAATTAATAACTTAAAAATAACAACGGTGTATTAAAGAGGTAATAAGTACTATTCAATAGAGAAAAATAATTCATATTTATATATTGATAAGGATACTCAACTTAGAGTGGTAAATGTTAAAAAAAAAACAAAAAAACTTTTAAAAATCAGTGAGATAACGTACTTCGCTGACTTAAAAAAATAAATACGAGGCTGAAAGGCGCTAACGTATGAGTTGTTGAAATTCGTATTGCAGCCTCCTTCGCCTGAATTATGCACATCCATTATTTGTGATGAATCGCAGCAGATATAAAAAAAATACAGTCAGCCCCGAATCGCTCCACCAATTTCATTTCCATTATCCATTTTTTTATCCGTAATTATTAGAAATTCATTGTACCTACTTATATGTAATCATAGCCTAGCATTTAAAATCAAAATTTAATTAATTATAATTGAAAAAGAATTAGAGTGCTTCAATGAAAAGAGCAAAAGGGGATTGCAGTCAGAAATTATCCGGAAATCTAGACATTGTAATGTTAACTTAGGCGGAAATGGCGAAACATCTTAGCGAAACATCGAGTAGTTGATAAGTAAGATAGCAAAAAGCATAGGTGGGCACAGAGAACGGAGAGAAACTCAAGGTGATCAATCCAAAAACCAAAATATTGGCAAGCGACAGGAGCTGGTGACTAAAGAAATTGTAAGTTAAAGAGAAATATAGTTTAATTCGTTCTCTCAGCACACCTTATCCCTCATTTCAATGCATCTTCAACTACAATCCTTTTTGTCCCCTTGCCCTACTTAAAGATCCTTACGATTGCATTCTTCAAGTTCTCATTGATTCTTTGCAATTACTATGGATAGTAGATCTTAGGAGTAGGCGACCGACAACTGGGAGCATATGCACCATTTAGGATAAGTGGGTGATAGGGTAGAAATATGATTAACTACAGAATGGAGGAAGGATGGAGAGAAACCCGGCGCAGGCATTAGCCTCCTCTTAACGAAAGGGGCCAAGGGGACCACGGTTTCACGACCCATCCGACGGACGTAGTACTACTCTCCAGAATCCACTCATGCACTCAAGCTACTCAAGGTTACTATTGCAAATATTTCAGCTACTAGCCGTATCCGAACCCTAGCCTTCGGAATGGGAAGCCAGTACTTTATAGATATATTTCGATCCCTTTTTAAGATTCTTTTTTACTAAATAGGCCAAAATGCGCTATGATAATACAAGGAAATAATGCATCTTAAGTCCTTAATTGATGCAACTAGGAAAAAAACGGAAGTCGCAAACAAAGAGAATTGCAATTTTCTCAGCGTTTTCCCAAATGAAGCGCGAGGATATCTGAGTTAATTCGTTATTCCTACAGTCTCGGTGCACAGACAAATAGACAACAGCCCTTTGAACGCAACATCCACGAAAAGGGGACCGGAGGAACGGATATGGGAGAGAATAATCTACCTGGGAGGTTGACAGTAAAAATCTTTAGCAAATCATAACTAATTGATGATGGTTAATGTGGACGATGAATAACATGCCAAATTATTATGTTGATTGAACGAGCAATGTTATGCTGGTTTTGAGAGAAGTGAGACTGAAAGCATCTTGCTGGAATTAGACACACTAGCAAAAGACTGAAATGGCCTTAAGTGTGTGCCAAAACTGTAATTACGAGAAATTGGGAGTAAACGAGGGGGCTTAAAAATCTCGTACAGAAATTTAAGTTAGACAGATTCTCTAAAAACATTTAAAAATACTATAAAATCCACTGAACTATGGTAAGTTAGACCATAAAAAAATAAGAGAGATAGTTAAAATGACAGGTTCAAAAATTCATTTTTTCTCCTTACAATTAGAGAGAGTAACAGATCAAATCGAATCTATCAGAAGGAAAAATACAATAAGTAATGTAATTTTTTTCTTGTTTTACGCACACATGTATGCTACTAAATCCTGCTAAAATGTAGTAAATGCTACTAAGAGTAGAGCGTGGGAGGATACTTGTACCGTACATTCAGCGTACATATTTTACAATTTTTACTCAAAAAAGAACCCGTAATTCTGTAACTCATATAAGATTTGAATTCTTCTTTTCAATGCAAGCCTGGTGTTAATTCACCCCCTACCTCACACCTTCACGGTGGGTTAAAGGGTGCCGTGTAAATGTACGTGTACGCAAACCTCGTATATAACTAATTATTAACTAACAAAATGTAAAAGATTGGGTTACTATCACCCTTGCTTGTGTAGCTGGGTTCGACAAAAAACCTAGAAGGCTTTATTACGAATTGAGGGAATGTTTTAGGTGGTTGGTTCCTGGCGAGAAATTGATTTTCCCTTCAAACTACTATAGGTCATGTGACTGATAATCCATTGCATATTCTGGTTAGTATGATTATATGTTTTGCTCGCCTGCTTAGATGCATGACGTGTGATTAACTTCACCTCTCATCTTTATACATTACGTTTTCTACTCTAGTACAAAATATCAATAAGACCTTTGGAGTTTTACATACATTGACCTCAAATAAGCACAGTTGAATTTCGAAGTTGAAGGAAATATATGAGAAGTACTACAAAATAGCTTTGCATATATTATGGGTTCGTACGAAAATGCTTAGGTCCAAAACAATCCACCTCCTTGACTTATCTATGTTTCTCTACCTGATCTGTATTACTAGTAGTCAAATATGTACGATTTCTTTCATGATAACGGAAATTTATACTTAAGAAGGCATCCAGAGCTAGATACATCTAGCATATTCGTAACGCGTGCGCTCGCGCTATTACATTTTTTATAGTGTGATTAGAAAGGTAAAAACGTGATTGCAATTCCTTAAAATTCATTTGGTGTAAACCCTTCTGGAAGAGTGGGTGGTTATCGGAGTTTCTGGAAATAGTGCGCTTCTAAAGGGATCCGTGTTTCACACAATAAGAACGATCAATGGACAGAGGGATCTATGATCCCGCTCATCGGTTACCACTGTCGGCCTGGATTAGATGAAGAGAAATGGAGAATATTATGATAGGTTAAGGGAATCGTAAGGTAATTTTAATTATGGTTAGAACGTACACGTAGAAGAGTCAGAGATGGTAACGTAATTTATTAAAATCTTTCTGATTGCAAGAATACTATCGACGATAACGGTTTACGGTAGTATGCAGTAAAACACAAAAACTAAGGATCAGGTTGGTGTTGTGGCTATAGTACTGGCCTCCCATTCCGAGGCCCAGGGATCGAATCTCGGCATATTTTTCATTTCTCATCGGTATCCCGGTGGCTGCGTGAGAGCTCTGTACAGCGAATTTCAAGTTCAGTTCTTTGTGCGTTGAATGGGACGTTAGAGCGTCGTCCCCTTGGTGCAAAAAGAAGGCTAATGCCGATGCCGGGTTTCTCTCGACCCTTACTCAGCTCTCAGGGCAATTCCTTCCTCTACCCAAATATCCACCAACTCATAATGATGCAAATGACCTTAGTTTCCGGTACCTCCCCCAAACAACAACAACAACAAAAACAACAAGAAAATACTTCAGCATCGAACAAAATCCAAAAATTACGCGAAAGCACTCTTTTCATCATCTGGGGGGTGTGTTTGAAACCGTCGGGATTATCTCAAATAGGAAACCAAGGAGTCACGTGGTACAAAAAGGTATGGTTTGCAGATGTAGTGTCTGAATCGGTCGTTACAATGTCATCAATTGTGTTCTCTTGAGTTTTTCTCGTCTATCTCGACCATAGAGCACCCAGATGAGATAAAACACAGGTGTAAGAAATGAATGAGGTCCGAGTCAGCGGTTGTAAAACACCAAATTCTGCAAACCATTCGTGTTTTTACCACGTGACTCCTTGGATACTTATTCGAGATACTCCCGACGGTTTCCAACACGTCCCCCCCCCGATGTGGAATCACGGATGCATCTTTCGCGTTATCGCAAACTTTATCGTTAACGCTTACCTCTAGAATAGCGCAGGGTTAACAATAACCGTCTATAAAATTCGCTCCACTGATTGTGAAAAGCAATTAGAAGTGCTGCGCGAAAAATTGAAGAACGGAGAAAACGTTCTCTCTGACATAAGTTAAATCAAAAAATAACGATAACGCTAGCGGACGCCTTATGAAGATCAATGGTCGAGGCCCTGGTTCGCCAATTCTATCGATTGAGACGTGCATGCTGATCATCAGTCAAAAAAACTACATAGCACCGCTGCATGAACGCTTGCGACCAAGACGCCTTCTGTACTCGCCGTCACAACAAAAGAGACGTGAAAACGCAGTCCACCGTGGCTGGCTGAGAGGATTTCCTTTCCCTTGTCGCCCCCTCGCCCCCATCACAACGTCACCACCATTGCCTACCATCGGCTGGCCAGGGAGACGCAGGAGACATATTGAAAGGGAAGAGATGGGGAGTTGGCCGGGAGGGGGGGGGGATAGGGAGGGAATTGAGGGAGGGAGAAGAAGGGGTGGAAAGAGGGAGAGGGCGTACATACACTCCCACTTAACCTCAACCCCTCCTCAGGCCCCCTCCCCCTAGCAACCGACCGCTTGCGTAACTGACTTCTGGTCCTCCCCACCCATCCGGTGAATCGGTTTATTAAACCCTTTATTGGACTTGAGGGTCCGCATAGGGGAAAGGGAGGGGAGAGGGGCTTTGTGGAAGGGGGACGCAATAAAGGTGGGGCGAAGACGACAGGAGGGGGAGGGGAGGGGTGAGAGAGATTAGTTCAAGGCGGCTGTGTGCACCGCGCACCGAGGAAGCTGAAGCATGAACGGGTCCATACGCTTCGCATCTTTTACGTAACCCTATTGTTCAAGATTCTCCCGTCCGGACCACGTGGAGGTAATGCACGCAGAGGTAGGCAGAGGGAGTCGATAGAAACTGAAGGGATGCAGTTCCCTCCTTGCACTGTAATGTAGTCCACTCCTGACTCCGTGGTAATCATTAGACACAATAAATATCATTAGATTAATCTAGTTCTAACGAATGATGCATGCCCCTACAGGTACGCGTAGAAAAAAAATTGATTATGTTTCTTATCGGACAATTAGCGTCCAGTGGAAAACCTAAGCCATTCGCTCCCAATAGTTACGATTCAGAAACCTAGATGCTCTCCGGATACATTTAACATTATTACAAACACTACGCATAATTCCATGTTTATGGGATTGGGTCGTGACTGCGTGTGACTAATCCACGAAAAAATCCACCTTTTATGCCTACAAACACATATTTATCCATGCCAATAAAGAAATAAGAATTCCACTGATAGATACACTCATACGTATTTAGTCTACTGTATAATTTTTATGATCATTATCATCACCCCGAGGATGGATTAATCTACAAATTAAGCCCCTTGTCAACCTCACCAACACATTTCTGATGAAATTGTACATTCAGTCTATGACTCGGATCATTAAACCTTGGCCGGCCCCGACGCCTTCATGCTATAACCATTCTATTTTTTCTAGAAATTGAAAATCTAGAAACTGTAATTAACGTCACTACGAGGTGAGAAAATATTTTTTTCCCAGCCGACTCGCCTTCAAGCGCATCTAAATTCACTGGATGTCCACAAATGGAGTAAGTAGTCACGTAGGCTTAATAATACAAGCATTATCTAATATTCATTTACTTGAAAAAATAAAGGGTCATTTAACGATCCGACCTCATTACAAGCATATATCCTTGAAGCAAGCAGCTGCAACACTGTGTTTATGAGTTCCACCTGTTAATGAGCTAGGCACTATTTGGGTACTATTAAATCAATTCCAATAGAATATCAAGTAAGGAATTTTGAAGCAAGTCGGATGCCGTTCGTTTCCCCAGCGGGGGTAGTTAGATATATCTTGGGCGATAAACTATAAAAATGGCTCAAGAACAATACTTTGGCTTTAGAAGAAAAACATGGTGGAATTGAATGTAGATTAGAGGAAAAAGCACTGGCGATCATTACTTTTGGGAAGATTCCTTGTGGGGAATCGAACTGTGCAGACGTTTGAACAAATATTGCATGAAAAGACCTACTTTTTGTCAATTCTTGTTATCAGAGTACACCCAACATCATCAGTAAGCATAGGTAACTTGTTTGCTATGCATGAAAGATTTGGGAGTTGAAACTACACCGCACTCAGACAACCGTCCGGAAATCTTCCCGCTGGGTGGGCCCAGAGTTTATGAGGGTCGTGATTGAGCGAGGGCCCGAATGATGACGGTCGGGACCAGTGACCCCGCAAGTGACAAAGATCCGATAAATCCCTTACATACGAAATATAGATGGAAAAAGAAAGATTAGAAGGGTCACATTTCCCGGTAATTCTATTATTATTCAAAACCAAATAATGAGATCTTGCATTTTGAATCAGTTTTTCCAGATTCCGTACAGTTCTCTTCCGTGAAAGTCACGTTCCCAGCTGAAAGCATTAGAGGCTGCTTCAAGAGAACTATGCAGACGAATGTGCAGCAGCAGCTATGAAACACTTCATATTACAGCGCTAGCTAAATATGCATTGATGTTGACAAATGACGGTTAAACATATGAGAAATGTGAACCTCAGTCCAAATTCAGTTGTAATAAAGGCAACTGGGATTCCAAAAGTAACGGCGTTATTTACTCTGCAAGTGGCAAAAATAATATAATCAATGACAAGCACTCACTTGGTGAAAGTGATTCGATGTCAATGAACGAGCACTTTTTTCTTCCACACTACGTCAATATTTCGCTAAGGGTTTGACTAAATATGTCATCTTCAGGTGTACACACAGAAGACAAATGCATTGATAATTATAGGTACCATGGGAAATAAGGCGGATACGCCCTCATGGTCTTCAGTAGTTTATTGCTATACATTTTCAAGGTACAGAATTATCTTCTATATCGCGGTCTCAATTTCAAAAGTAATGCCAAAAATGTAATCTGTTGATACCTTTCTAATGCAGTTAATAAGTCTATGGCTTTACAAAGGTAGGATTATGCATTAAAGTTGTCGAGAAACAAGTTTGATAAGTGGAGCAATTTACGCATCTGGGACATGCTTTGAGGGAACAATGGTGAAATTTCGATGAATTAATATAAAATATTGCATGGTTTGACAAAAAAGGCGTTATCAACGAGAAAGGGATTTTATGTACTTTCTGCATGGACTGAATATACTCAGGACCTCTACGTAAGGTCGTGTAGAAAAGATTATTTTAAAATTTAAGATGTACCAAGAGCAGAATTGTATAATCGCAGAACTCGAACTTTTGGGGGTGAGAGTGAATTAAAGTGGCTATTGAAGTGAGAGTTCGGAGAAGGATGGGAAAGAGAAGCTGGAGAGAGAGGAAGGCGAACTGTAAAATGCTCGGTGTGGTTCAATGAGAAAGGGAGTTAACAAATTAAAAAATTGCGAAGAAACACCAGCGTACTATGGAAGGTTACAACATAAGGATAAAATTAGAGGGATAGATAGTAAAGATGTAGAAAAGAAGTGATCAGTGTGAAGCAATAGAAAAGGGAATTAACAAATACAAATATTGCGAAGAAGCGTCTAAAAAAACATTAAAGGAGTTCAGTTACCAGTTCATTTACAAAATTGTCGGGGTAGATTCCAAGTAAGAAATAAAAGTTAATTGAGTGATAAATAAAAGACGATATATTCATGAAGGAAGCGACGATGGGGAGACTAGAATAGAACTAGAGAGATAAGAAGGATTATAGGCAACAAGAGGGAATGTATAAAATATGTACAGTTTAGCAGGTGCACTTCTTAGGCCGTTCGCACCACTATTTAGCATAAATATCCGCAGATGTCTCAACGGTAAAGCAGGCACGTAGCCAGCGGGGGTGCTTCTGGGGCTTCGTCCTCCCCTCCCACCCGAAATTTTGTCCCAATAATCCTGTTGTTCTGATTTTAACTGGGCATGATAATCCGGATTACACTGCATATAATTCAAGTGGTAAGTGTCTTGAAACGTGATCTTTAGTTTGATGCAATTGTGTGGTAAATAGGTTATTGTTTTCAATCTGATGTAGCATGCATGTGTTAAATGTAGGTGTATGTATTCTGGGGCCGGTCAAATAAAATGCTTCATAACAAGGTAAGCAGACTTTAACCAGTGAGAAGGGATAGGAATGGGAACTGTTAAAGTAAATGCCAAGCACTGAAAATTAAGAGAAGAGATTAATAACATGTCAGCACCGAACTGGCAAGGCTGATTTGATTCAAGTTACGCCTCACTAGACTTAGACCCCCACCCCGAAGCATATTTCTGGCTACGTGCCGGTGGTAAAGGGTTGGGTAAATTTGCTACACGTCAAATAAACTATCGTAACTCGTAGAATAGCTTTGACGAATACCGCAACAGTTTAAAGAAATTATCAATGATTGCTGATTATGCAAACGACTGTTAATGTACACATGAATAAACCACGAAAATGACTGGGCGGGCACTTCCGAAACATTTGCATCTTGAATTGACAAGGGAAATTTGTAGCTTGATTTTCATCCACACCTTTCACAATAATTAGAAAGTCTTCATTAGAGAGTTAACGTGGTAAAACAGATGGAGATGATTTTCAACCCAGGTCGTGAAATCGAGAAATAAGAGACACATAGAGGAACGGAATTCGACAGTTTTCGCTTCGCGATTCGTCACTATTTCCATGACCGCATCAAAACCTACCTTAACGGATGAAATAGTAATAATAGAAATCCTAAGGAGAGAAGAATTTAGTCGAAGACGAACTAATGACTGAACTTCCACCATCCGTGAGATGCTGCTCTTATTCTGGACCGCTAATTAAAGCAACCGTTATCGCGATCAACACGGTCATGCTGTACATAATATCTTGCGGAGGCAAACCTTGACAACCTTGCTCCGCCCACCAACACAGTTCCGTGCAGCTGTTTGCTCTCGCGCAATGCATGAAGGCAAGCTGTGAGATCTTTCCAGGAAGGAGATCCCGCAAGAAGGGAGGGGGGTTGATGTAAAGCGTTGTGGTTGTGCCCTAAGGACCCACGCCGCCCGCACAGGTTGCAACAACACGGTATTCGCAACATGGGGGTCACCGAAATAGCACCGCCTGGGGCCCAAGGACTGCTCTGAATGGCGTTTCCGAGAATTGTGACCACCAAAACTCATGGGCAGCTTATACTGAAGTGTTTGGCCACAACGGAAAACAATTTGGCAAGAATTACGAGTGTGCGGGCAAAGTACATGATTATGCGACGAAAAGACAAATTTCAAAATCCGGTAAAAAAATTAAAACAAATTCCGATAAATACATTCAGCTAATTTTACAACCAGAAATTTATAGCATACGAGTAGAAAGAGTATTATCACTTCCACTGTATCAGACTTGAGTTTGTGGAAATGTCGATATACATTAATTTATGAAATAAATTACGTTTTACCTAAGTATTTTATTTCGTAAATGAAAAGGAATGATATTTCCTTCGAACCAAATATCATCGTGAAAACTATAATAACCCATTCTCAACCAACTCCACATTAACCCACCGCATCTCTATGTGGCTGTGCGTGAAATAGATCTCAAATCTCAATAACTCCGATTTATTTCCAGAAGAAAACATTAAGCAAGTCGTTTCATGGGGGTTGCGCGAAACTGAAATAATTCGCGAAATCAAATTTTCAAACTTAACTCCATTCATAATAGGTGATCAAAATAGTCCAAAACCAACCCAGAGCTAAATTAAAATAGATGAGAAATCTGTAATCTTGCTGTAATGATTGAGCTAACCACACAATACGACTTAATGAAGTATTTCATACACAATCGAATCTTTTTGGCGAGTGGTGTCTCTCCTGTAACGTATGGTTTGTCATAACAATATCCATGGGCTGATCTACAAAACGTTACACTACATCTACGCCCAAGAAAGGACTAATTCCTCAAGTCTCTGACTCACGGGATGTATCACTATCGGCATAATAATAGCCCGGTAAAGTTTGTGGATGGACACCATATGGTTGGAGAGGTCTGTACAACAATTTCACCAAAACATAAGAATTACGATTAAATATATGTTTGGTTAAACGACCAAAGAATGCCGACCATTCAAATAAAATAATAAATGATCAGAAATAGGTTTCAAAACATTTTTTGCACAGAATCATTAATATAGAGCCTTATCAAAAATTAATGCAACTACCAAAGTGAAAAAAATATACCTTCGCAGAAAATGTCAGCACGTGAGCAAGCTCAGTCCTTAACGGTCTCAAGCAAATTCTTATTCGATATCTCCAAAACAACCCAAGGTCATATAACTTGACCGCTAAGAGCTACAGGTGATCCTGCCTGGTCTGAAATAAACGAAAGTTACACAAAACTGAATCGTATCAGGCGAAACTAGGAGGTAATTCTTTAATAGCTAATTTAATATTGCTTGAGCACAACTAAACCTAGGTTGCCTGGAATATTCATGTGGATACACAACAATGCTGTTTTTATTTCATAATGGAGGTTGTGAACAATGGCAGATCGACAAATGGCTTTCAACGAGGTTTATTGCATATTATCAACAGGTTTTTTATAAAATTTCCCGTACTTTGAACGGTATCTAGTTTCCCTATTGCACTGAAAATCTCAAAACGAGCCAACACGTGGAGTTTACCCACGAGTAGTACTGAGTCATTTAATAAAATGCTCACGATCAGTCACTTCCTACCGCAACCCCACGTAGCAACCCCGCAATGTATCACGTGTGCGAAGAGATAAGAAGGTAAGCTTTCAAGTAATAACAATGAGTCATTTCTCCGTGGCAATATTAAAGAGATCTTACAGTCCTTTCTTTTTCTAAACCAATCAAGGTACCCGCATACAGAACAGCGAGACTCGAACCCCGCCCCCCGAGCTAGCAGGCGAGCTTTCTTCTTTTTTCTGCGGGAGTGGCGGAGCGAGTGAAACAGATCGAAAACTGATGACGGAGTATGGCATACTCAAAGAATTCAGAAGAAACGACATCCGGTGTCCATTGAATTTTCCATCTGTCCCTATTTCAAATCCGTTGTCCACGCTTTCCTTCCAAATCAGTTCTACACCCTCGACAACTATCATTATCCCATTCACGGACTGTGTGATAAATTGATTTTCTGAAGGCAACGAAGTTGAAATATGTTTATAATTATGTCTTAGTATTTTATTGAAAGAGAAAAGAACATTTGGATGGCTTTACCTATCGGAAAGAAATAAAAATAGTTCTTTCTAGCAAATGACACGTCATGGTTAATTCGATTTCATACTTTCTGACCGAATAAGTACCCGCTAGTAATAAGTACTGAGCTACACTACATATATCCAAAAGCATGGGGACAAAAAAATGCAAGAGATTGAATCACAGGCTACTTACTAGCCCCGAAATATCTGCATAGAATAGGCCAATGCACGAATATGAACTGGATTGGTAGTTTTCTACCAGTTAAGGTAGGTTTTCATAAAGTGCCCCCACTCTCCTTTGCATTTTATTCATCTATTGGTTCCATCTCTTCGCTATTTCTCTATTCAAATCTGCATATTTCCATCCCTCGTCATGCCAACCTAACCGGTTGAATAACCAGTCTATTAAATGAATTAAATTGGCAATCATTGTCAGATCGCAGGATGAAATGTAGACTTAATCTCTTAAACAAATTCCAAGACCATATTGTCCTATCAAAATGTCCTTTTTTCCTCGTACAATTAGGGATATGAATAACGGTAAATATATACAGTACGAGTGTAGCAATGGATAACATAGGTAGCTGTACGTTGGTATAAGGACTTGAAGCTAACCCAACTAACAGCATGTTTTTGCATGTTTGCTTTGCCATTTTAATCTTTTTTAAATAGTGTAGTTAAAAACAGTACATAAATACTAATACTTTTTTATGCATGATATGTAATGCATGTTTGGTGAAAATTCATCCCCTGCCGCACACCTTTATGGTGGCTTTCAGGGTATTATGTAGATGTAGATACCACGCAAAACATATTTTCTCTTTCTACCTTGTCATTCGTTACCCAGCATTCCACCGAGTATAACGACATTCAACATACCAAGCCAAATGACATCCAATCACTTCACCTTCTTCTAATTTCTGTCAACAATCTTCATATCCAACCAACCATGCTCAAAAGATCGTCATCGGTCTGCCTTTCCGTCCATCGTTATGTTTCCATCCCCTCCACACTCACACTCTTGGGCCTTCAAATATTCTCTCGTTATCATTCCCCAGAGTCCGTCTGTAACCACACAAAGCCTCGCTCCACATCAAACCATTCACTAACCTTAGAAGGTAAAACCTTAGAAAAAGAAAACTCGTTTTATCCCTACCTAAATTTCTCCTCATAAGTTCTCTTCTGTTGGTGAACGCCCGCATTTGCGTTGCTAAACTAACGCAATTCCCCTCTTTACATCATTACCACTAGGCCTATATTCGTGTAATATGTAACCAAGAAAATTAGCTGTCCCGCCTGTTAAATAATGAGTACACAAATTCACTCGCGGCTTTCACTAACAAAGCCATTTGTAAGCAGAAAATCGTAAAGCAGAAAGTACCTACTTCGGGAACTGGGTTTTGAATTTTACTGTTTTTACTTTTATGAAGTACCAATAAATTAAATACAGTAATCACCTGTCGTCATAAAGTGATTTATGGCAACATAACTTTTCATGAAAAGATGGACGTATGGCATTGAATTATTACTTGGTGAATTATTTTCAAAACTCCCATTTTTCCCAAATGAGATTTTTCTCGGATGAAGTCAGATAAACTAACATATTCCTTAAAACCATACGAAGCATTTACGTCCCTCTGTATTATGTGATAGAATTATAGTTTGCTAAACACGCCATTGGTGAATACTCAATGAAATATTTAATTGAATCAATAATTACTTCAGAGAATTTAAAATATCTGCTAGGATTCGAAAAAGGTCACGAGGTTTTAAGCGTACAATAAACCAGGCATATGATACCCTTTCTGAACTTGAAAACACACATGGTTCACTAAATTATAAAATGGCATGGATTCGCTGCAGAAAAATAAAATGTGCTAATTATAATAGTACTGGTATTAAATAGAACTTTTATTTAATGAAACATGTTACTGTTATTAAAGAAACAAACACCACACAAAAATTTCCCTCATTGGTTTTAATCAACGTGAGCAAGGAGTTTGCATTTCATGAGAAAATGTCTTGGTACCCGGTATGTCACGAGTCGTTTTTTAATTTAAGGCTCAATTCCTGATATGAGTACATGAAAACTACGGCAGTTTCGTTCACTGTTGCCAATATTAACTCTCATAAATGCAATTAAATGTTTTTAAAGTTTTATTTTCATATTTAATTATATCTGAGTCACATTCAACAGCAAAATGATCAACAGCTCGCGAGCAGCAGTTCGCCGACCCCTAAACCAGAATATTGATCAGTTCCCATGACGACTTAGATTGATTCGAGAGTCACCTTGATTTGATTCGAGAGCCTCTTGTTCCAACTTGCTCATTTCCGCTACCCACTCATCATTTAGGACCTTGGCTAGATGGTCGTCTAATCACACCAGTGCTTATCGTGGCTGACTACGAGTTCTGTCCGTCAAAGGAGATGCTTGGACGCGGTGGGCTCCGTTGGGCCAACAGCATTAGTTCGTGCTCACCACGAAGTGAACTTTGCTCAGTCGAGGAAACATACTTTAAATTTGTACAAGAAAACCTCCCGTGGACGATAAGTGAGTGCATCAGACTGGTATTTCAGTCGAGGGTTTACGGCGCCTGCTTGCCCGAAATGAGTACCCCTTCTATTGAAGCATAAAGGTCGCTAATTTTATTTCTATGCAGAAGGAACCGGGTTGGCGTAATACAGATCGAGCTGGTGTGGTGGCGATAGAATCGGTCTGGAATTCCAAGGGTATGGGCCCGTGAAACTAGTGGACACAGATGGACCAGGTTTGATTTCAATGTTGGATACTTATTACTTACAATCAGCGAAGAGCAGCCAGGTTATACAAAGATGTCATACTGAACAAATTTGGCAATTGATTGTTGAAAATCAGGTCGGAGGATTTGGGTTAAGAATCACTTTCAAATCCTAGGTTGAGATGCATACTACATTTCATAAATTTCTAAAATGGATACTTTTCGGAAGATGTTAAAAATAAAATATAAACATCACATACATATTTTGATAAAAGAAAACAGAGCCTGAAATTGTACAGACATATTAAGAAGAATGGAAACAAGCAGATTATCACGTGAACATTTTTGGTATTTTACAAAAACAGAAAACGTATAGGTATCTCAAACTGAGGCACTGAAATATATCACTGCTACAAAAAAAGTGATAGAAGCCGGAACAACACAATATGACGTTCATGATATGCTTTTAATCAGAAAATTGAAGATTGGGTGACTGGCAATGCGGAAAAACGCTAGAAAACTAGAGTAACATCTTTGGATAAAGGAAAAAAACCTACTCAGAAATAATGGAGGAGATATGGGCACAAATAGAACTTAGAAACACCAGAACGCCCCTTCATTGGTACTTCGCGTTGTACATACAACAAACCCTGACGTGATCCATAATAATAACCCCACCATACACCATTAGGTTACATCATAAACATCATAACCGAGGGAGAGTAGATATATGTTTATAATTAAATTCTTACCGCGTACAGTAAGGGGCGATAGTTAGCAAAGTTACCGTGAAAATAATTAGGAAAGGTAATTTATATATTGTCCTTTCTTACAAGTCTGCGAGAAACTAAACGAAAACGCATCAGTGCAATTTTTTTTTATATCTTCCTGATAGTTTGACTCGATATTAGAAACTCATATAGAGTTGTGCGGATTCTGAGAGGCTACTTGTCAGTTTGAGTTCGTCCATTAATCACTGGAGGTGATGAATGGGGAGAGATGAAAAGTCACGAAGCATCGCTTAATGCAGCGATGGGCAAACTACGGCCCGCGGGTCAGATGCGGCCCCCTGAAACGTTCTATCCGGCCCGCAAGGCATTATTCCTAATCCCAGTTCGATCCAAATTATGAGGAACTTTTGGAAATGCAGTCACAGTTTCATTCATCACATTATCTTTCAGTCATTAATAGGGCTTGGTATCACAAAAAGCATAAGAATTTTGTAAAATGTATCGTTTTTATTTTTTAATAAATTAGGTATATTGGCCCGCCTTTCCTTTCCTTTAGCCAACCTCTTTAAAAAGTTTGCCCATCACTGACCTAATGCTAAGGAGGGAGCTTCTCGTGAATCGTACGTATTTTTATCATCTAGACTAGCCCGCCTTATTCTAGTTATGTTGATGCGCCGCTCAATTAGATAACAGCAACTACTCTCTCTGTTGTTTTTCTTTATTGTCCGTTCGCGTACAAAAGACGCTACTTATGAAGTATTTGTACACCCTCCTTGGAGAGAAATACTTCCCACTCTCGACAACTTCCTCTTTCCTGTACATCCATCGCACCAGAATTAATTTTCCGTTGTTCCCAGCTTTTGATGACTAATATCGATTTCTGTTCTCTTGGTTTCATGCATATACTCGCGCAAATAATTTACGCAAACTCTTCACAACAGATCCCTAAAAATATTTGACGTGAGATTACAACCCTGGGGTGGGGAGGTCTATTCAAATTCACCAAATATCACGACCGGGAGGCAAGGGGGGGAGATGTCACAAAGTGACCTAAAATGCATCACGTGATCAATGCACACCCCCTTCTAAGGTACGAATCTATATTGAACGTGAGGTCAGCGCGTTCCCTAGGTAAACAGTGTGCAGCGTAGAGCAGCTAGGTTTGTTAAAAGGTGTTACGATAGGTTTAGTAGTGCATAAGAATTAATACAAGAATTAGATTGGGAATCATTATCAGATCGTAGGTTTAAATACGGATTAAATCTACTACAGAAATTTTAAAACGGATAGCTTTACTGAAGATGTTAGATATATATTAAAAACACCAGCGTATTATGATAGATTCCATCCGATACATAAGATTAGAGAGATAGATTGTCGTACCGATAGATTTCAAATGTCATTTTTCCCCTGTAATACAAGAGAGCACAATAGGCAGCATAGCAAAGGGATAGGTAGGTGTAATATTGTTGGAGTAGTCTGTAGCGCACGATCCATGTATTAACCCATGTATTAAACCAATCCGCTTATTACTATGTAGATATTAACCATGTAGCTGCATGTGACCCTATTATCTGACATGCCTCCATGTAGTAGCCTAGTTGCATGTCAATAGTGCATGTTTGGTGATCTTCACCCTCGCGGTGGCTTGCAGTGTATCGCGTAGATGAAGACGTTGATGTAAATCAGTTTCTAACAGCGAAATCGGTAATGTAGTCGATAAAAATATGATTGAAGAAAGATCTGGTGCTTTCCCGGCGTATCTGCTGCGTGAAGTATTCTCGGGTCCTCCACCGGGTTATTGTGTCCATGTCCGCCGACGTTTCGATTCCCGGCTCGGTCTTCGTCTTCAGGACTTCTGAATGGAGAGAAAACTGACTTCGGCATATAATTCTGGTATCGTCTTCAGAAGCCCTGAAGACGATGACCGAGTCGGGAATCGAAACGGCGGCGGACATGGACGCAATAACCCGGTGGAGGACCCGAGAAACCTTCACGCAAAAAATATGATTGTTTACTAGTCCATGATGCATGTGCGTGGATTCATCTCGTCACACTCATACACTGATGGTTGCTTACAGAATCCAATGTAGATGTCCAATTCCCTAATGACAGTGACAGGTTTTACAGAGGTGTCAATTGTACTACGTACTCCGACCGTAAAATTTGACGTAAAAGAGTTATCCTTGCATTTGCACTAACAGACACCTATCCTTGCACTTTGCACTTTACCCTAGTTTTCACTCGCCTCCGCTAAACAAAAATAATGTCTGTAGGGCTGACCTCCCATTTTACAAACTTGGATTACAATTTTAGCTGTGGAAGGGATTTTACATTGTGACCACGGCCATTAATCAAGTGCCATTTGAAGAGTACTTCAATGGCAGTACTCCGTTCGTAGGATGGGACATATTTTGGTTCCTTCCGTTGCCAGAATTATATGTCGAAGTCAGTTTTCTCTCCACCCTTCCTCTGATTCTATCATTTTTCCGTGCACATATTTCCCAACAATCCATGCATGCATAAAATGTCCTAAGCGGTCGGTCGCCTGCCAGACAACGAATGCGGAGACTAATTTAAATGTAGAGACGATTGTAAAGTGTGCGCACTTCTGCTACTAATATCAACCAATTATTAAACAGTAACACAAACCTCAAAGAAATCGGAGTATAGTAAAACACAGCTACGTGCTTAACGAAGGCCAACATCCTTAATTTGTTGGAAAAACAGTCTATAAAGCACCTTGATAAAATCCTTATAAGGTTCGACAACCGCACTCAGTTACGGGAGGACACATGTTCAACCAGATATGCCTGCAGTTTTACTGAAAGTTCACTGTCGTGAAGCACCCATTCTTGGGGTTAAAGAGGATTTTCAAATTAAAAAAAAAACGGGATTTAATTAAAAAAGCCCTCAAGTAAACAGCCGAACCTGTGCCTACCCTGGCAATAGAAATGCCACCGATGATAATACACTTAAATTGTTCGATTTAAAATGAACAGAATGAATATTTACACTTAAAACTACAGTAATTTCATAATTTATCTCGATATCTTCATCATTTCTCTTCGTGCTACCTTATGCCCATACTCCTCTCTTCGCTGACTTTTTCACTTGTATAATATATATAATAGTATGGCAATCAACGAGATTATCAACTTCTTTGCCATGTCTCTTTTGCCCCGCATAACATCTCTCCTTATCCATCAATCACCTCTAGTTACGTAAAAGATTCTGCTTAACTTGTTTTCCCAATCTTTCCCAATTTCCCAATATGCGTACGAAAAATTGACAATGGTGGTGAGGGCTCCTCCGAACGAGGGAACACTCATTTCAAACGGAAAACAAGAGACCTATTCAATTTTCACCATGCAAACAAACCATTTTAAATTATACTTGTTTTCACAGGTGCTGAATGCAAATGCTTTCCGCTTCATGAGACCACGGCAAACGGAGAATCCTTTTAGTCACAATCAATCCCCATCTCGGAGTCCGGACGGAAAGAAATTTTAAGTGCAGTGATTTGGCCGTCGAATAGGACGTAAAACAAGGTGTTCTTTGCACGTAGGCCCTTTTCCACTGAAGATTCTTACTGACTTCTATCACTTACCCATCTATTATATTATTGCCACTATGTACTTACATTAGTATAATGCAAGGTCGAATATTCATTACAGTTTATGCTAATTTATCCAAAAAGTGTACAATACTTGTGAACGTAACTAATCGTCACATCGATAAAACATACGATTTTATATTTCACCAAGTGTGTTCGTGCATTGTTTCTCATGGGCCCATAGCTTTCTGGCTCAACCTATTTGATCCTCGTAATCATAATATTAAATCACGAAACTTCTTAGCCACTGACGCTCTCTCGAGACCATACGAACGTAAGGTCTGTCTTCGGCGAGCAAATTTTTGGCGTTAAAAAGGTATCCCATGTAAATAAATATATTATTTGAATTCTTTCTATGCCATACACGGGTTCAATTTTTCCCCCGATGATTTACGGAGAGGAAATTTGAGAAAAGATTATCAGTAACATCCAAACGAACGCATTGGAAAATTCTACACTTTAGCAGCGTCATAATACGTACTCTCGTAGTTTTTCTCTGGTGCGTCTCTCCTAGCCACATCGACGAAGGGAAACAAGACCACAAAAATTTCACGAACCAATGCCATCAAGATGCTAATCATGTAACTCACAATAATTGGTCTGCTTATTTCACCTCCACATTACGACGGCTTTGCTCCTCTAGAACAACCACCACGAATATGGACAGCGATGAGGTTCACACCCAAACAGTTGTAAGTTATTCGAGGGAGGTAACTGACAGCTAAGGTCACTTGCGCGACTAAGGTACACTACGTATGTAATTGGAAGGGGCAGGTAAGGTGGAGCTAAACCCGGCGTCGGCATAAACCTACTCTCGAGAAAAAGCTCCATGGGATTCACTGCAGGACGTCCCATCCGACAGATGGAGATCAACAGACATACACTACTAGCATGCAACAAAGTCCAACAACGCTATTAATTCATGGAGCACTCACTCCACTGAGCTTAAGTGGGGAACGAATAGAACTCCTCTGCCAATGCCGGGATACTGGGTCCTCAGGAAGGGAATCCATTACTCTAGCCACCACACCAACCGATCCCTCGCTAGCTGAAAGACGCTCCAATTCCCTGATGGACTGTGATAACGTGTTAGTCCATATCGTGCTGTACCAGACACGTAAAATGGGTGATCTTTCATGAATTATATGCGTACAACCCGCCACTTCATTTTTTTATAAGTAATCAGCATGCTTTATCTTTCATAAAATTACTGAAGATCTATTAAGTATTATTTCTGGCCTTCTAAGCTTATTGTCATGCTCATTTTTACAAGCGATTTTCAATATGAGTGGCACTGAAAAAATCTTTCGACGCAGTGTAATTCTCACGACAATGTTACGTTCGAATTGAGCAATTCGACGGCACCATCCTCACGCCAATGTGATTCCACAAAACAAAATATGTGATGCTCCCAATTTTCACTCGTATTGCCTTTAAAACTTAATATGAGTACAATCGACAATTATTTTTCACGACGGTTCCAATGTGAGGGCAAATACGTAAATTGGATCTAATATCTTCATTATGGAGACCCAGCAATCTCTTCCACAACAGCAGAGAGATGTTGATGCCATCAAGCGACAATTTACAACGGTGCATCAAGTTTTTCAAGCCAATTCGAAATCGGAATAAAATTGATGGATTTTTTAAGGCTCGAGTATTCTTTGAGGTATCTATTAACAATCATTATTAATTCTTAATTAATCATCATTCTGGGCTTTTCATATAACTACCGGGTTCCATTTTGTGAACATATTCAATAGAACGGTCATCCTTTCCCCAAAAAATAAAACCTTTCACAGGTGTCGAGAAATAACATAAAGATAACATCATGCAGATATGTCAAGTAATCGAAAATATGGAGAGTAACAACGTTAGACCACGCATAGACCCAATATGATTAGCCTACCGCATAAATTCATTCATGACTCTTACATATTTCGTAACCGGGAACACTACACCCGACTACTCTCGAGTTGCTCCTTCGCCACAACTTCCAATATGGCGAGCAATCCGCAATGGATGTCGTACTTCTGTTAGACAAGGGCTAGAGGAATGCAGTAACCACTAACCGGCTGCGTACGCAGTTCACTTACGTTCTCGCACCACTGAAACTGTGGTAGCGTAGTTGGCTAACCGGAGATAACATTCAACAGAGGTAAACAACTAGGGCCACCTTCTCTGAGTAAATTTAGCATCCTTTGGAACCAAGATATTACAAATAGTAGTAGATTATAAAAGCAAAATACCGGCATTAGTTCAGTGCTTCACTACCGAACAATCTGATGCAAATGAAAATGTCGCACTCGTTTAAATCCATCCACGAAATTAGAAAAAAGAGGAGATACTATTGTTGATGGAAATAATCGAATGGCTGATATGAATGAATATTCACATATAAAATGAAGGCTAGTGCATGCATTAAATATTCAGTGAAAATAACCCCTACAAATGAATTTTTCCATTGCATGAAATGCAACGTTAATGCATGGAGACAAATAGTTATACGCACTAAATATCTTAAGGCAACAGCATTTACCTTCAATTTAACAAATCTTCTATCAACCAAAGTTAATCCACTCACTATTCCCTCTGATGCATCAACAATACAACAAATTAGGGTGCCACCTACTGACCCTTCTACTAAAACAAAACAAAGGCATAGCTCGCGATTAAAAGTTTTGCGAGATAATTAGCGCTGAGATTCCAAACTATAATAAGAGATATTCGCAGAGATGAAGAATATGAACACACAACTATACCCGAGGAATTAGCGAGGGGAGAAGGTGACCTCAAGGGCATTTGAACCTATCAAATGTCTATTTCACATGAGTACATTTACCTCCTCAATTAACATTACCTATCACAAAATGTAACTGGAACCCGAATCGCGCAAAAACAGGTAACATAACGCACATTTTTCTAAATACGCTGTTTTCTGGAATGCCTTAGCCCAACAAGTGTAAAGTTATTCGTGGAAAGCCTAAGAACCCTGTCAAATTTGAACGACAAAAAGTGGACAACGTAGCGGAACAGGTGGTCTACCGAAAACACAACAGAATCCATTCAACAGGGTATGGGCGGAAAAACGACCATCTTCTAACACATCAGGGACTTGCTAAGCTCTCATGTTCCATCTGAAGAGGGTGAATCATCTACGAAGAGCGCGGGGTCGGTCGCGTTGGTCCACGACACACGAGTGGGAGGGCTCACCGATTACGGAGGGGGCGGGGGAGGCAGAGCTCACCTCAAGGATAATACAGAGGCAATTCGTGAGGTAGTATACCTAGTTACGAGGTTACAGAGTCATTCCGAAGTTTAAATCTTCACCGAAAACATCGCCCGTTAACATTCAAATCGAATGCTTTTTTTTGCCACTAACCTTCCTTGCAGAGTTGTAGTCTCCCTCCTCTCGAGCACGAATATGCTCCTCACTTGTGTCCTCATCCTGTAACAGCCCGCAGTCGATTGCATTGGCTGCTGCGAGGGGAATTGCCTTGGTGACTCTCTCACCGAGGCGGCTTCGCCCACTTCCGCCGACCGGGGGCGGAGGATGGGACAACGGCTGAGAGAGGAGGGGCCCCAGGGCCGAGGACGATTTCGAAGTCGGGAACGGCATTGAGGGTGAGACTCACCCACAAAAACCACTGCGCATGCGCATAAATTTAAATGCAATGCCTTCCTTTTAATTCGAATCGCCCTTAGACGATCAGAATCGCCTGAATTATGCAGCGATGCTATAAGCGTCTTATGTATCGATTATGCAAATAAACGCAAGGAAAACTCAACTCTCCTACCGAGGTTTTCTCTAAGGGAAATCTCATAGTTCACCTCGAGCGACCAAGGATTCCTGTTACGGTCCGAAATAATATCAATCTCAAGCATATTAAGTACTACTCTCCCACTCCGAAGGAACGTGCCTACCAAATGCAATCAGATGGTCAACCTTGCCGTAGAATGCCAGTGACAAAGTCGCTCCAATTTTTGAGAAAGTGGGTTGGTGGTGACATACATTACAATGCCTTCACAATCCCCATTACTGGTTCTAAGTAGTTAACTACGAATATTCGATTAAATACTAGAATTAAGTATTCAATGCAGGAAAGGAGCCCAATAAAACCAGCCTCCATTAAGATATAAATGTCACCATCCTCATAGCATCATAAACATCTTGGCGTAAATCCATTAAAAGAAAATGTAAAATCAAGATCCAATTAATTTCAATTCAGTAGGATTCCTCTAGCATGAAAGTAACTTTCTGATCATGAAATAATGCTTAAATGCCATGAAACTTTGACCACCATACAAGAATGCACCAAACTGCAGCTCTAATATAAGTAGTCAATGATAGTAATTAGGCACAGCAACTTAGAGGCCACCAACTTCAGTGACAGGGGTGATGGAATTTTCTCCAAAATTTTGAAGTGCTATTTTATTTTAAACCATATTCTCATTAAAGATCCGAAATATAAAATTTAAGCAATACAACTTATTTTATCTTGAGCCTATCCTTTAAGCACCCATTACAGATGGTCAATAACCACCGGTTAATCTCATCAATCAGCTAGACAATGAAGATTCTAGTTCTGATATCATACAGGAACCTATTTAAGCACCCATTACAGATGGTCAATAACCACCGGTTAATCTCATCAATCAGCTAGACGATGAAGATTCTAGTTCTGATATCATACAGGAACCTATAGTGTGGCTGATAACATTAACTCAAAAACAACAATGGAAAAGGCAATTGAAATTTCATGAGCAGAAATTTTATTCAAATATACTATTACCGTTAACACCTAGATTTAAAAAACCTGATTGCACAATCTCACTTGCAACTGATATTCCTGAACAAATAAAATATGCATGGAAATTATAGCTACTAAAAATACGCATGGACCATTCCCCATGGTAACATGAAAGGAGCATTTCAGCTAATACTGAACAAAATCTCTCCCCAAACCGCAGCACACACCCATAAATACTTTTAAAACATAACCCCATTACCAGCAACACTCTCACCCAATTATCAATAATGATCACCCACACACACTCAAACGAGTTCACCAATACTGGGACACTTGGTTTCATTTGGAATAACCACTTCATAAGAAAGTAGCTTCAATTAGCATTCATGGACACAAAAAAAGATTCAAGCCCTCATAATGAAAATTTAATGCACAAGATTCATATATTGTTATGGCAGAATTAAGTGAGACTGCACACCATCTAAGTGAAAATCAGATCTACTTAACCATTCCACATTTTCAATTAATCTTTACAAGTCTTCACAAACTAAAAGCAAAGTCAAGGGATTGCATAATTTTACCAAATAGATTCCCTTGCTCACATTATGACCTAATATATGTTCCAATACTTTATATATAGCCGTATGTCTAATAACTTAACAAATTTTAAATAAAGGTAACTAAGGGCCACGGCCATTCATGTAAAAAAGTGGAAAACCTACACTATACCATTTAAAAATGCCCTCTCTCAAATATAGAATGTAAACAATAACTAACAAATTTTATATTCAGGGACATGGCAACCTTGGTAGAACACTCATCAGAACCATTTCAAACAATATTTTATTTCTTCCCATACAGACGTGATTACACAAACCCTTTTTTTTAAAACAACTGCCGTGTCCCAAGTTTACACCATCACTATAAAAAGTACAAATTGTGAAGACTCAGCACAATGTGTTGCAGTGGACCTCAGCAGGTCATAGAAATTCGTCATTGACTCTAGTGTTGCATCTTCATGACAAGTTTGAACCAGGAATCATGGATTCCCGTACGTCAGCAGATTCACCCAGTTCGGACTCCAGTGGTATGCGCACATAGCGCAGTGTTCACGGGTGTCCAGTGGTTTTTCTTTTTGTTATGGTCAAGGATTGGGATCATAATGGAGTAACCAGGGAGCAAGAGATGGGGTACAACGTGTGGGAAAACTGACCGCCCATTACGCGTCGAACGGACCAGCCTTGTTGGCAGTCATCTGAATGAGGAGAAGTTGCCATACTCTTGAAACATACATGGACACAATTGCGAGTGAAAACAGGAATACTTGATACAAAACAACAAAAGACAATAAGGGCCAGTCTCCATCATTTAAATACTTTAATGGCTATATCATTTAAATGGATATTTTTCCACAAATTTTCTTGGCCCCTGCACATTTTTTATGGGGTGGAATTCAGAGCCCCACGCAATAACATTCTTAAATGCCAAGACGGCAGCAGGGAAACCTTTAAAATCACCACCACACTCAACTGTGGCCTGTCTGAGGCATAGGGATGGAGGTCGTGGTACCCAAAAATATAAGGAATGTGCCACTCACAGGACTAGAGAAAGTAATCTCCGGCAGCAAATGGCAAAACCTCAGCCTTTCTACAGTTGAACGTGGAGCCATACACACTTAGTACGGAAAATTTTTGTTTTTATTTTTTTCACTGAACTGTCATTGGAAGCAATCCTCAAGATGAAAGCATGCACACATACGAAGACGGCTTGGGGCACACACAATCGAGTGACATTCTTTCACAAAGAAACAATTTTTTTTAAAATTTTGG
Organism: Platycnemis pennipes; assembly: GCA_933228895.1. NCBI lineage: Eukaryota > Metazoa > Arthropoda > Insecta > Odonata > Platycnemididae > Platycnemis > Platycnemis pennipes. Next base: position 47,845,874 of record OW121852.1, on the reverse strand, counting down.
TTGTTGTCCCACACGATTCTCAGAAGACAAGTTTTACAAATGGATGTGCTGAAAAAGACAAAAATATGGGAGTTAAAAACTTAAATAAAAACAAGAAAAAAATGAATTTCGTTTGCCGCGGTGAATCACAACAGTGAATACTATAATGCAAAAACTTCTGACCATTGCCACATCACATGCTAGAGGGTGGAGTCAGCAATACCATATTTGTACAACTTATTCACATAAATATTTATAAGGTGAGCTGGGACAAAAGCAACCTCGGGGCAAATGCAAAATCTGCTTCTACAGCATTGCAAGGAAGCACACATAAGGTGAGCAGTAACGGTAAGTCGAGTAGATGCAATATTGCAAATTTTAACCACATAAGTGGTTGCCAGTATCAATCACTCCTGTCAGTGCGGCAGTTAAGAGCCAATACTACAAAAAACTTAAATGTCATGTTGTGAAGGTGTTTTTCTTTATGTCTGTGATTAGTGAATGTGGAAAAAGAAAAATCATAATTACTTTATTATGGTTTAAAAAAGGTCTGCAATTGACAATACTTAATTCCTTTTATGTTTAACACAATTAAACAGTCACCTTGTTCATTCTTCATTCATTTTTTAGGGTGGCGAAAAACAACAATTGAAGAATGTAAAACCCATATTATAATCTTAAGGTGCATCCAGACAACACAGATCTGTTTTGCCATGCAGTAAAGCATATCACCCTCAAAGAATTAGCACATGTCCATATTATACTTTCAGTTTGGACCCAACAACGAACACGAAATGATTGAAAGGGACTAAGATGATACGATCAGCAAACTCCTGACCACCCTGACTCGGGAATAAATCTACTAGATGCCAAAGCTTCCTCACTGGCTAGGCTTTGCCAATCAGCAATTAGGTTAACAAAATACACAAGACACGCAAAAAATCAAATTATTTATAACTCACCATGTATTAAAAAAAAAAAGACAAGAGCAAAGCACATCACACGGTCTAATCCTCTTCTTCCTCTTCATCTTCACCAGACTCAGATTCTATTGAAAATACAAAAGAAAGGATAATTTATTAGTCATTTAAAATGGAGAATGAAGCATTTTCACAGGAGCTCCTAGGTCTAATGCAAACAAGTTTTCTCAACAAGCTGAAAAATGGAAAAAAGTGTAACTAACTTTGGTTTAAAGTTCATAACTTTCACCTAAATCTGACATATTCTAATGCAGTCCTCCATACAACTCGAATATGAATATGCTGGTTCATACAATTGTGTAATTACAGTGCAATAGGGCATATAAGAAGCTTAGCACACATCTAACTTAAATTTAAGCATGACATCTTAATCATCAACCCATTTTTCTCTATCATCTAAAATCAGAAGCAATAGGGCATATAAGAAACTTAGCACACATCTAATTTAAATTTAAGCATGACATCTTAATCATCAACCCATTTTTCTCTATTATTTAAAATCAGAAACAAGTCCAAAGTTTAAATCAAGTCTACAGGGGACAAGGTAGAGTAAGGTTAACATTTGCTGGATTCTAAGGTTAAGTTTTACAATGGAATTCCATTGCTTCCACTTAGAATGGCTTGTTAATCCTTCTGAATGAATAGGGTACAGATTTTAAATGGAAGACCCTTAGAAATATTTTAAATAATAATATGCTATGATTACATTCTTCAGAAAAGAATATTCAAATCTCTTAGACAATTACAGCGATACTTCAAGCATTAAAATTATTACTCGAATATTATGCCATTCAAAGTGAAAAATACTTACAAATATGTATTAAGAAAAGCTAGAGACTTAATATCAGAAGAAAAAATACTAAGTTTGCAAAAAAACTATATATACACAGTGAATATAACTGGACTGGATTAAACTGTGCAGTCACAACCATAAACCCTAAGGAATTTCCACTGTCCGGTCATCATAAAGTCCTCATCTAGCACTATAGCAAGCATGAAAACTGTGTCATGAGTCTGTGGCAGTAAGCTGAGGGCCAATACTGAGTTACACACCATTTCACAGAATACAGCATACACGATTCCTAATCATACCTCACAAGACATTGAAATACGAGCATTGGCCTTTAAATTCTAACAAAACAGGAATTGGCATTAAAATCAATTACCTTCCTCAGCATTCTGCAGCCACTCAACAAACTTCTTCATTTGGTCCAGGAACATGAGCTTTCCTTTCACAGAGTGGCCTTCCTTGTACCATTTTAGAATCACCTCCTCGGAGAGCACGTCCGCTGCAATAAAAAATAATTAGCATCCTCACAGTGGATTATCATATGAACAAAAATATCAAAAATTACCAGCAGCCCAGAAAAAGGAACCAGCCCCTTCACACTGTGTTAACTACACTAGGTCTGACGCTAAACAAGTAAATAACACCATCAAACCAACAATGAATGAATAGAATTGATGGCAGTTTTGATACAAGATAGAGGTAATTAATGACAGAATTTTAATAACTTTGTCTAATTGACTTCCTTATCACATTAGTTATTATAAGTGTAGATAAATGCATGTGCGAATGGTAATAACCATAAAAATGTAATTGGAAATTTAGCTTAAGCAATCACTTAAGCCAGTTGTTTTTTTTGCTGTAGTTTTCATGCAATTTATAACACAATGAAGTTTGGTGACACGGTTCATCCACCAAGTGCTGTATAGAAAAAATTGTAGCAGCATCAGGATTTTGCACCAATCTTGGATAATTTAAATCTATGCATTCATATGCTACATTCTCTACCAAGTTAAAGAGTTTTCAGAGTCATGTTGTCCATCTACATGGGCATGACAATCCCCCACTAAGAACACAAAGACTTCACTCCTTCCTGTTCAACATTATGAAATCGGCTAGATTTTGAACCAATGAATAACTTTCTGGTACATACAGCTTGCCCCACTAAGCCATTCACATATCTATTCTTGCACACATTAGCCACAAATGCACAGAATTTACTTCTCGCCTCTCAGTTACTTCACCGTTACATATGAAAATAGGCTTAAAATTAGCATCATATATCTACTTCCTTTCGATAACTTGCCTTTGCCAAGCATATGTTACTCTCTTATTTTAATGTCTTTTTTTAAGCGGTCAAGTATGTAACTAATTGATCAATCATGAATGCACCACACACTGTGAAATGTACAAGCGCTGCAGGTGAAACTACTAAATGATTTCAGCATTTGTTTGTTTTTAGTTAAGTATGGTATAATGCGGTTCTAATACAGCAATACCATTAACCCTTTGTATTGATTACACTTCATGGCTACAAGGTTCTCACCATAAGCGATGACTATCAGACAACCGTTTCCCTGACTGGAAAACCAAAAAAAGCCTGATAAAGCTATTTACACAGTAAGATCCCGGTAACCAGTCAGGTGCCTTGTGTTAGTATTTTATCCAGGTAAACCAAATCTAAATTTAAATATACTTCATAAAGATTAACAATTACATTAGATGCTACAATATACTGGATAACACGAGGCAATAAGAAACTGAACATTGTAAAAGATACATCATGACCCCCTAAAATCATTACAGGTCTCATTTTATTATATTCTCATCATTCATTTTTCGATATCTTGCCACACAAAAACACTTACTCTTATAAAAAAGTAGGATGATCTTCTGGAAGACCTTCATGAAGTTCATGTTGCCATAGCAGTACTCTTGCACACGCAACATTAGAGTCAGCTCTGATTTGGATGTACTCGTAAAGGCAGCAAACAGGGTCGTGTACTTATTTAAATGCTTCAGAGCCTGCTCCCCAACCAACTCCTCTTTCTTGTTCCACTCAGCTTGTGCCATGACAACGTTCCAGATCTGACAAGGAAGTAAAGAATCATTGAAATTCAAATCCAAATTAATTTAACCAGATAGACACCATTAAGGCTGGGACACAATCAATGCAAATATGACACACGTTTATGTGAAACATGAGACGGGAACTTTTTCTCTAGTGGACACAATCAACATACGCGACTCGCGAGTCCAGAACAACTGACTGACGGAGATGCAAAGGATGTCTGTAGCGAATGTAAAAAGGAGCTAACAATTTATTTTCAAGACTGAAGAGGTACTTATGTATCCCATGCCATTGATGAAGTTACCAGATCGGTTAAGTTTCTTATAGTTCACAAGGGTGAATTCGTGAAAACCGTGTGTAATCCTTCCTAATGAAATGTTCACTATCTCCAGTGTCAGCAATGGCAAACAAGCTTTTTCAAGTCATTATCTACCATATAAAATCTCACTAAAACACAATAACTTTTCACTGATTCCGTCATCAGAAAAAAGTCTGAATTCCCTATGCTAAAATAAAAGGCAGAAATAAGTTTCACAATATTTGAGACTAAAATTTATTTCAGAAGAGACATGCATCCACTTGCAGCCTCAATAACTCCCCACAGGTGGCTCCTTATCGCCAACTCCTGGGACTGGTATCATTAGTTTTCCATATACGTGAAACGTGAGAGATGGGAGATGACCATCTCTCACGTTCTGTTCTAATCGTGTCCATTTCCGTTCTCCTACCCATGCACCATCTCTTCACGTTTTACGTTACACATCTCAAGTCACCCATTTACGCTGATTGTGTCCTAGCCTTTAATCTGGCATTTGATGAGTAATTTCTAGGGACACCGAAAAATGGTAAATAAAAATCATCAAAAGCGGTGTTTAAAAAAGACAAATATGGTAAATAAAATCGTTTTAAAAAGGTGAAAGCTGTGTTTAATGTTGGGAAAAAGGAAGGGTTTTTAAAAATATTATTAATAAAGATTTCATACCAATGTGAACAAACAGTTAATAGTACATACATTTGAGATCCAATACAGGAGTTAAGGCTTCCCTACGCAACATAAAAAACACAGAAGGCAAAATTAATAAAGAGGCAAAATTAAGTTAAAGGCAAATTAATGAGATAATGGTAATAACAATAACCGAGTGGAGTAGTGGACTGCAGGTAATGAAGTTCGATTCTTACGCTGTTTAAAATTTTTCTTTCAACCATTGAATAAAAAACTTTATCATCCTTCATTTCCAACCTTTGTGTGTGGATACTGACTTTTTTGTACTTCTATCGCTTCAACTAGATTTACAAATGCATCACTCAAAAATACACTGTAAAGTTAACGTAATGATTCTACGATTTAATTCTGTAATATAAATTTTTTCCAATCCTTTCCTTTCGCCAAATTTAATTATTTTTTTTACTTATAATTTGGCATGAAATTTCTGATTATCTACTTTTTTAACTGCCTACTAGCATTACCCTAGGAATACAGCACGGCTGTATTCTTAGGTAGTGTTAAGGATCGAACTCGCGACTGGCAGTACACTAGCCCTCATTTTTAACCACTACGCTCTCATAGGTTCACGGGAAATATGGCGAATGTAGGCGACCCGCATGACATTTGGCTTAATTTTTTTCTCGCACACCCGGGCCTATGGAGGAAAATGTCAAGACGAGTATTTTTATTTTGTTTTCCTCGTTTGTGGAACGGAAAAAATCTTCTCATTTCGTGACCCGAGTTACTTAACCTCTCCTTGTTGGTATCTACCAAACGTACATTCCATTCGCGGGGCGCATCGATCACGAGGCCGCGAGATGTTAAAATCTCCGATCCGGATCTGAATATTTACTGTCCCTGGATATGATTTCAGTAGCGAATGAAATGAAAGACCCGTGGATCTTTGGATCCGACCCGACCATCCTTAATTTATGAGTGGTACATTTGTAAATCCAATTTAAACAACAAAGTATAATAAAGTGAGTATTCAGATGTAATGGTTTGAAATTGAATATGATAACATTTTCGATGCAGTGACTGAAAGAAAAAATTAAACTGCGATTGGGATCGAACTTCGCACAGTACACTAGCTCTCGTTGTACGCCTGATCCTGGCGAATGTAGGCTATCCGCATGACATTCTACGATCCGGCCATCACCAAAGAAAATATTTCATGCTGCAAAAATTCGACATTTGCAAAATATCTCATATTTGGTTAAAAAAAATCGTGTTTCAAAGAAGAAACGGTGCATTTCGTGATTAAACCCTAAAGTCGCTTATTTCGTGAATCCTGTCGCAAAAAACCTTTTGCGAAAATGTCATGTCCCTAGTAATTTCCATAAAAATAATCTAAAAGCTAAAATATAATTACCTTAATCTTACATGGTCCATGTTAGAGCCTGAATAGTACAGAATGTAATACATCCCTCAGAAATTTGTTTTTATGTACCATTTGAAGAAAGAAAGAATTTACATTTTCGTAAATAAACACCAGCATGGAAAGTAATTTCATTGCTCTCATAAATGATGTCAAAACTAGGATACACCTTACAAGTCTTAAAACAAAGTACAGATAATCTTAGCAATCTAAAACCATGGTTGGTTCAGTCTGGTCATTGATGATTTGGATTTTAGTTGGATATTAATATATATTTGTAGATTACAGTTGAAAAACTTCCCACATTCCCTGAAATGTTCCAATATGGCCGGGGTTCAAATATTTTTAAAGCATTCACAAAAAGAATTACCCTCGGACACAATTTGTTTTTCAGCCTTGATATCTGTATATCATCAATGGCTTAAAATCTTACTATGTGGAAGTTTATGCTTGAGGATAAATTCAAATAAACTTTGTCATAATGTGTTCCAAAGTGTGCAATAACGAAGTTTACTTGATTTTATTCTTGATACCTGTAGCCCAATCAGTGTTTAAATTTTAAATGATGCAGGATTTAAGGGCTAAAACAGCTTACCAGAAAGAAATTCAACACATTTCACAACCAGTTAATTTGGTATCTTTGACCGTTAGATCGATGGTCCGCCACAAGTTCATGGGATCTGCATGAGGGGGGTTTGATTAAAAAGCAGAAAAGGGCAATGGAAGGCTGTGCGATACCTCTGCAGTTTGTTTAAATAATTTTATTTATATTTCCCTAGCACGCTTGTGGTAGTAATGCAGAATAAGGTAGTCATGAGAGATGCAACAGCGTAATGATATGCTGAAATGTTAGAGCAGGGAAACCTCGAGAAGAGGCAGAAAGCGTTCAGGCTAGGGAATCTGTACAAGGCATACAGAAAGGAAATGGGATGGGAGGAAATCAGCAAAAGACTGCTCAAGCCACACCGAATAAAGAAAAGAAACCATTGGTTTAAAATAAGGGCTCGGCAACAAAGAGCAGATACAGGAAAGTCTTCCTTCGCAAACAGAACGATAGAAGAGTGGAATGCCTTACCCGCAGGTCTTAAACACTTTCCCTAAAAGTCTTAAGGATTTCAAAAACATACTTCATCCTACAAACTGTGAACGGCAAGGGGAAATTTAATTTTAATTTTGCATTGGTTTTTTTCAATGTATTGTAAGTTTTATTTGAGAAAATTTCTACTTCCTACATAAATTGAATTGTTGACCAATACCGCCAAGCATCATGCCTAATGTAATGTATTGAGTAATAAATAAATTAATTAAGATACACATTTGCCTTATTCTCTAAATTTTTCTGAAAATATATATATGTATATATATCTGCCTAATTTTTTGTCAAGCCGCACAACACTCAAGTGGAAAGTTAATAATAAATCAATAAAAAATGAAAATTAATTAAAAACCAGTAAAACCTCATAATTACGCTAATGGAATTTACGTTTTCCCATAATTTACATTTTTATCGGGTCCTATCCCATTTCCTATATCTCCAACGTGTGTACAACCCTGTATTTACACCATGATTTTTTTGTTTTCCTGCTATTTATGTTAGATGTGGGTAAGAATGCAATAGATTAAAAAAACAAAATCCCTTCTATGACATTTCGCCATACATACCAGTCTACATAAAACAGTTTTACCCCGTTCCGTGCATATACACTTCAAAAACAAAAGCAGTAATGTGCTCCATTTTATGGAAGAATTTGAACTTAGCGGCGTAGTGGGGCAGTACCCTGTGCCACTAGTAATGGAAAGACGAAATATCACTTGTGATCCTTTCAGCGATCAACAGTTTTGATTGCGATAAACACTCGCTATCATTTTGCTAGGAAAAGATTCCTACTATGAAATGAATGCGTATAGGATGCAATTTATAATTTAGAAACACCTGCAGGAGCATATTTAAGCTGTACTGAAGTTCATATTGTGAAGAACGAAAATGAATTTTTACCCAGACATCATGAAATGTTAAAAATACATTAACTGAACTGGTGGACAATAACTGGGGATCATTCGTCCGACCATCGAACTGCATTTATTCAACAGTTTTACAACACGTTACTACAAAAAAATAATGAAACTAGTTTTCTTGCATGATAACAGTGTAACAACCCTGTCTTATCCTTAATTACTCTGGAACGTAAATTTCATTTTACTTGGGAATGAGAAATGGATGCGAATTACAATATTTTAAGATGACTCGATTGCTTTCGGGTTTATTCCACATTGATTCATCCCTCTGTATGACAGTTTCGTCAGAATTTTAGACATCTTCAGATCGGAAGATGGCGTCCCATCAAGTTTCTTATATCTTCGCTCTATATATTTCCCATATCTTCATACCATATATTTCCTATACTTTGCAACTGAAGATGCTGTCTGGAATGCCAGGGAAACTGTCATGCAGTGAGATGAACCAACATGGAAAAAAACAAAAACCCTTGAGTCATCTTCTAAACACTGTGGAAATCTTCGCAGCTACTATAATATTTTACATTTTGGCTTAAGTAAAAACTGTTGATAATCATGATCTCCCACTGATGTAGCAAAACATCTAGGAATACTGGTCTCTACAATGGATTCAATAACGAAAAATCGCAATGTGATTTACAAACATGCTAGCTATTGCAGACACCTGTCGAAAAAGAGAAAATGTCAAGAAATTCTGGCATGAAGGAATACCAACTTAAAAAGCGGTTTCTAAGTTTTAAATCATCTAATATCACCATGAATTGGCTTCGTCATAAGAGAAAACACATTGCATAATGTATAAGTTTGGGAATTATGGATTTGACACCCTTGAGTGGTTGGTTGGGTTGGTTGAAACATTAGTAGAAATATGTCGTACAAAAATAAATCAGGATAGCTCTATACTTTACAAAATAATTAATAATATTGCACTAATTCAGTTTATCGGTGTTTCTTATTTATATATTTACTTTCTATTGTTACAGTACGCATATGAAACTGAAAATTGTCCTTTTCCCAATAATTGCATTTTCCCACAATTTAACTTTTTTCTTGCGGTCCCTAGAAAAGCGTAAATAAGGGGTTTTACTGTATTAGTTTTCCATCATTTTTTTCTATTTTATTAAAATTATTTTATACCCTTCCCATCATTTATGGGCAGTGCTCAGTAATGCCATCCAGCTTAGCAACACCATTCAAGCAGCTACCAAGCACTCAAAATGTCACACATCAACTAGGTTAGAAGTGAACAACAATGTACTCAACAATAACTACCCATGAAACGTATTGACAAGAAGGAATCCAAGCACATTTTTTCGTGGACTTTTTATGTGAGTGAAAGTTATAAGATTCGGGATTAACCACTTACAAGTTTGATGAGACATTCAAGGAAATTCAGAGGTAAAATAGGAAACAGGTAACAGAATATTTACAGAACTGATTGGAATAAAAACTATTGTGAACAAAATGGATTAGAAAAACAAATGGAACATTAAGGCATGATGACTTTGACAGGATGTTAGGAAGTAACAGCAATGCAATTAAATGGGAAGGAAGGACATAGAAGTGGCTGGAAGACAGCGGGGGAATCAGGGAGTGATAAACTAAGATCAATGATCATATCTATCTTTGTTTGATTTTTATAAAATGTTTCTACAATCCTTCAGTAAGGCCCCATTCTGTAAAGTCTCGTTAACATTAAATGTTATTTGATATAGAGATTGCAGTACTTTGGTGGTTATTAAAACCGTAGTTACTAAGAGTGCAACATATGAATAGTCAATAAGAATATTGTTACTAACACAAGCATAACTATAATAGTGTCTAAACATCAAATATAATATTCCATAAATTAAAAGATCGGCCTAAGTATTTTGACATATTTATACTTGCACATGATAGTATACATGATACTAATGAGAGTAGTAGTGTGTGCATAGAATATACTTACCAATGAAATTACTTCATGCTCGGGTATTCCATTGCGAGTGGCCATTTCCCTCGCTTCAGTAATCACTTCCTTCACTGGATGCCCCTCTCCCAGTTCTTCTTCCAGCTGCTTTTGCAGATCTCTTTTAGCCTCTTGGCTAGCCTGCAAAGAGCGCCAAATTTCAGTTAGGACACCCAGATAATCAAAATATGAACCTCAAAGATAATAGTACACTTATTTCCACAGTAAGAAATCCATGCTGGGGCTAAGAATACCAGCAAAATGGAATACCATATTTTACCATTAAAAACCCTACAGTGAATTAAGTATGTGCAAGGATTTGGTCAGCAAAGAGAATGCTGCACATTACTAAAAAATGGAAAAAAAGAAACTTTTTAAAAGTTCTCTGAATAAAAGCTTTTAGCAAACAGTTTACCATAAACAGGCATTAGTCCTAAACCATAGCTTATCAATCTAATTCAAAATTTCATTTTTGGAGGCCCTTTATTTCATTTTAATACATTGTCTATGAATCACAAAGAAATATTAAAATGGATTTTTAATAATGTAGTAATAACTGCATATAAACAATAAGCAAGTAAACAGCATAAGTCACCATCAAAATTTTAAGTTGAAAGAAAAAAAATCCTCCTAAAGAACATTAACACATAGTAGGCGAAATTCTGCCGAGGCCATGATAATTAGACAGCAGACGTCAAAGTTCCTTGGAATAAGCAAGTAACAGCTCAAAAATGAAAGAAACCCACTCACCTTATAAGACACAGGAGTTAATCGGGAGTGCCCCAAAATAACACACAACCAAAAACTTTGACCATTTCCAGCACTAAGTCACATTTTATCAACTAAAAAATACAGGATTTACCTGAGCCTTGTGAAGTTTGACCACATCAAGCAGACCCTTCTCCTCAAATACATTTTTGAAGTACTCCTCAGTTCTCTTATTAGGAGGGAAGAACTCCATGAGCCTGGCAAACATAAAAGACGAGCAATCAAGACAAGAAGTCAACACAGACAGCATTCACTTAATATCAATATTATGGCCATCAGGTCTCTATATCCATAATGCCCCAATTGATGGCACCAAACAAACACATATGATATGCATGTATAAACAGCAATCATTGACATAACAGAAAACTGAGAATTTTTGTCAGCTTTTTACTACCACACATGTCCCACATCAGAAAAGGGAAGAAGTTGCAGCAAGATAATCACTTCCAGGTTTAATCATATCACATTATTGCTAAAATGTAGGTATCAAAATTCATACGACTACCATGTTTTAGATATTGGGACCTCAATCTTTTTCAAGTTCAAGCCTTTTCACAAGTAACATGATTTACCAATGAAATTGATGCTCAGAATCTAATCCTACAAGGATGAATCACAATGTACTAGATTTTAGGCACTAAACAAAGAGAACCAACAGAAATTTTATTCAGAAAAACCTCATATGGCATGGTAAGACATATGATGAGAGATTGTAATGCATGTACGTATGACTATGAATTTTTTATAAATGACAATTTTAATACGTAATAGCAATAAAAATGTAACATCTGCAACTTTGGAAGTCACTGCATGAGCAGTTGACATCTACCTGCATAGGTTGACCTTTTTGCGTTTCACTCATGAATAAGTAATCACAGCTCTAATGTTATGCATCCAAGCACTCATATAAACATTATATTATGAATTTATAATATCAAACACTTTTTTCATCACAATTGTTCCATAAGGTCTCTATTTTGATTGATAACGTCAAAAGAACTGAGTGCCGAGAGCCATTTTGAATAAATTACACTAAAATGGTGTAATTTTTTAAAGCCATAAAATAAAATAATAATAGAATAAAAAAAGACATTATTTTTATTTCAGAGGATGAAAGCACATACCTTTAGGATAATTATGATTCAAAATTTATGAAGAACAATCAAGACCCTTTTCGTGATAATGGCATTAGATGTTAACAATGTTTTTAGGCGAAATGACAATGAATTTTAAAGACAATGTTTAAGAATTTTTTTAGGGCTGAAAGGAAAAGTGAAGAGCTCATATTGTTTTTTTTCCCAAAATCCTAATTACCTTGTGGTCGCAGCTGAAAAATGTCATTGGAAATAATTCAGAAATGGCCGAGATAGCATTTTTTGAGTAAAACAGTGCACCTTGATAAGTGTGCATTGTGAATGGAAGAATTCAGAAGTATCCTAAAGTTTGAGAGGCTGTAACAGAAAAACTACTGGAGCTAGGTAAAAAAAATTGTTTTACATTAGTGAAGGGATTATGTGTGCCGAGTTCCGTGAAAATCTGAGTCGGTGGGTGGCATGGTGTGGTTGAACTGACATGGACTGCAGGGTGACTGTTTGAATTTGTTCTAGCTGTAGTCATTGGGTAATCTTACACAGTGAACTCTGGTGCTGCTGTGCACATTTGTCTCAAATACACCGAATTTCTACTGGTGTCATAGTTCTAATTAGGCATGATATATGACAATAAGGTACAGGGAGGATTTTACTTTCAGAAAAAAAAATTCAAGCAAAATCAGGAAAATAGGGTGGTTGGGGCACATCAGTAAAGTTATACTTTGTGAAAAACTCTTAGTAAGGGGTTCCTAATATGAAGGAGCATTGCTGTGATGAGTAGACCATGTTCAAAAGCACATTCTTTCCCACAGCCTCCCTTAAATGCTGCATTCCAGAAAGTGTAACAAAATTAGGTTTGAACACTTGGCCAATTGAGGACTTCTCCAAACCAAAAGACACACTTCCTCAACATAAACATCATATGTTGACAGCTTAACAAATTGGGTATCTACAATCGATATTCGGCCTGCTTTGAATTGCTGATACCATTGATAATGTGGTGTACAGCACATATATTTTTACCATAACCTTTTTGCAACAACTCCAAAGTTTCCTTACCCCATTTTAAGGAAAATATAATTCACACAACATGTTTCTCAAGGATGTTCTTAAGGTTTTCACACCCAAACCACCATATATAGAAATATAAAACCACTTCACTTAAATGCTTTCCAATATCAAACAACATAGGAAAATACAAACAGCAGCAAATTAATCCTGAAGAATCTAAGCAGTGTTATTAAGCATTGGAGTGAGCAGGAGCTCATTGTCAAGCTACTGTGAAAATTCAGTTCCATTACAGATAAACCTAGTACATAATCACCTTCAGTAATGATTGAGTACTGAACATTGCTAGTAATTTACCTGTTGTTGTCAGCACATTGAACTAGTATCACACTGCACATAGGTGCATATCTACTCACAAAAATCAACCAGTATACATTATCGTTAGCTTACCAATATCACCAATAGATATAATCAAATCATTTTTTACTAATATTATTACACTAATGTTGATAACAATTTAAAATCATATAAACTGATATGAATGCATTACCAACATCCCATTTTCTCAACTGACAATTTGACTGAAAGGTAATTGAGCTAAAATCAAAAAGAAAAGTTGAATAAGTCATAAAATTACGTTTCACTAGAACTAAAAATCCATTTCTTACCTGCCCTCAATTCCACCTTTCTTCAGGGCTGTCATGAGACTTGTCACCCCCTTTTCACTTTTCCAGGTCACAAACACCTCCAACAAGAAGTCCAAGGCCAAGCCATCCTTGACCAAGTGTTCCTTAAAAGGAGAGACAGGAATGTGAATTTCCTTACAACTTGCCAACATACACAAATAGTATTCATTGCAGAAAAATAACTTAGTAAAACATACTACGCAATTGCTGACAAAACCAACACAGAGCTTCAAATGTTGCCCCAATGCAATAGTCCACATACAAACATGACTGACAACATTTTAAAAAATGTTCTTTGAATAACGATACACTTTGGAATAGTTAAAAAAAATATTTCCTCACCAGACCAGAATTCATATTAATTTTCAACACAAAAATTATGTCCACATAATGCTGTTTTCCAATCTTCTTTAATTGGAATTACCATTTTAGAATTTAGAATTCACGAATATGAAATCCTACCGCCACCTCATATTAGATCAATAAAAAATATCACAAATACTGACGTGCAAACAATGAGCCCACACACCTGAAAAGCCAATTTCAGAAACAAAAGATGGCAGTATTTTGGTTGCAATGGGTGAGAATTCTTTTTACTCTAAATGGATCTAAAACCTCGATAACAATAGCAGTGATACACTTAATATTTTCAAGTTATGTCAACTGTTTAGATGTTCATTAGGAATAATTAAGTATATTTCATTTATTTTACAATATAAAAGAATTAAGATAAATTATGTCAATTTAATATACATCCCACACACAATTAGGTATCCATTTTTAAATAAGAGCAGCCTATCCCCTAAAATATGTCCAATCCAGGTCACTAGGCAAAAAGGAGCATCACTTTTAGGGACTTACATTTTGTGAAAACAAAAAAAGGCTTTAAACTGTACTATGCTTCAACACTTACATTGATGAGCACAAGAAGGACAGATGGTGGCACAGAGCCATTGGAGATCCACAGTGCAGTCATCCTTCCAAGCTTGATACGCTCTTCCTCGCCAAAACCCTTGATGTAGACAAGGATCTTGTTCATCTCGTCTTCAAACATCTTCTCCAGGTACTTGTAACGCCTCATCAGCTTGATGAAGACCTGATGAAGGTCATAAAAATTACTTGAATACAACTTTTTTGAATCTGAGGTCAGGAGAATGAAATTTTAGAAATACAAGACAGCTTGTTGAGAAATATAAATTTTATTCACACAAACTAGTTCTGGATAAAAATTTACCATCAGCTACTAAGTCATCAGGCAATTAAAAAATTCCAAACTCAGAACTTATACCCCCAGAAGAAAAATATTACCTAAGTATTTCAAAATTGATTTATTTTATCTCACTATGATAAGCCCATTAAGATATATAATATTTTTCCTAGCAAGGCATTTACAGGCCGCTTTACACGGTGAATGATCATGTGAATGAATTCATTCACAAATGAATTAAAGTGATGACCTGAAATTGCTTCTGCTTTGAGTGTTTTACACGGTGAATTATCATTGGAATTAATTCCTTATATGTTATATGCAGAAAGGATGTGCAGTGGTAGGCTTATTGATAGTACATATCGATACACGGGAGATTTCTGACCAATGCAGAGGTATTGATGTTCGAAATCGGTTGGAATGGTTTGTTTACGTCGTCTGATATACGTGATAGATTAAATAAAGCATGGGTGTATATTTAGTAATTACAATATTCATTAAACGAATATTTCTAGATACTGAGGCTTAAGTTGATCTGAAGTAAAGTAGAGCTCTAAATGATGGATCGGTATGGTTTAATTTATGTATCTACTGCTACATGTGCCCATTATAATGGTGGCAGCCACAATTTTGCCGGAGAAAGCTAGAAGGAGTGAGAAGAAATAGAGGTTATGGTATGCTAGGCCTGATCCAAAATGAACTGTTACTATGGGACTGTGAGGCCTATCATCATTTATTAAGAAAGACACAGGAGCAATTTCATGCTATATTAAATCTCACCAGACATGATTATGAAAGATCGGACACGACGACGAGAGAAGAAATTACTGTGACAAGAGATCCTTATTCAACCTTTGATATACATGTTTATAATTAATTGACATTTTACAATTCATTTCCAGCTGGCTGTCACACTAAGATTTTTTAGTGACCCGCAAATCATATCCATGACTGTATACAGTTATAATGTTCCCTGATTACTCAGCAAGAATTCATGATGGTAAAATAAGTTTAATCATGCATGAAGAGTGTAGGAGTATCTATCGGAATAGATAGTGTACTATTTAAAGGTTAGATTAGATTAGATACTTTACTGCTCTATACCTACAAGTCACAAGAGTTATCAAAATATTAGAATACCAACATAATATATTATTTTCAACTTAACCTTCGCCCAAAATATGATAAATTGAAAAACTTCACCAGGTGAATGCCTATGTAAATTACCTAGAAGAATTACTTAAGATTATATATATACTCCAAGGGCATGCCAATTAATTGTGTAAGTATGAAAAGCTCCTAAAACCAATTATAATTGCATTTCGACCTGCACTTGTCTGAATCCTCTTCCCGATCATAAAACAAAGACAGGACGTCATGTAATCGTATCACGTGATCATTTACGGACTCATGCGATCAAAATTAGAACATTCTAATTTTGATCGCATGATCATGCCAATGAATGTCACGCAAGATTTCTGTATTACACGATGCATGAACTTCATGCGCATGATTTCATTCGCCATGTAAAACGGCCTTACCATAAGAAAATTTCATAGTGAGACATATTGAAATATACTGCCAATTAGCCAAATTTAATTGGCATAAAACAATAAGGATGAGATTCAATAAAGCAGTTTGAACTGTTTTAAAGAGCACAGGATGCAATAGATTTATAAGACACCTGAACCACGTAATTGAGTCAAATGGATTGACTATTAAGAGTAACTAATATCAAAACCAATATAATCGGCAAGAAGGAAGCCATTATATGACAAACCGCTATATCTGAATGACTAGGGATTAATACTGCCAATAATTAAAACAAATTTAACAGTGGTAAAATAAATATTTTTATACAACCCAGTACTGGAGTTATAAAAAAAATTTTAAATTACTTTTCAGCAGTAATAGCATACAAGCTTAGGGCTTCATAAAATATCTGAAAAGATCCTTGGCCATATGAAAATACATAGCTTTTAGATCAAGATAAGCAAATTCTTTCTAACCTGCTCATAATTCTTCATGGTTTCCATATCCTTAGGTGCATCAAAAATGCACACATTGGTCTTGACATCTTTGTCTCCATCTTGGGCAATAGAACCCCCAGGCACTAAGGAATAAACAAGTTAAAATTCATAATACACGAAACTTTGGGCACTTAGAATTTCAGGGAGGAAAGGGTTGCTTTAATGAGTAGTAGTATACCTAGCCATTGTGCATTGAGTGAAAGAGTGACAATGAGTGAGAGAGAAAGAAGTGACAATGCAAACTATTTGGAAATAGTACAATGAAATACTAGTTTCAAATTAAGTATGTGCAATATACTGATTTCTAGAATATACAGTCCCTAGAATGAGGTCTAAAATGTAGCAAGGTTGACTGCTGTATGAGTACCAGTACTCATTGCAAATCATAGGTTTGGAAATAACAGAAATTGAGTTATTGCTAAGTACCTTACTCAGTCCGAGGCACCACTAGCAATATGCAATATTTCATATATTTTCCCTACAGGAATAACCAGGGGACATTATTGAAACAATATCTAATCATAAGAAGTGCTTAATTACTATTGAAAGACAACATGTAACGAAACATACCGGACAATGTTTCATATTCCAGTACAAGAAGAAAAAATTCAAGACTGACAACAGTTGGTATTATCACATACCAACAAGCTATGAGAAGAATTTAAATTAAAATAAATACCAGCTTCATTCATTAATAAGAACAAAGATTAAATAATGTGTATTTCATGATTTTCCTTCCATTGGTATGACAAATTACCCATGTGACAACTTTAAAAGAATTATTGCAATGAAAAAAGTCTTTTGTAGATCATGGCCAGTTAAGGTTTCAACTGTCTTAAGACTGACACACTACTGATGTGTTCATGTCCTATATGTGCTTCCACACTTATTGCAATATAACAGAACACAAGGAAATCACTGGATATTTAAACCAACAAGTATGACATAAGAATCGGGAGATGAGCTGGCCTGATTCCTTAATTGTCTTAAAGAGCCCATTATAAAAACTTGGACGTTATAAAAACTTATGCATGCATGGAAAGATACTAGTCTGCAAATGCAAAACTTGTATGCAACCAAGAAGCGTGATGTGAAAGAAAATGTTCCACATCCAAATCAGTACACTACTCAAATGAGAGTGCACATAAAATGGATGCCAATTTAATATTTGCCCCACACGACAACTGAAGTTCTAAATTATGAGGAACTCCAGCAACCTTGAGGCAATAACTACCAATTTCTGAGAAAATCTTATTTATCATTAATCGATTCTTAACCCTTTGGAGTACCACACAACCATATATTATAGTTTACAGCGTGCACTAGAAGTGCCAACAATGACATATCACCATCTTAAGGAGGTCTGTGAAAACAACTCAAATTAACAAAATATAATATAATTATTTTTGTTCATGAAGATCTGAGGGAACGTGACCTTTCTAAAGCAGAAAAAAATCAAGATAATTAAGCAATAAATAAATAAATGAATTAACAAAAAAAAACGCATGCAACATTTGCAAAATACCCATGGAACTCCTAAGAACACCCGCCGAAAAATCAGTGCCACTCCTACGGGTTAAAACCCCAAGTATTGATAAAATTGATTAAATGCCACGAAATACCTGTAACTATTCATGTGTAAAAATAAAGTGGACACTGCCCATAAACAGTAAACACTAAGCATCACACAAAAAGAAATGAAAATGGAAACGACTTAAAAACACGATAAAGCCGGGAAACTAAACAATTGGCACATTAAGTAAGCTGACGCGAATGCTTACCCAACAATCCTCCAGCAATGAGGATGTCAAAGAGGGCCTCCCCATAACGCCGATAGTCCAACTTGGACCCGGCCGTATCCAAATACTTGGAAACAGCCTCTAGGTCATTAGCGCCTGCCTTTGCCAGCCCTTGTAATACTGCATCTCGGAACCCTGAGGGGTCGTACTTCTCCTTTTCATCTGTAAGTAAAGACGTCGCAAATTAAAAAAGGTAAAATATGGCATAACTTAGTCGTCATAAATGGCGTGATTGGCTTAATAATTACATTGGTAAATAACAATAAAGCATCAGCAGCGACTGCAATGTCATTCAGCTTTAAAACATCCACAAACCAAAAGTAACAACAAATTATCACCATCATACACGAAAGTACGGCACAGTACAAATTACAATATAATTCTGACAAATGTTTTTCTACGAAAGACGTTAGAAAAGGCAGCAATACGGCTTTGGCCACACACACCGTACCTAATACGAGAAACAATTAGGCCAAATCAAGCAATTATGAGGATGGAGCTAATGAGGCTGGAGCTAAATACGCATTTAACAATTTACAGAATAAACTGATACACAAATGGAACCAGTTCCCACAATAAAAATTCATACTTCATTAACTAGCAACATAAAATGGAAAGAAGGCCACGCGGGGCCTGATGCGGATTGGCCTTCCAAGAAGACGACAAAACGTCATCATCCAAACCAAACCCATTAATATAGAAACAAAACCTTTAAAGCAAGCAATCACGTATACAACTTACCTCTTTTTCTGGTCTTTATTCTCTGACCCGATAATATAGGCTTTTCAATTTTCTGACTCATACAAATACGCTGAAAAAGATGAGACGCACTATTACATAAGATACGTTATTATATGTGACCATGCAAAGTAAACATTGATACAGCTTAATAACTCCAACAACTAAGCCGGCAAATTTAACATTTTCTAATTATAACCATTAGTCATCGAAAGTCAGTTAAATTAGGGTCAATGGCCACGACCATTATGATATGTAAAATTTTGAAATGGATCAAATATGCGCTATTCTTGTACCCGAGATGAAATTTCAGCAAAAACTATGCTCACATGCCAAATTGAGCATTTAAATATGAATAATTTCCTTGGCGACACAAACACTGAAATATGGTCATTCTGAAGTGTGCCAAGGTTAGTGAAACAAGGGTAAAGCAAGTTCACTTGGAAACAGGCGAATTTTTCCACTAAATCTTTACTTGCTGAAATTAGAATAAAAATTGCATTTAACAATAACCTAATATCAACATTACTTACGATAGAACCTCTTAACTTGCAGCAATTAGACCGCGTGAAACGTTCGCTGGTGGTTCCCGAGTATTGAGCAACGTGTGACGGAAGATCCGGGGCTTGAAAGGAAAACCAACATGATAAGTCAAATCAGCAATTTAAAACAGAGTTTAATGCAATTGCTCGTTTAGCTTGAATAAAAACGTTAAAAAATAATATATCTAAATGCAATTTTTACATTTATGAGTTTGCTTCTGTTTTCTGTAGCTTTCACTACAATAGATTGTTATTTGGATGAATGTCAAATCATGACTTGTGCGATTTACGTCAAATCTTTAACGATGACATTTGAAACTGGGGTGTGGTGCTTTTCATGTTGGGGAAGTTAAATAAATCAAGTTTTAGTACTTCGGAAATATTTTAAACTCTTGTTTGTCAACAGTTCGGTAGATTGTCATGACAACTTCATTTCATGTGATAACAAAATGACAATGAAATCACGTGTCCAACCGAATGGGAACGCATGTACGAGGTTATAGCGTTTGCAGATTTTAATAATCTTTGGAACTTAATTAATGGGTGCATTTTTTCACTTGATTTATTTTGGTGTAGCCGTTATAGTGTACCAAAGGTTCAGTAACATAACTTGCGTTTATTTGCCTCTGACAATAGCATTAGGTAGCGAGAGAAAATAGGAAAAATAGCTCTAGATGCCTCTGGAAGGAGTACTGAAACGGAAGTTTTAAGCATTCTAACTTTATTACATACTTCTGTGAGGTAGCGTCCTATTTCATGAGGTGTCCTCATTTTTTATCTGACCACTAGTTTGAAGTAAAGAGCCTGCGGCCATCCCAGATTTGAAGTAAGTGTATAATGGAAGGGAAACGTATTGCAGAATAGTGTTCAATTATGTGTCAAACAAAGAATGTAGGATTAAGATATATATATGTGTGTTACCGAACGTAGTCACTATGAACGTGGAATTCCAACTATTGTCTTTTTGTTAACAATTATCCAAATGAGGCCCAACCTTGCAATGAGAAGTTAGTGTGTTAGTGACCCCTTCCATTAAAGTTAATCATTCGGAAATTATGCATCCAATCCTAAACCTTCCTTGAATATGAATTGTGAGAGCCCCTTCTTGGTATCCGTCTCGGACGCTAAAATTATCCAAAAATGGGTAATACCGGAATGGTGTTCTTACATCCTTAATTCATGCTATGATTTTAGGTCAATGTGAACCAAAGGGTTACACTTTTCAAAAATTCATCCTGAGAAAACGGTGTAAACTAGCGATTTTATTTCAGCTTTGTAACATAGAGAAAGGATGACACTTTATTGTGACGTGAGTTTCACTGCTCGAAGACCAGTGTCATGTTAGCAGGTTGTGTGGTGAAAATTTCATCCAAATGTGACGATTTCAAGTGGGAGAAAAAGTTTTTGAAAATTGTCATGCTTTGGTTCACATTTACCTTTCCTGCTTCAGTATAATTCCTCATAGCCTGAGCCCTTCATTTTCAGCATGATGATTTCTTTCTTCTGGTGTCAACAACGCCCTTTAATGGTCCCCATCACACAGTATACCACAATTTTCTTGATGGTAATTGAAGAGCTCCTCTCATCTGCAAAATAGGTCCATGCTTCCCAATGTTAATCCTGAGCCTTATTGGGGGCCTGAAAACATCCCTTTGTCTCTCACCATTGCTTTTAACTTCCTCACATTCAATACTTGCTATTAAATCAATACTGAACTCCAGTTCTCCTTGACCCATTCTTCATTCTCTTCAGCTTTCTTTCTTCGGCCGATCATCTTCATTGCATTGCTATCTTTCCTAATTTCAGTAGCGTGTTCCTTAGTCCTTTGCTATGCAAACAATGTAGCTCGTATTCTTGCTTATGCCGATTCTCTTCATCCTTTCATATTTTTTCAGCAATGCGTACTCTTCTCCCGTAGTGACGATATCAAAATTTATCTTGCATGTCTTCTGAAGTTTTAAATCCTCCATCATGCAATTGAAGTTCTCCTTGCTGCTCCTTTCTCAGATTGACTTGCTTAATCATCCCCATGCTTCTTCTCAACACTAAATCATCGATCTGTATCTCTTCTTCTTCACATATCACCTTCATCGATCTGTATTTTTCTTCTTTGCCAATGCATAGTTCCCGCTAATTATGATTAGGCTTTGCTTCGTTATCAGTGCCACAATCCATTCTCTGATAACACAGAAAGAAAAAAACATGAGCCAAATCTACAAAAATGAATTTTACTAAGACCCGGGTTTCACTGTATTACAGAATCCTGACGATGCTGTAATACAGTGAAACCTGTGTCATGATAAAATTTATTTTTGTGGGTTTGGCTTGTGTTTTTTCTTTCAGTGTTATCATGTTTTGCTTCCACTCCATATCGCCTGAATCTTCAGAATTAATCCATTCTCTGATTGAAATAGTTCCTTGAATCTTTGTACCACCCAAATTTCATGTTGCAGTCCATATCTTCCATAGTGTTCATGGCCCTTAATACACTCTCTTCATCATCTCTTTTTCCCTAGTTTCTATATTCTTTAATAATTCCATCCTCAATCAATCCTCATTCTGTTAGATTCTTGATTCACTGCTGCACAATCGAAGGGCTGATTACTGGAAGTCTTCCCATATGAAGGTATCCCACACTTTTTCATTTCTTACGGAAGTCGAATCCTTTATCAGAATACATTTTATTCCTTAATAATATCCGTCGACTGTCACTTGGATACATAGACCATACCATCCTCTTCTGCTCCTCATCATGATCATGTTCCCTTCCTCAATCCTATTCCATTGTTGTTTTCTTCCTCACATCCTCATATAGTGACTCATTCTTTGACATTTATCTTCGTCCTCATCATCATCTGTCAACAATCCTGTTTGTTGTAGCTCTCCGCTACATTTTCCTATCAGTTAATCTCTTCATGTTTACGTTATACTTCTGCTTCACATCCTTTTTCATTGGTCTCAAGTGATCATTTCTCTTGCCATTTTTCCTATTCATTTGTCCCTCGATGTATGTCTTCATCAGACCATTAAGTCTCATGATCTGGATAATTAGGTTGACCCACCTTATTCTTAAGGTTTTCAGAAGACTTTTCCTTTCTCCCATTCTTCTTAGGTCTTCATCGTTAGCCACTTGGTCGATCTGTTGTTTCTTCCATCATTCTTTTGCAGCACCATCAAATGCTTCCATCCTCAACCTCTCTGCTGATATGCTATCCATTGGTCCATGCTTCACTTCCATGATGAAAGGTGGTCCAGATGTACGTCCTAATGAATTGTTTCCAGTAGTGCAAATATTTTTCCCTGCCAATCATTCATTTCTTAACTATTCTCAGGTTGTTTTTCTTTCTGTTGTCATTGATACCACCTTCCTCGGGAAGTAATTCTGATATATAAGTTGTGATCAATGTTCTCAACAGAAGGATTTCTCACATTTTTTCAATATAAATTCTGCCTAGACATCATTGGAGCCACAGTTCTTCTTTACAGGAATTTAATTCTCATCGTAATTTTCCTCCCTTTTGTATCTGCACAGCATCTGTTCATGAGTTCATGCTCTCCGTACATGCATTTTTCCTAGAAAATTCCTTTCTCCCAATATCGATGCCATCTCCACAGTGGTCCTTATCCTGCTTCATGTCACAATCTTAAACAGGTGTTCATGGAACTCCTAAAAACCACGTCATTTTTAATGTAGCCTAAATCTTTCATTGCTCCTCTTTTCAACTCTTTACTTCTCTGAATCATATTCAATGTCCTCAATTCAATCCTTGAATGGTTTTCCTCAAACTAGAATCCATCAACTACTCAGTTACTTCCTTATCAAGCTTTCCAACGTCAGAACAAGTCTTTGCACGTAGATTAAATCCACCTTTTGGTTGCCTCATTTACTGCTTCATTGTTCCCCCGTGGCATGATGCTATTCTCAATTATCTCTCTTTGCTAGGTAAATCCAGATCTTGCTATATGGATGGGCTCCTAGCAGTTTTCTTGTAAGATCCTACCATCGTATTTTTATCCTTGTCTTCATCGTTGATCATTCCGTTGATCATCAGACCATTCTCTCCAAAGCTTCTCTTCAACACTTCACTTTCCCAGATGAACGACTCATTTTCAAATGTATCATTCCCATTCTTTACAAGACTTCAAGATGCAGACTAACTAGATCTTCATGAGCACAAATATTTTATTATTGTTATCTTTGAGGTAGCGACTTCTCTTCCGCATACTCGCCAGTTCCTTCCTTCTTTTCTCAGTGTTCCCTTGCGACGAATATTTTTTAAAATATCAACTCTGTCCTCCAACGACCATATGTTTTACATCATTATATATATGTCATATGTTATGGAACTGGGAATACTCCATATGTGGTCCCTGTCTACTGTTTTCTATCCCAGCAACATTCCTCTGTACTTAACTTATTTACCACTTAATATTCCAATCATCTTCTATCATCAGAACTTTCATTCCTCACTGTAGAACTTGGCAATTATCTTCCAATTTTCTCATACCCTTAAAAGGGTTTAAAAGACACCTAATAACACCTGCTATTCCCTCCACTCTGTCCCCCCGCCCCCATCAGTCTCTACACATAATGTTGTCTTCTTTCCCAGAACCCCTTCAAAGAGTTCTTGTCAATAATATATGCTTGGGATCATTGATGATATCCGGAAAGCCATGACATTAATGACAGCATTCTGAAATCGCATCAAGTGTTAACATATCCATTGAATGCAACAATGCCCCTCTCGTCACATATCACCTTCACCAATTAAATTTTATCTCAGCAATTATTTAATTTTTTCAGCAAAAATATTTTCTTGATACCTTTAATATCTGTAACATGCAATAATGCTGGGAATACTCATTATCATGATCACTCATTTGCATCTCCAATATCAGTTAACTGTTCGGAGAGAGGTATAGAAAACAGGGTAGCTTTTCTGATATCTTCCAAGCCAGTATGACTGGTACTTGGTATGACTGCAGATTGCAATTTTTGACTGAAAAACCAATAAAACTGCTGTCCTATTGTGAGATTCAATACGAAAGATGTCCCAGCCAGGGTTGCCAGTGTGTCCCAGATTTTATGGGTATTATTATTATTTATATCATTTACAGTTCCGTATTCGTGCTAAATGTCCAATGTCCCGCGCAAGGAAAGAAAATGTTATTTTCAGTGTATATAATACTGGTAAAGGTATTTATTATTTATTAATAAATTGCTATGTGATGTCGATATAACATCTGTAAAATCATTCTTAAAGGAATTTCACTAATTGTCGATTATGTCACACAATGACTTCTTCGACAGTACACCTGTCCCTTATTTTGTTTTCAGGAATCTGGCAACCCTGGTCCCAGCAGAATCCGATCTTCAAATCAGAAATATTTTCACAGAGTTCCCTGGGATGCGTACATAGCAATATATTCTTCCATGTCATAATCCAAGTACTGTCTTCAATTGAAGGAAAATTAAATTCCAATGGGAAGAGATACAATATGCAACATATCAATGCCCTCTTGGCTACGAATGCCTCTCCCTAACAATGCCATACTTTAAGAAGCTTGTATATACTTTGACATTCTTGTCACATTTGCTTTTCACTCAAATCCAGTGTTTGGTAAAAGGCACATCTATTTGAAATTCACATTACAAATATGATGTAACCACTTACCAAGTGTGAAAATGAATTAATGTACGTACCTGATAAGCCCAGCAATTCAGGGTTGTTATTACAGTTTCTTTCATTTCATCAGAATCGAATCAGGAAAGAAAGTGAAGCAATGTCGTGACTGGGGTGCATTTGAACATTGCAGGAGAGGGTAAATTGCTATTTGTGCGTATAGTTCTCATGAAGACACATGACAACTGTGGAACAAAAAAAACATGAAAAACAATGACTCTTCCAAGAGAAAAGTTTAATTATGAAATCAATCAATCTTATACCAGTCCTCCCTTACCCTTTTCTTTTCTAATTTTCTTCCTCCATCAACTGGTTAATCATACTCCACCTGGACTCAACTGATGTTCTCCTCTTTCTTAGGAAGTTGAGAGTCCCTATATGTGCCTTCAATATATGTTATCATACTATTACTAAAAGACATCCGTTAAAGCAGCTAAAGGTAACATGATATATTACTATCAACATAGGTCATAAAAACTAGTTTTTCAGCTTCAAAGAAAAAATATTTCCCTCATCAAATTGACAATGTCATATTATCTCTCAATCAACATACCATATTCACAAGTTTTGAGTTTTAAAATACAAAGGTACAGCAGTTCTCACATAGCATCTATAGGTACCACAAAACATCAATAGGTACAACACAGATATTTTTTTTGAGAAAATGAATGATATTAGTTTGAATTAAAATCCATATGCAAAATGTATGCCTTAATCTTATGTGCTCATCGTGTAACATTTTGACCATTTCTTACAATCCTTATTCATCACTGATACTCCATGTTCTGCCTGCTGACCAATAGAGAATATTTCCCTCAAAACCTTTAATTCCTCACAAACCTTACACTAACATAATAATTTATTGCAACTTCTAGCATATACTTTTATGTACATCAAATCTTCGTAGAAATTTTGCAATTTAGGTCCCTTTCCCCAATCACCAGCCCATTCATGAAAATGGTATGCAGTGGCTACACCTTCTTGCAACCATCGATTGCTTCATCCAGCAGATTTCCTCCCATTGTTTCCTTTCAGTCCGTTATTGCACGGTACATAATTTAGAGATGACCAAAGCCTTTGTTGACAACAAACTGAGCATTTGATAAAAAAATCTTTACTTTCTGTCACACCCTTTCAATTGACTCTTCACTTCTTTGTGATGGTAACATTTTCAACAGTGCTGCTTCCTTTCCCTCGGTATGGACAGAGGCATACGGACTGGTCCATGTAGTATTGTGACCGCATCTTCATCAGTATGTCAATCCTAGGATTGGTTTACTGCAGCCCTCCATTCTGCCGATATGCTTTCTCTTTCACACTCTTCATTTGCCCCAATTATTTGTCCCTTGGTCTTTCTCGCGGGACCTTCCCTTCCATCCTTCCCTTCTATTTATTTTTCTAACTAATTCATTGTTCCTAAAGGTACGTCCAATCCAACTGGTTCTTCTTTGCCTTTGGGTTTTCCATATTTTCCTTTCTTCTTCTGCTCTTCTGTACATCTCTTCATTCCTCACATTATCTGTCCATTTAATCTTTAACATTCTTATCACAATGCATGTTTCGAATGCTTCAATTCTTTGTTGGCCTGCTCTCCCGATGTTCCTTGTCTCTGATCCATAGAGTGCCACTCTCCATACAAAAGTTTTGATGACCTGCTTCCTTGGTTGCAGCCATAGGTTCTTTTAGCACAGTAGTTGTCTCTTCTTCATGAACGCCTCCTTAGCTTGTGCTATTTGTCACTTGATGTCTGTTGTGCTTCTTCCATCCCAAGTTATAGTGCTGCCAAGTAAGTTGAAGTTCTCCACTTGTTCCAATTTCACTCATCGAATTGTGATATTTTCCCTAAGTTTCTCTCTTCCACGCACTAGGATTTTAGTTTTCTTCTTGTTGATGCTCATATTATATATTTGAAGTATTTGGTCTGTTGTGGTGAAGGATGCTTGCAAGTGCTCTCAACTTTCTGCTGCAACTGCGATGTCATCAGCAAACCGAAGAATGTTTATTTCTTTTTCATTCACCTTGATGCCCTTGATACGCATTTTCTCTGTATTTTATTGCTTCTTGCCGGTATATATTGAATAACGCTGTGGAGAGGTTGCATCCTTATGTGACTCCTTTATTTATTTTGGCTTCTATCTTCTTCCCATCTTTCATTCGCATTGTGGTGACCTGGTTCTTGTAGAGGCTATAGATTATTCTTCTATCCTTGTAGTCTATTCCAATTCCTTCCAGTGTCTTGAACATCTTGTTCCAATTGACATTGTCAAAGGCCTTTTCCAAGTCCGTGAATGTGAATACATCATCCAAAAAGTGAATACAACGGCTTGTTTACATGTACATATCATTCTCTAGGCCGTATCCGTAAGCTGAGTATTTGCTATCTAGCTCCTCGGTTTTTCCTGAATCTGAATTGATTTTCTGAAAGATTCCCTTCGATATTCCCTTCCATTCTTCTGTTAAATATCCTGGTCAGTATTTTCTCTGGGTGTGACACCAGGCTCATTGTTCTGTCTTCTTTGCATTTCTCTGTACTTGGCTTCCTCAGGACTGCGATCATTTCCCCCTTCTGGAAACTCTCTGGTAGTCTTCCACTCTCATGGCTATATCTGTTTATTCGAGGGTATCTTTTGCTTTGTCCCTGAGTGCCTTAATGACTTCTCCATTTAATTTGTCCCCTCCTGGTGCCTTGTAGTTCCTAAGTCTTTCACGGCTCTTTAAAATTCACTTCTCAGTATCTTGGTGCCCCATTCATCTTCATCCTCCTTGATTTCTTCTTCCGTTAAGACAGCTTCCAGTGGTTTGGGTATTTGATAGGGCTCTTCGATGTATTGCTCAATCTCTTCCCTATGTCCCCCTGTTCTATAAGTATCTTTCCATTCAAGTCTCTTATGTTGTGGGTTCTTGTTTTCCTTTCTCCGAATTGTTTCTTCACCAGTTTATAAGCCATTTCAGCAATTCCTTTCATTATGTTGTTATTCATTTCTTCGAAGCAGTTTTCTACTCTCTCTTACTTCTTTTTCCTCCAGTTCCTTTGTTTTCCATCTTGGTTCATTGGTAATTCTCTTCACCTTCCTGTCTTGCAGACAGCTGTCCATGATCACCAGGTTATGGTCATTTTTTATATCTGCTCCACGGTAGCCCTTGCACTGCTTAACTTGGTTCATTTATCTCGTTCTGACAAGGATGTTGTCTAGTATATTTCTCTGTCACCTGGCATCTTCAATGTTCATCTTTTTTGTTAATGTTCCTGGAAGAGTGTGTTTGCTATAACCATGTTCTTTTCTTTACAGAACTCTGCCAGCCTTTCTCCTGTGGCATTTCTTTATCCCAATCCGGACTCACTCACGTTACATCCTTCTCGGCCCTCTCTGACCACTGCATTCCAATCTCCCAACACTATTAGTTTCTCATTGTATTTTATTGTGTCTAGGACCTCTTGCAGTTGCTTATACATTTCTTCTATTTCCTTCTTCAGAGTGGCGGATCATCGGCATATATACCAGCACTATCACTGTGTCTGTATGCTCTCCTTCTAACTAGATCATCAGAATCCTTACGTTATATTGCCATAAGGCAGCAATCTTCTTGTCCAGTCTTTCTTAAAACCAATCTCACTCCTGCTATCTTCTGGTCATCTCCAGAGTTTCCTCCATATCTCTCTTTAATCATCGCTCCAGAAATCATAGGCCCCAGCCCACTTTATTTCGCACATTCCCAAGATGTCTATCCCCAGTCAGACTGCATTTTACTGTAGAAAAGTTTTTCTTCCCTAAAAAAAATTCTTTCTTCCAATATCACTTCACATCTTCATTCAAACTGTACTTCTACCAGCCACTGTAATGATTTTCATACCATATCCAAATCCCTCTCTTGGCTATTGAAGAGTTCCTTTTATCTTCATTATTCTGCTTACAATTCTTGACACAATCCTTGCCATCATGATGAATAGAGTTCTTCTCAGTCACACCACTTTACCATCCATCCTCCTAACTTCATTTCTTCCATTACTTCTCCACTCTTCAAGCATAATTCCCATGTCGTTGTCCTAATCTGAGAAATATCAGCCGTATTGGATATCGCTCCTTTGCTTTTTATATCTCTCTCCTCATGACTGTAGCTCACATTTCCATAGCTGCATTTGTTTATTTCTCCATTTTTCATTAGCACTGATAAAATTGATGGTTTCTGGCATCACTTTATGGAATTTACTTGTATTCATAATGAATGACAAGATAAATTTTTTATTTCCACATTTATTTATCATGATATTAATCGTCGAAACCATTGTCGTAGTAGTGCGAGATAAATAAATGTGGAAGTACAAAGTATATTTTGTCTTTCATAATGAATTAGCATTGATTTATTTTTTTCGTCATATTCAGTATTCCATATTCAGTCCCGATCCTGTGTTAATACCCTGTCCCCTAAAGTCGGGTTCTAAGACCTCCTGGTTGTCCTAGTTATTGCACCTCGCCTTGTCTGTTTCTCTTTGTCTTCATCTTAAACCTGAGTCTTCTCTTAGTCACCACTGTTCATGAGGAAGATTTATAAAGAAAAGGATTCCTCCTCTGTGGTTTTGATGCCATCGGTCCTCTTCCTGACAGATATCCTGACACTGGAATCTGCGATGAAAGCGTTCCTGCCAGACCTACCAGACATTTTTCATATTTCAATACCACTTCTGGTCCTCAGCCTTGCTTGAAAACACTCTTCATCTTCATTAATTGCATATTTCTCTCCTCTATCAAACCATTTCCTTCTTTCATGTGCCATCCTTTACCATGAGGTTTCCATTTTACGGCATCAATATCCACATCATCCGTGAGTTGATCAAAAAGCTGCCAGCGATCATTAATTTTCCTTTGACTCTTGGAATTTTCCTGTAATCTTCAATATACAAGTCCTCATCCAATACAATTTTTCCACGGAGAAATTGTTGGTCGCGATATCAATGCTGCCATTCAATGGTCCTCATATCTTCAAATTTTCCTGAGTTTCTTCATCCTCAATAATTCCTTCCTCAAGCAATCCTCATTCTGTTCATTCTCAGGCTTGATCCACTGCTACACGATTGATGGGCTGATTAATGGCAGTATTCCCATATGAAATCGATCCCTCACTGTTTCTAATCTCTTTTGGAAGTTGAACCATTTATGCGGGATATATTTCATTCCTTAATAATCACTGTTGATTATCACTTGGATATGTAGACCATACTGTTCTCTTCTGCTCCTCATCACGATCCTGTTCCATCATTGTTTTCTTCCTCACATCCTTGGATAGAGACTCATCCTTCGACATTTTTCTTTATCCTTATGTTCCGCAGTCAACAATTCTTTGATTAGTTTCATCCAGCTCTCGACTCCATTTTCTATCAATAACCTCTTCATATTTACGTTATTCTTCTGCTTCACATCCTTCACTTCTTGGTCTTAGGCAATTATTTACTTTGCCATTTTTCCTCTTCAATTGTCCCTCGATGATTGTCTTCATCAGACCATTAAATCTCATGATCTGGGCGATTAGTTTGACCTGCCTTGTTTTTAAGGTTTTCAGAAGGCTTCTCCTTTCTCCTACTCTTCTTAGGACTTCTCTGTTAGCCATTTGGCTTATCCATTACATCTTCCATCATTATTTTGCAGCACCATCAAACGCTTCCATCCTAGTCTTCTCTGCTGATATGCTATCCTTTGGTCTATGCTTCACTTCCATCAAAAAGTTGCTCCAGATGTAGGTCCTACATCCTAGGGAATTGTTTCCCGTAGTTCAAGTATCCTTCCCTACAGATCATGAATTTCTTATTTATTCTGAGATGCTTTTTCTTTCCATTGGCATCGATATCATCCTCTACAAGTGATTCTGATATAAACCGCTATGCAATTTTAGGAACAGAAGGTTTATCTTGCCATTTTCCAATGTAAATTCCATCTACACTTCATTGTTGCCACGATTCTTTTTTACAGGAATTTTCTTTGCAGAATATGTTTTCTCCTTAATGTAACCCTCGTATTTTCATCCTTGTCTTCATTGTTGATTACACCATTCAATCCAAAGCTTCTCTTCAATGCTTCACCTTCCCAGGATAATGACCTTTTCTCAATGGTAAAGATCCCGTCCTTTGATTGACCTCAAGGCCGACACATATTGATTTTGAAGTCCAGAAATATATTATTATCTTGGGGGTAAGTAGTCAGTGACTCCAGGGTGGGACCAGGGCAGATATGCCCATGGACCACCAAGACCATCATGCGTGGTGAAGAGCCACATTCTCCTTGAGGTGCCCCTGGATTGCTGAACATGACGGATATATGCCTGGCAGTCAATAAACAGCTCCCATCACCATGGTGCATCTCTGTGCTAGGGTGACCGCATCTGCGGGGTGGAGGGTAAGAAGTCGCTAACAGAGACTCTGGATACAGGGCAACTTCCGGTTTTATTTAGCCTTACCCATGCATGCGGGGCTCTGCATGGACACCTTATTTCCCTAGCTACTCAAGAGACCAAACTTGGAACCCTTAAACAAAAAAATGGAGGTGCTGAGAGGTTCACTCTTCACATGGACTCTTGTGGTCCATCTTCTTCCTTGGGGGATGCGATACCAGTGGAGAGCCCCGATGGGGATCCCAGTCTGGATGCACCCTCTACTATCTTAACCTTGCCTGTGGGGGTTCCTTTTGGGAGACCCACACATCCCAGTTGCCCCACATACCCTTCGTGTGGAGAGGAGGACGACATCCTTTCCAACCTCTCTGGGCCGGCCTTCAAGGAGGCACAGAGCCTGAGCTCCCCATGGGGGTAGAGTCTGACTCGGAGCCCCTGTGGGTGGGGGCTCCATATCCCCTCGAAAAGAAGGAGACAAAGGAGGAAGAAGGTGTGGGTGGGGCCGTGCCATGGCTGGCATAGCCGTGCTTCAGGCCAGCCTACAACACAGTAAGACTGCCTCAGGGATCCTGCAAAGGATACGCTCTGAAGGTACTTTCAAAATAGCTCTGATCCAGGAACCCTGGGCTTTCCAGGGAAGAGTCAGGAGCCTGAGCATGACAAGGGGAAAAATATATTACTATACCACTGTTGATAGGCCTAGATCTTGTATCTATGTGAATGGGATAAGTGCTTTGCATGTATCAGAATTTACCACTAGCGATTAGACAGTTGTTCTGCTGACCCTGAGGGACGGCGACAACAGGAGGAGGGCGGTCATCTGCTCCTCCTACCTGCCATACGATGCACCGGCTCCTCCACCATCGAATGAAATTGAGAGGCTGGTGAGTCACTGTAAGACCAACAAGTAGGATCTTCTAATCGGTTTGATGCTAAATCGCACCACATTGTGTGGGGGAGTGGAAGCACCAACGGAAGGGGAGAGACCCTGTTGGAGGATCTCATGTATGCGGAGTTACATATACTAAATAAAGGATCCCAACCTATCTTTGCAAACAGCATTAAGCAGGAGGTGATAGATATCACACTGTGCAGCAGAAAACTGCTGCACAGTGTGATATCTTTCACCTGGAGAGTGTCAGGGGAGATAACTTTGTCCGACCACAGACACATACTCTTCACTCTTTTAGAATCCAATCACAGGGAAATAACATATAGGAACCCAAGGACTTCCAACTGAGGACTGTATCGAGAAAGGCTGGTAGCTGCCCTAGATGGGGCATCCCAGTGTAAGTTTATAAATGTGGATGAGGTAGATGCTGCGGTTGATTATCTGCAGAGAAGCATCATCACATCCAATGAAGACACCTGCCCCTAAAGACCAGGAAGGAAGGGTGTAAATTACCCTGGTGGGGAGCAGAATTAAATGGTCTCCATATAGAGACTAGGAAACTTTAACAAAGCAAAGAGGACAGGAATGCCTCAGGATTGGGAAAACTTTAAGGTTGCCCAATGGAGGTACAAAGCACCAATCAAGGCTCCAGCAATCAGCTGCAAGAGGGATTCACGGAGGGGTTTCGGTGCGAGCGTAGAGACTGTTCCACAAATGGCAAGACTTCATAAGATCCTATCAAAAGACTCAGAAGTGGGAGTGGGTTCTCTGCTGCTTTTCTTGTGAGACTTCATGTCTTCCGACAAGGAAGCGCTAAAGCTGATTCTGGAGACCCACTTTCCAGGCTCCAGGGAGTTGAGGGAGATGCATCATGGGAGGAATCTCATCTGTCCGGCTCGGACAAATAGGAGACTTTCCTCCAGCATCACGACGTACACAGTTACAAAATGGGCAATCATGAGTTTTAGCCCCGATAAGGCTGCTGGGGAGGATGGGGAATTTCCTGCACTCCTTCAGGAAAGGCAGGATCTGCTCCTCCTTCCAATGGTAAGAATATTTCACTCCTGCCTGGCTTATGGATATGTTCCAAAGGCCTGAGGGCCACCAAGGTGGTTTTCATACATAAACCGGGTAAGACAGACTACCCAAGAGCAGACTCCTTTTGAGAAATCAGTCTTATGTCTTTTCTATTGAAGACACTAGAAAAGATAGTGGACAGGTACATAAGGCATGGGCCATTAAGGGACCACCAGCTGCACCTGTATCAACACGCCTACCAGAAGGGAAAATTCATGGAGACAGCACTCCACAATCTTGTTAGCAGGATTGAGGGAGTGCAGGAACATGGAATGTATGGACTGGGGGCATTTCTTGATGTCGAGGGAGCATTTAATTACACGTCCTTCGATCAAATCTGCACTGCAGCAGGAAGACATGGCATCCATGCTCTCATTGCGAGCTGGATTAGATACATATTGGAACAGAGAACTGTCAAGGTAGTCTTGAGGGACAGTTCAATGAAGGTAGCTGTGACTCAAGGCTGCCCTAAGGGAGGAGTTAATCTCCCCTCCTCTGGAATATGGTAGTTGACAGTCTTCATGTAAAATTGAATAGGACTGACGCATACACTCAAGGGTACGCAGATGATGTGGCTATACTCATCACTGGAAAGTACCTTGATAATGTCTCTGGACTCATGTAAAAAGCCCTGGGTAAAGCAATGGGTTGGTGTGCAGAAACAGGGCTGAATGTAAATCCAGAGAAAACTAAGCTTGTGTTGTTTACCAATAGAAGAAAAATGGAGGACTTTAGACCTCCCTCTTTGCAGGGAAAGGTTTTATATCCCTCACCATCGGTCAAGTATCTAGGGGTTATTTTGGACTTCAAGCTTAACTAGGGAGAGCATTTGGGGACCAAGGCAAAGAAAGCCAGTGTCTCCTTATGGATGTGTAGGAGAACCCTTGATAAAACATGGGTACTTCAACCAAAAGCCATTAGATGGATTTATAAGGCAGTCATTAACCCTAGTTTCTTGTACTGCTCTATAGTTTGGTGGAAGTGAGTCCGGCTGAAAACTGCAGGGAATAAACTGAACCATCTTCAACGAATGGCCTGTATGGGCATTTCAGGGTCTATGAGAACAACCCCAACTCTGGCACTAGAAACTCTGCTGAACCTTGCTCCACTCCATGTGGAAGCAGAGGTGCAGGCAAGAACAGCGGCTTACCGTCTCAAAGGAATGGGACAGTGTATAGCTGTAACTTTTACTTTCGGGAAATGCTGCGTGCGATTCATTTTCGACTCGACATTTCACTCCTCCTACTGGGAGCGTTATCAAGAGAATAAGTGTTAAACGGCTTCATCTCATTCTTATATAGGAGCATCCGTGTCCGTTGCCCCATTGTTGTGCCGATTTGAATTTCGGACGGAAGACGTTAGCCATTGTGCATTAGAAGGGGCCAGGAAACCTTTCCAAACACGGCTCAGGTTATAACCATCCTCTCTATTGAAATTATTCGGCCTTTTAGCTATTTCTACTGCTTCTCGTATTAGACGTGGATAATAATTCTCCGTCTTAGCCAAAACTCATGTTTCTTCGAAAATTATTTTATGCCCAGGGCTCGAGGCATAATGTTCGGCAACCGCTGACTCATTCCATTTATGAAGCTCCATCGCTCTCTTATGCTTCTTAAGCCTCTGGGAGATGGCTCGCTTGGTCTGCCCCACGTAGCTTCTGCCACAGCGGCAGGGGATCTCATATACACCCATGGATTGGAGGGGAGGATGTCTATCCTTCGGCGATGGCAGGATGTTTTTAATTTTTTCCACCGTACAGAAGCGAGTGGTAATGTTGCTTTTCTGAAGGATTTTTGCGATTCTGTCGGAGACTCCGGAGATGTACTGGAGTTTCATGAAGGCCAAAGGTTTCTTCTCACGGTCTTCATCATTTGGATGCCGCTTCTTCTCTTTCATCGCTCTTTTTATGAAGGAGTCACTGTAACCATTTCCTTTCAGAGCCCACATTAGATGTTTTATTTCGCTGTTGAGGTGCTCGGCATCACTCACGACTTTGGCGCGGTGGGTTAACGTTTTAATCACGCAGGACTTTTGCCGTGGATGGTGATGGGACGTGGCATTCAAATATCTGTCGGTGTGGGTCTTCTTTCGGTACACTGAATGGCCCAAGCTTCCATCCTTTTTCCTTTTAACCAGGACATCTAGGAAAGGCAGACAACCTCCTTCTTCAAGTGCTTTTGTAAATTTGATGTCTGGATGGATGTTGTTGAGATGATCATGGAAAGCCTCAAGTTTCTCTTTTCCATGTGGCCAGATCACAAAGGTGTCATCTACGTATCTTAGCCAGCATGACGGTTTATCCTTGCAGGTGTCCAGTGCCTTCTTCTCAAAAAACTGCATGTATAAATTGGCTATGACGGGAGAAAGGGGGGAACCTATTGCTGCTCCACTCTTCTGTCCATAAATAACCCCGTTATAGAGGAAGTAGTTGTTCAAAAGACAGAATTCAGCCAATTTTGGGTAGTCCTTTGGAAGTCCATCCTCTGTAAGATTTATTAAAATTTCCACTGAATCGGGTACAGGAACTTTTGTGAACAGCAAAACCACATCGATGCTGACTATTAGGTCTTTATCAGTCGCACGTAGATCCCTCAGGATTTCTATAAAATGCGCTGAGTTCTTAATGAAGGAGTCAGTACTTCCAATGAAATCTTGAATGCTTCTTAATACATACTGTGCCAATTTGTAGGTCGGCGAGCCAATCGCGTTTACAATTGGTCTCAAAGGTGTTCCTTCCTTGTGTATTTTCGGCAGACCGTATAAACGTGGTGCTCTAGATGCAGACGGTAATAATTTCCAATGATCTTCTTTGGGAACATAAGAAGTTTTAATTAATTCCCTTACTTTCCGCTCAATTCTGGCCGTTGGGTCTTTATTCAGCTTCTCATATGTATCTGCATCCAAGAGGGAGAGAACTTTTTTGTTGTATTCCTCCTTTGTCATAATGACCGTTGCACTGCCCTTGTCTGAAGGAAGGACAAGGACGTTATCATTGCATTTAAGTTCCTTGAGGTGGTGCAGTTCAGCAGTTGGCAAATTTAATTTAGGCACTTTCGAACAACGAAGAACTCATACAATTTCATGCCTGATGTTATCCGCCTCGTCCGGAGGAAGTAGACGTATTGCAGCCTCTGTTCGTGTGATGATGTCTTTTGTTGGTAAATACTTAGGAGAAATTGCAAAGTTCAGTCCTTTAGAAGGAACTGAGATTGTTTCTTCAGCCAAAATGTCCTCCGTCAGATTGTGCACAGCATTTGGTAGGTCAGCATGCGGTTTCTTCTGCTTAAGCATGAAGTTGTCAAATTTTCGCTTTTGCTTGAGAGTAGTGGCCTCAAGTGTATTCACTGATGAGTCATTCGTTATTCGGTCTACGATGTCCCAGTACTAACGATTCAGAATTCTGGATAGCTCCAAGTGAAGATCATACAGCTCATCGGCAACCGTAAAATGTGACATGCACGTATCACGAACACGTTCCCATAAGAGAGCTAGGCTGGCTCGCTTGAGGATATTCTTGGCCTTAGGAGTTTGCAGATGATGTTTGACTTTCACACAAGTAGGAATTATTTCTGTGTCCCAGCACCATTGTAAGAAAGCAAGTGATAAGAGAAGTTTACTCTTCCTGTTTCGAAGACATTCCAGTCTTCTTATCTTCTTATAAGTTTCCTCCCCGTAGAGGATATTAATTTTTGCTTGAAGGTTTTTTGTAGTCTGTTGTAGTTGTAGTTTTAGGTCTTGAAGCTTCTTTTATCTATAGCTGTAGCTTTTACTTTCAGGAAATGCTGCGTGCGATTCATTTTCGACTCGACATTTCACTCCTCCTACGGGGAGCATTATCAAGAGAATAAGTGTTAAACGGCTTCGTCTCATTCTTACATAGGAGCATCCGTGTCCATTGCCCCATTGTTGTGCTGATTTGAATTTTGGACAGAAGACGTTAGCCGTTGTGCATTAGAAGGGGCCAGGAAACCTTTCCAAACACGGCTCAGGTTATAACCATCCTCTCTATTGAAATTATTCGGCCTTTTAGTTATTTCTACTGCTTCTTGTATTAGGCGCGGATAATAATTCTCCGTCTTAGCCAAAACTCATGTTTCTTCGAACATTATTTTATGCCCAGGGCTCGAGGCATAATGGGACAGTGGTATGACAAAGGAAGTTCCTTTGGTCACAGACAAGTTTGGACTGAGCTCATGGAAGTCGAGTCCCATCCTCAAGATGTGCAGTGATGGAATGATAGCCAGGTTCAACCAATCATCCCTCTATTTCAAAACCTGCTTCCTGGATAGGGAACAGTGGGCTAGAGGAAAGGGGAAAGAACTTCACTCTGGGGCCGAGGTATGGTATATGGTTGGCATCAGAAAAGAAGGAAGAGTGGGAGCAGGGGTCTACAATTGTAGCACACCTAGGAAGCTCTCAATCCTTTTGGGAAAATATGCTATGGTGTTTCAGGTAGAGGTATATTCACTTCTGACCAGTGCGTATGCTATTAAGGAGATCGGGATGTTTAACAGACCGATACACATATGCACGGATAGTCAGGCAGCTTTAAAGGTGCTGACATCACCATGGTGCAAATCACAGCTGCTGCAGGAGTGTCATGAGGCACTCAATGATATAAGCAAATGCGGCAAGGTGGAACTTTTCTGGGTGCCTGGTCATGCAGGCATATCCAGAAATGAGATGGCTGATGAGCTTGCAAGGGCTGGTTCCAGCCAAGATCCGATTGGACCAGAGCCAATCATACCTATTGCTACGTCAATAGGGATGGCAGAAATTAGAATGTGGGGCTTAGCCCGGCATTCTGAATTCTGGCGAACTACACCAAGTCTTAGACAGGCCAAACTACACATAGGAGAACCTAGGCCTGGGCTTGCCAAAAGACTCCTGTCACTAAACAGGGATCAATTACGAATGGTAGTGCGACTCCTCACTGGGCACTACCAGGTGAAGAGGCACCTGCACCTCCTGGGAATCGTAGATTCACCTACATGAATATGGTGTGAAGAAGGTGATGAAACCACTTCCTACATATTATGTGAGTACCCCGCTGTGATGAAACTCGAAATAGGTACCTGGGTTCACCATTTTTGGAACCCAGGGAGGTAAGGGAAATCCCCATACGGGACCTGAAGGCCTTCAACAAGGCGATCAGCCTTTATGGATGATTTATTTAGAGGGGTGGTTGGCACAATGGTCCAATAGGTCTAAGTGCCTCAGGGCCTCCTTGGAGGAAATCCACCAATAAACAATCTATCTATCTATGTTATTAACTTCAAAGAAGCAATTGGTCCTTTTATGCATCATCGCTAATTCAAATCATCTTTTCTTCATGTCCCTTGCGACCTATATTTCCATCCTCCATTTGACCTCAAGTACTGCCTCCTCAAACTGTGGTTTGGATTCTTTCATTCTTCTTCATGTCTCGATGCCACTCCTTTTCATTAAATCCTCTTCTGTATCATTCATTATTCCTTCCGAATTTCTCTTGCTTAGTCTCCCGCAACTTGCCATCTTCTTCAATGCT
The DNA here is from genome assembly GCA_933228895.1 of Platycnemis pennipes. Lineage (NCBI taxonomy): Eukaryota > Metazoa > Arthropoda > Insecta > Odonata > Platycnemididae > Platycnemis > Platycnemis pennipes. Next base: position 47,806,297 of record OW121852.1, on the reverse strand, counting down.
TTCTTCCCACACATTCAGGAATAAAAAACCTTTTCCATGGGATTGAAGAGAACCTGGAGGATAATCCTTATGCACATGACATTCCCCTCCATTTATTCATCTCCTTTCGAAAATTGTTCTTCTCTAGTTATGGGATCATACTGCCACTACGCCATCAAAAGTTCTCAGGAATCTTCAAATTTTCAATTAATGCTCGCAGCTCACTCCTGGTCTTCATTGCGCTTGTTACTGTATGCCTCTTCTCACTGTTGAGTGTCCTCAATGGCAAGGAAAACCTTCCAGCGACATCAATGCTGTTCTCTTGTGTAACGTATCTCCTCCGTCTCTGTTGTCCTCCATTTTAGCATGGCGATAAACCCTGATTCCAATCTATTTCTCTTCTTCTCTCATTGACTTTGGTTTATTTCCTTAGACAGTTTCCTACACCTTTGAGCCAACTCCAGATATGCTCTTCATGATTGTAAGGTTACTCCATCTTCGTCATTCCCCCACATGTTCAAATTTCTATCTCCGTCTTCACCAAAGTCTTCCTCTTTATTTTCTGTACAACAGGAATCATTTCGTGTTTTTCAACAAAACACCGGCTGATTTAAAAAACGATGCCCTGAAGCATGTCACGTTCCACCATTAGATAATGTAATAGTTTACAAACCTTGCATTCTGTTCCAGTAGAAAATGAAAGCTCCTCACTCTGAAATGAAACAGTTAGTTACTTAAGTTTTATCCTATGGGTTTTACCTTTCTCCGACACAATATTTTGTCCTTTCCTCTTTCATGCCTCTTTTTATGACTAACAATTTCTTTTTTCCTCCGACGTCCAATTTTGTATTCCAGTTCTATTGCAAGCAATTGAAGAATTCTTCACATCCATTATCCTCCCACATTTATTTGGCGAAAACTTTAATTTCTCTGTGGCCCAATTCCTGCCTGCCGCAGTTCTTCCTTGTTTCATTTTTCTTCGTTGATTACTTCTCTAATGATGACGTTCTTCAGAAACCCTCCTTTTTTGCTCCATACTAGGACACCAGAAGTTTGCGGGTCTCCCAGTCTTCACTTTGCCAGTTTAACTATAATTCTTGAACTCCTCTTCAATGTAGGAAGAGATCTTCATTCATTTTTACTCTTCACGTGTATCAGTAGATTCAGAGCACGTCGCTTTTCTCCAGTGGTCCAAGTCCAGCCATCCGTAACTCCTTTTCGCAACATCATACTCCAACGATAATGATTCCTCTCCGTTATTATTGCTTTCTGCTTTCTCCTATCACTCTGCCACTATAATGATGGTTTTCTCTTGAGGCTATTGTGTATGTAGATTTCCAGCACATTGATTCCTCTCCTTCTTCATCGATGCACTTAAGCTTCCTCCTCAACCTATTAGTTCACACCACTGCCACTTCCCTATGTTTTGCTATTCCTCTGCAATGATTGTTGATCTCAATATCTATGCTATCCTCCATCTGTTGTTATTGCTTTATTTTTCATCCTCACCGTATCCTCTTCTGCCATATTACTGCTGTCCACTTCCTATTATATAGTAGCAATCGCACATATTACCTGTTAACCTCCTGCATCATGCTCCCTCAGTAATGAAATTATTCCTGCATTATCAATTCCGTCTTCAATTCGCACTTGTCCCATAAGTTGTGCCAGTTCCACACAAGGCAATCATATTATTACAGGATCTTTCACGCTGGAAGCTTAATTTTCACTATTCTTCATTGTCTTCATAATTATCAATATTCCTTCCTCAGCAGATCATCTTCCTTTCATCACTTTCATCTTGAGAGAGTTTCTCTTTTCTGTATCAATTCTTTCTCTCCTCCTCGTATTTGACTCTTACAAATCAAGATCCTCCACAAGTCGTTGCAGCTCTCACCATTGCACATTATATCTTTGAATCATTCCTGGTCTTCATGGCAACTGGCTCTTCCCACAATCCTACACCTTCATTGCTATTTTACAGTGTGAAAAATCCTTTTCTCTTGTATTGGTGCCATCCTACAAATGAATTCATCTCGTAGCATATCACCAACCTTAAACAGGGGAATGGAATTCTCCACGGATGACTTATAGTACCTTGTAGTTTCTCTTTAAATTGCTTCTTTCTTCCCTGGCGACAAATCTTCCTAACTTATCGATTCCATCATCCATTGTTCCTGAATTTCCCAGTTGTCCACTTGCCATGGGAAAGGCCGCACTCATCTTCCTATACACTCCCTCCATAAATCGCTCAATGCTTCATTGTAGCTCAAGACCTACCTTCGTTGATCCTCTTGATAGCTACATTTTTCTTTCGTGACAACTCTGCTTCTGTCTTAGATGCTATCCTCCATTGTATCTCATCTCTTCCAAAATACAAGCACTTAGTATGCGATTGTTGGTCTTTCCATATGATCGTTGTCTTCATCGTAGCTTCAGTCCTTCACTCCACCGATTCATTCTCTTCCTTACTTTTTTTCCCACATGAGAAATGCCTTACTCTGATGAGAATTTTTCTATCCATTAGAGTACTGCATACTCCGGTATTCCACAGGCCATGTCAGGGTTCCATGCTTCTTCATCATCTTCCTCTGTCACTTGCATTATCTTCAGCATGGTTAATTTCTTTATTTTGCCAAGGTTCTTTACATATTCATATTTCTCTGAGAAAGATTTCATTCCAGTAGTGGAGAGACCATCTTCTTATTACCTTTGTGCAGGAATATAGTGATCTATAGAATATGACAATGGAGTTACCTGCTGCTCGCTCAAGGCATCTCCTCTTCCTCAATCACACCTCACTATCTTTTTACAAGACCATCTTTCCTCATGCATCCACTCTTCATTGATGTATATACATCATCAACTTTTCTTTCTCTCAGGTATTGATGCCATCATTCTTAAGCTCACATCCTAGTGCAAAAGAAGATCTGACTTGGCAACCAAATTGATCCCAGCAGTATTTCCTTTCCCCCCTATACTTTAATATCACTCATTGTCTTCCTTTGCTTTCAGACCTCAATTCATTTCCGTATGCTTCCATAGTGTTCTCCTGTTATTATTGTCCTGTAATATATCCTGATCATCCTGCATCGGAGCGAAGAGTTCTTCAACCACTAAAAGGCATTCTTTACCTGCCACTCATCGTCTTCACCATTAAGGTAATTCTTTCTTCCATAGTACTGGTTTTTTGCTTCATACGTTGCTGGCAACAGATGTATTATATGGCTTTTATAGCATTCCCAACGATTTTCCATTTTGTACTGCATTCCACTCTGGAATGGAAAATCAAAGGCAAACTTGCAATTCTGAAGTCCCGCATCAACTTTACCTAAACCTAAACTTCATGGCTGACTGAGTGCTTCACCCATATATGTATTATCCACCAATTCTTCATTTTTCCATGAATATTTCATCTAGTTTTCGTCATTGTCTCTAGATATTTCCTTTTTTGATTGCTTCATGGCTCATTTCACTCCGGTGGCAATTCCCTTTTCTGATATTTGATGCTGCTTTATACATATCCTCATTCTTTGTCTTTACTGATCCATTTTCATGTGATAAAAGTGCTCTTGAAACTACATATTTGCCCTCTTTTCCTATGTTTTTTTCAGTCTCCATAGAAGAGCAAATCAATAACTACACCTCTCTTCTTTCTTTCTTCTTTTTTCTCTTACCAATTCCTATTTTCACATATCAGGTATCAATGTACAATTATGCTGCACATCTCGTTTCTCCACATGAATTTCCAAACACCCTCATCCATCTCATTAAGCACCATGGAATATAATTACAGGGTTTATAGGAGTTTTCATTTTCCCTGACTTTTCCAGGGTTTCCAGACCATTATTAGTGATTTTCCCTGACTTTTGAGCACCTGAAAACTTCAAGATTTTGGTCATTTATAGGGATAAAAGTGGTAGTGAGGAAGCAAAGAAGTCTAAACTTATGAAAAATTGTAGGTTTATTTTCATATTAATCATATGAACTTCCACTAATAAGAGATCAACAACTTTAAGTCAACAAAATAAAAATTATCATTCCTCACATTGATATGCTTTCAGAAAGGGTTTTAATTGCATAAAAAGATATGCAAAGAAGGCTAACCTAGCTTTTTCTTCAAACCTGATGTCATGTTAAAGTAGCTCTTTGAATATATCTTGATTTTTTCTTCCTCACATCCTTATACAAATTTAGCTGAGTGACTTCAAATTTGACCTAGAATAACTTTTTCCTCGCCAGAGGGACAAAACGAAGCATTCCTGGCAAAATCGCTAGCGAATGAAAATGAGAATATGAATGTGCACACCTTTCGCCAATCTTTTCACCAAATTGTGCAGGCAATAGCCAGAAAGAACCAGAATAGGGCTGCCTGCACAGCGAAGCCGGCCTGAGGCCAGTCGTTCCCTCCTTCACCCTCCTCCTCCGCTCCTATGTGCAGTTTTTGATCTCTTGGCATTTTCAGGTGAAAAATTTAAACATTTTGCGACTTTTCCCTGACCACACGTTAAATTCCCTGACTTTTCCAGGATTTCCATGACCGTTTTGATTTTCCCTGACTTTTCCAGGATTTCCAGGTTCCTATAAACCCTGAATTATCATTTGACACAAGTGTCACCATAACTACCCAGAAGTCCTTGATGCTCATTAATGGGCTACTTTCACTAGTACTCCTCTCTTGTGGCACATCCGGCCCATCAACACTCGATGCAATCAGTCTGGTCTTCCTCCTTCGCAGATCAAATATTCCTCTTCACTTTCTTATTTACACCATCGTATCTGTTTCTTCTCTTCTATTGCCGAGTGCGTCCAAAGGGTTGCAGATGGTGGGTCAACCTCTAGATATAGAGGTTAGCTGCGAGATAAGCGAGTTAACTCGTCGAATAAGCAGTCGTGGACAAAAAGCAGCGGCACTCTGAGGTGGTATTGGTCTGTCATTGGGTAAGATAGACTTTTAAATGATACAGAAGCCTGCGAAGATGCCATGACTTGGCGACGGGAGGCTGCCAACTATTATGCTTTCTAGAACCCAGAAGAGAGGGCAACAGCTCTTCTTCACATGAGTGAAGGTGGAGACTACAGTGGTCAGTACAGGGACACTCATTTCACTACAGGCGTGGTAAAATTTACTGTAACGGCTGTGGTACTGTGATGTGGAAGGTAAGGGGAAACCACCACATTATTATCCCGAGTAGTCGCAGCTACTCCACTCCTTTCTTTCTTATCATGACGTGATGGAATCCTCTTGAGTAAAATATTCCGGAGGTAAAATAGTCCCCCATTCAATGGATTTGATGGAGAAATCAGTGGAAAAGAGATGGGAGAACGTCAAAATCGGGCTAAAGGAAGCAGCAAAGGAAGGTCTGGGGAGAAGAAAAGTTGTCAAGAAGAAGCCATGGATTACAGAAAAAGTCTTAGAATTGATTGAAGAGAGAAGAAAATATAAAAATGTGGAAACTGAAGAAGGGCAACTTCTCTACAAAAGAATGAGAAATGAAATAAACCATGAAGTGAGAAAAGCAATGTGGATGAAGGATCTATGCGAAGATGTACAAAGCAACCTTCACATGCATCAACAATTATTTGCAAAGATATCTGGATGATGTGACAAGATAATGATTCTCGGTAATATTCATTTGCAGCACTTACAGCTGATCAATGACCAAGAAAATGTGGAACTTGTCTAGAGGATGGTGAGAAATCACTTCTAAGAATGGGCTGCAAGATGTAACAGCACCAGGGACAAGAATCGAGAATTCTTAATTGAACATGAGGATAAAGTGAAGAGATGGAAGGAATACTTGGAAGAGTTGTACAATGGGAGTTACCTTAGAGCGGAAGTAATCGAAGAGGAAAATGAAGTCGATAAGGATGATTTGGGAGCCCCAATCTTAAGATCAGAATTTGATGTAGCTGGAAGGGATCTGAGGATAAATAAGGCTTCAGGAATACGTGATATTCCTGCCAAACTAATAAAAAATGCCGGAGAGAAGACATTAACTCAGCTGTACAAAACCATCTGCAACATGTACTCCACAGAGGAGATACCCACGGACTTTGAGAAGAACATCATCATCCCTATTGCCAAAAAGAAGAGGGCTGAGAACTGTGAACATTTTAGGACCATAAGCCTGATGACATATGCCTCAAAGATATTGATGAGAATCGTCTATAGAAGAATAAAACGAAAAGCGGAGGAGTTCCTGGATGAGGACCAATGCGGGTTCAGAAGAAACAAGGGCACAAGAGAAGCAATTTTGGCCCTCAGGCTACTTAGAGAGAAGAATCTACCCACGTTTGTTGTATTTGTAGATTTGGAAAAGGCATTTGACAACATGGATTGGAACTTGATGCTTAAGGTTCTGAAAGAAATTGGAGTATCATACAATGACCAAAGAGTTATCCACAGCTTGTATAAAAACCAGGTGGCCATAATCAAATCAGGACCCAGCAGTTCAGAAGCAAGCATAAAGAAAGGAGTGAGGCAAGGCTGTGCTGTCTCCCGTATTATTCAATGCCTACATCGAGAAAGCCATCCAAGAAGTCAAAGAAGTCTCCAGGAGTCAATATCCACAGGGAGAAAATCAGCATGTTACAATTCGCCGATGACATAGCAGTCATGGCAGAAACAGAAGGAGATTTAAAGAAGACACTAGGAAATATGGATAGAACAATGACCAGATATCATCTGAATATCAATAAAAAGAAAACTAGGGTATTGGTATGCAGTAGGAGAAAGGAAGCCAGGACCAATGTTAAAATAGAAAAACAAAAAATCGAGGAGGTGGAAGAGTTCTGTTGCCTGGGAAGCCGAGTAACCAGCGATGGACGAAGTAAAAGAGAAATTGCCAGTAGAATTGCCCAAGCAAAACGGGCATTTTGCCAGAAGAATATTCTGCTTACAGCTGTGTATACAAGCATGGAAGTGAGGAAACATTTCATTAGAACATACATCTGGAGCATTCTACTGTATGGCTGTGAAGCATGGACGATGACAGCAGCAGAGAAGTCCAGGCTGGATGCATTTGAAATGTGGTGCTACAAAAGAATGATGAAGACAAAATGGATCAACCGAGTGACGTGGAAAACACTAAAAAGAAGACGAATTTAATTTAAGGGGCAACTTAATAGGCCACATCTTAAGACATGATGGCCTGATGAAGACGATTGTCGAGGGAAAAGTGAACGGAAAGAATGGAAAAGGCAGGCTTCGTATGAGGTATATGGAGCAAGAGGTGAAGAATGTAAAAGAGAGGAGCTACGCCAATATGAAGAGGTTGGCCGATAGAAGAATCAAGTGGAGGGCTGCATCAAACCAATCCTAGGATTGTTGATCGATGATGGTGATATGTATGAGTTTTTAAAGTCTTACAAACATCTAATATGGGCAAATTAGGCAGCTTAACTCAGGTATCATTTGATTCAATATGTACTCTTTGGTTGAAGAAAATAATCGTCTTTTGTATTATATCCAATAATTATTGACACTTACCCAACAATCTTCTTGCAGGAGGAGCTTATGGGCCATTTCTCATCCCGAACTGCAAGTGTAATGTAGCCATCTGACAGGATGTACACTCTCATTAGCACCATGAAGTGAACTCTGCCTCCACCAAGCCTAGCCCATCTCCATGAACATGTATTCAGTGCCAGGAATCTGAGGTAATACAGACATAAATGCATTACTAATTGGTGCCTCTTCATAAAATAACAATGTGCCATTAATTTTTTTCGAATTATGTTATCTGAGGATGCTCTCCCAAATCCAATGCTAATATGGATAAGCAAAAAATGTACACCATGTCATATTCTAGAATTACCCTAAAAGTGTACTCCCTTTTAAAAATATAAGACTTTATGTTTCCATGCATGCAGATGAGAATTATTAGAGTGAAACTATTCTTCCCTTGAGCACTCCCTTTTCCACAAAGGATGGCACTTAAAATATACACTTCCAAGCATTTACTTCCCACTTCCTCATCACAATTTTCTTGGCTCCCATCATTACAATGTCAGTCTTCACACACAATATTATGCCAAGTTACCTACAGCAGTCCTCCACTGAAGTCATTGTCACACCAACAGCTGGATAACTGGCCTCCGTTTAGCTACGCACAATCAGAATATCAACCTGTTAGATTAGAAGACAAAAAACGTCATGACAGCCTATGCAAGGCTAATAGTTATTCTAAGATTGCCATTTTACATACATGCTTCCCTTACCAAAGTTCCTAATGACAAGGTTACTTGGGGGCTTCCATCCATGAACATCACCTACACATATGTGATTCTTTTGGGCCAGGATTTCAGTACACTACACAAGAATCATGGGAAACCATTATTTGATCCTGCAGGGAAGCATGGACGGTAGAAACGAACTTTAGGTTTAAGGAAGGGATAATATGCTTCTTATAGCACACATGGTTCATCATTATCATACCCTCTAAATCTCGTTTCCTTTTCTGTTTTTATGTAAATATATGTTCTGCACTGCAGTGCAGCTAGATAATCGTATGGGTGATCATAAATATTTTTCTCACAAGCATTGCCCTTACACAGCCACTGGTAAGTGGTTGGAATGTTGTCAACAATAACACCAACCTGAAAGAAAAGCATTGCTTCAACGAAAACTCGCAAGTACAAATTAGCATACATATGCATAAAGGTCCTCACCAAAGTCACAGCCAGATGTCTTCAGCATTGATATGCCTTCTTCTACCGATGCATACTTTCTCCACATCACTTCTCAGTGTTCACCATCATCTTCTTAATTGTTTCCCCATTGCAGGAATGCCACTAAGACTCACACATCATTTCCGCATACGCAATCGCTTACATTCATGTCTTGTGAGACTTCTACCATAAAATTAAAGTCTCCTATTACGTCCACCCTTGGCATAAGAGAATTTATCACCATGCAGATAAACATCAAGCGGATAGCTCTATCGCCCAGTATGGGCCCTACCAATATAGCAACTCCCTCCATTTCACATAAGTGCCTACCTTTCATAATTGATTTTATCATTGCTTGCTTAGCAACCTACCATGTTTCGTTTCCTACCTTTGGGATAAGGGACATGACATCTTTAAAGATGGTGCCTACGTGGGATGGGCACGTAGATCCCTACCTTTGTTGAGGTTGTTCATCCATTACCTCCCAAGCTGCCAGCTTCCTTGCTTACTGCTCTATTGCCGTCTTGTAATCTTCGTAAGATAATCCAGGAGAACACAGATTTCACTATCACACACAAATGCACTCACATGCTGCCTTAACACGATGAACTTCCACTTCATTCACCACTCATTTCATTTACACACAAAATAGGACAGCAACACTTTCACACCCAGTGCACACCATACACTGCAGGAACCACAGCACAGAATTACACTCAGAGAGGTGTTATGGAATTTTTCCACAGAATTTTTTCACGGCAACGATCCAGGTTTCAGAGGTCATTATTACCCCTGTGAAATAGAAAAAGAACATTATCATTACAGAGCGGTAATGACTAGGCTAATTAATGGGATTCATGGCATTAATTGGTGTGGGTATCAGTGATTAGTAGATCAAAGGCGGAGGAAGATTACCACACACCTAGGGGATCCACTTATCACCCACTCTCACATAGCTAGCTTCAACCTATAGGTACTCTGATCCAGTCTCCTTACCCTACTGAACTTGACTCCTCTCAAAAAAGTTAGTTGATTTACCTATCTCGAGCCTTCTATTCATTAGTATTAGATAATATATATAATTGCTAATTCCAGACTGAGAGGGATTTCTGGCAACAGATTATCTATGATTTTAATCTAACTGTTGCCAATAAGAAGGTACTTAATGTGCAGGGACATGACATTTTCGCGAAACGTTTTTTGCGACAGGATTCACGAAATAAGCGACTTTAGGGTTTAATCACGAAATTCACCGTGTCTTCTTTGAAACGCGATTTTTTTAACGAAATTTGAGATATTTTGCAAATGCCGAATTTTTGTAGCATGAAATATTTTCTTTAGTGATGGCCGGATCGGATCTTTATTTTTCTCGGTTCCGGATTCGGATCCAAAGACAAGGAGTAAAATCGGATCCGGATCGTGGAATTTAAATTTTCGCGGCTTAGCGATCGAAGTGCCCCGTGAATGGAATGTAGGTGCGGTAGATATTGACAAGAATAGGATGTGTAACTAAGGTCACGTAATTAGATGAAAACGTTCCCGTGCAACTAGAAGCAAAATAATGAAATATGACTTTTTCCCCTCATTTCCCCGGTATCGCGGGAAAAAAAACGTAGGATGTCACGCGGGGAGCCTACATTCGTCGGGATCAGGCGTACGACGAGAGCTAGTGTACTGCGCGATGTTCGATCCCAATCGCAGTTTAATTTTTTTTTTCAGTAACTGCAACGAAAATGTTATCATATTCAATTACAAACCATTACATCTGAATGACAGTAAAAATTCAGATCCGGATCGGAGATTTTAACATCTCGCGGCCTCGTGATCGATGCGCCCCGCGAATGGAATGTACGTATGGTAGATACCAACAAGAGAGGTTAAGTAACTCGGGTCACGAAATGAGAAGAAGATTTTTTCCGTGCCACAAACGAGGAAAACAAAATAAAAAATACTCGTCTTGACCTTTTTCTCGCAGAAAAAAGTTAAGCCAAATGTCATGCGGGTCGCCTACATTCGCCATATTCCCGTGAACCTGTGAGAGCGTAGTTGCTCATGTCTATTTATAAGTCAAAAAAATAATAAAATTTGGCGTTAGTGAAATGATAGGAAAAAGTTTTTATTACAGAATTACATCGTGGAATCATTACGTTAACTTTATAGTGTATTTTTGAGTGACCTATTTGTAAATCTAGTTTAAGCGATAGAAGTATAAAAAAGTCAGTATATACCCACAAAGGTTGGAAATGAAGGATGATGTTTTTTATTCAATGGTTGAAAGAAAAATTTTAAACAGCATAAGAATCGAACTTCATTACCTGCAGTCCACTACTCCACTCTGTTATTTTTATTACCATTATCTCATTAATTTGCCTTTAACTTAATTTTGCCTACTGTGTTTTTTATGTTGCGTAGGGTAGCCATAACTTCTGTATTGGATCTCAAATGTATGAACTCTTTGTTCACATTGGTATGAAGTCTTTATTAATGATATTTAAAAAAAACCTTCCTTTAAGACTCCTTTTTCCCAACATTAAACACAGCTTTCACCTTTTTAAAACGATTTTATTTACCGTATTTGTCATTTTTAAACACCGCTTTTGATGATTTTTATTTTCCATTTTTCGGTGTCCCTATTAATGTGCATTCCTCACATAAGTTATAAGTGAATGAGTTTTGGTGAATGAATTTAATAATTTTAACAAAACTTGTCATTTAGTATAGGTACATTTACAGGTGATCCAATATAACTTCTCTATGGCTTATCTTCATCCACTTTTAGCACTTCTATACATGATGATGATCGCAAAGCCAGGAAAGCTAGAAAAATGTGGATGAACAATTTATACAAAGATGTACAAAACAATCTTTCCCTTGGAAAGGTGGAAGCTGCCTATAGGGTAGTGAGGAACCACTTCAAGGAACGGAGCGCAAGATGCAATGCTATAAGAGACAAGAATGGAGAACTTTTGATTGAAAATGAAGACAAAGTGAAGAGATGGAAAGAATATCTGGAAGAGTTATACAACGGGAACAATCTCAGCACGAAAGTGATTGAAAAAGAAAGCGAAGTCGAGAAGGATGATATGGGAGCACCAATATTGAGATTGGAATTCGATGCAGCAGTAAGGGACCTTCAGATGAATAAGTCCTCTGGAATTGATGATATCCCCGTAGAACTGATAAGGAATGTGGGAGAGAGGACATTGGCCAATCTCTACAAGGCCATCTGCGACATGTACTCAACAGGAGAAATACCCATGGACCTCGAGAAAAAAATCATAATTCCTATTCCCAAAAAGAAGAGATGGGAGAAATGTGAAAATTTTAGAACTATAAGCCTGACGACACATGCTACGAGGATATTGACAGGGATAATCTACAGAAGAATAGAACAAAAAGCAGAGGAGTTCCTGGATGAAGATCGATTCAGATCAGGAAAAGTAAGGGTACAAGAGAAGCAATATTGTCCTTTAGGCTGTTTATAGAGAAGAGAATGAAGAAGAACAAACTGACCTTCATTGCATTGTGGATTTAGAGAAGGCTTTTGACAACGTGGATGGAATTTAATGCTTGGAATTCTGAAAAGAATTGGAGTGTCGTACAATGACTGAAGAATTATCCACAGTTTGTATGAAAACCAAGTTGTGGTGATAAAAAACTGAACCCAGCTGTGAAGAAGCAAGAATAAGCAAAGGAGTAAGACAAGGCTGTGCAGTGTCACCCATAATTTTTAATGCTTACATTGAGAGAGCCATCAATGAAGTCAGGGAGAAGTGTTCTGGAGTGAACACCCACGGAGAAACAATCAGTATGCTACGATTCGCTGATGACATAGCTCTCATAGCAGAGACAGGGAAGGAGCTGAATAAGATGGTAACAACCGTGGAAAGAACAATGGCCATACATACATCATACATAAGAAGAAAACTAAGATACTGGTGTTCAGCAAGAGAGAGGTGGCCAAAACCAACGTTAAACTAGGAGAACAGAAACTGGAAGAGGTGAAAGAGTTCTGTTACCTGGGAAGCAGAGTAACCAACGATGGATGAAGCAAGAAAGAAATAGTGAGTAGAATAGCCCAGGCAAAGAGGGCATTCTATCAAAAGAAGAATCTACTTACAGCTGGAAATACAAGCATAGAAGTTAGGAAACAGTTCATCAGAACATACGTCTGAAGCATGTTTCTTTACGGCAGTGAATCATGGACGATGACAGCAGCGGAGAAGAAAAGGGTAGAATCATTTGAAATGTGGTGCTACAGAAGAATGCTGAAGTTTAATGGATCGACCGAGTATGTAACGAGGAAGTCCTAAGAAGAGTGGGAGAAAAGAGAGGTCTGCTGAAAACTATAAAAAGAAGATGAGACAACCTGATCGGCCACATCTTAAGACACGATGGCCTGATGAAGACAATCGTCGAAGGAAAAGTGAACGGGAAGAATGGAAAAGGCAGGTCTTGTATGAGTTACATAGAACAGGTCGTAAAGGACGTGAAAGAGAGGAGCTACGTAAATATGATGAGGTTGGCAGATAGAAGAATTAGGTGGAGGGCTGCATCAAACCAATCCTAGGATTGCTGTTGATGATGATGATGTTACTTGATGATAAAAGGCGCACTTAGAACACTTGTCAGCGGTAATTTGTGCACATAATGAGATTTTTTTAAGAATTACATGCACTTGTTACAGAGGCACTCTGAGAATTTGTATTTGATAGATGACATTCCATGAACAAGATGAGAATAAAGAATGCCAAATCCAACTTATATGTAACACATTACCCATGGAATAAGTACAGCATGGAGACAATGGGCCATCAAATCAATGTGCTCTTCTTTCATTTTGATTATCTCAATATTCCATTCATTATTCTTTAAATGAATCAACAATTAAATGCATAAACATTTATAATCATTATCCATAAACAAATTACACATGCCATGAACTGATTAATTTTTTACTATTACAGATTTAATTTACAGAGACTTAGTAATTAATTTACAGAGACTTAGTAATATATCAAATATGAGCAGTTATACTTAGGAGGATGAGATCATTCCCTATTATCACTTCACTAGCATTTATGTTTTACATACATCAAAATATGTGTGTCTATGTAATGGAACTGGGAATACTCCATATGTGGTCCCTGTCTACTGCTTTCTTTCCCAGCAACATTTCTCTGTACTTAACTTATTTACCCCTCAATATTTCAATCATCTTCTATCATCAGAACTTTCATTCCTCACTGTAGAGCTTGGCAATTAGGTATCTTCCACTTTTCTCATAGCCTTAAAAGAATTTAAAATGACCCATAATAACACCTGCTTTTCCCTCCACTCTGTCCCCCCGCCCCCATCAGTCCCTACACATAATGTTGTATTCTTTGCCAGAACCAAAAATCAAAGAGTTCTGTCAATAATGAATGTTTGGGATCATTGATGATATCCAAAAAACCATGACATTATTGAGAGCATTCTGAAATCGCATCAAGTGTTAAGCTATCCATTGATTGCAATAGTGCCCCTCTCACCACATATCACCATCACTGATTAAATATTAACTCAGCAATTATTTAATTTTTTCAGCAAAAATATTTTCTTGTTACCTATGGTATCTTTAAGATTTAATAATACTGGTAATACTCAGTATCATGACCACTCAATGTCATCCCCAATATCAGTTAACTGTTTAGATTGATGCATGAAAATGTAAACATCAATATTTTCTGCCACACAAATGCCAAGCACATATATATCCCTATAATGCCGTAACAATCCACAAAACCAAAATTAAGGATAATAATGACCACTAGTGATAACCAATGAGCAATCGCTTGGTTTATCCCATCACTCAGAAAAGGAAAAGAAGAGAACATACACTGTTATCTGCACAATTATGTTATCAAGTCATGTACCCAATTATGTACCTACTACAAAACAACAAGCTTTTATGGTAAGAGGGTATGAATTTCAGAAATCTTTGAACTTGAACTTGTACACCCCTAACTTATTATCAAATGAGGGATAAGGTTGGTAGTAATTAAGAATAGGCTATTGACGATGCATAATTTCTCTCCACCCTTCCTCCATTGTCTGAAATGTTGCTACCGCATTACCAAATTACCCGACTATCCTATATGGTGTACATATGACCTCAGCTATCAGTCACCTTCCCTGAATAACTAACTAATTGTCACATAATATTGACCTTGGATTCAATCTAAATGATTTTTAAAAAATTGACAGGATACAAGTTTGACATTCACCCATAATAATATATCATGACTTACAAGGATTCCGCATTGGATTAGCATGGAATGATGCTTCTGTTTAGACATCCTTTTTGCTGACTGCCATTTTCTTCTCAATCAACTTCTCCTGTGCATGTTATTGATCATCCTGTGTTTTAAAATGGTAGTGTCTTTCTTCACACGAACTGTTAACTGTTTCAGAAGACGGTATATGAGTCATCAACATGTAATAAACAAATGGGAATAACTGCAACAGTGTACCCTGTAATAAGACTTACTTGGTGTGAACACATAGAAAACAGGTTGCTTCTTGGATATCTTCTAAGCCACTTCATATTGGTAGGACTGCAGATTGCAATCTTTGTCTGCAAAACCAATAAAGCTCCTGTCCACATTGTGATGTCCCAGTGGAATCCTATTTTCAAACGAGAAATATTCTCACAAAGAGTTTCCTGGGAAACTTCCGTAGCATAATATTACTTATTCTATGTCATAATGTTATAAGTATTGTCTTCATTAGAAGGATGATTAAATTCCAATGGGAAGAGATACAATATGCAACACATCAATACACTCTTGGTTATGAACGCCTCTCCCTAACAATGCCATACTTTAAAGAGCTTGTATATACTTTGACATTCTTGTCACATTTGTTTTTCACTAAAATCATTGCTTGGTAAAAGGCACATCTATTTGAAATTCACAGTACAAAGTTAATGTAAGCACTAACCAAATGTGAGAATGAATCAATGTCCATATCTGAAAAGCCAAGCAATTAAGGGTTGATATTACAGTTACTTTCATTTCGTCATAATCGACTCAGGCAAAAGAATGAAGCAATGTTGTGATTGGGATGCATTTGAGCATTGCAGGAGAGTGTAAATTGCTAGATGTGCATATGGTTCTTATGAAGACACATGAACTCTGTGGAACAAAAAAAAAACATAAAAAAAACAATGACACTTACAAGAGAAAAGTTAAGTTATGAAATCAATCAATCTTATACCAGCACTCCTTACCTTTTTCTTTTATAATTTTCTTCATCCATCAACTTGTTGATCATACTCCACCCGGACTCAACTGATGTTCTCCTCTTCCTAAGGAATTTGAGTCCCTATACATAGCTTCAACAAAAGTCTTCATACTTATACTAAAATACATCACTTAAAACAGCTAAAGGTAACATGATATATTCCTATCAACATAGGTCACAGAAATTAGTTTCTCAATCACAAAGAAAAAAAAACCTCATCAGATTAACAATGTCAAATTATCTCTCAATCAACATCCCATATTTACAAATTTTGAAATTTAAAATACATAGGTCCAACAGTTCTCATATAACACATACAGGTACCACAAAACATTAATAGGTATAACACAAATATTTTTTTAGAAAAAATGAATGAAATTACTTTGAAGGTCCCTTTCTCCAATCACCAGCCCATTCATGAAAATGGTTCCTATGCAGTGGCTACACCTTCTTTCAACAATCAATTGCTTCATCCAGCAGATGTCCTTCCTTTGTTTCCTTTCTGTCCCTTATTGCACCATACATAATATAGAGATGATCCTTTGCCCACTACAAACTGAGCATTCGATAAAAAAAAATCTTTGATTTCTGCCACACCCTTTTCCTTTCTTCATCTGCTCTCCTGTACACCTCTTCATTCATCTAATCATTCATTCATTCATTAATCTTCAACATTCTCCTCCAGCACCATGTTATAAAGGCTTCAATTCTTTACCGGTCTGCTTTCCAATTGTTCCATGTCTCTGCTACACTCCATACAAAAGTTTTGATGAAGTGCTTCCTTGCTTGCAGCTGTCGTGTCTTTTAGCATAGTAGTTGTCTCTTCTTCATGAACACCTCCTTAGCTTGTCCTATTCTTCACTTGATGACTGTTGAGCTTCTTCCATCCGAAGTTATATTGCTTCCGAGGTAGGTGTAGTTCTCCACTTGTTCCAATTTTACTCCTCGAATTGTGATACGTGGCCTAATCTTCTCTCTTCCGCGTGCTAGGATTTTAGTTTTCTTCTTATTGATGCTCATAATATATTCTTGAATTACTTTGTCCGTTGTGGTCCTGGATGCTTCTAAGTCCTCTCGACTTTCTGCTGCAACTGCGATGTCATCAGCAAACTGAAACATGTTTATTTCTTTGCCATTCACCTTGATGCCCTTGGTACGAATTTCCTCTGTTCTTTTATTGTTTCTTCTGTGTATATATTGAATAACACTGGGGAGGGGTTGCATCCTTATTTGACTCCTTTATTATTTTGGCTTTTATCTTCTTTCCGTCTTACATTTGCATTGTGGTGACCTGTTTCTTGCAGAGGCTATAGATTATACTTCTATCCTTGTAGTCTATTCCAATTCCAACCAGTATCTTGAACATCTTGTTCCAATTGACACGGTCAAAGGCCTTTTCCAAGTCCGTGAATGTGAATACATCATCCAAAAAGTGAATACAATGGCTTGTTTACATGCATCATTTACTCGGTTAGTATCCTTAAGCTGAGTATTGCTTATCTAGCTCCTCGATTTTTCCTGACCCTGAATTGATTTTCTGAAACATTCCCTTCGATCTTTCCTTCCTTTCTTCTGTTAATTATCCTAGTCAGTATTTTCTCTGTTTGTGACACCAGGCTCAATGTTCTGTGTTCTTTGCATTTCTCTGTCCTTGGCTTCCTCGGGACTGCGATCATTTCACTCTTCTGTAAACTCTCTGGTAGTCTTCCACTGTCATGGCTATCTTTGATTTTTCAAAGAGGGCATCTTATGCTTTGACACCATGTGCTTTGATAACTTCTTCATTTAATTTGTCCCCTCTGGGTGTCTTGTTGTTCTTTAGGTCTTTCAAGGCCCGTTAAAATCCACTTCTCAAGTATCTCGGGGCCCCATTCATCTTCATCCCCCTTGACTTCTTCTTTTGTTAAGTCAGCTTCCAGTGGTTTGGGTATTTGATAGAGCTCTTCGAGATATTGCTGCCATCTTTTCCCCATGTCCCCCTATTCTATGAGTATCTTTCCCTTCAAGTCTCCTATGTTGTCGGATCTTGTTTTCCTTTCTCTGAATTGGTTCTTCACCAGTAAATTTGCCATTTCTCCCTTTCCTTACATTATGTTGATATTTATTTCTTTGCAGCAGTTTTCTATTCTTTCCAGTTTAGCTTTCTTGAACTCTCTCTTTACTTGGTTTCTCAACTTTTAATATTGGGCCTTCTCAGTTTCGAATCTTGAACTTGTATTATCTTCTTTCTTCTATGAGGTCTCTTATTTGGGTAGTTATCCATGGTCGCTTTGTTTCAACCTATTTACTCAAAAGTTGCTCATCTGCTACTTATGTAATGATCTTCTTTACATCAATCCATCTTCCAGTAACACTTGTCTCCTTCACTTCTAGTTTTGCAGCACAGGCTGAGGTGAACCTTTCTCTTACTTGAGGATCCATTCGTTTCGGGATTTCTTCCACGCGTGCCCATTCTGGGGTGACAACAGGATCGCCAACGTTTCAGTTCGCCTATTCAGGGCTGAAGTGTTTCATAGCAGATTTTTACCATCTTATATACCATTTATTTCTGTGCTCTGATGTTCAAGTGGGCGCATTTTCATTGGCCGTTTGACTAGATTTTTCAAATAGGCGCTTCCAAGTATGGTAGAGCTTATAGCTATCCTCTCTGTTAAAATTGTTGGGGTTTTTGGCCGTTTCGATAGCGTTTCTCAGTCTTAATCAGCTAGGCTCTGTCAAAATTGATATTGTGTGTTGGGCCTTCCCAGAACTGCTCCGCGATGGATGAGAGGCATGGGTGTCTATTGTTTGTCGCTCTCCTGTGTTCTTGAATACGGGTCTTTAAGGCTCTCGATGTTTGCCCAATGTAGGCCTTCCCACAATCGCATCGGACCTTGTAAATGCCGCTCCGTTCTTCCATTGGCGTAGGGTCTTTACCTCTACATAAAATGTCCTTTGTCTTTGTGATGCAGGTGTATCTGGTCAGGATGTTATGTTAGGCAAGAGCCATGGATATTTTTTCCATGGTTCCGCCAACGTATGGTATCGAGGCGAAAGTGGCATCATTCTTTTCCCTCGTAGTAACAGTCTCATCCGTCCTGCTCAAGCCTAAAACTCATTTATCTTCTTCCCTCTGAGCAACTCGGTGGATAACGTGTCGGTGGAAGCCATTGCTTGAAAAACCTTACAAAGACGCTGTTTCTCATTTTCAATGGACAAATTGTTGCAGATGGAAAGGGCTTGGTTGAAAATAGTATGGATAACAGCCGTCTCTTTCTCTTAATACTTATTCCTCCAGTTCCTTTGTCTTCCATCTTTGTTCCTTGGTAATTTAATTCACCTTCATGTCTCGCAGACAGCTGTCCATAATCACCAGGTTAAGGTCACTATTTATATCTGTTCCAGGGTAGCACTTGCACTGCTTAACTTTGTTCATTTATCTTGTTCTGACAAGGATGTAGTATATCTGGTATCTTCCTCTGTCACCCGGCATCTTCAAAGTGCATCTTTTTTGTCAATGTTGCTGGAAGACTGTGTTTGCTATTACCATGTTCTTTTCTTTACAGAACTCTGCCAGCCTTTCTCCTGTGGCTTTTCTTTATCCCAAACTGGACTCACTCACGTTACATCCTTCTCGGCCCTCTCCAACCACTGCATTCCAATCTCCCAACACTATTAGGTTCTCATTGTGTTTTAATGTCTCTAGGACCTCTTCCAGTTGCTCATACATTTCTTCCATTTCCTCTTCAGAGTGGCAGATCATCGGCATATATACCAGCACTATCACTGTGTCTGTATGCTCTCCTTCTAACTTGATCATCAGAATCCTTTCGTTATATTGCCATAGGGCAGCAATCTTCTTGTCCAGTCTTTCATAATACCAATCTCACTCCTGCTATCTTCTGGTCATCTCCAGAGTTTCCTCCATATCTCTCTTTAATCATCGCTTCAGAAATAGTAGGCCCCAGCCCACTTTATTTCGCACATTCCATAGATGTCTAATGCCAGTCAGACCCCATCTTACCATAGAAAAATTTTTCTTCCCCAAAAAAATCTTTCTTCCAATATCACTTCCCATCTTCATAGAAGCCGAACTTCTACCAGCCACTGTAATGATTTTCATACCATATCCAAATCCTCCTCTTGGCTATTGGAGGGTTCCTTTTATCTTGATTATTCTGCTTACAATTCTTGCCATCATGATGAATAGAGTTCTTCACAGTCACACCACTTTACCATCCATCCTCATAATTTCATTTCTTCCATTACTTCTCCACTCTTCAACCATAATTCCCATCTCATTGTCCTATACTGAGAGATTTCATCGGTCATAGATATCGCCCCTTTGCTTTTTATATCTCTTTCCTCATGACTGTAGCTCACATTTCCAAAACTGCATTTCTTCATTTCTCCATTTGTTATTAGTATTGATTCCTTTTTCTCATCATATACCCCTTCCATCTTCAGTCCCCATCCTGTGGCAATACCTTGTCCCCTAAAGAAGGGTTCTGAGACCTCCTGGCTTTCCTCGTTATTGTACCTCGCCTTCATCTGTTTCTCTATGTCTTCATCTTAAACCTGGGTCTTCTCTTAGTCACCATGTTCATGAGGAGGAATTGCTCAGAAAAAATTCCTCTTCCGTGATGTCGATGCCATAGGTCTTCTTCCTGACATATATCCTGACACTGAAATTGGCAATGAAAGAGGTCCTGCAAGACCTACCAGACGTTTTTCACATTTCAATAATACTTCTGCTCCGAAGCCTAGCTCAAAACAACTCCTCATCTTCATTTATTCCTGTTTTCTTTTCTCTGTCCAACCAATTCTTTCTTGTGGCATCCTTTGCAGTGAGGTTTTACATTTTAAGGACTCAATATTTCCGCGAGTTGATGAAGAGGCTTCCAGTGATCTTTTATTTCACCCCTTTAAATTTGCCTTTGATTCTTGGCATTTTCCTGTCATCTTTAACATGCTATTCCTCCTCCAATACAATTGTTCCACCGAGGAATGGTTGGGTGCGATATCAATGCTGCCATTCAGTAGTCCTCAAGTCTTCAATTTTTCAAGAGTTTCTTCATCCTTCATTGATTCTTTCCTCAAGCAATCCTCATTCTGTTCATCACTGCTACATGATTGGCAGGCTGATGACTGGCAGTCTTCCCATATGAAAGCTATCCCTCACTGTTCTTATCTCTTTTGGAAGTTGAATCCTTAATGCAGCATATATTTCATTCCTTAATAATCTCCGTTGAATATTACTTGGATATGCAGACCATACTGTCCTCTTCTCCTCCTCATCACGATCCTGTTGCATCGTTGTTTTCTTCCTCACATCCTTGTATAGTGACTCATCCTTCCACATTTTTCTTTGCCCTCATGTCCATCATTCAACAATCCTTGGATTAGTTTCACCCAGCTTTCGACTCCATTTTCCTATGGACTAACCTCTTCATATTTACATTACTCTTCTGCTTCACATCCTTTACGTCTTCATATTAGGCGATTATTTCCTTTGCCATTCCTATTCACTTGTCCCTCAATGATTGTCTTCATCAGGCCATTAAATCTCATGATCTGGGAGAATAGTTTGATCTGCCTTGTTCTTAAGGTTTTCAGAAGACTTCTCCTTTCTCTCACTCTTCTTTGAACTTCTCTGTTAGCCATGTGGTCGATACATAACATCTTCCATCATTCTTTTTCAGCACCATCAAATGCTTCCATCCTAGTCTTCTCTGCTGATATGCTATTCTTTGCATTGCTCTATGCTGCACTTCCATCAATAAGTTGCTCCAAATGTACATCCGAATGGATTGTTTCCTGTAGTCCAAGTATCCTTCCCTGCAGATCATTCATTTCCTTGTTTATTCGCAAATCTTTTTCCTTCCACTGTCATCAATATCATCCTCTTCAAGTTATTCTGATATAAATCGCGATGTGACTTTAGGAAAAGAAGGATTTTCTTGCCATTTTCGATGTCAATTCCATCTGCGAATAATTGGAGCCACGGTTTTTCTGTGCGGGAATTTTCTTTGCACCATAAATTTTTTCGCCCTAAAGCAATCCTCATATTTTCTTCCTTGTCTTCATCATTGATCACAACATTCACTCCAAAACTTCTCTTCAATACTTCACCTTCCCATAATAATGACCATTTCTCAACACTATTGATTCCGTGCTTTGATGGACCTCACGGCGGACACTCTGATTTTTAAGCCCAGAAATGTATTACTGTTATTATATTCAAAGTAGCAACTCATCCTCCTTATTTAGTCTTTTCTGCATCATCACAGATTCAAATCATCTTTTCTTCCTGTTCCCTCGCAACCTATATTTCTGTCCTCCAATTGTCCTCATGTACTGCCTCTTCAAACTCTGGTTTGGATCCTTTCATCCATCTTCATGACATGATGCCTCTCCTTTTCATCAACTCCTCTTTCTGTATCATCATTCCTTCCGAATTTCTCTTGTTTACTCTCCCGCCACTTGCCATCTTCTCCGATGCTTTCTTCCCACAGATTCAGGAATAAAAATCCTTTTCTATAGGATTGAAGAGAACCCGGAGGATAATCCTTATGCACATGACATTTCAATGCCACTTTATTTTTTCACTTCCTTTCAAAAATTCTTCTTCTCTAGTTATGGGATCATACCGTCACTACGCCATCAAAGGTTTTCAGGAATCTTAAAATTTTCAATTAATACTCGCAACTCACTCCTTGTATTCATTGTGTTTGTATGCCTCTTTTCACCATTAAGCATCCTCATTGGCAATGAAAACCTTCCACCGATATCAATGCTTTTATCTTGTGCAACATATCCTATCCGTCTCTGTTGTTCTCTGTTTTAACATACTTGATAAACCCTGCTTCCACTCTTATTCTCTTCATTTCTCATTAGCTTTGGTTTGTTTCCTTTGCCAGTTTCCTTCACCTTTGAGCCAACTCCAGATATGCTCTTCGCGATTGCAAGGTTACTCCATCTTTGTCATTCCCCTACATGTTCAAATTTCTATCTCTCTCTTCACCTCAGCCATCCTCTCTATTTTCTGTACAACAGGAATCATTTCTTGTTTTCATGCATACACGTTCCACCATTAGATAATGAAATCATTCTACAAATCTTACATACATTCCACGCCAGCAGAAAATATAAAGGGCTCCACTCTGAAATAAAAGTTAGTTAGTTAACAGTTTTTTCCTTTCAGGCTTACCTTTCCCTAAAACTTACAATTGTGTCCTCTCCTCTTTCATGTCTCTTCTTATGACTGACAATTCCTTTTTTCCTCCCTCATCCAGTTTTTTATTCTGGTCCTCTTGTGAGATAATGAAGAATTTTTCACATCCATGATCTTCCCAAATCTATTGCAGCAATCTTTAATTCTCTGTGGCACAGATCCTGTCTTTGCGGCATTTCTTCCTGGTTTCATATTTCTTCAATGGATACTTCTCTCATGATGACGTTCTTCAGAAACCCTCCTGTTTTTCTCCATACTAGGACACCAAAAGTTTTGCGTGTCTCCCTGTCTTCACTTTGCCAGTTTAACTATGTTCTTGAACTCCTCTTCAATGTAGGAATAGATCTTCATTCATTTTTACTCTTCTCATATATCAGTAAATTCATAGCACATCGCTTTGCTCCCGAGATCCAAGTCCAGCCCATCATAACTCCCATTCGCGACTTCATACTGTAATGATGATGATTCCTCTCCATTATCATTGCTTTCTGCTTTCTCCTATCACTCTGCCACTACAGTGATGGTTTTCTCTTGAGGCTATTAGGTAGATTTCCAGCACATTGTTTCTTTTCCTTACTTTATGCTTCAAAGATGAAGATTCCTCTCCCACTTCATCGATACCCTTAATATTTCTCCTCAACCTATTATTTCACACCACCACCACTTCCCTATGTTTTGCTATTCCTCTGCAATGATTGTTGATCTCCAATGTCTATGCTATCCTCCATCAGTTGTTATTGCTGCATTATTCATCCTCGCCATATCTTCTTCTCCCGTATTACCTCCATACACTTCCTGTTATATAGTAGCAATCACACTTATTGTCTTTTAACTTCCTGCATCTCTTCCTCTAGAAGGCAAATTTCCTCTCAATGTAGCATGCTCCCTCAGTATTGAAATTATTCCAGCATTATATTTTCCGTCTTCACTTGTCCCATATTTTGTGCCAGTCCCACACAAGGCAGTCTAATTATTTCATGATCGTTCACTCTGGAACCCTAATTTTCACTATTTTTCATTGTCTTCATAATTATCAATATTCCTTCCTCAGCAGATGGTCTTCCTTTCATCACTTTCATCTTGAGAGAGTTCTCTTTTCTGCATCGATTCTCCCTCTCCTCCTCCAATTTGACTTTATAAAATAAAGAACCTCGAAAGGTTGTTGCAGCTCTCACCATTGCATTTTATATCTTTTAATCATTCCTGGTCTTCAAGGCCAATTCCTGGTCATCATGCCTACTAGTTCTTCCCACAATTCTACGCATTCATTGCTATTTTCTGCGTGAGGAATCCTTTTTTATCTTATAGGTACCATCCTAGAAATGATTTCATCTCATAGCATATTGTCACCCCTAAATTAAATTCTTCAAGGATGCTTTTTAGTACCTTATAGCTTTTCTTTATTGCTTCTTTCTTCCCTGGTGATAAATATGTCAAGCTTATTGATTCCGTCATCCAATGGTCCTGTAACTCCCAATCATACACTTGCCATGGGAAATGCCACACTCATCTTCCAAAACATTCCCTCATTATATCACTCAATGCTTCACCGTAGCTTGATCTGTACCTTCCCTCGGTGATCGTCTTGATAGCTACTATTTCTTTCGAGAGGACTCCGCTTCTCTCTTAGATTCTATCCTCCATTGTATCTCATCTCTTCCTAAGTACATGTCATTCAATACACCATTGATGGTCTCTCCATACGATTGTCATCTTCATCATTTATTCAGTCCTCTATTTTACTGCTTAATTCTCTTCCTCACTTTTTCCCACACGAGAAATGCTTTCCTCTGAACAGAATGCCACTATCCATTATGAAACAGCGTACTCTGATGTAATACAGGCTTTGTTAGGGTTCCACGCTTCTTCACCAAATTCCTCAGCTTCTTTCCTTATTTCAGCTTAGTCCCATACCTATATTTTTTCGGCTCTCCTTTAGTTTTATTAATATTTCTCTAAGAATATTGTCATTCGACTAGTGGCGATACATCCTCTTCTTACCTGTGTATAGGATTTTAGGGATCTTCTCTATGTGATACAGGAGTCCCCCGCTACTCGCTTGTGGCGTATCATCTACCTAGATCACACCTCAATATCTTCATTACATGTCATCTGTCTTCATGTGACCTTCTTCAATGATGCATATACTGAATCGACTTTTCTTCCTCTACGGTATTGATGCCATCATTCCTAAGTTGACAGCCTTTTGTAAAAGCAGATCTGACTTAGCGATCAAATTGCTCCCTGCAGTATTTCCTTTCCCACCCTATTCTCAAATATCATTCATTGTCTTCCTTCACTTTCAGACCTTGATTCGTTTTTTCTGGCATCCATACAGTCCTCCTGCTATCTTCATCCTGTAGCATTTCCCAATCATCCTGCAGAGGAGCGAAGTGTTCTTCAACCATTGCCAGTGATTCTTTCCTTATCACCCATCACGTCACACCATAGAGAGGATTCCTTCCTCCACTGTACCTATTCTTTGCTACATACTTTGCCGCCAACAGATGTATCATATGGCTGTTTTAGCGTCCTCAACTGGTTTACATTTTGTGTTGCATCCCTCTTCGGAATGGAAAATTGAAGGCCTTCTTGCAATCCTTTGGTCCTTTAGATTCCAAACCTAACTTCATGGTAGACCCGATTCCTTTATCCATATATTATCCTCAATTTCTTGGATTACCGATGAAGATGTCCCTTCCTCCGACATCAATGCTGTTCTCTTTCATTCCTCTATCCAGGAATGGTGAAGATTCTCACACCTTCACCATTGTGCCTGATCATGGTAGATAACTGCCAAGTCCTCATGGGGGCTGATGTCCTTCCATGCGTCAATCATCTTCATTGTGCCAGTATCTACTGAAAAAGACAAGAAACCAGAAGCAAATGGAGATCTGCAGTCACTCCAGGTTGTCTTCTTTCTACTGATGCTATTCTCATCCATTATAGCCATATCCTTTATGCCAGCTCTTATCCTCTCTCGCTGCTCATTACCCAGAATTAGACAACTCCAAGATAGAAGTCACCCTCAGTGATCCTCATCCTGCAGTTACCTGAGTCCCCTCTTTTGTGATCCTTGGGCATCTTCGTGAACTCTAATCAAGTTTACTCTTTTATCTTCATCTTTCCCTTAGTCCGAATCCTTTCCTCATTTTCATTGCTTCCCAATACAGACCTCCATTTGTCTTCTTCTGGAAGAAAACCCCCAGTTATCCTCAAAAAATACAAAAGCCTTCTTGCAACTTTGTATCAGTGAAACTTTTAAATGCCAATCCCACTTAATCTAAGTACTTCCCTTCAAATTTCATCTTCATACTTCTTAACATTTACACTAAATCTTAACTTTTACTCAAAATCTTATAAAAATTCCAACATTGCACTTAAATTATTCTTGTTCTATACAAAAATGAAGCTCTCTACTATGCTCTAAAACCACTCCTTGTCCTTGTCTGCACTTTAAATTATTTCTGAGACCAATTGCTTGAATCCCACTGACAACAATGCTATCATCTACTGCTTTTCATTCTGCGGCATAACCTGTTTTCCCACTTGACGATGGACTTTGTCTATGATTATTTCTTCTATTCTTGGTGCAGCATACTGCGTGGAAGCCATTGTGTCCTTCAATTCGTTGCGACTGCCTTCTCTACATTTTTTGGGTACTATTCCTTTCTTCCATTTTCAATAGCATTTTCCAAATTTCATTATTTTTAAGTAACTCCTTGCAATTCCTTTTATCGGACACTCCCATTCCTTGTTTGCTCTCATCAAATTTTTTTCTCTACGTTCATCTCCACCGTAGCTCTAAACCATTCCTATGATTCTGTTCCTTACTTCAGGTAATAATGCTGACGTACATTGAATTTGATTGAATTGATGCTGAATTGCATTTCATTCTGCAGCTATGCCAGTTCTACATTAAGCATATGCTACCGTTTCATTCATCTTCGTTTGCACTCTACAAATTCCTCTCCTAGTCCCTCTCTTCTCGCGTTGTGTCCTGATTACTTCTTCGTTCCTCTGCCAGTCGACCGAATGGTTCCTGAATTTCAGTCCAGTACAATCCTTTCTTTCAAACCCCAATTAATGCTCCAGGCTCTCATGCTAAAGTTTACGTCATCCTGCAGTTACCTGAGTCTTCTCTTTCGTGATCCATGGGCATCTCCATGAACTCTAATCAAGTTTTCTTTTTTATCTTCATCTTTACCTTGGTCCAAATCCTTTCCTTATTTTCTTTGTTCCCAATACAGACCTCCATTTGTCTTCTTCTGGAAGCAAACCCCCAGTTCTCCACAAAAAATACAAAGGCCTTCTTGCAGCTTAGCATGAGCGAAACTTTTCAATGCCAATTCATCATAAACCAAGTACTTCCCTTCAACTTTCTTCTTCAGACTTCTTAACTTTTACACTAAATCATATAAAAATTTCAACACCGCACTTAAATTGTTCTTATTCTATACAAAAATGAAGCTCTCTACAATGCTCTAAAACCACTCCAAATTGTAAAGGGCAGTCTCACCTATAGCACCTTACCTTTTCTTAGTTACTCATAGTCTCCATCACCGCCATTCTGTCTTATTTCATGCTGGTCCTCGTCTGCACTTTAAATGATTTCTGGGACCAATTGCTTGAATCCAGTCCAATCCTTTCTTTCAAACCCCAATTAATGCTCCAGGCTTCCCTTCTAAAGTTTACCTGTCACTCACATCATTGTTTTTATCGCAAGGTGGATCCTTTGCTCTGTCACTACACTGCTATGCTTTAAACTTCTCCATAGATCAATGCTTGGAAGTATTGTCTACTCTATTCTCAGCTAGTTTCTATGCAGTCAGTCCTCTGATTGGTGAAATGCTTGCTCCATTCAAAACATATCTTCCGAAAGCAATGGAGGAAAAATCTTCCACTCCACCACCTCCTTCATCGTTAATTTTCTTCCATCACTTTCCTCCAGTGTTTTTATTGTAGTGTTTTTGTGCCTTAACACACCCTGCAGTATCTCCAGGTTTCCAATATACAATCGAAGACTTTCAGGATGTAATTGATATCGTTCCGCACTTGCCTCAGTTCATGCTCCCCTTCTCAACTACGACACTCTGTTTTGTTTGCCTCATATTTCTCTGGTGAAAACAATTCTCTTCATACAGTGTACATTCAGACATTCAGCGAAATCATAATCTTGTAAATCCCTGGTTTCCTCTCAGTTATGGTACGGCTCCTGCCTTCTTCGTTACAGCTATCATTTTCCTTATAGGCTTTGTCATGGCCATTCTCTTCTTGTCCAGGTCCTCTGCTTGCTCGAATCACCAAAGTCTTCTGGCTGTTTAAAAATACACCTTAGTTTCCAACATCATGTTAGCCTTCAGTCCATCTTGCATTTTTCTTCTTTCGCTGCTTTTTCTCTTCATTTCTGTTGCACGTAGATTTACCTTCTACTATAACACATATGTCTCTTAGAATTCCTCCTGCTGAGAACATTCCAATCCAGTCCTCCTCATTGTTTCCTGATTATCTTTCTCGTCTGTTTCTTTCATGGTATATACCTAAGTGCTCTTGAAATTACCCATCTGATATCTATTCATATATATCTTTCTTTTTCCATAGAGGAGCACATGAATAAATACACCTCTCTTATTTATTCCTTCTTTTTTTCTCGCCAATTCTTATATCACGTATACATTGTACAACAGTGTACAATTATGCCGCATAAGTCGTTCCTCCACGAACATTTCCAAGCACTCTCATGCATCTCATTAAGCACCATGCAAAATAATTTTCATTCATCAAGGGTGTCACCCTAAGTCCCCAGAAGTCCTCTACGTTCATCAATTGGCTACTTTCACTAGCAGTCCTCTCCTGTGGCACATATCATCCCATCAGCACTTGTTACATTCAGTGTTTGCGGTTCAAATATTCCTCCTCATTTTCTATTGCGGATCAAATATTCCTCCTCATTTTCTTCCCTACAACTTCGTATCTGTTTCATCTTCTCTTCTTATTGTTCTTCATACATCTATTCATCTTCTTTCTCTTTCTTCTTCTGTATTCTTCAACATCTCCACCCACACTTCCATGAACAACTTAGACGGAAGATTTTCTCCTTCATCCAACTGTTCCCCAAAAACAATGGCCATTCTTAGAGATTCTTCTTTTGAATCTTTGTATACTCCTCATAGTGGTCAGTCCTTCTGGTATCATTGGTGTTATCCACCAATAGTTCTCCTGACAAAGATCCATTACTCCTTTTCAAGCTGATGACATGTAGAGTTTATTCCTCTTCCCGCTTGGTATCCTCGGTCATCCCTAATGCATTTAGACGTTGATTTCTTTCTCTTGACGATTCTTCTCCACCAAATAATTTCTCCTATAGTACACATAACTACATAAATCTAATCACAAAAACAATGATATGTATATGCATCATCGTTAATGCTTTTAATGCTCCTAATGATTAATTTTCAGTAATCATTGTCTTCATATCTGAAATCCAAGTCCCCTCCTCCGACATCGGAAGCGGTGCCGGTTTAGTTCTATCGAGGTAATCAGGGCATTCGTTATTTGTCATCTTCATATCATGAAGAGACACTTGTTGCCTGAAACATTTAGTCTCTTCTCTCGTGCAGCTAATATGTCTGAGTGTGCTCGCCTCTCATCCACAGGGGTTTCTTTTCTCACAATTTCTTTGACGCATCCATTCGCTCCAGCCTCTTTACATGGAGTATCATATCCAACCGTTTATCACAACCCTCATTATGCGAAAGAAAAACACATGCTGAAATACTGCAGTAACTCATCGTCATTGGAAGCACTCTCCTTGTCAATCACCATCTCCATTCTAAAAGGCATTCAGTTCCAGACCGAGAGGTTGCGGCTAAAAGATTTATACAAATGAATATTCCACACATCTAGCAGAAGATATATCTTTCTATGTTCCGTGCACATAGGTATACTGTTTAGCAGTATCCACGTAAGATTATTATCAGAGTTAAATATTTGTAAAATTGTAAAAAAGATAATATAGTTATACAGGAGCCAAATCGTCTTTGAAATATCCTTTCATGCCATCATGCAAATATGCTGAATGCAGTCAGAGGGAGTGCATTCATCTCAGTTCTTTCCACAGAAAATTTATTGCTACTATACTTATGAACTTGTTTTTAAAGTCTTATAATCATCTTTAATATGGGGATATTATGCAGTTTAACTCGGGGATCATTTGACTTGATGTGTTCTCTTAGGTAGAATGAAAATAATTGTCATTTTGTATTACTATATCTAATACCTAAATATTATCTTGAAGGAGGAGTTTATAGGCCATTACCTCATCCCAAACTGCAAGTGTAATGTTCCCATCTGAGTAGAAGTTAACTCTCCTTAGCGCCATGAAGTGCAACCCTGCCTCCACCAAGCCTATCTCATCTCCATGGACATGTATTCAGTGCCAGGAATCTGAGGTAATACAGACAAAATGCATTACTAATTGGTGCCTCTTCATAAAATAACAATGTGCCATGTAATTTTTTTTCCAATTATGTTATCTGAGGATGCTCTCCCAAATCCAATGATAATATGGATAAGCAAAAAATGTACACATGTAATATTCTAGAATTACCCTAAAAGTATACTCCCTTTTAAACATATAAGAATTTATGTTTCAATGCATGCAGATGAGAATTATTAGAGTGAAACTATTCTTCCCTTGAGCACTCCCTTTTCCACAAAGGATGGCACTTAAAATACGAACTTCCAAGCATTTACTTCCCACTTCCTCATCACAATTTTCATGCCTTCCATCTTTACAGTGTCAGTCTTCACACATAATATTATGCCAAATTACCTACAGCTGTCCTCCACTGAAGTCATTGTCACACCAACAGCTGGATAACTGGCCTCCGTTTAGCTACGTACCATCAGAAATTCAACCTGTTAGATTAGAAGACAAAAATCAACATCATGACAGCCTATGCAAGGCTAATACATATTCCAAGATTGCCATGTTATGTACATGCTTCCCTTACCAAATTTCCTAATGCCATGGTTATTTGGGGGCTTCCATTCATGAACATTATCTACACATATGTGATTCTTTTATGGGCCAGGATTTCAGGAACACTACACAACAGTCATTGGAAACCATTACTTTGTCCTGTAGGGAAGCGTGGAGTGTAGAAACGAACCTTAGAATAAGGAAGGGATAATATGCTTCCTATAGCACACATGATTGATCATTATCATTCCCTCTAAATCTAGTTTCCTTTTCTGTATTTATGTTAATATATGTTCTGCACTGCAGTGCAGCTAGATAATGGTATGGGTGTGAAAAAGGGAATGAATATTTTTCTCACAAGCATTGCCCCTGCACAGCCACTGGTAATTGATTGGAATGTTGACAACAATAACACCAACCTATAAGGAAAGCATTGCTTCAATGAAAACTCGCAAGTTCAAATTAGCATACATATACATAAATGTCCTCACCAAAGTCACAGCCAGATAGATGTCTTCAGTGTTGAAATGACTTCTTCTACGGATGCATACTTTTTTCTCCACACCACTTCTCAGTGTTCACCATCACCTTCTGATTCGGTTCCCCATTACAGGAATGCCACTTATGCTCACACTTCATTCCGCATACGCAATCGCTTAAATTTATGTGCTGTGTGACTTCTACCGTAAAACCGAAGTTTCCCATTACGTCCACCCCTTCACATAAGGGAATTTATCACCATGCATCTAAACACTGACCTGATAGCTCTATCGCCCTGTATGGGCCCTACCAATGTAGTAACTCCCTCCACTTCACTTAAGTGCCTACTTTACGTAATTCATTTTATCATTGCTTACTTAGCAACCTATGATGTTTTGTTTCCTACCTTTGGGATAAAGGACAGGACATCTTTGTAGATGGTGCTAACGTGGGATGGGCACGTAGATCCCTACCTTTGGTGAGGTTGTTCATCCTTTACCTCCCAAGCTGCCAGCTTCCTTGCAATCTGCTCTATTGCCGTCTTGTTCTTCGTAAGATAATCCAGGAGAACACATATTTCACTATCACACACAAATGCACTTACATGCTGCCTTAACACAATGAACATTCACTTCATTCACCACTCATTCCATTTACACACAAAAAAGGACAGCAACACTTTCACACCCATTGCCCACCATACACTGCAGGAACCACAGCACAGAATTACACTCAGAGAGGTGTTATAGAATTTTTCCACTGAATTTTTTCACGGCAAAGATCCAGGTTACAGAGGGCATTATTACCCCTGTGAAATAGAAAAACAACATTATCATTACAGAGTGGAAATGACTAGGCTAGTTAATGGGATTCAAGGCATTAAATAGTGTGGGTATCGGTGATTAGTAGATCAAAGGCGGATGTTTATTACCACATAACTAGGGAATCCACTTATCACCCACTCTCACATAACTTTCATCAACTCTAAGATAATCTGATCCATTCTCCTTCCCCTACTGAACCTGACACCTCTCAAAAAAGGTAGTTGTTTTACCTATCTTGAGCCTTCTCTTCATTAGCTTATCACAATTGCTAATTCCAGACTGAGAGGGTTTTCTGGCTACAGTTTATCTATGATTTAAATTAACTGTTGCAAATAGTAGGTACTTAATGGGCATTCCTCACATAAGTTATAAGTGAATGAGTTTTGGTGAATGAAATTAATAATTTTAACAAAACTTGATATTTAGTATAGGTACATTTACAGGTGATCCAATATGACTGCTCTATGGCTTATCTTCATCCACTTTTAGCACTTCTATACATGATGATGATCGCAAAGCCAAGAAAACTAGAAAAATGGGGATGAACAATCTGTGCGAAGATGTACAAAACAACCTTACCCTTGGAAATGTGGAAGCTGCATATAGGGTAGTGAGGAACCACTTCAAGGAACAATGCAAGATGCAATGCTATAAGGGACAAGAATGGAGAACTTTGATTGAAAATGAAGACAAAGTGAAGAGATGGAAAGAATATCTGGAAGAGTTATACAACAGGAACAATCTCAGCATGAAAGTGATTGAAAACGAAAGCAAAGTCGAGAAGGATAATATGGGAGCTACAATATTGAGATTTGAATTGTACGCAGCAGAAAGGGACCTTCGGATGAATAAGGCCTCTGGAATTGCAGATATACCCGCAGAACTATTTAGGAATGTGTGGAGAGAAGACATTGGCCTATCTCTACAAAGCCAACTGCGACATGTACTCAACAGGAGAAATACCCAGGGACCTCGAGAAAAAAATTATAATTCCTATTCCCTAAAAAGAAGAGAGTGGAGGAATGTGAAAATTTTAGGACTATAAGCCTGACGACACATACTACGAAGATATTGACATGGATAATCAACAGAAGAATAGAACAAAAAGCAGAGGAGTTCCTGGATGAAGATCAATTCGGATTCAGGAAAAGGAAGGGTACAAGAGGAGAATTATTGGCCCTTAGCCTGCTTATAGAGAAGAGAATGGAGAAGAACAAACTGACCTTCATTTCATTTGTGGATTTAGAGAAGGCTTTTGACAACGTGGATTGGAATTCAATGCTTGATATTCTGAAAAGAATTGGAGTTTCCGACAATGATTGAAGAATTATCCACAGTTTGTATAAAAACCAAGTAGCTGTGATTAAATCTGTACCCAGCTGTGAAGAAACAAGAATAAGGCAAGGAGATGAGTAGATGAGTATGAATGCGTATGTGAACGTGTAACGTGTGTGAACGAGTATGATCTTCCATGAAGAAGATTCTAATAATCATGGAAAGGATAATGGCCAGACATCAGCTGAAGATCAATAAGAAGAAAATTGAAGAAAATACCAAGCACATATATATCCCTATACTGCCGTAACAATCCACAAAACAAAACTTATGGATGATAATGACCTCGACTGACAACCAACCAGCAATCGCTTGGTTTATCCCATCACTCAGAAAAAGAAAATGTGAGAAGATATACTATTACCCGCACAATTATGCTAACTTCATGTACCCAATTATGTACCTTCTACAAACAAACAGCTTTTATGGTACGAGGGTATGAATTTCAGAATTATTTGAATTTTTTCACCCCTAACTAATCATCAAATGAGGGATAAGGTTAAAAGTGGTTAAGAGTAGGCTAATGACGATGCATAATTTCTCTCCACCCTTCCTCTGTTGTCTGAAATGTTGCTACCGCATTACCGAATTACCCAAATATCCTATATGGCACATATGACCTCGGCTGTCAGTTGCCTCCCCTGAATAACTAACTAATTCTCACATGATATTGACCTTAGATTCAATCTAAATGATTTTGAAAAAATTGCACAGGACACAAGTATGACATTCACCCATAATAATGTATTATCACTTACAAGGATTCCACATTGGATTAGCATGGAATGATGCTCCTGTTTAGACACCCTCTATGCTGACTGCCATTTTCTTCTCAGTCAACTTCTCCAGTGCATGTTATTGATCATCCTGTGTTTGAAAATAAAAGTTTGCTTATTCACATGAACTGTTAACTGTTTCAGAAGAGGGGATGAGTCATCAACAGGTAATAACCTAATGGGAATAACTGCAGCAGTGTACCCTGTAATAAGACTTACTTGGTGTGAAGGCATAGAAGACAGGTTGCTTCTTGGATATCTTCTAAGCCAGTTTATTTTGGTATGACTGCAGATTGCAATCTTTGACTGTAAAACCAATAAAACTGCTGTCCACATTGTGATGTCCCAATGCGAAAGATGTCCCAGCGAAATCCTATTTCAAACAAGAAATACTCTCACAAAGAGTTCCCTGGGAAACTTCACTACCATAATATTATTCTATGTCAATATCCAAGTATTGTCTTCAATTGAAGGAAAATTAAATTCCAATGGGATACAATATGCAACACATCAATACACTCTTGGTCATGTAAGTCTCTCCTTAACAATGCCATACTTTAAAGAGCTTGTACATAGGTACTTTGACATTCTTGTCACATTTGCTTTTCACTCAAATAGATTATTTGTAATAGGTACATCTATTTGAAATTCACATTACAAAGTTGATGTAAGCACTTACCAAGTGTGAGAATGAATAAATGTCCATATCTGAAAAGCCAAGCAATTCAGGGTTGTTATTACAGTTTCTTTCATTTCATCAGAATCGACTCAGGAAAGAAAGTGAAGCAATGTTGTGATTGGGATGCATTTGAGCATTTGAGGAGAGGGTAAATTGCTAGATGTGCACATGTTTCTCATGAAGACACATGACAACTGTGGAACAAAAAAAAACAAAAAACAATGAATCTTACAAGAGAAAAGTTTAATTATTAAATAAATCAATCTTATACCAGTCCTCCCCTACCCTTTTCTTTTATAATTTTCTTCATCCATCAACGTGTTGATCATACTCCACCCGGACAAAACTGTTGTTCTCCTCTTCCTAACGAATTTGAGTCCCTATACATGGCTTCAACAAAGTCTTCATACAAATACTAAAAGACATCAGTTACAGCAGCTAAAGGTAACATGATATATTCCTATCAACATAGGTAACAAAAATTAGTTTGTCAGTCACAAAGAAAAACAAACCTCATCAGATTAACAATGTCACATTATCTATCAATCAACATACCATATTTACAACTTTTGAAATTTAAAATACATGGGTATAACAGTTCTCACATAACATCTACAGGTACCACAAAACATCAATAGGTATAACACAAATATTCTTTTAGAGAAAATCAATGGTATTACTTTGAAGGTCCCTTTCACCAATCACCAGCTCATTCATGAAAATGGTACCTATGCAGTGGATACACCTTCTTTCAACAATCAATTGCTTCATCCCGCAGATTTCCTTCCATTGTTTCCTTTCTGTCCCTCATTGCACTGTACATAATATAGAGATGACCCTTTGCCCACTACAAACTGAGCATTCGATAAAAAAATCTTTGCTTTCTGTCACACCCTTTTCCTTTCTTCATCTGCTCTTCTGTACACCTCTTCATTCATCACTTTATCTCTCCATTTAATCTTCAACATTCTCCTCCAGCACCATGTTTCAAAGGCTTCAATTCTTTGCTGGTCTGCTTTCCAGATGTTCCATGTCTCTGCCACACTCCGTACAAAAGTTTTGATGAAGTGCTTCCTTGCTTGCAGCAGTCATTTCTTTTAGCATAGTAGTTGTCTCTTCTTAATGAACCCCTCCTTAGCTAGTACTATTCTTGCTTGATGACTGTTGTGCTTCTTCCATCCGAAGTTATAGTGTTTCCAAGGTAGGCGAAGTTCTCCACTTGTTCAATTTCATTCCTCGAATTGTGATATTTGCCCTAACCTTCTCTCTTACTCATCATCATCATTGGTCAACAATCCTAGGATTGGTTTGACGCAGCTTTCCACTTGATTCTTCTGTCGGCCAACCTTTTCTTTACGACGTAATTCTTCTCTTTTACATCCTTCACAACCTGTTCCATGTATCTCATACGAGGCCTGCCTTTTCCAATCTTCCCGGTCACTTTACCCTCGATGATAGTCTTCATCAGGCCATCGTGACTCAAGATATGGCCGATTAAGTTGTCCCTTCTTCTTTTTAGAGTTGACAGCAGACTTCTCTTTTCTCATACTCTTCTTAGCACTTCCTTGTTACTTACTTTGTCAATCCATTTAATCTTCAGCATTCTTCTGTAGCACCACATTTCAAATGCTTCTACCGTTTTCTTCTACTCTGCTGTCATCGTCCATGATTCACTGCCGTAAAGAAGCATGCTCCAGATGTATGTCCTGATGAACTGTTACTTACTCTATGCTTGTATTTCCTGCTGTAAGTAGATTCTTCTTTTGATAGAATGCCCTCTTTGCCTGGGCTATTCTACTCACTATTTCTTTCTTGCTTCCTACATCGCTGGTTACTCTGCTTCCCAGGTAACAGAACTCTTTCACCTCTTCAAGTTTTTGTTTTCCTAGTTTGACATTGGTTTTCGCATCTTCTTTCTTGCTGCACACCAATATCTTAGTCTTCTTTTTATTTATCTTCAGTTGATATCTGGCCATAGTCTTTTCCATTGTTGTTAGCATCTTATTCAGCTCCTTCTCTGTATCTGCTATGAGAGCTATGTCATCAGCGAATCGTAGCATACTGATTGTTTCTCCGTGGATGTTCACTCCAGAGCACTTCTCCTTGACTTCCTTTATGGGGTCTCTCGATGTAAACATTAAAAATTACGGGAGACAGTGCGCAGCCTTGTCTCACTCCTTTCCTTATTCTTGCTTCTTTACAGCTGGGTCCAGATTTAATTACAGCTACTTGGTTTCTGTACAGACTGTGTATAATTCTTCGGTCCTTGTAGGCCACACTAATTCCCTTCAGAATTCCAAGCATTGAATCCCAATCCACGTTGTCAAAGGCCTTCTCTAAATCCACAAATGCAATGAACGTCGGTTTGCTCTTCTCCATTCTCTTCTCTATGAGTAGCCTAAGGGCCAATATTTCTCCTCTTGTACCCTTCCTTTTCCTGAATCCGAATTGATCTTCATCCAGGAACTCCTCTGCTTTTTGTTCTATTCTTCTGTTGATTATCCATGTCAATATCTTCGTAGCATGTGTAGTCAGGCTTATAGTCCTAAAATTTTCACATTCCTCCACTCTCTTCTTTTTAGGGAATAGGAAATATAATTTTTTTCTCGAAGTCCCTTGGAATTTCTCCTGTTGAGTACATGTCGCAGATGGTTTTGTCACGCTAGGATTCTCTTCCTCGCACTAGGATTTTAGTTTTCTTGAATGTCATACTTGTATCCTGTGCAATTTTTTCAAAATCATTTAGATTGAATCTAAGGTCAATATCATGTGAGAATTAGTTAGTTATTCAGGGGAGGCGACTGAAAGCTGAGGTCATATGTGCCATATAGGATATTTGGGTAATTCGGTAATGCGGTAGCAACATTTCAGACAACAGAGGAAGGGTAGAGAGAAATTATGCATCGTCATTAGCCTACTCTTAACCACTTTTAACCTTATCCCTCATTTGATGATTAGTTAGGGGTGAAAAAATTCAAATAATTCTGAAATTCATACCCTCGTACCATAAAAGCTGTTGGTTTGTAGAAGGTACATAATTGGGTACATGAAGTTAGCATAATTGTGCAGGTAATAGTATATCTTCTCACATTTTCTTTTTCTGAGTGATGGGATAAACCAAGCGATTGCTGGTTGGTTGTCACTTGAGGTCATTATCATCCATAAGTTTTGTTTTGTGGATTGTTACGGCAGTATAGGGATATATATGTGCTTGGCATTTTCTTCAATTTTCTTCTTATTGATCTTCAGCTGATGTGTGGCCATTATCCTTTCCATGGTTGTTAGAATCTTCTTCATGGAAGATCATACTCGTTCACACACGTTACACGTTCACATACGCATTCATACTCATCTACTCATCTCCTTGCCTTATTCTTGTTTCTTCACAGCTGGGTACAGATTTAATCACAGCTACTTGGTTTTTATACAAACTGTGGATAATTCTTCAATCATTGTCGGAAACTCCAATTCTTTTCAGAATATCAAGCATTGAATTCCAATCCACGTTGTCAAAAGCCTTCTCTAAATCCACAAATGCAATGAAGGTCAGTTTGTTCTTCTCCATTCTCTTCTCTATAAGCAGGCTAAGGGTCAATAATTCTCCTCTTGTACCCTTCCTTTTCCTGAATCCGAATTGATCTTCATCCAGGAACTCCTCTGATTTTTGTTCTATTCTTCTGTTGATTATCCATGTCAATATCTTCGTAGCATGTGTAGTCAGGCTTATAGTCCTAAAATTTTCACATTTCTCCACTCTCTTCTTTTTAGGGAATAGGAAATATAATTTTTTTCTCGAAGTCCCTTGGAATTTCTCCTGTTGAGTACATGTCGCAGATGGTTTTGTCACGCTAGGATTCTTTTCCTCGCACTAGGATTTTAGTTTTCTTCTTGTTTATTCTCATAATATATTCTTGAAGTACTTTGTCCGTTGTGGTCTGGGATGATTCTAAGTCCTCTTGACTTTCTGCTACAACTGCGATGTCATCAGCAAACTGAAGCATGTTTATTTCTTTGCCATTCGCCTTGATGCCCTTGATATGAATTTCCTCTATTCCTTTATTGTTTCTTCCAGGTATATATTGAGTAATGCTGAGGAGTGGATGCATCCTTATGTGACTCCTTTATTTATTTTGGCTTCTATCTTCTTTCCGTCTTTCATTCCAATTTGTTGACCTGGTTCTCGTAGAGGATATAGATTTTACTTCAATCCTTGTAGTCTATTCCAAATCCAACCAGTACCATGAACATCTGGTTTCAATTGACATGGTCAAAGGCCTTTTCCAAGTCGGTGAATGTGAATACAACATCCAAAAAGTGAATACAACAGCTTGTTTACATGTATCATTTTCTAGGTTAGTATCCTGAAGCTGATTATTGCCTATCTAGCTCCTCGATTTTTCTTGACCCCGAATTGATTTTCTGAAAGATTCCCTTCGATCTTTCCTTCCATTCTTCTGTTAATTATCCTGGTAAGTATTTTCTCTGTGTGTGACACCAGGCTCAATGTTCTGTGTTCTTTGCATTTCTCTGTCCTTGGCTTCCTCAGGACTGCGATCATTTCACTCTCCTGGAAACTCTCCGATAGTCTTCCACTCCTCATGGCTATCTTTGATTATTCCAAAGAGGGTATATTTTGCTTTGACCCTGAGTGCCTTAATGACTTCTACATTTAATTTGTCCCCTCCTGGTGCCTTGTTGTTCTTTAGGTCTTTCACGGCTCTTTAAAATTTGCTTCTCAGTATCTCGGTGCCCCATTCATCTTTATCCTCCTTGATTTCTTCTTCCGTTAAGTCAGCTTCCAGTGGTTTGGGTATTTGATAGGGCTTTTCGATGTATTGCTCCATCTCTACCCTATAACCCCCTGTTCTATGAGTATCTTTCCATTCAAGTCTCTTTATGTTGCGGGATCTTGTTTTCCTTTCTCCCAAATGTTTCTTCACCAGTAAATTTGCCATTTCTGCAATTCCTTATGTTATGTTGTTATTTATTCGTGTATTACCTTCTATCTTCTTTCTTATATTGGGCCTTCTCAGTTTCGTTTCTTGGATTCTCCTATTATCTTCTTTCTTCTATGAGGTCTCATATTTGGGTAGTTTTCCATGGTCACTTTGTTTCTCCCTATTTACTCAAAAGATGTTCATCTGCTACTTCTGTAATGATCTTCTTTACGTCATTCCATCTTCCAGTAACACTTGTCTCCTTCACTTCTAGTTTTGCATGAATGTCTGAGGTGAACCTTTCTCTTATTCCTTTTTCCTAAAGTTCCTTTGTGTTCCATCTTGGTTCCTTGGTAATTCTCTCCATCTTCCTGATTCGCAGACAGCTGTCCATGATCACCAGGTTATGGTCACTATTTATATCTGCTCGGGGGTAGCTCTTGCACTGATTAACTTTGTTCATTTATCTCGTTCTGACAAGGATGTAGTATATCTGGTATCTTCCTCTGTCACCCGGCAACTTCAATGTGCATCTTTTTTGTCAATGTTGCTGGAAGATTGTGTTTGCTATAACCATGTTCTTTTTTTACAGAACTCTGCCAGCCTTTCTCCCTGGCATTTCTTTATCCCAAACCGGACTCACTCACGTTACATCCTTCTCGGCCCTCTCCGACCTCTGCATTCCAATCTCCCAACACTATTAGGTTCTCATTGTGTTTTACTGTGTCTTGGACATCTTCCAGTTGCTCATACATTTCTTCTATTTCCTCTTCAGAGTGGCAGATCATCGGCATATATACCAGCACTATCACTGTGTCTGTATGCTCTCCTTCTAACTTGATCATCAGAATCCTTTCGTTATATTGTCATAGGGCAGCAATCTTCTTGTCCAGTCTTTCTTAATACCAATCTCACTCCTGCTATCTTCTGGTCATCTCCAGAGTATCTCTCTTTAATCATCGCTCCAGAAATCGTAGTCCCCAGCCCACTTTATTTCGCACATTCCATAGATGTCTAACCCCAGTCAGACCCCATCTTACCTTAGAAAAATTTTTCTTCCCCAAAAAAATCTTTCTTCCAATATCACTTCCCATCTTCATAGAAGCCGAACTTCTACCAGCTGCTGTAATGATTTTCACACCATATCCAAATCCTCCTCTTGGCTATTGAAGGGTTCCTTTTATCCTCATTATTCTGCTTACAATTATTGCCATCATGATGAATAGAGTTCTTCAAGGTCACACCACTCCACACCATCACACCATCCTGTGGCAATACCCTGTCTCTTAAGGAAGGGTTCTGACACCTCCTGGCTTTCCTCGTTATTGTACCTCGCCTTCATCTGTTTCTCTTTCTTCATCTTTAACCTGGGTCTTCTCTTAGTCACCATTGTTCATGAGGATGATTTGTTCAGAAAACGTTCCTCTTCCGTGA
This sequence comes from Platycnemis pennipes, assembly GCA_933228895.1. NCBI lineage: Eukaryota > Metazoa > Arthropoda > Insecta > Odonata > Platycnemididae > Platycnemis > Platycnemis pennipes. The sequence continues at coordinate 47,764,699 of OW121852.1, read as the reverse complement.
TGTAAATGCGATCAATCTTCTTCCTGAAATATATCCTGACACTGGAATTGGCGATGAAAGAGGTAGTGCAGGACCTCCCAGACATTTTGCACAATTCAATAATACTGCTGCTCCAAAGACTAGCTCGAAACAACTCCTCATCTTCATTTATTCCCGATTTCTGCCCTCCGTCGAACCATTTCTTTCTTCTGCCATCCTTTGCAGAGAGGTTTCCATTTTAAGGACTCTTATTTCACCCCTTTAAATTTGCCTTTGATTCTTGTCATTTTCCTGTCATCTTCAACATGCTATTCCTCCTCCAATACAATTGTTCCACCGAGGAATGGTTGGGTGCGATATCAATGCTGCCATACAGTAGAACTCAAGTCTTCAATTTTCCAAGAGTTTCTTCATCCTTCATTAATTCCTTCCTCAAGCAATCCTCATTCTGTTCATTCTCAGTCTTGATCCACTGCTACACGCTTGGTGGGCTGATGATTGGCAGTCTTCCCACATGAAAGCTATCCCTCTATGTTCTTATCTCTTTTGGAAGTTGAATCCCTAATGCAGCATATATTTCATTCCTAAATAATCCCCGTTGATTATCACTTGGATATGCAGACCATACCGTCCTCTTCTGCTCCTCATCAAGATCCTGTTGCATCCTTGTTTTCTTCCTCACATCTTTGTCCAGTGACTCATCCTTCCACATTTTTCTTTGTCCTCATGTTCGTCAGTCAACAATCTTTGGATTAGTTTCACCCAGCTTTCGACTCCATTTTGTATCGAATAACTTCTTCATATTTATATTATTCTTCTGCTTCACTCTTCACATCTCCATGTTAGGCTATTATTTCCTTGCCACTTTTCCTATTCACTTGTCTCTCAATGATTGTCTTCATCAGACTATTAAATCTCATGATCTGGGCGAATAGTTTGACCTGCCTCGTTCTTAACGTTCTCAGAAGACTTCTCCTTTCTCTCACTCTTTCTTGGACTTCTATGTTAGCCATTTGGTCGATCCGTTACATCATCCATTATTATTTTTCAGCCCCAATCAAATGCTTCCATCCTAGTCTTCTCTGCTGATATGCTATGCATTGCTCTATGCTGCATTTCCAACAAAAAGTTGCTCCAGATGTACATCCTAATGAATTGTTTCATTAGTCCAAGTATCCTTCCCTACAGATCATTCATTTCTTATTTATTCGCAGATGCTTTTTGCTTCCATTGGCATCGATATAATGCTCTACAAGTTATTCGGATCTAAATCGCGATGTGACATGAGGAACAGAGGGATTTTCTTGCCATTTTACAATGTCAATTCAATCTACGATTAATTGGTCCCGCATTTTTTCCTTGCCATAATTTTTTTTCGCCCTAATGCATTCCTCCTATTTTTTTCATTGTATTCATCGTTGATCACAACATTCACTCCAAAACTGTCTTCAATACTTCACATTTCCGTAATAATGACCATTTCTAATGGTATTGATTCTGTCCTTTGATTGACCTCAAGGCGGACACTGAATTTTAAGCCCAGATATGTATTATCATTATTATATTCCAAGTAGCAACACATCCTCCTTATTTAGTCCTTTTCTGCATCATCGCAGATTCAAATCATATTTTCTTCCTGTTCCCTCGCACCCTATACTTCTGTCCTCCAACTGTCCTCATGTACTGACTCTTCAAACTCTGGTTTGGATCCTTTCATTCATCTTCATGACATGGTGCCTCTCCTTTTCATCGAGTCCTCTTTCTGTATCACCATTCCTTCCGGATTTCTCTTGTTTACTCTCCAGCCACTTGCCATTCTCTCCGATGCTTTCTCATCACACATTCCAGAATAAAAATCCTTTTCTATGGGATTGAAGAGAACCCGGAGGATAATCCTTATGCACATGATATTTCAATGCCACTTTATTTTTTCATTTCCTTTCGAAAATTCTTCTTCTGTAGTTATGGAATCATACCGTCACTACGCCATGCAAAGTTCTCAGGAATCTTCAAATTTTCAATTGATGATCGTCACTCACTGTATACATTGTGCTTGTTACTGTATGCCTCTTCGCATCATTGAGCATCCTCATTGGCAATGAAAACTTTCCACCATATCAATGCTGTGTTCTTGTGCACCATATCTCTTCCGTCTCTGTATTTCTCTGTTTTAGCATACTTGATAAACCCTGCTTCCACTCTAATTCTCTTCATTTCTTATTGGCTTTTGTTTGGTAGAAAATGAAAATGCTGCACTCTGAAATAAAACAGTTAGTTAACAGTTTTATCCTATACCCCTTACCAGGACACCATAAGCTTTGCATGTCTCCTTGTCTTCACTTTGCCATTTTAACTGTTCTTGAATTCCTCTTCAATGTAGGAAGAGATCTTCATTCATTTTTACTCTTCACATATATCAGTAAAGTCATAGCACATTGCTTTGCTCAAGTGATCCAATTCCATCCGTCCATAACTCACTCTCCCGACTTCATACTTCAATGACTATGACTCCTCTCCATTATCATTGCTTTCTTTTTTCTCCTATCACTCTGCCACTACAATGATGGTTTACTCTTGAGGATTATGTAGATTTCAGCACATTGATTCTTTACTGTACTTTATATTTCATAGATGAAGATTCCTCTCCTTCTTCATCGATGCCCTTAATATTTCTCCTCAACTTATTAGTTCACACCACCACCACTTCCCTATGTTTTGCTATTCCTCTGAAATGATTGTTGATCTCCAATGTCTATGCTATCCTCCATATGTTGTTATTGCTTCATTTTTGTCCTCACCATATCCTCTTCTCCCGTATTACTGCCATCAAATTCCTGTTATATATGTAGTAGCAATCGCAGTCATTGCCTTTTAGCTTCCTGCATCATTCCTCTTCCTCTAGAGGGCAAATTTCCTCTCAAAGCAGCATGCTCCCTCAGTGAAGAAATTATTCCTGCATTATATTTTCCAGGTTCACTTGTCCCATAATTTGTGCCAGTCCCACACAAGGCAGTGAAATTATTTCAGGATTGTTCACTCTGGAACCTTAATTTTCACTATTCTTCATTGTCTTCATTATTATCAATATTCCTTCCTCAGCAGATGGTCCTCTTTTAATCATCACTTTCATCTAGCTCTCACCATTGCATTTTACATATATCTTTGTATCATTCCTGGTCTTCAAGGTGAATTCCTGGTCATCGTGGCTACTTGTTCTTCCCACAATTCTACGCCTTCATTGCTATTTTCTGCGCGAAGAATACTTTTTTCTCTTATAGGTGCCATCCTACAAATGATTTCTTCTCATAGCATATTGCCACCCCTGAATGAAAATCTCCAAGGATGTTTTTTAGTACCTTATAGGTACTCTTTATTGCTTCTTTCTTACCCGGTGATAAATATGTCCAAGCTTATTGATACCATCATCCATTGGTCCTGTAACTCCCAGTCATCCACTTGAAATGGGAAAGGCCACACTCATCTTCCAAAACATTCCCTCCATATATCTCTCAATGCTTCACCGTAGCTTGAGACCTTCCCTCAGTGATCCTCTTGATAGCTACATTTTTCTTTCGTGACGACTCCACTTCTGTATTAGATACTATCCTCCATTGTATCCCTTCTCTTCCTAAGTACATGTCATTCAATACACCATTGATGGTCTCTCCATACGATTGTCATCTTCATCATTTATTCAGTCCTCTATTTTACTGCTTAATTCTCTTCCTCACTTTATTCCCACATGAGAAATGCTTTCCTCTGAACAGAATGCCACTATCCATAATGAAACAGTGTACTCTGATGTAATACAGGCTTTGTTAGGGTTCCACGCTTCTTCACCATCTTCCTCAGCCTCTTTCCTTATTTCAGCTTAGTCCAATTCCTTTATTTTCCGCTCTCCTCCACATTTTCACATTACTCTGATAATGATGTCACTCCAATAGTGGTGAGATATCCTCTTCTTACCTGTGTATAGGATTTAAGGGATCTTCTCTATGGGATAGAGGAGTCCCCTGCTACTCACTTGTGGCGTATCATCTTCCTAGATCACACCTCAGTATCTTCATTACATGTCATCTGTCTTCATGTGACCTCTCTTCATTGATGTATATACCTAATGCATCGATTTTTCTTCCTCTCCGGTATTGATGGCATCATTCCTAAGTTAACATCCTTTTGAAAAAAAAATCTGACTTAGCGATGAAATTACTCCCTGCAGTATTTCCCTTCCCACTTTACTCTCAAATATCATTCATTGTCTTCCTTCACTTTCAGACCTTGATTCGTATCTTCTTGCATCCATACAGTCCTCCTGCTATCTTCATCCTGTAGCATTTCCCAATCATCCTGCAGAGGAGCAAAGTGTTCCTCAACCATTACCAGGGATTCTTTCCTTATTACCCATCACCTCCAACGTAGAGAGGATTCCTTCCTCCACTGTACCTAATCTTTGCTATATACTTCGCCGCCAACAGATGTATCAAATGGCTGTTATAGCATCCTCAACTGGTTTACATTTTGTGTTGCATTCCTCTTCGCAATGGAAAATTGAAGGCCTTCTTGCAATCCTGAAGTCCTTTAGATTCCAAACCTAACTTAATGGTAGACCTGATTGCATTATCCATATATTATCCTCAATTTCTTGGATTACCGATGAAGATGTTCCCTTCCTCCGGCATCAATGCTGTTCTCTTTCATTCCTCTATCCAGGAATGGTGAAGATTCTCACACCTTCACCATTGTGCCTGATCATGGAAGATAACTTCCAAGTCCTCATGGAGGCTGATGTCCTTCCATACATCAATCATCTTCATTGCGCCAGTATCTACTGAAAAAATATTATAACTCCATATCAATGCTATCTTTCTCTGTTCTCACCTAGAAGCAAGCAGAGATCTGCAGCCACTCCAGGCTGTCTTCTTTCTACTGATGCTATTATTATCCATCATAGCCCTATCATTTATGCCAGCTCTTATCCTTTTTGCTGCTCTTTACCCAGAATCAGACCACTCCCAGATAGATGTCACCCTCAGTGATCTTCATCCTGCAGTTACCTGAGTCCTCACTTTCATGATCCTTGGGCATCTCCGTTAACTCTAATCAAGTTTACTTTTTTATCTTCATCTTCCCCTTAGTCCGAATCCTTTCCTCATTTTCATTGCTTCCCAATACAGACCTCCATTTGTCCTCTTCTGGAAGCAAACCCCCAGTTCTCCACAAAAAATACGAAAGCCTTCTTGCAACTTTGTATCAGTGAAACTTTTATACACCCTCCATCATAATCCAAGTACTTCCCTTCAACTTTCTTCTTCATACTTCTTAATTTAAAACTAAATCACATAAAAATTTCAACACCGCACTTAAATTATTCTTATTCTATACAAAAATGAAGCTCTCTACTATGCTCTAAAAGCACTCCAATTTGTGAAGGGCAGTCTCACCTATAGCACCTTACCTTTTCTTAGTTACTCATAGTCTCCATCAAAGCATTTCTGTCTTATTTCTTGCTGGTCCTCATCTGCACTTTAAATGATTTCTGGGACCAGTTGCTTGATTCCCGCTGATAACAATGCTATCATCCACTATTTTTCATTCTGCAGCATAACCTGCTTTCCCACTTGACCAAGGGCTTTGCCTATGATTATTTCTTCTATTCATGTTGCAGCATATTGCGTGGAAGCCATTGTGTCCCTCATTTCGTTGCAACTGCCTTCCCTACATTTTTCTTATGTACTATTCCTTTCTTCCATTTTCAATAGCATTATCCAATGTTCGTCATTTTGAAGTAACTCCATGGATTCCTTTTTTCGGTCACTCCCATTCCTTGTTAGCTCTCATCAATTTTTTTTCTCTACGTTCATCTGTAGCTCTAAACCATTCCTTTGATGCTGTTCCTTACTTCAGCTAACAATGCTGACATACAACGCATTTCATTCTGCAGCTAATGCCAGTTCTACATTAAGCATACGCTACCATTTCATTCAACTTCTTTTGCACCTTACATCTTCCTCTCCTAGTCCCTCTCTTCTTGCGTTGTGTGCTGATTACTTCTCCTTTCCGCTGTTGGTCGACCGAATGGTTTCTGATCTTCAGTCCAGTCCAATTCTTACTTTCAAACCACAATTAATGCTCCAGGCTTCCCTTCTAAAATTTAACTGTCACTTTTATCATTGTTTTTATAGCGAGGAGGATCCTTTGCTCTTTCACTACACTGTTTGCTTTAAATTATCCATAGATCATTGCTTGGAAGTGTTGTCTACTCTATTCTTAGCTAGTTTCTATGCCGTTGGCCCTCTGATTGGTGAAATGCTCGCACCATTCACTGCATATCTTCCGAAAGCAATCCTCCATGGTTGGTATCTATCTTCCATCATTTTCGGTAATTGTACGGCTTTTGCCTTCTTAGTTACAGCTATCATTTTCCTTATAGGATTTGTCACGGCTATTCTATTCTTGCCGAAGTCCTCCACTTACTGGAATCGCCAATGTCCTCTGGCTGTTTAAAAATACACCTTAGTTTCCAACATCATATAGTCTTCACTCCATCTTGCATTTTTCTTCTTTCGCTCTTTTTTCCCTTCATTTTGTTGCACCTAGATTTACCTTCTACTATAACACATATGTCTCTCAGAGTTCCTCCTACTGAGAACATTCCAATCCAGTCCTCCTCATTGTTTCCTGGTTATCTTTCTCGTTTGTTTCTTTTTGTTTTGGATCTTCTCCCATCATCATGCCAAGTGCTTCACACTTAATTTCTCATGCCGATTTCTTTTCTCCAGTACCCTTTCTTTTTTCCATGCTGCATCACATTCTGACTCTTCAATGACGATGTAAAAATAAGAATTCCTCATCATCCCCTTCCTTTTTCCTTCATATCTTCTTCATCTTACCTACTTCCATCGTCTTCAACGTTGCTACCTATGCTTCCAGCAGTCTCATTAGTTTTCAACATTCATCTTGAATTTCATTCATTTTTCATCATTGTCTTTGACATTTCCTTTTTTGATTGCTTCATGGCTCATTTCACTCCAGTGGCAATTCCCTTTATCGATATTCATGCTGCTTTCTACATATCCTCATTCTATGCCCTTTCTGATCCATTTTCATGTGATATAAGTTCTCTTGAAATTACCCATCTGACCTCTTTTCATATGTTTCTTTCTTTCTCCATAGAGGAGCAAATCAAGAAATACACCTCTCTTATTTATTCCTTTTTTTTCTCGCCAATTTCTTTATTGCGTATCAATGTACAATTATGCCGCATAACTCATTTCTCCACAAAAATTTCCAAGCACTCTCATCTATCTTATTAAGCACCGTGCAAAATAATTTTCATTCGACACAAGTGACACCATAACTCCCCAGATTACCTCGACGCTCATTAACTGGCTACTTTCACTATTGGTCCTCTTCAGTGGAACATTCCATCCCATCAGCACTCATTACATTCGGTCTGATCTTCCCCCTTTCGGATCAAATATTTCTCCTCATTTTCTTCTTTACACCTTCATATCTGTTTCATCTTCTCTTCTTATGTGATCTTCAACATCTCCACCCACACGTCCATGAACAACTTAGATGGAAGATTTTCTCCTTCGTCCAACTGTTCCCCCAAAACAATGGCTGTTCTTTGAGATTCCTCTACTAATTCTTTGTATACTTCTCATAGTCGTCAGACCTTCCGGTATCATTGGTGTTATCAACCTAAAGTTCTCCTGTCAATGATCCATGCCTCCTATTCAATCTGATTAGATACGGAGTTTATTCCTCTTCCAGTTTGTTATCCTCGGTCATCTCTACAGCATTTAGACGTTGATTTCTTTCTGTTGATGATTCTTCTCCACCAAATACATAAATTTCACCCATAGTTCTCACAACTACATGAATCTTACCACAATAACAATGATATATGCGTTACCAGTCACACTTTTAATGTACCTAGTGATTAAGTTTCAGTCATCATTGTCTTCGAGTTTCAAATCCAAGTCCACTCCTCCGACATCAGAAGTGGTGCCAGTTAGGTTCCATCAAGGTAATCAGGGCATTCTGTATCTGTCGTCTTCACATCATAAAGAGACACTTGTTGCTCGAAGCATTTAGTTTCTTCTCTTGTGCAACTAATTTGTCTAAAAGTGCTCACCACTTATCCACAGGAGTTTCTTCTCACAATTTCTTTAATGTATCCCTTCGCTCCAGCCGCATTATATGGAGTATCATATCCAATCGTTTTTCCAACACCCTCATTAAGCGAAAGAAAAACTAATGCTGAAATAATACATAAGTTAATGGAAAATTTACATTGATATGGGCACCTTTAAGTTTATACAAAGCACCTAGATAATGCATATGTCACTTTCATAAAATAACCCAATTTGATACGTTACCCCAGGTAGCACACAACCAAATGCTACAGGATATTAAAGATCATTCAGTAATATGAATTGAAAAGATACCACAAAAACCATTAATTATTAAAAAGGCATGAAAAAGTTGAGTGCACTACATGAAGGAACCTAATCTATAAGAGACTGCAATGAAGGATAATGAGAGGGATTTACAAAACAACGCAGAAAGCATTGATATATGAAGGGGAGTGGGAAAGCACGTAACAAACAACACATGCGCTCACTTGATCTTCCAAAAGACACTATTAAAAAGAGAGGGAAGGAATTCAGCAATAATCACTGCTGAATGCAATGATTACAAAAGGGTTGGAGGAGGGCTCTATACACTCTTTGCACTCACTTGATCTCTGAGAAAAACAATTTCAGAGTTGGGAAGGCATTTCAAAGAACATTGCCAAAGGCAATGATTATTTAAGGGTTCTGGGAGGGCACTAAACACAATGAATGCACACACTTGATCTGCTGTGAGACAGTGAGGGGACTGTGGGATGGATATGAAAGAATATTGTGGAAGCAATGATTGTTGATGGGAAGGTGGAGAGTTCATTGCTACACGTTACAGATTTTCTTAACGTGGCTTTCAAATTGTTTTCTGCTCTTATAACATGCAAAGTGTAATTATGAAACATTTGAGGTTTTTCTTTTCCTAATCAGTCTTTACTAGATATGCCCTGTATACATTGGTATTTTTCAATAAAATACCAATGTAAATACATAGGTATACTGTTTAGCAGTATCCATGTAAGCATATTATTAGAGTTAAATATTTGTAAAATAAGTTATCTATACAGAAATCATCTTTGAAAAAATCCTTTCATGCCATCATGCAAATATGCTGAATGCAGTCAGAGGGAGTGCATCCATGCGAGTTCTTTTAACGGAAAATTTAGTGCAACTATAGGTACCTATGAACCTGTTTTAAAGTCTTATAAACATCTAATACCGGCAAAATTATGCAGCTTAACTCAGGGATCATTTGACCTGATGTGTTCTCTTAGGTGGAATGAAAATAATTGCCATTTTGTTTTACTATATCTAATGCCTAATAATTATCTTGAAGGCAGAGTTTATATGTAGTCATTTACCTCATCCCGAACTGCAAGTGTAATGTTCCCATCTGAGTAGAAGTACACTCCCATTAGCGCCATGAAGTGCGACTCTGCCTCCACCAAGCCTATCCCATCTCCATGAACATGTATTCAGTGCCAGGAATCTGAGGTAATACAGACATAAATGCATTACTAATTGGTGACCTTTCATAAAATACCAATGTGACATATAATTTTTAGTCAAATTATGATCTCTGAGGATGCTCCCCCACATCCAATTCTAATATGAATATGCAAAAAAGTACACAATGTCAGATTCTATAATTACCGTAAAAGCGCACTCCCTTTTAAAAATATAAGACTTTCTGTTTCAATACACGAAGGTGAAAATTATTAGAAGGAATCTAGTCTTCCCTTGAGCACTCCCTTTTCCACAAAGGATGGCACTTATATACGAACTTCCAAGCATTTACTTCCCACTTCCTCATCACAATTTTCATGCCTCCCATCTTTACAATGTCAATCTTCACACATAATATTATGCCAAATTACTTACAGCAGTGCTCCACTGAAGTCATTGTCACACCAACAGCTGGATACCTGGCCAAAGTGTAGCTGAGTACCATCAAAATATCAACCTGTTTGATTAGAAGACAAATAACAACATAATTACGGCCTATGGAAGGCTAATAGTTATTCTGAGATTGCCATGTTACGTACATGCTTCCCTTACCAAATTTCCTAATGACAAAGTTACTTGGGGGCTTCCATCCATGAACATCACCTACACATATGTGATTCTTTTGGGCCAGGATTTCAGCTACACTACACAAGAATCATGGGAAACCATTATTTGATCCTGCAAGGAAGCATGGAGTGTAGAAAGGAACTTTAGGTTTAAGGAAGGGATAATATGCTTCTTATAGCACACATGGTTCATCATTATCATACCCTCTAAATCTCGTTTCCTTTTCTGTTTTTATGTTACTGTATGTTCTGCACTGCAGTGCAGCTAGATAATGGTATGTGTGAGAGAGTAAATATTTTTCTCACATGCATTGCCCTTACACAGCCACTGGTAAGTGGTTGGAATGTTGTCAACAATAACACCAACCTGAAAGAAAAGCATTGTTTCAACGAAAACTCGCAAGTACAAATTAGCATAAATATACATAAAGGTCCTCACCAAAGTCACAGCCAGATAGATGTCTTCAGTGTTGAAATGACTTCTTCTACGGATGAATACTTTTTCTCCACACCACTTCTCAGTGTTCGCCATCAACTTCCGATTCGGTTCCCCAATACAGGAATGCCACTCACGCTCCCACTTCATTTCCGCATATGCAATCGCTTACATTTATGTGCTGTGAGACTTCTACCGTAAAACCGAAGTTTCCTATTACGTCCACCCATTCACGTAAGGGAATTTATCACCTTGCATCAAAACATTGACATGAAAACTCTATCGCCCTGTATGGGCCTTACCAATATAGTAACTCCCTCCACTTCACATAAGTGCCTACCTTCTATAATTGATTTTATCATTGCTTGCTTAGCAACCTACCATGTTTACTTTCCTACCTTTGGGATAAGGGACAGGACATCTTTGAAGATGGTGCCTACGTGGGATGGGCACGTAGATCCCTACCTTTGGTGAGGTTGTTCATCCTTTACCTCCCATGCTGCCAGCTTCCCCTCTTACTGCTCTATTGCTGTCTTGAAATCTTCGTAAGATAATCCATGGAGAACACGGATATCACTATCACACTCAAATGAACTCACATGCCGCCTTAACACAATGAACTTCCACTTCATTCACCACTTATTCCATTTACACACAAAAAAGGACAGCAACACTTTCACACCCGGTGCACACCATACACTGCAGGAACCACAGCACAGAATTACACTCAGAGAGATGTTATGGAATTTTTCCTCTGAATTTTTTCTCGGAAAGGATCCAGGTTACAAATGGCATAATTACCCCTGTTTAAAAGAAAAAGAACATTACCATTACACAGTGATAATGACTAGGCTAGTTAATAGGATTCAAAGCATTATTTGGTGTGGGTTTCAGTGATTAGTATCTCAAAAGTCATAGTAAGATTTGAGTGTGACATAACTAGGGGATTCATTCATTCCACACTTGGTCCCTGTCTACTGTTTTTTTTCCCAGCAACACTCCTCTGTACTTAACTTATTACCCGTTATTATTCCAATCATCTTGAATCTTCAGTACTTTCATTCCTCAATGTAGAGCTTGGAAATTTTCTTCCACTTTTCTCATAGCCTTAAAAGGACATAAAACGACACCTAATAACACTTGCTTTTCTCTCCACTCAGTCCACCCGCCCCATCAAACTACACATAATGTTGTCTTCTTTCCCAGAACTTATAATCAAATAGTTCTTGTAATAATGAATGCTTGAGATCATAATTTCAGAATTATTTGAATTTTTTCACCCCTAACTAATCATCAAATGAGGGATAAGGTTAAAAGTGGTTAAGAGTAGGCTAATGACGATGCATAATTTCTCTCCACCCTTCCTCTGTTGTCTGAAATGTTGCTACCGCATTACCGAATCACCCAACTATCCTATATGGTGCATACGACCTCAGCTGTTGGTCGTATCCCCTGAATAACTAACTACTTAATTCACACATGAATTGACCTTAGATTCAATCTAAATTATATTCAAAAAAATGCACAGGATACAAGGATGGCATTCACCCATAATAATGTATCATAACTTACAAGGATTCCACATTGGATTAGCATGGAAAGATGCTTCTGTTTAGACACCCTCTATGCCCACTGCCATTTTCTTCTCAATCAACTTCTCCTGTGCATGTTATTGATCATCCTGTGTTTGAAAATGGCAGTGTCTTTATTCACACAAACTGTTAACTGTTTCAGAAGAGGAAATATGAGTCATCAACATGTAATAACCAAATGGAAATAACTGCAGTAGTGTATTCTGTAATAAGACTTACTTGGTGTCGAGGCATAGAAAACAGGTTGCTTCTTGAATATCTTCTAAGCCAGTTCATATTGGAATGACTGCAGATTGCAATCTTTGACTACAAAACCAATAAAACTGCTGTCACATTATGATGTCCCAATGCAAAAGATGTCCCAGCGAAATCCTATTTCAAACAAAAAATATTCTCACTAAGAGTTCCCTGGGAAACTTCTCTAGCATAATACTATTCTATGTCACAATCCAAGTATTGTCTTCAATTGAAGGAAAATTAAATTCCAATGGGAAGAGATACAATATTCAACACATCAATACACTCTTGTATATGAACATCTCTCCCTAACAATGCCATAAGTACTTTAAAGAGCATGTATGTAATTTGACATCCTTGTCACATTTGCTTTTCACTCAAATAGGTACATTGTTTGGTAAAATGCACATCTAATTGAAATTCACATTACAAAGTTGATGTAAGCACTTACCAAATGTGAGAATGAATCAATGTCCATATCTGAAAAGCCAAGCAATTCAGAGTTGATATCACAGTTTCTTTCATTTCATCAGAATCGACTCAGGCAAGAAAATGAAGCAATGTTGAGATTGGGATGCATTTGAGCATTTGAGGAGAGGGTAAATTGCTAGATGAGCATATGGTTCTCATGAAGACACATGAAAACTATAAAACAAAAAAAACATGAAAAACAATGACTCTTACAAGAGGAAAAATTAATTATGAAATAAATGAATCTGATACCAGTCCTACCTTACCCTTTTCATTTCTAATTTTCTTCATCCATCAACATGTTGATCATACTCCACCTGGACTCAACTGATGTTCTCCTATTCCTTAGGAATTTGAGTCAGTATACATGGATTCAAAATATACCTTCATACAAATACTAAAAGACATCAGTTAAAAAAGCTTAAGGTAACATAATATATTCCTATCAACATAGGTCACAAAAAATAGTTTGTCAGACTAAAGAAAGAAAACCTCATCAGATTGACAATGTCACATTATCTCTCAATCAACATACCATATTCACAAAGTTTGAAATTTAAAATACATAAGTACAACAGTTCTCACATATCGTCTACAGGTACCACAAAACATCAATAGGAATAACACATATATTCTTTTAGAGAAAATCAGTGGTATTACTTTGAAAGTCCCTTTCTCCAATCACCAGCCCATTCATGAAAATGGTACCTATGCAGTGGCTACACCTTCTTTCAATAATCAATTCCTTCATCCAGCAGATTTCTTCCCATTGTTTCCTTTCTGTTCCTTATCGCACCGCACATAATATAGAGATGACCAATGCCTTTGTCCACAACAAACTGAGGATTTGATAAAAAAAATCTTGGCTTTCTGTCACACCCTTTTCCTTTCTTCATCTGCTCTTCTGTACACCTCTTCATTCATCACTTTATCTGTCCATTTTATCTTCAACATTCTCCTCCAGCACCATGTTTCAAAGGCTTCAGTTTTTTGCCGGGCTGCTTTCCTGATGTTCAATGTCTCTGCCACGCTCCATACAAAAGTTTTGATGAAGTGCTCCCTTGCTAGTAGCCATCATTTCTTTTAGCATAGTAGTTGTCTCATCTTCATGAACACCTCCTTAGCTTGTCCTATTCTTCGCTTGATGACTGTTCTGCTTCTTCCATCCGAGGTTATAGTGCTTCCAAGGTAGGTGAAGTTCTCCGCTTGTTCCAATTTTACTCCTCGAATTGTGATACTTGCTCTAATCTCCTCTCCTCCGCACACTAGGATTTTAGTTTTCATCTTGTTGATGCTCATAATATATTCTTGAAGTACTTTGTCCGTTCTGGTCCGGAATGCTGCTCCTCTACAACTGCGATGTCATCAGTAAACTGAGGCATGTTTATTTCTTTGCCATTGACCTTGATGCCCTTGATACAAATTTCCTCTGTGTCTTTCATTGCTTCTTCCAGATATATATCTTGAATAACGCTGGGGAGAGGTTGCATCCTTATGAGACTCCTTTATTCTGTCTTCTTTCTGTCTTTCATTTGCATTGGTGACCTGTTTTTTGCAGAGGCTATGGATTATACATTTATCCTTGTAGTCTATTCCAATTCCATTCAGTATCTGGCCATCTTGTTCCAATTGACATGGTCAAAGGCCTTTTCCAAGTCCGTGAATGTGAATACAATATCCAAAAAGTGAATACAACGGCTTATTTACATGTATCATTTTCTCGGTTAGTAACCTTAAGCTGAGTATTTCCTATTTAGCTATATAGTTATCTCCTTGATTTTTTTCTGAATCCGAATTATTTTTTTTAAATAATACCTTCGTTCTTACCTTCCATTCTTCTGTTAATTATCCTGGTAAGTATTTTCTCTGTGTGTGACACCAGGCTCAATGTTCTGTGTTCTTTGCATTTCTCTGTCCTTGGCTTCCTCAGGACTGCGATCATTTCACTCTCCTGGAAACTCTCCAATAGTCTTCCACTCTCATGGCTATCTTTGATTATTCCAAAGAGGGTATATTTTGCTTTGACCCTGAGTGCCTTAATGACTTCTACATTTAATTTGTCCTCTCCTGGTGCCTTGTTGTTCTTTAGGTCTTTCACAGCTCTTTAAAATTTGCTTCTCAGCATCCTTGATATCTTCTTCCGATAATTCAGCTTCCAGCGGTTTGGGTATTTGATAGGGCTCTTCGATGTATTGCTCCATCTCTTCCCTATGTCCCCCTGTTCAATGAGTATCTTTTCATTCAAGTCTCTTTATGTTGTGGGATCTTGGTTTCCTTTCTCCCAAATGTTTCTTCGCCAGTAAATTTGCCATTTCTGCAATTCCTTACGTTACGTTGTTATTTATTCTTGTATTACCTTCTATCTTCTTTCTTATATTGGGCCTTCTCAGTTTCGTTTCTTGGATTCTCCTATTATCTTCTTTCTTCTATGAGGTCTCATATTTGGGTAGTTTTCCATGGTCACTTTGTTTCTACCTATTTACTCAAAAGATGTTCATCTGCTACTTCTGTAATGATCTTCTTTACGTCATTCCATCTTCCAGTAACACTTGTCTCCTTCACTTCTAGTTTTGCAGCAATGGCTGAGGTGAACCTTTCTCTTACTTCTTTTTCCTCCAGTTCCTTTGTGTTCCATCTTGGTTCCTTGGTAGTTCTGTTCACCTTATCGTGGGCCCCAGCCCACTTTATTACGTACATTCCCAAGATATCTATCCCCAGTCAGACCCCATCTTACATTAGAAACATTTTCTACCCTAAAAAAATCTTTCTTCCAATATCACTTCCCATCTTCATTGAAGCCGAACTTCTACCAGCCACTGTAATGATTTTCATACCATATCCAAATCCTCCTCTTGGCTATTGAAGGGTTCCTTTTGCCTTCATTATTCTGCTTACTATTCTTGCCATCATGATGAAGAGAATTCTTCACAGTCACACCACTCCGCCATCCATCCACATAACTTCATTTCTTCCATCACCTCTCCACTCTTCAAGCATAATTCCCATGTTGTTGCCCTAATCTGAGAGATATCAGCGTTCTTGGATATCGCCCCTTTGCTTTTTATATCTCTCTCCTCAAGACTGTAGTTCACATTTCCAAAACTGCATTTCTTCAATTCTCCATTTTTTATTAGAATTGATTCCTTTTTTTCATCATATACCCCTTCCATCTTCAGTCCCCATCCTGTGGCAATACCCTGTCCCCTAAAGTAGGGTTCTAGAACCTCCTGTTTTCCTTGTTATTGCACCTTGCCTTCATCTGTTTCTCTATGTCTTCATCTTGACTCGTAGAATACATTCCTCTTCCATGATTCTATCGGTTTTCTCCTGCCATATATCCTGAAACTGGAATGGGCGATGAATGAGGTCTTGCAAGACCTACCAGATGTTTTTCACATTTCAATAACACTTCTGGTTCACAGCATAGCTCGAAACAACTCCTTATCTTCATTTATACCTGATTTCTGCCCTCCGTCGAACCAATTCCTTCTCCTGCCATCCTTTCCAGTGAGGTTTCCATTTTATGGACTCAATATTTCCGCAAGTTGATCAAGAGGCTACCAGTGATATTTTCTTTCGCCCCTTTAAATTTTCCTTTGATTTTTGGCATTTTCCTGTCATCTTCAACATGCTATTCCTCCTCCAATACAATTGTTCCACCGAGGAATGGTTGGGTGCGATATACATGCTGCCATTCAGTAGTCTTCATGTTTTCAATTTTTCCCGAGTTTCTTCATCCTTCAATAATTCCTTCCTCAAGCAATCCTCATTCTGTTCATTCTCAGTCTTGATCCACTGCTACAAGATTTGTGGGCTGATGACTGGCAGTCTCCCCATATCAATGCTATCCCTCACTGTTCTTGTCTCTTTTGGAAGTGGAATCCTTGATGCAGCATATATTCCATTCCTTAATAATCTCCGTTGATTAACACTTGGATATGCAGACTATACCGTCCTCTTCTGCTCCTTATCACGATCAAGTTGCATTGTTGTTTTCTTCCTCACATCCTTGTATAGTGACTTATCCTTCCACATTTTTCTTTGTCCTCATGTTCATTGGTCAACAATCCTTGGATTAGTTTCACCCAGCTTTCGACTTTATTTTTCTATCGACTAACCTCTTAATATTTATATTATTTTTCTGCTTAACATCCTTCACATCTTCATCTTAGGTGATTGTTTCCTATGCCATTTTTCCTATTCACTTGTCCCTCGATGATTGTCTTCATCAGACCATTAAATCTCATGATCTGGGCGAGTAATTTGACCTGCCGTGTTCTTCAGGTTTTCAGAAGACTTCTCCTTTCTCCCACTCTTCTTTGGACTTCTCTGTTAGCCATTTGGTCGATCCATTACATCTTCCATCATTCTTTTGCAGAACCATCAAATCCTTCCATCCTAGTCTTCTCTGCTGATATGCTATGCATTGCTGTATGCTGTAATTCCATCAGAAAGTTGCTCCAGATGTACGTCCTAATGAATTGTTTCCTGCAGTCCAAGTATCCTTCCCTACAGATCATTCATTTCTTATTTATTCGCAGATGCTTTTTCCTTCCATTGGCATCGATATCATCCTCTACAAGTTATTCTGATTTAAATCGCGATGTGAGTTTAGGAACAGAAGGATTTTCATGCCATTTTCCAATGTCAACTCCATCTACGATTCATTGGAGCCACAGTTTTTCTTTGCCGGAATTTTCTTTGTACCATATTTTTTCACCCTAATGCAATCCTCGTATTTTCTTCCTTGTCTTCATCATTGATCACAACATTCACCCCAAAACTTCTCTTCAATACTTCACCTTCCCATAATAATGACCATTTCTCAACGGTATAGATTCTGTCCTTTGATTGACCTCAACGCGGACCCTGATTTCTAAGCACAGAAATGTATTACTGTTATTATATTCAAAGTAGCAAATCATCCTCCTTATTTAGTCTTTTCTGCATAATCGCAGATTCAAATCATATTTTCTTCCTGTTCCCTCGCAACCTATATTTCTGTCCTCCAATTGTCCTCATGTACTGACTCTTCAAACTCTCGTTTGGATCCTTTCATTCATCTTCATGACATGATTTCACTCATTTTCATCAACTCCTCTTTCTGTATCATCATTCCTTACGAATTTCTCTTGTTTACTCTCCAGCCACCTGCCATCTTCTCCGATGCTTTCTTCCCTCACATTCAGTAATAAAAATCCTTTTCTATGGGATTGATGAGATCCCGGAGGATAATCCTTATGCACATGACATGTCAAGGCCACTACATTTTTTCATTTCCTTTCAAAAATTCTTCTTCTCTAGTTACGGGATCATACCCCACCACACCATGAGAAGTTCTCACGAATCTTCAAATTTCCAATTAATGCTTACTACTCACTCCTTGTATTCATTGTGCTTGTCACTGTAAGCCTCTTCTCAGAATGGAGCATCCTCATTGGCAATGATAACCTTCCAGCGATATCAATGCTGTTCTTTTGTGCACCATATCTCCTTCATATCTGTTGTTCTCTGATTTAGGATACTTGATAAACCCTGCTTCCACTCTTATTCTCTTCATTTCTCATTGGCTTTGATTTATTTCCTTTACCAATTTCCTTCACCTTTGATCCACCTCCAGATATGCTCTTCGCAGTTGCAAGGTACTCCATCTTCGTCAATCCCCCACTTGTTCTAATTTCTATCTCAGTCTTCGCCTCAGCCATCCTATCTATTTTCTGTGCAACAGAAATCATTTCTTGTTATCACGCATACATGTTCCACCATTAGATAGTGAAATAATTCTACAAATCTTACATACATTCAACCCCGGTAGAAAATGAAAGCACTACACTCTGAAATAAAACAGTTAGTTAGTTAACAGTTTCCTTTAATGCTTACCTTTCTTCAAATCCTACAATATTGTGTCCTTTCTCATTCATGTCTCTTTTTATGACTGAAAATTCCTTTTTTCCTCCCTTGTCCAGTTCTTTATTCTAGTCCTCTTGCGAGAAATTGAAGAATTCTTCACATCCATTATCTTCCCACATTTATTGCAGCAATCTTTAATTCTCTGTGGCACATTAACTGTTTCTGCCACATTTCTTCTTGGTTACATATTTCTTCATTGGTTACGTCTCTCATGATGGCATTCTTCAGACACCCTCCTGCTTTGCTCCATCCTAGGACACCATAAGCTTTGCATGTCTTCACTTTGCCAGTTCAACTATGTTCTTGAACTCCTCTTCAATGTTGGAAGTGATCTTCATTCATTTTTACTCTTCATAAATATATGTAAATTCATAGCACATCGCTTTGCTCCAGTGATCCAAGTCCATCCCTCTGTAACTCCCATTCGTGACTTCAGACTGTAATGATGATGATTCCTCTCCATTATCATTGCTTTCTGCTTTCTCCTATCACTCTGCCACTCCAGTGATGGTTTTCTCTTCAGGCTATTATGTAGATTCCAGCACATTGATTCTTTACTGCACTTTGTACTTCAAAGACGAAGATTCCTCTCCTTCTTCATCGATACCCTTAATATTTTTCCTCAACCTATTAGTTCACACCCCCGCCACTTCCCTATGTTTTGCTATTACTCTGCAATGATTGTTTATCTTCAATGTCTATGCTATCCTTTCTTTTGTTATTGCTGCATTTTTGGTCCTCGCCATATCCTCTTCTCCCGTATTACTGCCGTCCACTTACTGTTATATAGTAGCAATCGCACTTATAGCCTTGTAACTTCCTGTATCATTCCTCTTCCTCTAGAGGGCAAATTTCCTCTCAATGCAGCATCCTCCCTCAGTAATGAAATTATTCCTGCATTATATTTTCCATCTTCAAGTCACACTTGTCCCATATTTTGTGCCAGTCCCACACAAGGCAGTCAAATTATTCCATGATCTCTCACTCTGGAACCATATAAGGTTTTATAAAACTATAGTTTTCACTATTCATCATTGTCTTCATGATTATCGATATTCATTCCTCAGCAGATCGTCTTCCTTTCATCACTTTCATCTTGAGAGAGTTCTCTTTTCCGCATTGATTCTCTCTCTCCTCCTCCAATTTGACCTTAACAAATCAAGATCTTCAACAAGTTGTTGCAGCTCTCACCATTGCATTTTATGTCTTTGAATCATTCCTGATCATCATAGCTACTTGTTCTTCCCAAAATTCTACACCTTCATTGCAATTTCTCGGCATGAAAAATCCTTTTCTCTTTTAAAGGTGCCATCCTACAAATGAATGCATCTTATAGCATATTGCCAACCCTAAATGAAATTCTCCACGAATGCATTTTATTTCTTATAGCTTCTCCTTATTGCTTCTTTCTTCCCCGGCTATAAATATGTCCAAGCTTATTGAGCCCATCATCCAATGGTCCTGTAACTCCCAGTCATCCACTTGCCATAGGATATGCCACTTGCCACACTTTTCTTCCTAAACATTCCCTCCAAATATATAAGCTTCATGTTATTTCCTAAAAAGTCTGAAAGACCCTAATAGGTTTACCACAATAAACTTTTATTATTATTATAGCACTCAATGCTTCTCTGTGGATTGAGACCTTCCCTCGGTGATCCTCTTGATAGCCACATTTTTCTTTCCTGATGACTCTGCTTCTATGTCTTAGATACTATCCTCCATAGTATCTCATCTCTTCCACAATACATGTCATTCCATACACCATTGATGTCTCTCCATACGATTGTCGTCTTCATCATTTCTTCCGTCCTCTATTTTACTGCTTAATTCTCTTCCTCACTTTATTCCCATATGAGAAATGCTTTCCTCCGATGAGAATGCCACTATCCATTAAGAAACTGCGTACTACGATGTAACACAGGCTATGTTAGGGTTCCACGCTTCTTCACCATCTTGCTCAGCTACTTTCCGTATTTCATCTTAGTCCAATTCCATTATTTTGCTGCTCTCCTCCACATTTTCATATAACTCTGTGAATGATACCATTCCAATAGTGGTGAGATATCCTCTTCTGACCTGTGTGCAGGAATGTAGGGATCTTCTCTATGGGATACAGGAGTCCCCCTGCTACTCGCTCGTGGCATATCATCTTCCTAGATCACACCTAAATATCTTCATTACATGTCATCTGTCTTCATGTGACCTCTCTTCAATGATGTGTATACTGCATCGATTTTTCTTCCTCTCTGGTATTGATGCCATCATTCCACAGTTCACACCCTTTTGTAAAAGCAGATCTGACTTAGCGATCAAATTGCTCCCTGCAGTATTTCCTTTCCCACCCTATTCTCAAATATCATTTATTGTCTTCCTTCACTTTCAGACCTTGATTCGTTTTTTCTTGCATCCATACAGTCTTCCTGCTACCTTCATCCTGTAGCATTTCCCAATCATCCTGCAGAGGAGTGAAGAGTTCTTCAACCATTACCAGGGATTCTTTCCTTATCACCCATCACCTCCAACGTAGAGAGGATTCCTTCCTCCACTGTACCTAATCTTTGCTACATACTTCGCCGCCAACAGATGTATGAAATGGCTGTTATAGCATCCTCAACTGTTTTACATTTTGTTTTGCATTCTTCTTCGGAATGGAAAATTGAAGGCCTTCATGCAACCCTGTGGTCCTTTAGATTCCAAACCTAACTTAATGGTAGACCTGATTGCATTATCAATATATTATCATCAATTTCTTGGATTACCGATGAAGATGTTCCCTTCCTCCGGCATCAATGCTGTTCTCTTTCATTCCTCTATCCAGGAATGGTGAAGATTCTCACACCTTCACCATTGTGCCTGATCATGGAAGATAACTGCCAAGTCCTCATGGAGGCTGATGTCCTTCCATGCGTCAATCATCTTCATTTCGCCAGTATCTACTGAAAAAATATTATAACTCCATATCAATGCTATCTTTATCTGTTCTCACCTAGAAGCAAACGGAGATCTGCAGCCACTCCAGGCTGTCTTCTTTCTACTGATGCTATTATTATCCATCATATCCCTATCATTTACGCCAGCTCTTATCCTTTTTTGCTGCTCTTTACCCAGAATCAGACCACTCCCAGATAGATGTCACCCTCAGTGATCCTCTTCCTGCAGTTACCTGAGTCCTCTCTTTCATGATCCTTGGGCATCATCATGAACTCTAATCAAGTTTTCTTTTTTATCTTCATCTTCCCCTTAGTTCAAATCCTTTCCTTATTTTCATTGCTTCCCAATACAGACCTCCATTTGTCCTCTTCTGGAAGCAAACACCCAGTTCTCCACAAAAAATACAGGCCTTCTTGCAACATTACATCAGCGAAAATTTTCAATGCCAATCCATCATAATCCAAGTACTCCCCTCAACTTTCTTCTTCATACTTCTTAAATTTTGCACTAAATATTATAAAAAAATTCAACACCACACTTAAATTATTCTTATTCTATACAAAAATTAAGCTTTCTACTATGCTCTAAAACCACTCCAAATTGTAAAGGGCAGTCTCGCCTATAGCACCTTACCTTTTCTTAGTTACTCATAGTCTCCATCACCGCCATTCTGTTTTATTTCACGCTGCTCCTGGACTGCATTTTAAATCATTTCCGGGACCAGTTGCTTGAATTCTGCTGATAATAACGCTATCAACTACTTTTCATTCTGCAGCATAACCTACTTTTCCCACTTGATGATGGACTTTGTCTATGCTTATTTCTTCTATTCATGTTGCATCATACTGCTTGGAAGCCATTGTGTCTTTCAATTCGTTGCGACTGCCTTCTCTAAATTTTTTTTAGGTACTATTCCTTTCTTCCATTTTCAATAGCATTGTCCAATGATCATCATTTTGAAGTAACTCCTTGCAATCCTTTTTTCGGTTACTCCCTTTACTTGTAGCTCTCATCAAATTTTTTTCTCTACATTTATCTCCACCGTAGCTCTAAACCATTCTTTTGATGCTGTTCCTTACTTCAGGTAACAATGCTGAAATACAATGCATTTCATTCTGCAGCTTATGCCAGTTCTTCGCGAAGCATACGCAACCATTTCATTCATCTTCGTTTGCACCCTACAATTTCCTCTCTTAGTCTCTCTCTTTCCGCATTGTATGCTGATTACTTCTTCGTTCCTCAGTCGACCAATTGATTCCTGATCTTCAGTCCAGTCCAATCCTTCTTTTCAAACCCCAATTAATGCTCCAGGCTTTCCTTCTAAAGTTTACGTCTCACTATCATCATTGTTATTATCGTGAGGTGGATCCTTTGCTCTGTCATTTCTCTATAGATCATTGCTTGGAAGTGTTGTCTACTCTATTCTCAGCTAGTTTCTCTTCAGTCGGCTCTCTGATTGGTGAAATGGTTGCTCCATCCACAACAATTCTTCTGAATACAATCCTCCATGGTAGGTAAAATCTTCCACTCCACCACTTCCTTCATCGTTAATTTTCTTCCATCACTTTTCTCCAGTTTCATTATTGTAGTGTTTTTTGTCCCTTAACACATTCAACCCGGAATATTTCTAGTGTGCAATCGTGAAAAACGGAAAGGTTTATCCTCCACATTAATTTGGCCAGTCATTTAAATGTAATTTTAAAATTAGTAAAAAAAATTGTTTTGCAACAAAACTCGATAATTTATTAAAGACATGAGTTCGCGTCCTTCAGAGAAGTCTTCAGAGAGGTCTTCAGTGAGGTCATTAGAGGGGTCATTAACAGACGCGAATACGCGTCCTTCGGTGTCTTGGCAACGCACCTCGGACGCGCATTCGCGTCCGTCGGGTTGAACGTGTTAACAGAACCTGCAGTATCTCCAGGTTTCCAATATATGATCAAAGACTTTCAGGATGTAATTGATATCGCTCCGCACTTGTCTCATTTCATGCTCCCCTTCTCAACTACGACACTCTGTTTTGTTTACCTCATATTTCTTTGGTGAAAACAATTCTCTTCATACGGTATACATTGAGACACTCAGCGAAGTCATAATCTTGTAAATCCCAGATTTCCTCTCGGTTATGGTATGGCTCCTGCCTTCTTCGTTACAGCTATCATTTTCCTTATAGGATTTGTCATGGCCATTCTCTTCTTGCCCAGGTTCTCCCAGGTTTGACACAGATGTCACTGTCACTCCCCAGAAGTCCTCAATGGTCTTTAATTGGCTACTTTGACTAGTATTCCTTTACTGTGCCACATCCCATCCCATCAGCACTCGTTACATTCAATCTAATCTTCCTCCTTTGTGGATCAAATATTCCTCCTTATTTTCTTCCTTACACCTTCGTATCTGTTTCATCTCCTCTTCTTATGTGATCTTCAACATCTCCACCCACACTTCCATGAACAACTTAGATGGAAGATTTTCTCCTTCGTCCAACTGTTCCCCCAAAACAATGGCTGTTCTTTGAGATTCCTCTACTAATTCTTTGTATACTTCTCATAGTCGTCACACCTTCCGGTATCATTGGTGTTATCAACCTAAAGTTCTCCTGTCAATGATCCATGCCTCCTATTGAAGCTGATTAGATGCGGAGTTTATTCCTCTTCCAGTTTGTTATCCTCGGTCATCTCTACTGCATTTAGACGTTGATTTCTTTCTCTTGACGATTCCTCTCCACCAAATCCATGAATTTCACCTATAGTTCTCACAACTACATGAATCTAACCACAATAACAATGATATATGAGTTATCAGTCAAACTTTTAATGCACCTAATGATTAATTTTCAGTCATCATTGTCTTTGTGTTTCAATTCCAAGTCCCCTCCCCCGACATCGGAAGCAGTGCCAGTTAAGTTCCATCGAGGTAATCAGGGCATTCTGTATCTGTCGTATTCACATCATAAAGAGACACTTGTTACTCAATGCATTTAGTTTCTTCTCTCATGCAGCTAATTTGTCTGACAGTGCTTGCCTCTAATCCACAGGAGTTTCTTTTTTCGCTATTTCTTTAATGCATCCCTTTGCTCCAGCCACATTATATGAAGTATCAATCATTTTTCCACAACCCTCATTAAGAGAAAGAAAAACTAATGCTGAAATAATGCAGAAACTCATCGTGTCATTGGAAGCACTCTCCTTGTTAATCACCATCTCCATTCTAAAAGGCATTCAGTTCCAGACCGAGAGGTTGCGGCTAAAAGATTTATACAAATGAATATTCCACACATCTAGCAGAAGATATATCTTTTTATGTTCCATGCACATAGGTATACTGTTTAGCAGTATCCACCTAAGATTATTATCAGAGTTAAATATTTGTAAAATTGTAGAAAAGATATGATATAGTTATACAGGAGCCAAATCGTCTTTGAAAAAATCCTTTCATGCCATCACGCAAATATGCTGAATGCAGTCATAGGGAGTGCATTCACCTCAGTTCTTTTCACAGAAAATTTATTGCTACTATACTTATGAACTTGTTTTTAAAGTCTTATAAACATCTAATACGGGTAAATTATGCATCTTAACTCAGGGATCATTTGACTAAATGTCTTCTCTTAGATGGAATGAAAATAATTGTCATTTCGTATCACTCTATCTAATACCTAATAATTATCTTGGAGTTTATAGTCCATTACCTCATCCCGAACTGCAAGTGTAATGTTCCCATCTGAGTAGAAGTACACTCTCATTAGCGCCATGAAGTTCAACTCTGCCTCCACCAAGCCTATCCCATCTCCATGCCATGTATTCAGTGCCAGGAATCTGAGGTAATACAGACATAAATGCATAACTAATTGGTGACCTTTCATAAAATAACAATGTGACATATAATTTTTAGTCAAATTATGATCTCCGAGGATGCTCCCCCACATCCAATTCTAATATGAATATGCAAAAAAGTACACAATGTCAGATTCTATAATTACCGTAAAAGCGCACTCCCTTTTAAAAATATGACTTTATGTTTCAATGCACGAAGGTGCTCGCGGCTGAGCTTAAAGCCACCGAGTGCGTCCACCGGTTTGCGGATGGTGGGTCGACCTCTAGATATAGAGGTTAGCTGCGAGATAAGCGAGTTTACTCGTCGAATAAGCAGTCGTGGACAAAAAGCGACGGCATTCCGAGGGGGTATTGGTCTATCCCTGGGTAAGATAGGCCTCTAAATAATACAGAACCTGTGAAGATGCCGTGACTTGGCGACGGGAGGCCGCCAATAATTACGCTTCTCATCACCCAGAGGAGAGGGCAGCAGCTCTTCTTCACATGAGTGAAGGTGGAGACCACAGTGGTCGGTACAGCGACACTCATTTCACTACAGGCGTGGTAACATTTACTTTAACGGCTGTAGTACTGCGATGTGGAAGGCAAGGGGAAACCACCACATTAATATCCCGAGGAGTCGCAGCTACTCCACTCTTTCCTTTATTATCAAGACGTGATGGCACCCTCTCGAGTAAAATATTCCGGAGGTAAAATAGTCCCCCATTCGGATCTCCGGGCGGGGACTACCCGAGAGAGTACATCAGTCAAATGTGATACACTTTTTAGGGTAGGAACATGGAACGTGAGATCGCTTCGGACCTGTGGAAGACTGGAGAACCTGAAGGTAGAAATGCGAAGAATGGACCTCGACGTATTAGGAATCAGCGAAATGAAGTGGCCCGAAGAAGGAGACTTTTGGAGTGGAAGCTACAGGATTATACATACAGGATCATTAAATGGTAATGCTGGAGTAGGGATCATGCTCAGAAAGAGCGCCGGAATGCGTGTGAAGAGCTTCCTGCAGTACAATGAAAGGATAATAATGGTGAAGATCGAGACCAAACCTGTAGATACCGTGGTGGTGCAGGTTTACATGCCTACGACTGACTATGAAGATGAAGAAGTGGAAGACGTCTACGAAGATATCACGGAAGTTATAAAACAGGTAAGAGGAGAAGAAAACCTAATTATTTTAGGGGACTGGAACGCTATCGTCGGCGAATGTCAAGATGGAAGAATAACTGGAAAATACGGATTGGGAAACCGAAACGAAAGAGGAGAAAGGCTGCTGGAGTTCTGCACTCAACAAAAGTTAGTGGTTGCCAACACATTGTTTAAAAATCACAACCGCAGAAGATACACATGGAAAATGCCAGGAGACAGAAGAAGATGCCAAATAGACTACATTTTAGTGAAGCAGAGATTTAGAAACCAAGTGAAGGACTGCAAAAGCTACCCAGGGGCAGACATCGACAGTGACCATAATTTAGTGATGATGAAATGCCATCTAAAATTCAAGAAATTGAAGAAAACAAAGAAGAATATATGGCAAGTAGAAAAACTAAAGGAGGCTCAACATCAGCTGGCATTTCAAAAAGCAGTGGGAAACAACATAGGAGAGAACCTGAATGAGAAATCAGTGGAAGAGCGTTGGGAAAACATTAAATGTGGACTACAGGAAGCCGCAAAAGAAGTTCTTGGAAGAAGAAAAGTTGCCAAGAAGAAGCCATGGATCACGGAGGAAGTCTTAGAATTGATTGAAGAAAGAAGAAAGTACAAGAATGCGAAAACTGAAGAAGGGCAGCTCTGCTACAAAAGAATAAGGAACGAAATAAGTCGCAAAGCAAGGAAAGCTAGAGAGCTGTGATTGAAAAATCTTTGCGAAGATGTACAAAGCAACCTTGCACTGGGAAAGGTGGAAGCGGCCTACAGCATAGTGAGGAACCACTTCAAGGAACGGAGCGCAAGAGGCAATGCCATAAGGGACAAGAATGGAGGAATTTTGATTGAAAACGAGGACAAAGTGAAGAGGTGGAAAGAATATCTGGAAGAGCTATACAATGGAAAAAATCTCAGCACAAAAGCTATTGAAGAGGAAAGCGAAGTGGAAACAGATGATATGGGGGCATCAATATTAAGATCGGAATTCGACGCTGCAGTAAGGGATCTTCGGATGAATAAGGCCTCAGGTATTGATGATGTCCCTGCAGAACTAATTAAAAATGCAGGAGAGAAGACATTAATTCATCTCTACAAAACCATCTGCGACATGTATTCAACAGGGGAAATTCCAAGGGACTTCGAGAAAAACATCATTATTCCTATTCCCAAGAAGAAGAGAGCGGAGAAATGCGAAAATTTTAGGACTATAAGCCTGACGACACATGCATCAAAGATACTGACCAGGATCATCTACAGAAGAATAGAACGAAAAGCAGAGGAGTTCCTGGATGAAGATCAATTCGGATTCAGGAAAAGTAAGGGTACAAGGGAAGCAATATTGGCCCTTAGGCTACTCATAGAGAAGAGAATGGAGAAGAACAAACCGACCTTCATTGCATTTGTGGATTTAGAGAAGGCCTTTGACAACGTGGATTGGGATTCAATGCTTGGAATTCTGAAGGGAATTGGAGTGTCCTACAATGACCGAAGAATTATACACAGTCTGTACAAAAACCAAGTTGCTGTGATTAAATCTGGACCCAGCTGTGAAGAGGCAAGAATAAGGAAAGGAGTGAGACAAGGCTGCGCACTGTCTCCCGTTATTTTTAATGTTTACATCGAGAGAGCCATAAATGAAGTCAAGGAGAAGTGTTCTGGAGTGAAAATCCACGGAGAAACAATCAGTATGCTACGATTCGCTGATGACATAGCTCTCATAGCAGAGACAGAGAAGGAGCTGAATAAGATGCTAACGACCCTGGAAAGGACTACGGCCAGATATCAGCTGAAGATCAATAAGAAGAAGACTAAGATATTGGTGTGCAGCAAAAGAGAAGAGGCGAAAACCAACGTTAAACTAGGAAAACAGAAACTGGAAGAGGTGAAAGAGTTCTGTTACCTGGGAAGCAGAGTAACCAACGATGGACGAAGCAAGAAAGAAATAGTGAGTAGAATAGCCCAGGCAAAGAGGGCATTCTTTCAGAAGAAGAATCTACTTACAGCAGGAAATACAAGCATAGAAGTAAGGAAACAGTTCATCAGAACATACATCTGGAGCATTTTTCTTTACGGCAGTGAATCATGGACGATGACAGCAGCGGAGAAGAAAAGGGTAGAAGCATTTGAAATGTGGTGTTACAGAAGAATGCTGAAGATTAAATGGATCGACCGAGTAAGTAACGAGGAAGTGCTAAGAAGAGTAGGAGAAAAGAGAAGTCTGCTGACAACTCTAAAAAGAAGAAGGGAAAACTTAATCGGTCATATCTTGAGACACGATGGCCTGATGAAGACTATCGCCGAGGGAAAAGTGAACGGGAAGATTGGAAAAGGCAGGCCTCGTATGAGATACATGGAACAGGTCGTGAAGAATGTAAAAGAGAAGAATTACGTCACAATGAAAAGGTTGGCCGATAGAAGAAACGAGTGGAAAGCTGCGTCAAACCAATCCTAGGATTGTTGACCAATGATGATGATGATGCACGAAGGTGAGAATTATTAGAAGGAAACTAGTCTTCCCTTGAGCACTCCCTTTTCCACAAAGGATGGCACTTATATACGAACTTCCAAGCATTTACTTCCCACTTCTTCATCACATTTTCATGCCTCCCATCTTTACAATGTCAATCTTCACACATAATATTATGCCAAATTACTTACAGCAGTGCTCCACTGAAGTCATTGTCACACCAACAGCTGGATACCTGGCCACAGTGTAGCTGAGTACCATCAAAATATCAACCTGTTTGATTAGAAGACAAATAACAACATAATTACGGCTTATGCAAGGCTAATACATATTCCAAGATTGCCATGTTATGTACATGTTTCCCTTACCAAATTTCCTAAGGCCATGGTTATTTGGGGGCTTCCATACATGAACATTATCTACACATATGTGATTCTTTTGGGCCATGATTTCAGCAACACTACACAACAGTCATTGGAAACCATTACTTTGTCTTGTAGGGAAGCATGAAGTGTAGAAACGAACTTAAAGTTTAAGGAAGGGATAATATGCTTCCTATAGCACACATGATTACTTATTATCAGCCCTCTAAATCTAGTTTCCTTTTCTGTTTTTATGCTAAAATATGTTCTGTACTGAAGTGCAGCTAGATAATGGTATGTGTGAGGGAATGAGTATTTTTCTCACAAGCATTGCCCCTACACAGCCACTGGTAAGTGGTTGGAATGTTGACAATAATAACACCAACCTGAAAGGAAAGCATTGCTTCAATGAAAACTCGCAAGTTCAAATAACCATACATATACATAAATGTCCTCACCAAAGTCACAGCCAGATAGATGTCTTCAGTGTTGAAATGACTTCTTCTACGGATGCATACTTTTTTCTCCACACCACTTCGCAGTCTTCACCATCACCTTCTAATTCAGTTCCCCATTACAGGAATGCCACTTATGCTCGCAATTCATTCCGCATACGCAATAGCTTAAATTTATGTGCTGTGTGACTTCTACCGTAAAACCAAAGTTTCCCATTAAGTCCGCCCTTTCGCGTAAGGGAATTTATCACCTTGCATCAAAACATTGACATGATAGCTCTATCGCCCAGTACGGGCCCTACCAATATAGCAACTCCCTCCACTTCACATAAGTGCCTACCTTTTATAATAGATTTTATCGTTGCTTGCTTAGAAACCTACCATGTTTCGTTTCCTACCTTTGGGATAAGGGACATGACATCTTTGAAGATGGTTCCTATGTGGGATGGGCACGTAGATCCCTACCTTTGGTGAGGTTGTTCATCCTTTACCTCCCATGCTGCCAGCTTCCTTGCTATCTGCTCTATTGCTGTCTTGTAATCTTCATAAGATTATCCAGTGGAACTATTTCACAAAACTTATTCCACATTTTCAATCACAATAGCCTCCTACTTATCACATCAACATTTCACACCCCTCACTCACACAGTACAGCACAAACAACACAACACACACTTCACCACAAGAACAAAACCACTTATCTAAACATAACTCACTACTGCCACTTTCCAAAGTTAAATTAAATACTGCCACCATAGAAGATGGACTTGGGTTGACTCCACCTTTCCTCTTTGCTTCTTCATCCAACCAGACCTCTTTGGTTTTAAGACTAAGGTGTACCATGTCAGGTTGAGTTTGTCAAATCTTCACTGAAATGAATAGCCAAGCATCATATTTCAGATAATGTGCAGATGTATTTTAGCTGTGTTTTAGAAATACAAGAAGTAGTAATTAAAAATGAAAAAAGGTGACGTATGTATTTCAATTTCATTTTTTTGTTGAGCGTGTATAAACTAATGTAGTGTGTTTAGCAGTGACCAGTTATAGGTACTCCTTATCATATATTTTAGTGTTGCTGGAATAAAAAATGCGTGTGGGTTCTTTGTTTGCTTCAAAGGTGGATAGTTTTATGTGATTATTTATTTGGTAATTTACACAGTTAAAAATCCACTGACAGTTTATGGACTCAGCAGGTTTCTTCTACTGAGCTGTGAATATTGAGGAATATTAAGAGTGTTTTATTAACCCTGTAATTGTCATACAGAATCACCAATTTTGTGCTAAAATTGCCAGGCTCTTTTACAGAAAATTATCGCCAGAAAGAAGATGACAATATATAATGAAGCTTAAATTATGAAAATAAATTCAATGTGTGAAAACCTTAAATAGAATGTAACCTGAGGTTTGTAAAAATAGAGTAAAGCATAAAATTATGTCACCCACTCAGTGAAGGTTGGTTTTGATGGGTTTTGAGTAGAGCTCACCCCGGACTAAACCCCAGGCGTGTGAATTTAATTGTGAATAAAATTATGAATCATTTAATTTTTATTTGCATTTATAGCTTTCAGAAAAAGTCACTCAGAGCGACGCGAGCATTTCAACAAAACTTTTCCATCACCGTGGGCGACATTGGCACCTTAAGGGCTGATGTAAAGTTGGAATATTAAGTGGAATTATTAGGCTCTAAGGGACAGTTGGCAGAAGATAGCAGATGAAAGTACAATAAGTGTGGATTTGCAATGATGTCCAAAATTGAGCGTAAAGTATTACATACTTCCAATGGGTGATTCATATGAGAAACACCTTTTGAAAGCCCAATATTGGGATGCAGAGTATGCTTATGCTGAAACTTATGATAAAAATCTTGATGATGATATTATAATGGTTCCTGAGGTACGAAATGAGATCCTACATAAAAAAAGATGCAAGGGAATAGCAATGGGCATACTTCTCAATAATGTAGAAGATGATTATCTTGATGGCATTGTAGCTTGTTTCACTCCGTCAAAGCCTGAACATCTTTGGAAAAGATTTGGAAGGATTACAGTTAGTTGTATCAAGTAATGTTCCTGAGGGAATCAGCGAATGTGAGATTAAGTGATTTATACATCCAAAAATATGCCACCAAAATTGTGGAACTCCATGAAAAGGTGAAAAGTGTGGAGTTGAAACAACAGATAGGTAACCTGTTTTTACACATTTATCTAATGTAATTGCCCACGGGATATGAAGGTCTGAAATTTTGAGAAGGAACTGACAAAAAGAAGGTTAAACCTCAACTAACCCAAGAAGAGAATAAGATTCGCCAAACAACAGGTAGCACCAATGGTGACAGAAAATTTCTATGGACAGAATAAAGATAATACAGAACAAGTAAAATCCACTCCTAAGAAGAAAATTGGGGGCCAAAAAAAAAAAACATCTGAGACTGAGCAGGCTTACTAGACTAGTTCTGCTTGATGTGAATAAGATGGGTTTTGGACGGGTCCCTTTGTAAATCCCATTGATCGAGACTAGTGGACTCACAAAAGCACCAGAAAAGGTAAGGCTGCAATTCTGTTAATGGGGTACCAATCATTATATGTGAATGGAAATGAGCAACATATTAAAGATAGACCTGATTATGGGCTTTGGTGCTTTACACCATATAACTGGAGTCAAATCCCTGCTTGTCGATCTTCAAGAAATATCTGGGGAGATGACTATATAATAGAGATCACTACTGTGGATTCTTGGTAAAGAAAACTTGATCTATGAGTATCAGAAGAATGTGAAAATTTTGATCTGGGAATTAGAGAGGCATTATATAATGCAGAACTACAAGATAATCTTCTCTCACTTTGTGTTTCAGAAGAAAGAAAGGGATGATTTTCATATTGAAACATGGTAGGTATTGGAACCATATCCAATGATGAAAATACTTTTGTGGAATACATTGAAAAATGTATTATCATCCAAGGAATTCACATTTCATGCATAATGTGAATGCTAATGATGATTAGGAGCCTTACTCTGGCAAGGAGCATCTGAAAATTGTAGCTATGATCCGTCATTACTCGTAAAAACAAGTGTATTTTCACGTTGGGACCGAGACCAGAAGTTTGTAATTTCAAAACTCCATTATTTCATAATACTGAGTACCACTAGATGTATTTAAATACCCTTATGGTTGGCACCGAAGATTTTGCTTCGTAAAATCAAAATATCATAATTTTGAGAATTGTAATTTCAAGCTTCTACTGTAATACATATAAGAATAAATAATCTCTTCAGCTAACATGTGGTAGTTTAGCACCATAGAAGTTATACTATATAGTAGTAAGCAGAAAACAACCAGAGTATCAAATAGAGGAGAATATTATATATGTATGAATACAACTATGTAATACTACTACCAATACTTGAGTACCTCTAATACTAGAAAGTAGGGTTGGGCCAGAGATTTGAAGATTCGGTCGAATCCTATCAAATCCATGGATCCGAGATTCGATGGAATACAAGGTTAAAGGATTCGATCAAATCAATGGATTAAAGATTTGAATACCAGTTGTGTGGATTCTATGTACCAGTGGCAGAGAACTACAGTAAGCTCTCGACTTAAGCGGATCCGAGTTACTCGGATTTGGAGTTTAGTGAATGTGCAGTACGGCCGGTGACATGCATTCGTTTCTCCACGTTTCTGTTGCTGCGACAGATTCAATTACGTGACGACCCACGACTCATTGGCTAGCGCGCAAGAGTTGAATTGAATTGATTTCATGCTCTGGGTTTCCCCAGAAGAGCAGTACATAAAGAAAACATTGATAAAGTTTGCAACAAAAACAACACAACAGAAACAGCTAGCAAACAAGTCATCAAATAATAAGTCAAAACTATAAACAATAACAATATTGTCAGAAAAGACTGAGTTACAATAATGTCATAAATTTTATACAAATTAATACAATAGTTAGGTTCCGAGCTTTGGCATCAAGAGTTGATGCCAAACAATGGGAGCTCGGAACACCAACTGTAGTTTAAGACATTACACAATTTGTAGGTGATATTTGATCATCGTGATGGTGAAAAAGTCTGATGTGATCAGGCATCAACGTCTGTTTTCGGCGTAGTTGGGACCTTCCCATGCAAGTCAACAGGTAGTTAATTATCTACTCCATAGATGACTCCTGTTGTTCATTACAGCAAAAAAAGAAGTTTTGGGTAATTATACCTATTTTAGATTTAACACGTTCCCTGCCACGTGCTACCATAGAGCGTCTCACATGACTTCAAATGCGAGTTAGTGAGCCGCCATATGGCGTCTTGCTGTACTGTTGGATAAAAATTGTGAGTCACCAATTGGTGTCATAGTAATGCTTTCATTGTATCGCCAAGTGATGTATACATTGTGAAACTTAAGAAAAGTTTTTTTTTTGATTTGACAAGACAATGAATTCTTCTATGAAGGGAAGCCTTGAGTAACACATTTTAGCTCGAATGTCACAAGAGGTTGCCCATCAAAATCCTATCCCTTTTGGGAATGAAGCTTGTAGTCGCTACTTGAAATAATTAGGGATGGGTCGGTTCGGTTCTTCGGTTCTCGGTTCCACCGGTTCTTGAGCTTAGAACCGGAACTGGAACCGAGGCCAAAAATAATCGGTACCGAAATAATTGGCGCGAAAACCACTTTGAAACCTACTTACACTCCGAAAGTGGAGGCTTCACATTAAAACCTGGTAAAATAGTGTACTTAGATGCTTCAAAGTCGCGAATTATTCTAATTCAGTCTCTGAAAATGATTATTGATTACCTTATCTTACCATTGAGCAATGCAAAGTAAGTGGTAAATTAAGAACCGGAACCGAGAATCAGAACCGAGAACCGAAGTTAAGAACTGGAACCGGAACCGAAAAAAAGTGGAACCGACCCATCCCTAGAAATAATGTTTCATACCCTGTAGCTAGTGAACTGTCAATCGTGGTGACAATGCTTCCACTTGCATTTCCCATATTCTCTTCCCCTTGTCAGTCCTTGTTCAGAGGAATTCACCAACATAAAAGTTGTCACTGCTGTGCCTTCATTTCACAAGCAATTATTAGTATATTGTGACATACCATTATTATTCTTTGACAGGTACAGGTGGCGCAAATAAAAGTATAATTGAAAAGGAAATTGAGTGGATATTCAACTCCGACGAATCGTCTTCTAGCGATGACCTCGGAGAATACAAAGACACCTCTGAATCCAAGTTTTCTGAAGAGTTGTGCTCCTCAGCGGAATCTGATGACCATTCAACAACTGTTACAGGTGTATGCTCCCATTCAATGTTTTATCAGTTATTAGAAATTTTTTTAGTCTAGCTATATTTTCCAGCGCTTTAGTCAAAACGGGTAATTTTCCGAACACTATTACACTGTTTGTGGGGATTTATTTATTATTTTTATGACGTGGTTGTCCACCATAAATTTATTTTTCCATCAATATTTTCTTACTAAATTGCCATAACTGTATATTGTATATTATTCTGCCATTTTCATTTGTACCAATTTACAATTTTATCCATGATTACAATTCATCTAATTAAATATTTTTAAGTTATTTATGCCATGGTCACATCCTCAGCAAAAGGACTTATATTATCATAACAATGAAGTAGCTGAACTGTGATTCTAACGCCATTGGGAACAATTTTTTATCCTATATTATTCCCATTTTTGTTTGTAGATGAAGCCCGAAATGAAATCAGCCATAATACTTATATTGGTAATGATACGACTATGCTGGACAGGTGGGGTCAAATGGTTGGTGGGCAGTGTGTGACTCCATTCACTGGGAAAGAGGCAATATATATTTCGGATGTGACTGAAGCTCGCAAACACTTTTGGATGCATACCAGTTGATGGTCACTGATGACATCACAGATTACATGGTGGAACAGACTAACATAAATGCCAATAATTACATTGCAACCCACCAGCTAAAGCATTCTAGCAGGGTAAAGACTTGGATGGACATCAGCAGGAAAGAAGTGAAAGACTTTTTTATTAGAAATTTATTCATAGAAAGAATAAAAAGACCCATATTTCCCCACTTTTTTGATCCGGCAATTATTTCTCGAGTTATAACCAGTGAAAAATTTATGTTTATGCAAACTCTGACATATATCAACTTCATCTAACAATAAGCACAACTGAGCCCGCGAAGATACTTTGCCTTATCGCAATGGGGGGGGGAGACCATTTACTCTGCCAATAGGAGCAGTTGCGACAGCTTCTGTGCGAGCAAACCTTCCGAGAACCCCCCTCCATTCCCTTGCCTTCCCCTAACAGCAGTCAAGGAGGGAAGGAAAATGACGTCAATGATATCAAAGCAGCTTTTCCGGTGGGCGTCACCTTTTTCTTATTTTAATTTTTGTTTTATGAGTGAATGGTTGTGGTTAAAAGATTAATTTTTTCACTAAAATTCTTTTTTCGTTTCCATCTAACTATTTCGTGTACAATAATGCGATTTTGGTTCCGAGTAAACATTGTGGCTATGTGGCATTCCGAGTACATTGTGGCTATGTAAAAATAACGATTAAAAGGATAATTTTACGCAGGTACGCGTGGTTTGTGTAGTAACGTTTACTCTAAAAATCACTTTACTGTATGCAAATTAGATTATACCTTTTGAATATGGTTCAAATGTGAGTCGCCAAATGGTGTCTCATCAATTTTAAGGCATGAACAAAAGTGGCGAAACGCCATATGGCGTTGCACGTGACTCAAGTCACGAACGGTAAAGCATATTGTATATTAGCTCAAAATCGCGATTGCCGTTAGATAATATAGTCGAAACAATTTGCTTGGCACATGTGAAATAGTAGCTGCATTGAAGCCCGGCAGGGAACGTGTTAAATATCCAGTGAAAGAAATATTGGATTTGCGTTACCCTCGGCTTTGTCGTATTATGTTAACTTAACGACCTCTCAAAGATGGCGTTTTCTGTAATCGTCGCCGATTGCCGCCGTGAAAGTGGCACCGTTAATGGTCCGAAAGTGGATAGGTAAGTTGTAGTGTTTCGACGGTTTCGACTTGCTGATGTCTACTTCTTTTTTTTACTGTAATGCACAACAGGTGTCATCTATGGAGTAGATAATTAACTACGCGTCGACTTACGCGGGAAGGTCAAACTACGCCGAAAAAAGACGTCAATGCCTGATCACATCAGACTTTTTCACCATCACGATGATCAAATATCACCTATCGAACTATGTAATGTCTTAAACTAGAATTGGCGTTCCGAACACCCGTAGTTTGACGTCAACTCTAGCGCGCTATGCAATGAGTCACGGGTCGTCACGCCGTTAAATCTGTCGTGGCAACAGAAACGCAAGCATGTCACCGGCCTAACTGAACATCCGCGTAAGTCAAGGAATTACTGTAATAGCTCGTTTTTAGCATTTAAATTATAAATACCATGATAGGAAATGCTTACGCAGCATAATGTAAGCTAATAATTCTTGTCCACATATGAATTCTTTTAAATTCCCCAATTTGAAAATTTCTAACAAAAAAGTTCCTCTACATTCTTCCCACAACAGTATTTCAGAAAGAGCCTTCAGTACTGCCGGAAAATTGGATGGTAAAAAAAGAAATATATTAGATCCTGAAAGAGTGAAAATGCTGCATTTTCTAATCTAAAACTTGTAATCAGTTTTCATTGAAATTTAAATTTTATTTAAGAAAAATTAAATTTTGATTTACTTTTGAAATTACCCATTCTTTATATTTGCCCTCGAATTTGTCCTTAATTTCAGTGAGTGGGGACTATATGAACATTATTCATTTATTATTTACTTTAAGAAAAGAGATTCAGCTTTTATTGGATTTAATTAGAGAATTCACGAGAAAGGAAGCAACCAGTCTCCGAAGCGGAGCCCCTAATTCGAACATGGCGTCGATGACGCCATCATCGTCCCACTTACTCGCCAGGGGGGTTGTTTGAAATGGTCGGGATCATCTCGAATATGTAACCAAGGAGTCACGTGATACAAACACGAATAGATCGCAGGTATTGTGTTTGAATCGCTCGTTACAATATCATTAATTGTTTTCACTTGAGTTTTTCTCATCTGCCTTGACTACATAGCTCCCAGATTAGAGAAAACACAATTGTAATCAATGAATGAGGTCATAATCAGCGGATATAACGCACCGAATTTGCGAACCATTCGTGTTTACTCCACGCGACTCCTTGGTTACCTATTCTAGATAATCCCGACGGTTTCAAATACAACCCTCCAGAGGAAAGACAATATGGCTACCATTTTTTCACGAAAGCTTACTCCATCTACGAAAATGATGCCAAGTTAAGACCAGCTATTAGCCCTTACATCGCCTGTAATCACTGAGACCATGTACATTTTTTTGTATCAAATGCATTTTATAGCAACAAAGCTACTTCGGAAAGTGTACCTAATTAACATCTTACCTAAGAGAACTTCCTGATATTCTGAGTTCCATTGTATTGGCCGGAACGGTGAATCTCCGTTCCTTCGCTGAACTCCGTAGTTAGCGGTAGAGAAATACAGCAATCACCAGAATTCTCTATGGAAAAAAATTCTCGTATAAATTACTTTGCAGAAGGATTCGCCGCCCAGAAACAACAGCACGCTATTCGTCGTAGAGCAAAAAAAATTTTTATAGCCTTAATTTATTGAATTTTAGCTAATTTACGTACTCTTAAACGAGGATGGAGATTCCCATGTGGCCATGAATTGTAGGACTTGATGGGTACCGATCTATAATTAGGTTATGGCATCTCTGTAAGCCTCCTTCCATACACATGCATCGTGGTGGCATGGCTCCTCCAGGGTACATAAAAAAAAGTCCTTTCCCTTAAAATAATGTTAGTTAAGCGCAACGTAGAATCAATGACTACCATCAGACACTGAACGAGAAATAATACTAACACCCAAATTAGCGCTTAACGATTGCTTTCGACCATGGTTGGAAGTACCTACTATTATCAGCCACATCCAAATAGATTCCTTACCTGGAGACAATAATTGTAGTTAAGCCTATTACTTCAATAGTGTACATGAGAAATCTACACAACAATTTTTACATGTGTACGAGCAAATGGAGAGAGCTTCAAAAAATGTAGAGTGAACGACCCTCACGAATTGTATTAACCGGTGGCGTCGCGTCACTAACGACGCGCCACGAGAGGACACTGGGAACGAGACTTAATGACGTAATCAGCGAAGCGGAAAAAATAAATTCCCTCACTCTAAATCAAAAACTTTACTTTTCTTGCGGAGAGTATCGAATTATCTCTTCTAATAGAGCAAATTACTAACCTAACACTCCCTTTTTGCCAAGAGGCTGCACAATCCAAAGAGGATTTTTTTTCAGCATCCCTACGTATAGGCCACGGCGGGGCAGACATGACACTGTTTTTCACCCTAACGATAACGGTGCCTCCTCATCTTTAAAAACGATAAGTCCCCAAAAAAATCAAAAACCCAGTCACCGAAGCTACCAGCGAAAGACAACAAAATGCGAGCATTGAAATCACCGCGTAAAGATTGTTTCCCGTCGTCCGTGGTAATGCTATTATTAATGGAAATTAACTAACTTAAGTTAGTTGATTTTCCGAGGTAAGAATTCTTACCTCGGAAAATCATTCTTTGTTTCTATCTGAACACGTGTACGGAAAATTACTTTTGCAATCATTTGCACGCATTCAGAGTTAGTCACTTCTACACATTGGAGCAACGTTTGCTCAAAGCGCAACTTTGCAGGCGATTCAACAGTAATGGCGTCGTTCCTCTTTGCGCCTCCAAATGAGAGGGAGCCAAAGTGAAAATTATACGATTTAAGTCTTCGCGGCATGATCAAATATGTATATAAATCCCCTCGGAAGCTTTTTTTTTAAATTTCACGAAAATAGGATAATTTTGTAATGAGTTCAAAACGCTTACTTTTTAATCACTTCCTACATTCCTAAATTCGATTACCGAACTAGCTATTAGGGAAATTATTGCAAAGACAACTTATATCACCCTAACAATAAGAATATTAAAAGTTATGCTATACATTAGTTAAATGCCAGACAATTTGCATAATGAAAAGTGTTTCAACACGTACCTGGATGACCGTAATTCTGAGTTCACATCCCCTTGGTAACATCTTCTGTGGTGGAAGGTGCACTGATTTTCTTTCCCCAAACCAAAGGAGTGCAAATGCATCTGATCGAATTCATTGTACTCCAATCATCCATACGTTAGATACTTATTCTGCGCATTACTGTGGAGATTTTGAATTGGTATCCACTAATTCTTCCGCACTCACTTTCACGACACCTCTAGATTCAATAGGTGACACTGGCCCGAAAACACTTGAGCCTTCCGATGCTATACACGCACTGTAAATAAGAATATGTTCTCACATAACCAGCAGAGTCAACAACTAGTATGCCATAGAATTGGACCACTAGCCACAGACAATAGTAATCTTCGTCCCCCCGAAGGCTACAAAAACGCCTAAGTATTTTAGATGGATGAATAAGAAGAGAGCTAACAAAAATAGTGAAAGAGAACAAAAATTCGACGATCTCTGGAATGTTCAATGTATAAACTTCTCAACCTAGACATAACCTGCTAACGCGCCTAGTCATCAACCACGATTAACGCAATCAGCGCGCCAATTATGAGGGAGAGGGGGGAGAGGGAATAGACAGTTGAGGGCGAAATTCAGCTTCCGATGCGCAGTATGAGTGAAGCGGCGTAAGAATAATCGAAGGCGGCGCAACTCCAAACATTGGATCTCTAAACGATCTGGTTTAACATCCCATATAAGTGATGAGATAAAAAAATATTTCCTTTTTGGAAACAACCTCATCAATTATTCAATATGAAATGAGTTAATCAAGAGGAAAAGTATTTTACCACCAACTAGAGAAATTAGCAAAAAATAATTTCATCATCGGTTATGAGATCTCTCGCTAGTTGGGAAATCACCAACCGATGCCGAGAGATGGGGTTTATTGAAAAAAATAAGAGGCATCGGAAAGCATGTCCACATATTATCCTATATCGGTGAATATACTTCCATCCCAATATCCAAATCCCCAGCGGCAAGAAATATTCTCCAGAAAGTATTATTCGGCGAGGCACCCTTCAGAGAAATTCAAAATTTATCCACAGCCATTTTTTCTTCTAATCGTGTTTGACTAGAATATTTTATTCTGATTTGAAGCGATAAATTCTATTTGTACATTATCTTAATTCCCTTTGGATTCCACCTTGCTTACGCAAGGCTCTGAATGACTCCTCGCCCAACTTCCCTTCCCCCTCCTCAAAAATGGGAACTCCCGACCCACAAGCTGCTCAAATCCTCCCCGCTTCACTCCTTGGATCTCCGCTCCCCCCACCCTTCCACCCCCCCTAGCCCTCTCAACAGAGCCCCTGTGTCAGCTGGATATTTCGCAACAGCTTTCCCCCACCCTGGGCCAGTGCGTTCCGAACTGAAGATAAGAAAAAGAGGGGGATGTGTAGACTCTGTGGGGGATGAAGAAAGCGACGTCAAGGTCCCGATCAACGTTGCTTTTCGTTTGTCGCCGAACGCTGTAGCACGATCTGTAATGCGGAGACCCAGCACCTGTACGGTCGTGGGGTTTTAAACCGTTTGGGGCATAGATATTTA
The DNA here is from genome assembly GCA_933228895.1 of Platycnemis pennipes. NCBI lineage: Eukaryota > Metazoa > Arthropoda > Insecta > Odonata > Platycnemididae > Platycnemis > Platycnemis pennipes. The sequence goes on along the minus strand of OW121852.1, from coordinate 47,723,013 downwards.
TTTATGGGTTGTAGCCCAATTTACCGAACACATCTAGTAGTAATAAAACAGCACTCATGTGCCAATCATAACTCCAAAATACAAAAAGAAATACCTACAGGACAAAGATGTTTGATGATACAAAACTAAAATTATAACAAAAAATTAGCAGTTTATCATGATGCAGACACTTATTAATTAGAAACTTCATAGTACCATACTCATTAGCCAAACATAATCCAGCATATAGAAAATAAATATATTGGACTCAATATGTTGATTGAATGTCAATGTATGGTCAAATAGCACACCTAAGTCCATCACAGTTTGTACTCTTGAAAAAATGGTTACATCGATCCGGTAAGCGTATTTAATGGGTTCCTAGATGCGGTAAAAAGATATAAAATGACATTGTTTAATGTCCAGATTCATTAAATTTCTCGAGCACCACATTGTGCATGGACTAGTAGTTAATCGGTATGCGACCGAGTAATGAGATCTTTCGCACTAAATTGTGGTATGCTGGGATTTGTTGAGAGTAAAATATATTTTCAGGAACCGGAGGTAGGGTGACGCTGTAGCACGATCGGTAATGCGGAGACCCAGCACCTGTACGGTCGTGGGGTTTTAAACCGTTTGGGGCATAGATATTTATTTATGGGTTGTAGCCCAATTTACCGAACACATCTAGTAGTAATAAAACAGCACTCATGTGCCAATCATAACTCCAAAATACAAAAAGAAATACCTACAGGACAAAGATGTTTGATGATACAAAACTAAAATTATAACAAAAAATTAGCAGTTTATCATGATGCAGACACTTATTAATTAGAAACTTCATAGTACCATACTCATTAGCCAAACATAATCCAGCATATAGAAAATAAATATATTGGACTCAATATGTTGATTGAATGTCAATGTATGGTCAAATAGCACACCTAAGTCCATCACAGTTTGTACTCTTGAAAAAATGGTTACATCGATCCGGTAAGCGTATTTAATGGGTTCCTAGATGCGGTAAAAAGATATAAAATGACATTGTTCAATGTCCAGATTCATTAAATTTCTCGAGCACCACATTGTGCATGGACTAGTAGTTAATCGGTATGCGACCGAGTAATGAGATCTTTCGCACTAAATTGTGGTATGCTGGGATTTGTTGAGAGTAAAATATATTTTCAGGAACCGGAGGTAGGGTGAAGAGAAACCCGGCGTCGGCATTATCGTACTCTGAACGAAATACGCCAAGGGTTCACGGTTTAACTTCCATTTGACGGACGAAGCTCTGCACTCAAAGTGCTCTCTATACATCACTATATTAAGGACCTGAATAATGATGAAAAATCTCTGCCAACATCGGATCTTCAACACTGAACCTCGGATGGGAAGATTAAGCTGCAGTGACCACAGAAAAATGATGCCCCCTGTTTTTCTTTGGGTTGAACGGTGCTGTTTACCTTAGGTAAGAGGTAAGGTAGGTAACTGCAATCGTGACATGCGCTGTCAACAACTTGTTGCATTGTTATCTATGTTCTCAAATGCCTCCGGCCATGTGTTAAGGCCGTTTTACACGGTACATTTTTTGTGCAATTTCTTGTACAAACGCTTGCACGAGGAAAATTGTACCGTCTAAAGCGGCAAATTGTGTGAACGCTTGTGCGAATGTCTGAATGACTGAACGAAAAATAGAACCTGTCTTGATGCCATTCAGACAAACATACTATTTCGTTCAGTTTCATACATTCGTCTTTGCAAAAAATTGCACCGTGTAAAACTGCCTTTGGTCTCTCGTTGATATCGGCGCGGCGCTCAGTGGGCTGAAATCGAACGAAGCTGGCCAAAATTCAAAAAGAGATTTCTTTAAGCCAGGAAGATGAAACTTTTCATTAATATTCTCAGAAGACCTGTGCATGCGATGACGCAAGGCATTTTCCTTAGTAATCAGCAATTAACAATTTACATGAGGTCAAAGTTTCACAAATTTCGCAAAAATTTTCTACAATCAATTTTCTCGCGAAATATTCAAAATAAAGCCCTCGCGAAAACATTATGAGGAAAGAATTGGAATATAAAGTGATACAATTAGATGAAATAGAATTCAACTGCGGTTGGGCGAAGGGTCGTTTTATGGCACCGCGAAACGTTTTCGGGGAGTCTGGGGGTTTACGATCCCGATTCTTTATTATTATTATTAGTTTTCTACCGGTGAAGATAGGTCTAAATGGACATTTAGTTCTTCCCACCCCCTAAACTTCACACGATGTTCCTCTTCAGCCTCTCATAACTTCTACCTCCCATCATTCTATCCACGCTACCCGTTCTTTTCCTCCATCTTCCCCGCTTACCCAAAGTTGTCCCCTCAATCACGTCTTTCAAATCACCATCCCCTTCTATTACCTTTTCTATCCACACCTTCTGCCCCTTTATAATTTCATCTCAAATTTTTTTCCTCTCCGTCCAAATCTAGCACTTCGTCGTTCGTCCTCCTTTCGACCCACTTTACTCTCTCCATCCTTCTCCACATCTCAAAAGCCCTGAGTCTATTTTCATCTTCTTTCTGCAAAACCCAAGTTTCCGCCCCCACATAGTGCAACGCTCCATATTAAATTTTTCACTAGTTTTTTCTTTAGGTACTTCCCTACTCAGTGCCCCTGTAATTAGTTCACGCCTACGTCGTTCGGCCTCCTTTCGACCCACTATACTTTCTACATCCTTCTCCTAACCCACATCTCAAAAGCCCTGAGTCTATTTTCATCTTCTTTCCGCAAAACCCAAGTTTCCGCCCCACATAGTGCAACGCTCCATATTAAATTTTTCACTAGTCTTTTCTTTATGTACTTTTCTACTCAGTGCCCCTGTAATTAGTTCACGCATACGAGTAAAAGCTTCTTTTGCCAATGTTGTTCTCCTTCTCGCTTCAACGCTGCTATACCCTTTTTCCTCGAACACAATACCTAGATAGATAAATTGCTCCACCTGCTATAGCTTCTGACCTCCTATTTTTTGTAATTACTCGCCTTTTTTGTTCTTGAAAAGCGCATTACTTTCGTTTTCTTCTGATTTATCTTCATGACGTATATTTCGCACTGCAAAGCATCCAGCATTTTCTGCGGGCCACGGGCTGACTGGCTGACTAGCGCTTGGTCATCCGCGAACCTCACCGATTTTATCAATTCCCCCCCGACCTTTACTCCAGCCTCCAGCTCATCTCATGCCTCTCTCACCCTTTCCTCGGAGAGTATGTTAAAAAGTACCGGCGATTACGGACAGCCCTGCCCAACTCCCCTCCCTCCTGTGACCCAATCCGATTCTCTATCGGCTACTCGCACTTGCGCCTTCTGCGCCATGTATAAATTACGGATCTGTCTCCTGTCTCTCCAGTCTACTCCTATCTTCCGCAGTATTCCCATTAACTTTTCCCAACTCACTCTGTCGAACACCTTTTCGAAATCAACAAAGCACGTGAATACATCCTGCTAATATTTTAGATTCCTTTCCACCAGTATTCTCATCACTGCAATTTCATTCCGAGTGCCCTCCCTTTCCGAAATTCAAACTGATCCTCGCCTAGAAATTCGTTTGCTCTCTTTTCCATTCTTCTTTTGATGATTCTAAGCACTACCTTTGCTGCATGAGAAATCAAACTTAACGTTCTACAGTCTTCACATTCTTTTGTCACCCTTTTTTTCGGTATAGGCAATAGATGAATACTCAACAAGAACTGTCCAAGAACACAATGGATGCTTAACTATTTTGTGTATTATAAATTTCGGTCATTTTTCATTCAATTCCAGTGAGAAATACTATAGAGGGAAATAATTTGCTATACCCATTTTATATCGTGATTACGTAACTGTACTTTTCCTTAAAATGTAAATAAATATGCACTAAAAATCATTTTTTGCTTGTAAATCTACTATTCACTATCTGAATATCCACTATTATCACTCAGAATAAATCAGGTATTTTTTTGTTTCACTCAATCAGGTATTTTTCTGCTTCACACTTTCACTTCCTTTGGCAAGCCTGTGGATTTCTGAAGGAGAACTTGAGTGTAGCTGAACATTAGAGTATCTATAACTGAACTATAACCTTGTAGAGGAAATAGGCGAGTGCAATATTATGTACATTCCAAAAGAAAATAATATTCGAAAAAGCGAATTGCATGATATTAAGGATTCTGCAATAGTATTGACGTATTGCTATTCGAAGTAATTGAATATGATACATAACGCCATAAACGTTATCAAAGATGAACCATTTAAAGAATATACATAAGCTTGTCCTATCCAATAGATTACAAATACCTTGAATCCTGAAGTGGTTAGCCAAGTATCCACACCACAAGGAGTTGTAGAGGGAATTTCGGGAGATCTAATACAAACACCAACACGAGTGAAATCCGAACTTTTTATAGCTAAAAGTTTCAACAAGCTACTGCTTCACACCGCTGCGAAAATGAAACTGAAGTCTGTAGTGCATTTCTTTAAGAACTAGAAAACGTTCTCTCAAAAATATCCGCAAATAACCGCATAAAGGGCACCGCGGTGCCATAAAACGACCCTTCGCCGTCCCCCAACCGCAGTGCTGGGGGCGGGGTAGTTGCAGCCGTGCGACACCAGCTGTGGGTTGGTGGCCTCGAAGAGACGATAATCCTGTGTGGTATGCATGCTGTCTCCGTTAAAAGTGTATCTATTCGTCAGTAGGCGATGTGGTGCTGGTAAGAAGAGAAACGCCCGCGATGCACCCGAAGAAGGCAGTCTTTCAGTAAAAACTACACTTTTTCTCCATTCGATAAAATGCGTAATTTTTTCCGCAATTTCTCCAATATTAATATATGGAGGCTCTTTTCAATGTCTGTATCTCGAAAATCTCCATAGTGGAGTGGATGCGGCTACAATCCATTCCACACACTTGGCGCGCCCACCTTACTCCCTGTTGCAGGCGGGTTGGACCATACTCGACCGCGCAATCGAATACCTGATGTGAAATTCGGCGTCGCAAACTGTTGAAGTATAAATCATCGGATGATATAAGGCATTTTCCGCACTATGGAAGCTTTGTAGAGTTTCCACATATAAGTTACTTCTTGGAGCTCGGCGATACAATTAACTACTTCTCTACATACCTATATTTTAAAAAATGACTAAAAATGATGGTCCGCCCTTTGTTTGATACCTTGGGTGAATAATTACAAAAAAATAAGTAGACTAATTTAAAGTAGAGATAAAAACTGTTTCATCTAATTACATCGCTTTATATTCCAATTCTTTACCTATAAAGGTATAGCGAGGGCTTGATTTTGACGATCTCGTGAGAAAATTGAGTGTGGACAATTTTTGCGAAATTCGTGAAACTTTGACCTCATGCAAATTTTTAATTGCTGAGTAATAAGGAAAATGCCTTATGTCATCGCATGTACAGATTTTTTGAGAATATTTATGCAAAGTTTCAGCTTCCTGGCTTGAAAAAATCCCATTTTGAATTTTGGCCAGCTTCTTTAGATTTCAGCCCACTTTGTGGCGGTGGGATTTGAAGAAAGGTTCTTTCGCATGAACGCTTCTCCAATTATTTCATCTCCCTTCATTCCATCCCTTCAGAAATCTGTTCGCGCTCTTCATTCACAATAATCGTTTGCTCCTCCCTTCACAGACACGGTATTTTTATACCAGCGCCGAACCGGGTCAAGTTTCTTGCTGGATAATAATTAAGGTAGAGGACCGTCGACTAATGTGATTTCCGCCACTTAGGATAGGTAAGTCATTTCCTGGTCGAAAATTAGGTAGGTCTAAGAAGAGGTAGGACATAGCCGTCGGAATTATCACGCCACTGAACGTCGGGTGACTCTGACCTACCTCTTCGAGGGATAGACCAATATCCCATCGGAATGCCGTCGCTTTTTATCCATGACAGCTTATTCCACGAGTAAATTCGCTAATCTTGCAGCTAACCTCTATATTTGAGAGGCCGGTTTATCAGTTAAATTACATGTCAGTACCGGGATCCTTTCCCGGGCATGCTAAATACTAGTTCTCTATCTATCAAATCAACCTGATCCACCAGTTTCTAATTTTGAATATATATTTTTTTATTGGATAACTGGCGAAAATTGTGTCAATCGAGGATTTGATTTCATCTCCTGGTAAACTCATCACAGTAGTTAATTCCCTCAAATATCGCATGCGATGAACCTAATGGTGTATTATTTTCTATTTTGCAATTTCATTCGCTCGCTGTTTTTTTAAATAAAAAAACACTTCAACATGATATCAACATGCTAACAACCATGGAAAGGAAAATGACCATACATCAGCTGAAGAGCAATAAGAAGAAAACTAAGATATTGGTGTGCAGTAAGAGAGAGGAGGCCAAAACCAACGTAATACTATGAAAACAGAAACCGGAAGAGGTGAAAGAGTTCTGTTACCTGTGAAGCAAAGTAACCAACGATGGACGAAGCAAGAAATAAATAGTGAGTAGAATAGCCCATTCAAAGAGGGCATTCTAACAAAAGAAGAATCTACTTACAGCTGGAAATACAAGCTTGGAAGTAAGGAAGCAATTCATCAAAACGTATATCTGGAGCATGTTCCTTTACGGCAGTGAGGCATGGACGATGACAGCAGCGGAGAAGAAAAGGATGGAAGCATTCGAAATATGGTGCTATCGAAGAATGATGAAGATAAAATGGATCGACCGAGTGACAAATGAAGAAGTCCTAAGAAGAGTGGGAGAAAAGAGAAGTCTGCTGAAAACTATAAAAAGAAGACCGGACAACTTAATCGGCCATATCTTAAGACACGATGACCTGATGAAGACAATCACCGAAGGAAAAGTGAACGGGAAGAATGGAAAAGGCAGGCCTCGTACGAATTACATAGAACAGGTCGTAAAGGACGTAAAAGAGAGGAACTGCGTTAATATGAAGAGGTTGGCCGATAGAAGAATCGAGTGGAGGGCTGCGTCAAACCAATCCTAGGATTGTTGACACTTGATGATGATATCAACCTCAGCTTGTGGGATTGACCACTAAAACTTACTTCAAGGAATGGTGAGCTCTTACTCAAGTAATAGTTCTCAGTTCTTTCGACACGTTTAACATAACTCAGGGTCACTGTCGACGAATTTTCTTGTAACAGGTGTTTCTATTAAACCACATTCGGCACCTTGAAAAATACTGCTTCAGCTTCCATTCTCCTGAGTTATTACCTGCCTTGCATACTCATCGATCCCTCATTCAGAGTCACCGCACGGGGAAGTGCGACTTAGGAGCAAATTATATCCGTGCGCCCTCGATTTGCAAAAATAACTCTCGTTAACTAAAACTCACTAAAGTTCACTGAGACGGCACAGCAACCTTTAGACGAGGCTCCTTAGTACTGGGCACAACCTGCACACCCGCTCGAGGAGGCCATACTAACAAAAAAGATGCCCCATGTTTTCCATTGAGTGGTAAGAGCGGTTCGTTATTCGCGAAGCATTCTTGTCACCAGCAGTTAGTGCTTGCCATAGAAGGACACCAGATTGGTGAAATGCACAACGGGATAGTGAAGGATTTTAATGCTTTCCACTGGGTCAGGGAAATGTCGCCCAGTGGTCTGGATCATGAAAAAGAGGGACCTAAAGAGATCGACAAAAATCAGTTTTTGGTTCGATTTCATTGAAAACTGAACCTAATATTTTTTTCGATGCTGTTTTTATTTCTACTCTAATTTTTAACTAACATCCATTTTTTTACGAGTCGACGGGGAGGAGTAACTTTCTATAATATTCGAAAAGGAGGAGTTTGTATCCAGAACGCTGATGATTATTATTATGCAACTATAAATACATTATCTGTATAAATTATGCAGCTTTTAGAGCTTAAAGTTAGTAAAGACATTAAAAATAAAAAATTGTGGAGGGAAGGTAGTTGGCTGCATTAATTTGAACTTTGAATGAACCTCGATTTCCAGGTTAACTGAGGAAGTGTTGCTGCGACAAAGAGGTCCCTATCAAATATATATATATAAATGGCATATGAATACAAATCATTAAATTTATTTCAATTAAAGCTAATTAAATTTCTTATCTTTATATTGTCATAATTCTAAATCAGATTCTCCTGACTCGTACTCCTCCTCCTTACACTCACTCGCTGAGCCTGGGGATTATTGTAAGGGTTCACGAACCTCTTGAGGCGGATCCATAACGCCGAGAGATTGGTTCCCCCTCTTTTTGATGGGATAGTGACATCAAAGAATTCTTTACTTCGCCTATCCATTCTTTTATAAGATGCATCCGGCAAAAAAAGAGTCATTATTTCGGAAACAGGATAAGGGGAATAAAGTCACCTCACTATTAAAGCAATAGGAAAATACGAACCGGAGATACTTGTATTGTTACGAAATTTTAAAGAAATTGATGATTTGATTCAATTAAAAGAGTCGGACCATTTTTAACGAAAAAAATATTTGGATTCATGACTCCATTTAGTTTTATCAATCCTCCAAAAATTCCGCCACATTACCTTTTTAAGCGTCAATTAATTCGTTTTCCTCGAAAATTTATACGTGAAACTATCCCCACGTAAATGTAAAGGAAAGATGAGAGTTAAAAATATGAATCTCTGGTGGATGAAATATTAAGAAATAGTCTTAACACTTAAATTGATAGTTTAAGACTGAGGTAGATACCATACAGAGTTTAGCGAGGAGCCTCATTTTATACTCTTTACCTAAGAAAGGAAAATGAAGAATAGCATGCCTGCTTAATTACCCGCATCGTTGTAATGTCGAGGCACTAATGAATCATTGAATCATAAAATTTCGATCTACAATAATTGATAGAAAACGCGTGACTGAAGAGGACTACATATTTTATGTTTCGCCTGAGTGAGGGAGAAAATTAAGAAGAGTATCACCAACCCTGAGAATCCTGCGTCTACCCATGAGGATAACAGGAGGGTTTTTGGTTGACTGCAGATGGAGAAATATGAAATGCCTGGATATTGGGAGGAAATGCATACCATCGGCAGCCCAGCAATGGAACCCACCTTATTTCCAACAAGAATCGACCGCTGTGACAACCATATCCAACAACTCGTGCATATCACCAAACTCACGTTCAACCGCAGGTCAAATGGAAACGCCACCTATAGGCAATTAAAATAATTTGGGTGGTGCGCCATATAGAGGTAGAACAATATCCTACTTCCGACTCCCTTCACGGCGCCGGGTTCTGGTCCGTGCACGGCCGGGTGGGTCCGGCACGTATTTGGATAACGGGTTCCCTGTTACTTTGGCTTTAGAGGAAATACCAGTGGTGAATTTCCCCACCATCAGTTATCTAGTCGTATGTCCTTCATATGATTCCCAAAAGTGGATTTGGAGGGGTGGGCGGGGGCTTTCTGGAGCCCCCCTGGCTCTTAGACCTCCTTAAAGGTCCTTACCTTAGCACACCATTGTGCCAACCCACATTTAACCTGCCCGCCATTTGAGGACAGGGGACAAGAGCACCGCGGTAGAGGCATGGAGAGAGGGTCACCTCTGTCCGGGCCCAACGTTCGGTAAACTTACCTTACCTTACGTTACCTTAACTTCGGTGATCTAACGGGAACCAGTGTGCCAACGTGGCTAGGCCCTTGCACGTTCCCATAAGGGGATGGTAATCATACTAAGCATTTTTCTCCTCTTCCAGCCTCATGTTCTCATTGAGTATCGGCAGCATTAAATTCTCTTTCTTACTGTTTCTAGATTCTGGCAGAAAGTTCTGGCAAGAGCAGAATATGAAACTGTTAGAGAATAATATAATTCTCCATTTTTATAACCCTAATTAATAACATATTGGAGACAACATATTTTACGGCATGTTTCCACAGTAACGCTTTCGTGCCGACGCTCGCGTGCGTGGCAGAGAGTCATTGCTAATCTTGTATTTGCAAGTATTTGCGTATAATTTCCACAGTAATTTTTCCCAATATTTTCCACTCTTACCACTATAAAAATCTCGATGCGAATCGATGTCGCTTGTTTTTATAATCCAGCAGTTACGCTAAATTTGTTAGAAAAGTTATTCCTCTTCACGAACTCCTAAAACAATTAAATATCACAATCAGCGAAAAAATTTTAACCTATATTTTCCGATAGTACAATGGCTATCTGTTATCGTCCACAGTTATTTTGTCAACGTTCATTATGAAATGGAGCCAAAAAATATTGAAATAATGATTTTTTGAAAAAAATTGAAACTGCACGTATAGCTGAAAAATGTCGCTTTTTTGGAGCAATGTACTGAGCTTAAAGATGTATTATATGCAAAACTAACTATATTGCAGGATATCCCAGGCAATGTACTAAATGAATCACATGTTCAAAGTGAGTATGAAGAAAGTCGAAAAAATTACTTTAGTTCACTTTTCCGAATCCGGACCACTGTATGCCGGCAGTAGTCAATTTCTAATCCGGTGAAAAGCCCAAGAAGACGTTATCAATAGCAGTCGCCGGAAAAAGCCACATGGATTGTTTTTTTGTTGGGAATGAAAGAACGGATGAGGTGATTTATTTATTTATTTTTCTAATTGAAATTATATTATTTTTCACTTAAAATTCGAAATTAATTCAGGATATCTGCAAGTCATCAAACTCTGATTAGCGCTGATCCACTATAAATTGGTTGATGATTCATTCTTTACTCCTTATTTAATTGTGACGTTTCATTTATATTTTTTCTGCCTTTTTCCCTGATTGATCGTTTAATTTTCCATTTCTTACAGCTAAATAGCGTATTAACTGTGACAATAGCGCGCCCAATTCTCTCCTTAATAGAAATCATACATTACGTCGCAATGCCCTACAACCTATGAAGTTATAATTTCTATTACAAGCATTTTATTTAATTTCTGGTGCATTTTTGAAATTCTTAGAGCTCTTGAAAATAGATAGTTCATTTTTGAAATTTTTTTCTCCTTCATTATCATCATCGGTCAACAATTCTAAGATTGGTTTGACACAGCTTTCTACTTGGTTTTCCTAGTGGTATTGATATAATTATTCTCTTTCACATCCTTTAAATACTTTCCGTCCTTTCCATACTTGTTTCACAATATCTCATCCGAGGTCTTCCTTTTCAAATCTTCCCGTCCACTTGTTCCTCAACGATTGTCTTCATGAGGCCATCGCATCTTAAGATATGGCCGATCAAGTTCTCTCATATTCTTTTCAGTTTTCAGCAGACTTTTGTTTTCCCAGTGCCCTCAAGACTTCTTCGTTTGTAACTCGGTCGATTCATTTTATCTTCACTATTCACATTATATATGATCCAGATGCATGTGTGTGCTTAAAATCCTACGTTCATTTAGGTCCAAAAAATTTAATTTTCTAACTTTTACCCCTTCTTATCCTTTTGGAACTAACGATGAGCTTCATCCAGGGGCGTCGGAACTATTTTCGCTGGGAGGGGCCAACCTTGAAAAGGGCCCGACTCCAATGAAAAGGGCCCGCATTTTTTTGCGGATAGGAGGGGGTAGAGAGTAGAATTCCCGTAAAAGTGCATATGAAGGTGGTAGAATATGCGTCAGAAGGGAAAAGGCAAGCTGGAAACAAGTGAGATTTAATTTTTATTAATGAAGACTCATTTCTCAAGGGCCCGGGGAAAATTCTGGGGGGGGGGGGGGGGGCGAATGCCTCCCCCGCCCCCCACTTCCGACGCCGCTGGCTTCATCCTCACCAGTTTGTAGCTGGAAACGGCATAGGCATCCGGATAGCTATAAGAATTGATCAGACTCTTTTTATACATATCAATGTCTAAATATTACATTATCCACTTCATGAATGCAATTGAATTCCGGCACCTTCCAAGCATACCTACATCTCTGGTGGCTTTTAAACCGAGTTTTCACTTAACAAACCCGTTTCTCTCATAATACTCGACTATTTTCTCTCCACGGTAATTTCTCTTACACAACTCATACAATATTAGCCCCGATTTCGCCTACCGCCGCGTACCAGCCACCCAATGTAATTAAATGTCACCTCCTTGAGACGTAACCTATTTTTTTTTGTTATAACTGTTCGCATACGCCACGTACACCTCTTCTTACGAATAGCTGCTCGTTATAATATTTATGTACCTACGTATGAATGGTCAATATATATTTCTACCGGATAGAGTGGAATTTGACGTATGGTCCCTACTTTTCAAGTAGCGGTACCAGCGGCACTTTCCCTACCATATTTCTCTCTTCATATCATCGTAGTTACTACTTTTCTTCGTACTATCCATGGCAACATTACTTTTCCTTTCTCTTCCTTGGCTATTCGTCAGAATGCCCGTAACCTGACTACTTTATACTTTCCCCGAGCCTCCGACTGTTGATATTTGTTGTCTCCTCTGTCATTTGACACCGCATTCATTCCATGCAACGTATCGTATCAAAACTTCCCACTGCAAAATGAACCAAATTCATATTCAGGGCGGAAAAAATTATGTCTTTAATAATCGTACAAATGATACAATTTTTTTAGGGTATTTATCATATTCGATGTGAAATATGAAAACATTATAATATTATATGGGATATTTAGAGTAGGTCATGGCGTGCATGCATTTCTCAACCATTCTGTCGCGCTCGTAACTTCAAGAATAAAAGAACACTTGGCACGGTAATAGAACAAGGGTGTTTTCTTCCTTTTTAATTCTCTCGCGTTGTTGGAATTTTAAAAATAAAGTGAATGGATTAATTGGAATCAGCAATAAGGAGGCGAAAATACGAATGAGAACAAATACCATTGAAACTTTCCCAGGAGCGGTGATCTATTATGCGACATCAAACCTATGCACAGTAGGTATGTGGAAATGGAAATGTGAAATAATAAATTAATGTTATTGTAGAGTGTTCGCGTGAAGAAATGAATGAATTCTCCTTTCTTGTATCGAGTCATACCTATGAGTGAATTGTTAGGATGCGAGTACGTCGCAAATTTTAAGAATACATGCAAATTCTAAAATCGTCAGTATGCATCAAATCCCCTTCCACTGCATGCTGTAAAAATCTTCGTTCTCAAGATTGTGTATAGCATGCTTAATTGTTTATCCACATTGTAGTCACTCGATCAATATGGAAGAGTAGTAATGATTACTTCGGATCTGACATTTCGGGTTTGCCACTCTACGTTATCCTTGAACCACGGAAAGACAAATCTCCCTAAAGTTAAAAAGAATCGTTTCAGGGGAGATGTGGTGGAATAACATAAATAAGATTGGCAATTTCCCACAAAAAATTCTATACTCCGACCGGTTTCGAGGTGATACATCATCTTCAGGAGACAAAATCTCTCCAAAGTCCAATATATATCCAAAATGAGGGGAGAGACCGGGGAAAAAAACAAAAGGGGGGGGGGGGGGGTTAGGGGGGTGGAGGGGAAGGGGGCCTAAAACAAGGGTGACAAGGGGTGGAGGAGAGGAGGTTGAAGGTATCTAGTGCTATATGTATGCTCATAGCTGGGCAAAGTTAATCCAAAAATTAACTTCGTTAATGCATTAAAAGCTACTCAAAATGTTAACTCCGTTAATCGTTAAATCGTTATCTTGATGAAAATTTAACGCGAGTTAAAGTTAAAAATCTATATGAAGTTGTAGGCAATTTTGAATTATATGCCACTTACATTTACGTATTTTTAATGCCAATGAATATAATAAGAATTTCGTGGTCAAAAATACTTAATAAACAGTATAGCTTAGGTAATGTAGACTTATACACATGAGGTATGGAGTTTCATAGTAATACACCGTTTCCGTCCGTAAAGTTGGACCTGATGCTGTTTGTATTTGATTGTGGAAATAGAAACCTTGTAATGCACCGCTACCGGTAGGTGCGATACCAAAAGATTCACCAATATTTTGCTGGCGTAGTTTTGTGCCATTAGATGGTGAAAAAACTATTGCCAGTCCTATTGACATAAGAAGATTCCACAGCTCTTGAAGAAGCCTTAGGTTTTCGTTTTCCCGCGAGTTGATCCTGCCTTTACTTTTTCTTCAAATTGAACGTATTTAGATGCAAACGTCTCTTCATGTATTGTTTATTGTTTTGGGTGGAAACGTGAGTCTCGACTGTGTAAATTGTGTCTGTAAAAGTTACGTAAATGTCTGATTTCAGTATAAACACTGAGTTCTCTAGATTGAATTCTCAACACAACTCCTTCAAAAAGTTATTACATGGCAATCCAGATGGCTCTGAACAAAAGTAACGGACTTAAATTAACGGAATTAAAAGTTAACGGAAGTTAATAAGACCGTTAATAGTTTTTGGATTTAACTTAAAAGTTAAATCGTTAAGCAATATGTTAACTTTTTTAATTAACGATTAACGGATTAACGCTTTTCTGCCCAGCTATGTGTATGCTGGTGTATATATTGGACTTTGGAGAGATTTTGTCACCTGATGATGATGTATCACACCGAAACCGGTCGGAGTAAAGAATTTTTTGTGAAAATTGCCAATCTTATTTAACTCCCTAAAGTTAATGAAATTGTTACTGGCCTCCCATCCCGAGGATCTTGGTTTGAATTCCGTCACCTGATAGAATTTTCCGTGGCTTACCGGTCCCTACTTGAGTCTTGTTTGGAGAACACTTCGATCTCAGTACTCCGTCCGTCTCAGGGGACGTTAAGCACTGGATTCCTTGACGGAAATTAAGGCAGGCAAATAGACCAAACAGATGCCGAACCAGGTTTTATCATCCCTAGACCGCACCCTAACATTCCTATTTTATTCCAATAACCCGGCTGTCCTATATGATGGAAATGACCTAAGCTGTCGGCCGTCTCACCCCCGTAACTAGCCAACGTTATATGTTTCGCAGCTGTGCTCATGCTAGGATTCACGGTAGGTAGGCGTCATAAACGCATTTGAAAATTACGTTCATAGTTTACCTACCGTACCACATTTTCCACTTTCGAGAAATTTCTACTTGAACCTGCGCTAGCCGTTTGAAAGTTTTGCCTACAAGAGCCTGTGAGATAACTTTATCCGATGAATCCGTAATTAATATACTGCTTTAGGGAGGTTCAATTTCACGATCATCATTCCAGTACCTATGTAGTAGAATTAGCAGCGGCGTCTGAAGTGGGGGGCTGGAGGGGCCTAAGGCTTCCCTCCCAGAATTTACCCCGGGCCCTAGAGAAATGAGTAGTTTTCGTTAATAAAATTAAATTTCACTTGTTTTCAGCCAGCATTTCCTCTTCTGACACAAGACTCCACCAAATCTAACAAAATGCACCCTATTCAAATTTTCAACGCTCCACAAGCGATCAATCAAAACTCTACGGCAGTGACCCTAAGTGAAAAGCCCTTATTCCCGTCGCTAGACGACTGTGTCTAATTGTAGGAATGCTGCGAACTTGAAGAGATACCTAGACCTGATTGTTTTGTGCTAAGAGGCCTGATTGACTATGCAGTGTGTGATTTACAAAAAAAAATTATAGCACCTTGTTAACGTTTCCATTATTTGGGATTATGTGGTGCCAATTTGCATTTACCATTAATCAGTGATTAAAAGTTAATTTCTTTTCTACATGTGTATGTAAAGTGCTCGGGTTCTATGATGTTTTTATAATTTTGTTGTATTTTATGTATTTGCAATATTTCGGTCATGGCACAGCCCCCCCGCTATAATTAACTACTTATGCATTCAGCACCCCGGGTCTAATTTGCCGCGAGGGAGATGTCGGAGGGACTCCGGAGTGACTCGCGGAACTTCGGTTTCGCGGAAACTAGAGATAGCTCAAACCTCGGGAGCCGGCTCGGCCCCCCCCCCCCCCATGTGACGAAGCTGACTCGTCACCCACTCAACCCCTCCCCGGGCAATGACCGCGCTATCAATCCGAGCGGTACCGGCAACCTTTGTCCCTCCGGATCGGCTTATATTGAGGAGCGGCCCTCCGGTTGGGACCTTCTCCCTTCTCCCCTCGCTCGGCGTGCGCGGGTCGTCGTCAGACCTCCTCCGAGCGTTGGACTCCCCCGTACCCTCCTAACGCTCTGTGCGCGGGTCGTCTTCAGACCTCCTCCGAGCATCCTTCCTGCCTTCCAAGCCTTCGCCAGGAGCCGTAGAACCCGCCGCACCCGAGCCGCTCACGTTCAGCCGCTATGGACATGTAAGTGCCGAGTCCCCCCTTATCATCTGTGCCTGATCGGTCGATGTATCCCCTGTTGGAAATTTCCCTACAAGATTTCCCTAGAACGTAGGGAAAAGCAAGGGAAAATTTGAAATTTCCCTAGAAAAAATGTGTTTTCTAGGGAAATCTCTCATAGTCTAGGGAAATTTTTTCCCTAGAACTTTTTTCCTTAGAAAATTTAGGCTTTGGGAAATTATTTCCCTAGAAAAAAACGCTGCTCTAGGGAAATTTTTTCCCTAGAACTTTTTTCCTTAGAAAATTTAGGCTTTGGGAAATTATTTCCCTAGAAAATACGCTGCTCTAGGGAAAATCTTCAGGCTTAGGGAAAACGTTATTAAGGAGAAATTTCCCATATTATTTGAATGATTCCCTTTCACTTTATCAATTTAGTGATTACATTTCACCATTTCTATGTTGTGTATACATTTATCACAGAGTTAACAGTCACAAATCACAATTAATAACATTTGTAACCAAACAAATATATGCTAACCCGCATCGTGCAGTGCTTGAAGCCAAGCGAATCAGCAGTATCAACAGTGATAATTTCGGAAGAACACCTTTTTATTCGAGGTTGGGAACATTTTCGGTAAGTTAATGAAGACATTTCTTATAATCATGAGCATTCCATAATTTTATGTTAATCATTGAAATTTGCAAATTCGGTCATTAAAAATTCTATCTTTGTTTATTACATTGTTGTCAACAGAATTGAAATGGCAACGGAGACTGCGTTTTCGCACGCATGGGTTCAGTATTGTGTAATTATGATCATAATTAGTTCAATTTTATAACCATAATCCTTGACCTCCTCTATATTTTCAGGTGCATTCATAAATGAATTAAAGAAGAGAATAAGATTTCATCCAGCAGAAGGCAAAAGAATAAACGTGTATGCCAATGAAAAATGTAAACATGCTGCTAAAAAAGGAATAAACATTGGTAACATTGATTTCTTTTCAATCATTCATTGTGATATATTCCCTCCATTCCACGGATTTTTATCAAGTCTTCCCTATATTTATGCTTATGTTTTTTGGATAATCATGTGCATTATTGTTTATTGAGTGGAATATTTACGTAAGGAAAACTTTCCACGGTACCTAATTGCTAGGGAAATATTTTCCCTAGAAATATTTTCTAGGGAAAATGGGGGTTCAATTTTCTAGGGAAATATTTTCAAGGGAAATATTTTCTAGGGAAAATTATTCCCTAGAAATATTTTCTAGGGAAAAAGGGGGTTCAATTTTCTAGGGAAAACCTTACACTTTTCTAGGGAAAATTGTAGGGAAAATTGTAGGGAAAATTTGTAGGGAAATTTCCATCAGGGTCGACTATTAAAATTGTACACGAAACCACTGTCTTTTAATGAGAATACGCTCCCCACCAATGATGTTCGCGACAATACGCCCTTTTAGCGGCATTCTAGTCTCCTCTACCCCCTCCTATCCGCAAAAAATTGGTAGCCCTTATCAAGGTTTCCCCCCTCCCCCCAGCGAAAATAGTTCCGACACCCCTGAGAATGTGCAAATGTTACTTCCTTTTATTTTTCATCTTTGATGATGATTTCGTCAGATTGTTGACAACAAGAAATTCCAGGGCTTCTTCTCCTGGGTATGCTCTTGGTGCCATGTTGTGCCGGTGACTATACAAAAAACAGTAAAGCGGACAGAAACATCTACGAAACTTTTGTCCACCATGCTTCTATTTTCTCATTTATTTGTCCTGCATGATATTCATTGCAATATCTCATCACTATGTAAGTAGGTAATACTAGTAAACTTCAGTGAATATATGTACGTAGTGCATGCTTGGTGATGACTCACCCCCGCCACACTTCCTAGGTATGGCTTGTTAGTGACAAATATATGCATAGGTACTTCAACTGCTTAGGTCAAATAGCACTGCGTAATCTTATCTTAACCCAACTCAAAACTCATGCCGGAGAGGGAGTTCGAACCCGCGATCTTTAGGCTTCCAGGCCGGCACATTACCGACTTGACACCACCAGCTATTGCATTATTATCATTGATTCTGCCGTTTAAGGTGGACACAAATTATATCCCACACAGCCTAACATAGTGTTCATCGTTACTTTCGCGTTCTACCCACCTCTCATCATTCCATCCAAAATGCCTAACCTTCTCATCTCTCTAACCACGACAGTTAAATTTTAGTGTCTTTGTCAGGGAGCTACACTAGCTTGACGTTTTGTAAACCTTGGTACGCCAAGGCGTATGATCTTTCTACACAATTAATTGTGCGCTTTACGGCTCGATTTGCTTTTCAATTCTTATAAACACCGGGGACTTGCCGAAATAAGTTGCAATGGTCAGTTCATTAGTTTTAAAAAAATTTGGAAATATTGCACATACATAGGTACATCGTTTCTTACTTGATACCATTCCGCCGGGACAGAATCCTTCATCTCCACAAGTTTGGTGAGCTCTGATAGGTGTGGAAAGAGGCAGTGGGAATCTGAGGCGGAGGAGGGGTGGTATCTATGAAGGAGAAGCGGCTGTTGCCAAGGGAAGATGACAACGAGGGTGGGAAAAACCCAGACAAGCCACGTAGCACAGCGGTCGAGCTATCGAATTGCGAAATAAACACAGCGGTCAGCTCGTTGCGACATACAACGGCCCAAGGGGCCCAGACGGAGAGAAATAGGGGGAAGGGCAAGTGGATGAGCCGGATGAGCCTTCAGATCAGACGAAAATCATTTGCTGATGAGAGGAAGTAAATCAGAGCCGAAGGATATAGTGAGAGGACTAATACTTTTCAGTTTTACTGATTTCAGGGCTATAGCAGTAAGAGTACCAATCCAAGGCGGATAGTAGATGATGGCATGTAAATTGATGACGTTCCATTTGCTCACTTGTTTCGGATACTGTAAATTTTAACTGCTCGCTTGGTTGTAGACTATGAACTTCGCAGAAAAGTCTAAAAAGCTAGTAGGTAGCAATAACATTCAGTTATTCCGTTTAAAAAGATTGCAGTTTTGAATCTTTTTAGTCAGTGTCTAGGTACGGGTGGGTAAGTTTCACTGTTAATTTTCTATTTAACGCTTGTCATTAGAGTTAGCGATTAATGAGTCACATACTTGGATTCGTTTCCGCGGTTAACTCCCATCCATGCTGCCGAAACTGATTTTTTCATTCATCGTTCACAAATCGAAGTGCGGGAAATCAATTTCTTCAGAAGTAAAATTGGTCATGGTAATAAAACCTTTAATTTCAACTCTTCCACGCTTTCTCAACATATCTCTGAAATACCCCTCTCCCCATCCAAAATTTCTTTCCCCATCGTTGCCTTCGCAATTGACCTACCTCAACCCCCCTCTCTCCTCCCTTTTCGTAGCAGGATAGCAGCAGCCAAAAGCACGTGTTCATGGCAGCAGCAGAACGCGGCCAACGCGACTTCGACAGATCATTGGCTATTGGTAGATCGTAAATGTGTATGAAACTTGAATCCGGCGCAAGAGAAAATTATTTGGCCTTAAGATTTGGAAAATGTGTTTACTGCAAGCAGTTCATTTTTTCTATTGGAAGTAACAATGGCTTTTCGGAGGTATTGTGCGACAGCTTGACGCCTGCACTTCAGCGGGAGCCGTTGCGACCAAGAAATTTCGTTATTCGCTTTTCCAAGAGATCCGGTGGATCCGGTAAAGCGAGTAAGGTTTTCTGCAGTGTGAGTGTGAAACTAATTCAATAAGCGCTGTTGAGAGATGGTTGTTGTATTTTGTTGTCTTTTTTACATATAAGTATGTTTGCATATTTAGGGCAAAAGAGTGGGTTATGGGCTTCGTAACCAGTGGCGTTCTGGGGGGGGGGGGGTTTCATTAATATTTATGTGCATTATTAAAAAAGGATATTTAGATTATCATTAACTAAAACGATTATTAAATTCGCATTATCTTTTCGTGAAGACCAAGCGACTATATTTCTCAGCTCGACAAGGAAAATTCTAAACGATAGCGCAAAATATAGTACGGGAATGTTTTGGGCGGGGAGTTTAAACCCTAAACCCCTCCCCTACCCCCATTGGTACGCCGCTGTTTGTAACTACTCATTATTTTGTTGAGATAGGAAATCGGAGGGTTGTTTCTAATTTACGATGTACTCTGAGCACTTCAGGTAGGAAGATTACGAAACAAAATTTCCTCGCACTCTTTTTAAACATATGAGAAATTATTCCCAGTGTAATGCCAGGTTCATTGTAAAAACATGCATTATTTGCATCGTTGTTTTATTTTAATTTCTTAATGAGTTAGATAATATACTCTGTATCGCAATAAAACAATAACGGTAGGTAGTCATTCACTTTCCCTCTCCCATGGAGAGTAATTTTACTTCAAACTATTCGTAAGGAACTGAGGAACATACACTTAGGTGCAATTATCTACATACTAATTACCTATGCATAGGATTACAAGGTATTATAATATAATTTACAACACTGCTGATATTTTTTTCATTTCTCCAATTATGGTTTTAATAGTTACCTAGCGAAATTGACATTTTCAATCTTTATTATGGGAGATAGGGTGCATGGATATTTTTTGCAATGCATTTGTTTCCTGTTTCTTTTTTATGTGTTTTTCTTTTTCTGGACTTGTGCACCATATTCCCTTCTTCATCCCTTTCATGCATGGTTCTAAGATAAGCAAAAGAAAGGTTGCCTAGCCATTACATCCAAACTTCACCACAGTTTTGGGGCCCTAAGAGATCTGTAAAGAGATCCTTATATATGTCTACAAGAGAACATTATCTAGTTAGTACATTAACATATACAAGACAGTATAAAAATCTTGGCATTTGTTTAGTATTTGCAGAGAATGGTTTTAAAGAATATACTCAGCATTAGAATCTTAGCATATGTTCAGTGTGTCAGGAACGTTTTCATAGCATATGCCAAGAAAACATTCATTCATTCAAACATCAGGCAGCACAATCCTATCATCAGTCAGGAGTCTTTTCACTGCATATAACTGATAGCATAATGTCCGCAAATGCACCAGCAAAAAACATTGCTGCTTGGGAAATATTAGTACCAATAAACCTTTGCTTATATATTGGAACTGAACATTGAAAGAGGTTTCCTTTTTTCCACACAGTTGAGACCTCCTGCCATTCCTTTTGAGGGAGCAATCCATCACATAGGACTCAGAACATATTAGTTGGGTTCATTTCAAGCTGAATCATTCTTCGTTCCAGGCCTCATATGGTGAGAAAGGATTGTCTGAAAAGGAAGAGGAGGAAATCAAGGCCATTAACCCATTTACCGCAAAGGTCAATATCCACAGAAAATTAAACTTTTTTCTTTATATTCCCTCTCATGCCAGAAAAGAAAATACCTATAGCAAAATTGTTGTCCGAAAAATTTTGTTTATCTTAAAAAATAATGGTGTGTTTCTTCACTTTTGGCAGTTTTAGAGTTCTTAGGTGCTGAAATACTAGTAGAAGGTTATTTTATTTGGCTATATTTAGTTGCAATTTTAGTCATAACTCAAGATATTTAATGTTTTCTAATAATTTATATGAAGTTTATAATGCTTTTGAAAAGCACATTGTTCATATCTGTGGCCTTTTTATTGGCGAAAATCATGAAAATATTTTGGATGCTATAGGGTAAAGTTTATATGTGCAAACATTGTGTGAGTTTTACATTACATGCAATTTCTGGATTCATTTTTCTCAATTAGGTGACCTACTTTATCATATCTTACATCCAGTGGTTAGGACATACCTATGCAATGGCTTACCTATTACGTATTGGGTTGAATGATATTCCTGCTCCTTGACCATCATTAGTTACTGTATTGAATTTCATTATGGTTGGCACAACATATGATCTAAACTCAACTTGTGACATTTTATTCACTGTAGCTTTTCAGTATATTTTCCAGGAATTTGTGCATACACTGCCCATCAAATTAATAAATAATGGTCGCCACCTCTTCTTTCCCCTGATTTTTATTCTGTAGTCTGCATTTACATTGCCGTGAAGGTCTACTCCACTGTATACTTATTGTATTCCCCTAATACATGAGGCTGGGGGATCAAAACCTCTTCTTTCGGTTAAATCTATTTGCATTTCCTAGTGGAAAAACTTGTACATTGATGCTTGTGACAATGACAATGGAATTATAATTCCATTTCACATATGATATTTCAGATTTTGCAATATATGCATACTCAAAAGAGCCATGAGGTTTCTCTCCATTGGTCTTTGAATCTTCCAGTGGACATTTTCCAGTTCCATTTTCCTGAATGGTGCCAGTTGCAAAAGGATGTCAATCTTTCAAGGTACAAAACAAGGAGTATGAAGGAAAAAAATCTTTAAAAAAAAACCCTTGATACGACGGATCAGGAATTACTTTCAAGGAATCTGAAATAACCTGGACTCACAATCCTAACTACAGCCAATCAGGGTTTGCACTTGCCCCTCCATATGAATATCCTGGAAAAGGTACCCTTCGGAAGAGCAGAGACATGATAACTTAAATCCTAATTGAACTGGTTTATTCTTCAGGGTCTCTTGTCTGTTACTGAGTCTGGAGAATGAAGATCCTTGTCCAACTTTATCGTTATTACTGCCCTCTCTCATGCCGGTACCACCCCCATGTGCTCTCAGAAAAACCCACCTGGCAAATTGCCGAGAGGGTGAGAATAGGGATGCAAACACAATCGTCTTGATGGTGACATAGGTGCCCTTCTGCGCATGATATTCTAGGAACAAGAGCAACCAATGACTTCTGCAGAGGCTGAATTTCCCACATGGAGTTGGTTGAGGGAATAAAGCGTCTTTCCTACATTCCATGATCAACATACCTATACCCAGCTGCTTGGCAGGAGTAACCTCTTAGTATAATATCAGGTCACTCTGGTAAAAAAAACTGCTGGTGAATGTGAAACAACTGCTTACAGTTTGATATTGGTGTTTTCATATCATCATTTCATATCATCTATCATAAATCCCACAAAAATTTGTTGCATTTGAGAGCAGTTAATATCCAAAAATTTTGTGTAAATCTTTTTAAGTCAATTTAATTTACCATTGTATTAAATAACATTGTATATATTCCAAAAGAAACTGGATGCCATTACATCATACATAATGATATGTATACACTGTTATATATGATCACAGTTGCAACTCTTTGTCTCCAGAACCTGCCTGCTGTCACACCCTGCTCTTGCCAAAGGTGCAAAAGTGTACCTATTCAACTAACAAATATTTTTATTTAATGACAAAATAAATGATTGAATGAATTTTTATGAGATGTGGGATTATTAGATCTATATTTTGGCACCTTCAATTATTTATACATAAGCATTATCATTTTTATTAAAAAAATTATTTTATCACCCTTCATTGAACCTGAATTTTAGTGAACTTAAAAATCAATTACAAAAGGACGTTAGCTAGAATCATAAACAAAACCCCTTGAAAAATAAGTTCATTACCTTATGAAAGGATAAATCAAAGAAAAGGTGGAGAACTCTTCGTAATGACTTATTATTGCTATTTAACTGCAACAATAATGGTTCATTTTCGCACCTTTGGCTGAAAATGGGTTCAAACTTCCTATAGAATATATAGCTATATCTGAATGATGCTAGCCATCCCCACCTACACAAAAATGTTAGAATTGCGCTAGTATAACATTCGAACGAACGCAGTTTGAAACAATATAATGTCCAACCACTGAACGTTTTTTTTTTACGTTTAGAGAAAACCGTTTGGGGATCACGTTAAAATAACGACGGCATAAAATGTGAATGTAACTCCCCACACTGCACAAAGGGAATTATTTAAAATTATATATCATGTGCATAGTACTCTAATCGCATATTGTATTCTGTTCATCATATACATATCTAGCTAGGCCAACATGATCCATGTCAAACAATTTGAAGCAAACTAAGGACATATTTCTTTGCAGAATAAGCACTGAAAAAGTTGAGGAACTAGCCGACCTCGGTTCAGATAGAGCAGATCATGTAATTTGAATCGGAATAATTTTGCACGCGTTAACTATACACAGACTTAGACCGTGCTAAATTCGTGCACGTCTGCCGCTTCTTGATGTCACATCGTGAATTCACAACTTCAGTAACACATTTATGCGAGTTAAGACGATTGTAAACAAAAACGACTGTTTGTTAGTAAAATAAATTTCATTTATTGACACTATTTCCATTTTCAATCATTGCATTCACTTGACTTTGTAACACATAAGATTCCAATATAGAGGCATAATCTCCAGAACAGCCAGTGCAATAGTCACAAATATCAAACTACATGGCATGTGAATAAAAAGTAGCAATCAAGCTTGATTTTTCCATAAAATTTAATTTTAAATGGTTGATCTGGGTGTACAACAACCAGCTGTCTTTTAAAAAAACAGCGCTCTTCTAAAAATTGAAACTATATTTTTCCAACAGGATGTTCGTTCAAATATCATCGAAAGTCAATCACTGCACTGTCATAACACACACAAAACATTTCCACGTTTGTCAAGTAGTTAAATGATGATCTGAATTGTCCTTGGCTCACTGCTAATGTCCCAATTTGTTTATGACTTTGTGCCTGAAAAATGATAAATAGACTCAATTCCTGTGGCAGCAATTAAAAAAGTCAGCATGGAAGGCAGATGAAAACTGACAAATTCGTAAATAATCTTCAATGCAATCACTTGTCATAACAATCATTTAGGTACTCACTGTAACTTAATTGTCCATTAGAATTTAAGAGTAAGCTTCTATGATCACAAATTACTGGAAAACGTAAATATTAGAGGAGATAGTTCTTTCTTATGTTTCCAGCTTATCAACATGACTGCTATTTAGAATTTCGAGGTGGTCGAAGTCAATCATGTGTGAAGATCTCTTGGGTTTCACACCGGGTCATGTTCTCCATATCTTCCTCCGACGTTTCGATGTGCGACTCGCCCATTGTCCTCAGGGATCCAGGATTCTTAATTCAAGTGCCATTCCATCCAAAATTGCCCGCTTATATATCCTCCGTTGGCAGGTCAGGTGGCTGCTGATTGGTTGGGTGTGTATTTCTTTCTCCGCATCTCCTGATTGGTCATCCGTTCTCTCTGATTTTTAGCAGGTGTTCCCGAGTCCTGCTGATGTTGTGCCGGTGTCCCTGTTGAGGTTATTTTCATGCAATCATATCTGGATTGCTTCCTTCATAATGAGATCCCAGTATCCATGTGATCGGCACAGAAGTTTTGTCTCCTCCCAGTGAATCATATGAGAACCTGACCCGGTGTGAAACCTGAGAGATCTTCACACATATTATTTGCTGGGAAAACACCAGATCTTAGAAGTTGATCATGTTTGCAAGACATCGAATGTTGTCATGGCCTCCTTTAATACTAGTATAGTAATAATCCTTCATCATCATCATCATTGGTCAACAATCCTAGGATTGGTTTGACGCAGCCTTCCACTCGATTCTTCTATCGGCCAACCTTTTCATTGTGACGTAATTCTTCTCTTTTACATCCTTCACAACCTGTTCCATGTATCTCATATGAGGCCTGCCTTTTCCAATGTTCCCGTTCACTTTTCCCTCGACGATAGTCTTCATCAGGCCATCGTGTCTCAAGATATGGCTGGTTAAGTTTTCCCTTCTTCTTTTTAGAGTTTTCAGCAGACTTCTCTTTTCTCCTACTCTTCTTAGCACTTCCTTGTTACTTACTCGGTCGATCCATTTAATCTTCAGCATTCTTCTGTAGCACCGCATTTCAAATGCATCTACCCTTTTCTTCTCCGCTGCTGTCATCGTCCATGATTCACTGCCACAAAGAAACATGCTCCAGATGTATGTTCTGATGAACTGTTTCCTTACTTCTATCATTGTATTTCCTGCTGTAAGTAGATTCTTCTTTTGGAAGAATGAACTCTTTGCCTGGGCTATTCTACTCACTATTTCTTTCTTGCATCGTCCATCGTTGGTTACTTGGCTTCCTAGATAACAGAACTCTTTATCCTCTTCAAGTTTCTGTTTTCCTAGTTTGACATTGTTTTTCACCTCTTCTTTCTTGATGCACACCAATATCTTAGTCTTCTTCTTATTTATCTTCAGCTGATATCTGGCCATAGTCATTTCCATGGTTGTTATCATCTTATTCAGCTCCTTCTCTGTCTCTGCTATGAGAGCTATGTCATCAGCGAATCGTAGCATACTGATTATTTCTCCATGGATGTTCACTCCAGAACACTTCTCCTTGACTTCATTTATGGCTCTCTCGATGTAAACATTAAAAATTACGGGAGACAGTGCACAGCCTTGTCTCACTCCTTTCCTTATTCTTCTCTCTTCACAGCTGGGTCCAGATTTAATCACAGCAACTTGGTTTTTGTACAGACTGTGTATAATTCTTCTGTCATTGTAGGACACTCCAATTCCCTTCAGAATTCCAAGCATTGAATCCCAATCCACATTGTCAAAGGCCTTCTCTAAATCCACAAATGCAATGAACGTCGGTTTGTTCTTCTCCATTCTCTTCTCTCTGAGTAGCCTAAGGGCCAATATTGCTTCCTTTGTGCCCTTACTTTTCCTGAATACGAATTGATCTTCATCCAGGAACTCCTCTGCTTTTCGTTCTATTCTTCTGTAGATGATCCTGGTCAGTATCTTCGATACATGTGACGTTAGGCTTATAGTCCTAAAATTTTCGCATTTCTCCCCTCTCTTCTTCTTGGGAATAGGAATGATGATGTTTTTCTCAAAGTCCCTTGGAATTTCTCCTGTTGAATACATGTCGCAGATGGTTTTGTAGAGATGAATTAATGTCTTCTCTCCTGCATTTTTAATTGGTTCTGCAGGAACATCATCAATACCCAAAGCCTTATTCATCCGAAGGTCCCTTACTGCAGCGTCGAATTCCGATCTTAATATTGATGCCCCCATATCATCTTTTTCCACTTCGCTTTCCTCTTCAATAGCTTTTGTGCTGAGATTTTTTCCATTGTATAGCTCTTCCAGATGTTCTTTCCATCTCTTCACTTTGTCCTCGTTTTCAATCAAAATTTCTCCATTCTTGTCCCTTATGGCATTGCATCTTGCGCTCCTTTCCTTGAAGTGGTTCCTTACTATGCTGGTGGCCGCTTCCACCTTTCCAAGTGCAAGGTTGCTTTGTACATCTTCACATAGATTTTTCAACCACATCTCTTTAGCTTTCCTTGCTTTGCGACTTATTTCGTTCCTTATTCTTTTGTAGCAAAGCTGCCCTTCTTCAGTTTTCGCATTCTTGGACTTTCTTCTTTCTTCAATCAATTCTAAGACTTCCTCCGTGATCCATGGCTTCTTCTTGGAAACTTTTCTTCTTCCAAGAGCTTCTTTTGCGGCTTCCTGTAGTCCACATTTAATGTTTTCCCGACGCTCTTCCACTGATTTCTCATTCAGGTTCTCTCCTATGTTGTTTCCCACGTCCTTCACTTGGTTTCTAAATCTCTGCTTCACTAAAATGTAGTCTATTTGGCATCTTCTTTTGTCTCCTGGCATTTTCCATGTGTATCTTCTTCGGTTGTGATTTTTATACAGTGTGTTGGCAACCACTAACTTATGTTGAGTGCTGAACTCCAGCAGCCTTTCTCCTCTTTCGTTTCGGTTTCCCAATCCGTATTTTCCAGTTATTCTTCCATCTTGACCTTCGCTGATGATAGCGTTCCAGTTTCCCAAAATAATTAGGTTTTCTTCTCCTATTACCTGTTTTATTACTTTAGCGATATCTTCTTAGACGTCTCCCACTTCTTCATCTTTGTAGTCCGACGTAGGCATGTAAACTTGCACCACAACGGTATCTGTAGGCTTAGTTTCAATTTTAACCATTATAATCCTTTCACTGTATTGTAGGAAGCTCTTCACGTGCATTCCGGCGCTCTTTCTGAGTATGATCCCTACTCCAGCATTACCATTTAATGACCCTGTATGTATAATCCTGTAGCTTCCACTCCAAAAGTCTCCTTTTTCGGGCCATTTCATTTTGCTGATTCCTAATACGTCGAGGTCCATTCTTCGCATTTCTACCTTCAGGTTCTCCAGTCTTCCACAGGTCCGAAGCGATCTCACGTTCCATGTTCCTACCCTAAAAAGTGTATCACATTTGACTGATGTACTCTCTTGGGTAGTCCCCGCCCGGAGATCCGAATGGGGGACTATTATACCTCCAGAATATTTTACTGGAGGGGGTTCCATCACGTCTTGATAAGAAAGAAAAGAGTGGAGTAGCTGCGACTCCTCGGGATAATAATGTGGTGGTTTCCCCTGGCCTTAAAGTAAATATTACCATGCCTGTAGTGAAATGAGTGTCGCTCTGTTGTCTCCACCTTCACTCATGTGAAGAAGAGCTGCTGCCCTCTCCTCCGGGTGATGAGAAGCGTAATTATTGGCGGCCTCCCGTCGCCAAGTCACGGCATCTTCACAGGTTCTGTATTATTTAGAGGCCTACCTTACCCAGGGATAG
The DNA here is from genome assembly GCA_933228895.1 of Platycnemis pennipes. Taxonomy (NCBI): domain Eukaryota; kingdom Metazoa; phylum Arthropoda; class Insecta; order Odonata; family Platycnemididae; genus Platycnemis; species Platycnemis pennipes. The sequence goes on along the minus strand of OW121852.1, from coordinate 47,694,392 downwards.
ACCAATACCCCCTCGGAATGCCATCGCTTTTTGTCCACAACTGCTTATTCGACGAGTAAACTCGCTTATCTCGCAGCTAACCTCTATATCTAGAGGTCGACCCACCATCCGCAACCCGGTGGACGCACTCGGTGGCTTTAAGCTCAGCCGCGAGCAGCTTAATAATCCTTAAATACTAATATAATAATTTTATTGAAGGAGACATTGGCATAGCAGCTGCGATGTGTCGATGACTCCCGAAGGTTACTGAAGTTTGACGGAGAGCTGCATCGATTGGACCCGGCCCCCTCCTCGACTCGACTGAGGTTCACCGTGAACGTTATTGTAGCGTTTTTCTCAAACCACTTGATGTGGCTGTAGAACTTGGCCGTTAGGGTAGTTAGGTAATGTAACGAAAGTGGTGCGCACTAACCAAAAAAGTTATACTGATATTTTTCTGACGTTAGCATGTTGGCAGGGATATGTTGTTTGCAGTGCAGTTTCAATGGGGGCGTTTACTCGGAACCGAAATCGCAATTTTTTTGCACGAAATTGTTAGATGGAAAAGAAAAAAGAATTTTAGTGAAAAAATTAATCTTCTAACCATTCACTCATAAATCAAAAACCAAATAAGCAAAAGGTGACGCCCACCTAAAAAGCTGCTGTGATAACATTGACGTCATTTTCCTCCCGTCCTTGACTACTCTTAAGGGGAGGGAAGGGAGTGGAGGGGAATTCTCGGAAGGTCTGCTCGCACAGATGCTGTCAAAATCGCTCCCATTGGGAGAGCCAGCTGTGTCCCCTGGCGAAGTAGCTTCGCGGGCTCAGTTGTGATTGGACGAAGTCGATATACGTCAGAGGTGGCACCACACCCACTTTTCCGAAAGGGTTAAAAACATCAGTTTTTCGCCGCTTATAACTTGCGAAATAATTGACAGATCAAAAAACGGAAAAATACGGGTCTTTTTATTTTACAAACTCTATCATATTCGGCAATAAAAAAAATATGGTAAACGTCCCCATTGTCCTTCATTTCAAAAAAGTCATGATCAGAATAGTTTAAGATCTTTGCCCTCACACTTTATTATCATGGTCCTCAATCCTACTGATTCCTACTGAGGGCACTTCTGCCTCTATTAGGGCATTGCAGTGTTTATGATGGAAAATTTGCCGCTCAACCGCCAACTCAACTGAACTGTTTTACAGCACATATGAAGGGAAAAGAAGAAGGTTCAGGGGCTGTTGCAGTACTGGTGAAATGTCAGTGAAGAGCATGGTTGAATACAATGAGGATTTAGATCAGGTATTAGGCGTGAACTTTAAAAATACCACCACAAAATGATCATAGGAACATATGCCTTGCTACTGCAAAATTGGAAGCAGTGCCTGAGGTATTAGATTAACATTTAATGCCGAAAGTATCAATATTGGCATGCTGTTTGGTGCTTTTCACTACCGAAAGTACCATTTTTGGCTATTTAAATCCAGGGCATGCAAAGGCAGGGCCAATTTAAATCTGACAGGGAGGGACTTCAAAGAGCATTTAAATCCGGCATTTAAAGGTTTAAGCACAACTGTACCCCCAGCAACTGTTGCAGTGTTGAGGGATATTCTAGAAGACAGAATATAGGCTAATAATGGCACTAGTCAGAGACCTCATGATCAAGGACTTTGTCATCGAATGGTAGTATGCCCAGAAAGGCAATATTTTGAATTTAATTGTCACATATAAGTATGGTTTTCAACATCTGATCTAGCCAATAAGGAATATCCTCTTAGCCCTTGATTCGGTTTTCGAGCGGATGGTATTTAAGGAATCTCTACAGTGAGTAGATAACCTCAAAACAAAGGAAGATCCAAAAGAACACTTGGGATGGTATTGATGTTGGGCCTTTCAAAAAATGCATGCCAAATTTGCTATTGAGGCACTGAGTGAATCCTCTAGTGTTTCACTAAATGCATTTGTAGTACTGGTATAATTCGAGAATGAAGCTGCTCACACATCTTTATTTTTTGACAAACTTTTTGACTGCTTCAGCAGTTGATATGATCATGGCCCCTAGCACAAATGTAGAAATGTAATAACAAAGAATAGCAAGTGCATTCCATTTCTAGAAGACACCAGCGAGAAATTAGAAAGTTGTTCTTCAATTGTTGGAGGCAGTCGGCTTGCATATGAGGGTATCATTAGTATCAAGGCCGAAATCTATCTCTTCCATGAGTTAGATCAAACATGCAATGTCATCAGGCAGCATATAAAGCCATTTAACCATAAGAACTTGGAAAACATGTTTTATATTGTAAAACTGAGCATTGTTGCAATGGCAATCCCACAATCTAAAAATTTGAGGCACAGTTCTACTGTCTTTGCACTAACTCTCAACAGTTAGCAACTGTGAGGAAGACATTAGCACAGCCTTGGTAAGGGTAAGAGACTAGATAAAACTATAATGAGCAGGGCAGGTTGATACGTTCCATATTAGGTGTAGGAAACAAGGGGTAGAATGTGGAATAGAAGAGATGAATATCATTCTGAGTGAGTCTTAGATATGTAGAAGTAACTAATATATATAGCAGTTGTTAAAACTGCCAGGTCTATTCTTTGACCAGTTTATTTCACGACTAGTATACTATGATGGCCTGATGAAGACAATCGTCGAGGGAAAAGTGAACGTGAAGAATGGAAAAGGCAGACCTCCTATGAGATACATGGAACAGGTAGTGAGGGATGTAAAAGAAAAGAATTATGTCACAATGAAAAGGTTGGATGAAAGAAGAATTGAGTGGAAAGCTGCATCAAACCAATCCTAGGATTGTTGACCTATGATGATGATATTTCACGTAGACATACAAATTAGAATAAAAATATTTGAGGAAGAATAATCCATTAGAACCTCAAATTCCCAGCAAAAAGAGTTCTGATGTATTTTTACAAATTTTCATTAAAAAAATTACCGAGGCACTGTAAAGTTAGAAAGGAGATTTTTCTAGCCTCAGTGCTGACACAAATACTCAGGTCAATAAATTAAAAAAAATGAAATCATGATGACGTGGCATGAAAAATACTACAAGTATTTTAGAAAATTATATTTTCATATTAACCAGTTGCTTGCATTCAAGATGGTCATCATCCACCATTGTGTCTGCTCTGTGGTTCCATATGAGCCCTTGCTGAATTCTTATTAGACTTTAGTCATTAGTGTGTGATTCACTCTCTTCTTGTAGTCCCATTCTGAGTCACTCCCTTCAGGCATGAGATTGTGCACCCTTGCTGACATTTTATTTAGCTACTGCCAATACATGTGTGTGCTTAACTTTCCTCATCAACTCTACATGTGCAACCAACCACACAACTTTGTAGTTCCTTTTCAATACAGTTTGACCAACTGATGCTTGCAGTTACTGTGGTCTACTGTTAAATTGAAAATGAATCAAAGGGAGCTTTTAGCTGAGATTATTGAAATTTTTAAATAAATTCATATCCAATTTGAATCTATTCAGAGAGATTGATTCTTTTTTATTTCATATCTGAGTCATTCATGGAGCAGTGGCACATATTGGCCAATGTCCCTCTTTAGAAGATCCTAGTTCCATTTTGGGGAAAACTGCTTTTGAATTTTAGGATGGAATGCCAGCCTTCAAGATGTAGAAAATGTGAATGTATTGTGATCTAGTCATCTGTCACTAAGGGATTATTACTTCTTGAATTTTTGGAATTATTTTCTGCTGGAAGAGGTATTTTCAGAGTTCATGTTTCAACCCTGATAGCAAAGCCAGTTGGAATACAACTGGATTCACCAGTGTGCAAGCGTTAATCCAGTGTAAAGCTGGAATCTAACTGGATTCCAGCTGTGCTTTTTACATAATTCCTGCTGGATTCAAGCTGGATAACAGGTTGGATTCCAAATGGAATCCAGCTGGATTTCAAGCTAATATTCCAGGCAGTCTCAACCAGCTGGATTTCAGCTGGATACAGACTTTACTTGTCCAGCTGGATTTCAGGCGATTTGTCCAGCTGGATTCATCCAGTTAAAATTCAGGCTGGAATCCAGCTGGCTTGCTATCTAGGAAATGACGAGCTTAGCCCAGTGGGTGGTGAATTTGGCATCTAACTGGAAGTCCCGTTCTTCAAATGCGGGAGTGACATCTTTGGACATATCTAGCCAGGGGCGGATTCAGCATCAAATTTGGGGGGGGTCATGACCTAGGTCCGGGGAGTATGGAATACACCCCCCCCCCCTCCCCCCGGGAGAGAGGGGCATTCTCCAAATTTTTTTAAAATACCCATTTTTTTACGCATTTTGGAGCCTAAAATATTTCATTTGTATTCTTAACAACTGATGAAATTGAACAATTTTAGACATTTAAGAAGCTTAACAATGGAGAAGAAATAAATAGCCTACTTGAAGTTTAAAATAATTATAAAATATTAATTTTTCATACAACAGAAAATGTGAAAACATTTCATTGGAAAAGGTTTACAGTGATGATAAGCACATACATAAAAGTTAAAAACTATCTGTTTAATTAGGGGCTTACTAAAAAGTTTGAGTTGGGTGCTAATATTGCTCTACGGTATCATCAGTATCATGTAACAAAAGAATTAATAGAAAGCCAACTCATGATCAATTTTTCAAATTACGAAAGTGGGAAAATTAAGAAAGTAATTGCATGCAAAAATGTTTAAAAAAAACCGACAGCTGAGGTCATTTGCGCCATTTAGGATAGGTAGGTATTGGGTAATGGTAGGAGTTTTCAGGAAACGGAGGAAGGGTGGAGAGAAACCCGGCGTCGGCATTAGCCTACTCCTCACGAAAGGTGCCAAGGGGACCTCTGATCTCTGTGCATATTTTTTGTAGACTTTCCTTTCTTCATTACTTCGTTATGAGGGAACTGGTAGTCTAAAGGAGGAGTCCACGGTTTCTGCAACAACGTAGCCTTCCCCACGCAGCATCATGATGTCAGCCCAATATCATTTTTACAACATCACATATCACTTATTGGTCAATCCGATATTGGCTACCGAGATCGGCAAATGTCAAAAGTGATAACATTTGCCATTATAAAAATGACATTTGCTGACGATATTGGGCCGATTATAATTTGATGATAAAAAGACATCTGTTACCACTATACAGTGGCATAAAAATGATATTGGGCCGATGTATGTTTGATATTACCATGGACTGATTTTTCATTAACATGATATTGGGATGATTCAATAGGTAAGATAGCTACAATGTATCCTGGATAAACATGTTAAAAATATTTATAAACAGGGACGGTCATACAATAAAAATGCAATGGAAAAAGAAATGGAGAGAGGTAGTTTTGATCTAAGAATGTTCACACTAAAAACCCTGCACTTTACCCCTGACCCAACTTTCCTAGTAGAAAAAGGGGTAATTTTAAGGATTCATCATAGTAATGAGATACCTACTTTACTCCTGACCCAACTTCCCTCAGTGAAATATGCGTAACTTTAAGCGTTGTCACTGTAGTGAAATATTTCAGATTCGTTTTCTGTAGAAGTTATTGGAGTTATAACCCAATATGGTGGGTTCACATTAATTGCCATGTGAAAAAATTCACCTGGACCGGGAATCGAACCATGGACCTTTGGCTGCGGAGACCACTATGCTACCCAGGATCCCTAATTCGCATGGCAAATTTACCGAGATTCAAGGTACTAGATGTTGAGCCCTCGCGGTCCATCAAGGATGGAAACGCAAGGGAGAAAGGGCTTCAAAGAAGCCACGACCAAAGGTGAACCCCATCCAGCGCTAAAGCCACGCTTGGCGGTAAATGTAGGATATTCCAATCCTGCCGCATGAACGGCAATTTGTAAGCAAATATCGAATCGTTACTAATTCTGAAGATTCAGGCTACACAGAGTGGAAGCGAAACATGATAACACAGGATCGTGTTTTTTTCTTTCTGTGTTATCGAATCCTTAAATAATCCTATTCCTTATTTTATATCTAAGCCTCCAAATGGTTTCTGATGTTCTGACCAATCACGAATTTTCTACTTTCTTCTCTCTGACGTCGGGGGAAAAATGTGAATACCCAAATTATAAAATCCAGCAACCAGAAATATGTTTCGTGGCCTTTATTAGTCGGCTCAGCTGACATCATTTTTGTATCGGAAAACGATATCTATTAAATATCAATTTAAGATATGATCGACGATATCAATTTTACATCAGAGAAAGGTATCATTTATGTGTCATTTTTATATCGTAATTATCAGCCGATGTTAAAACGACATTGGTGACGTCAAAATGACATTAGGCCGACGTATAACTGCCATAGGATGCTGCTTGGGTCATATAGCCTTCCTCTCATCCTCCCATATTTTCTCTTTTTCCTCGCCGATGAAATATTTCACTGGGGGTTTAACCCCCCTGGCTACACACCTGGTGTGACCCTGCTATTCCATATTATATCATATATTGGCTATTCCTACTATTTAAGGATAGGTGAAGACTCACTTGTCTGTCAGTCGAACTCCACAAGCTTATCACGAGACATCGGAAACTGCCGAACATTGCCGAAAGCACTGAGGCACTTCCGAATATGCGGGCTCTATAGCTGTGCACCCAATTTACCAGATAGGTACGATCCCAGAATTTAGGGAGGACGCCATCTCGGAAGGGTGTCCCAACTCGTTAGGCATCATAAGGGAGCAGATTTAGTTACCTTTTTCAGCCGTCAGATTTGGGCATCGACGAGTGAATCCTTTTCCCATGATTCAAAGCGAGAGTTGTGGACTCGATGAAGATGGCTACCAACGAGGGAAAGTATTTTGGCCGAAAGTTTGTTGATATTTTTATAATTTGTCATGTTGATTCGTTTATCACAATAAAATATCGATATAGGGAGTAGTGACATGACGGAGAGATTCATTCAGAAGTAGGAGAAGGCCAAACTGTTCGACATTAAAATAGATGTATTATCTAAATTACGGAAAATATGACAAGATGCTAATCTACGGTATCCTAAACTGAAATTAAATTTGTCTATACACAATAGCATGAGAAAGTTAACAATGTGGATTGTGTAAGATTTTGTACATCATTTGTCATTCCTTTCACATTCTCTTGCTTTTCATCGATTTCGATCCCAGCAGATGGCAATACCTGCGTAAGGATGTCCCAATTCATGCTGCCTTTTGGGTTAGCCAGCTACATTTTTGGCACCCAAATTCATGCTCCCTAATGCCTAACGAGTTGGGACACAGCTTATTTTATTTTTCAGCTTGTTTTTACAGTAGGGAGTGCTACGCTCTACGATAAATGCAACTTAAACTTCTATCATGTTTGGGACTTGTAGCCATTCATTCACTTTGTATACACTCCCTTTAATCCCTTACAAGGATACAAGAACTATTAAACTAATAAAAATTAAAAATTTTTGATAAAATTTGGGGGGGGGGGGGGGGGGGGGTAATGACCCCTGTGACCCCCCCCCCCCTAAATCCGCCACTGTATCTAGCCAAGCCTTAGCTGTTTAACTAACTGAATTCTATATCTTTCTGGAAAAACATGGTTACTTCATAGAAAGGAACTAGCAGTCCTACCTCAATGTGTGAATTTTACATTCTGTAGGGTATAGTACTAGGTAAGCACTACTCTTCTCCTTTATTACCTTTGCATGCCTTGGGTATTGTAGGATCTTTTTCATGAGCTTACCTGTATGTATCTTAGCTGTTGCTTGTATGCTGATATCAGTGTTGAAAACTATGGTGTCTTCATTACATTGTACACTGAGAGGAATATTTTCTGAGCAGATACTCAGGTTATTGCATATTTTAGCAAAACCTTCATCTTACAACCCATTTAACATTTAGTATGTTATAAGTGGATGTGATATATGAAATTTAACATGCCTGATGGCTTAATGAAAACACTCAAAACAATTTGCATGATTGTGTGAAGAAATATGGACTGGACTTATAGATTGGATCTCTAAGGATTACTGTTTCCAAATAGAGGGGGGTTGTATCTGGCCTGACCTGGATACTATGGCCAGCAAACTGATTTTTACTTTTTATTATAATTATTTAAATAATGTTAGGTTTTGCGTAAAAGAGGCCTTTGCCTCAAGAAAAACCTTTCATACCTATTTTATGGCATGCAAGAAGTTTTCAATGAGCCAGAGACACGATTTGGATGCACTTGCCGGAGAGAAAGAGGGGGCGGGGGGGGGGGGGGGGGAGGGAGTTAGAGCTCCAATTAACTGTGATTGTGATGTGCTCTACTGCCTTTGTGCCTTCAAAAGGTTCCAAGTAGGCCATCAGGCAAAGCACAGGTGCCAAGGTATGTGCAGAGGTCAATGGTGTCATATTTCTTATGCATAGGTTTCCTTGTTGTCTGTCATTTGCCATCTGCATAGCTGCTGGGTCCTCATGGAGTGCATTGACTTTATGAGATCATGAAGCCAACACACACAATGAGAATGTGGTACCTATAGCTATGCAGATGCCAAATTTGTTATGCATAAGACATCTAATGCTACTCAGTCAGGATCAGGTCAGGATGGTAGTGAAAGGGTGGGGGCTAGTAGATAGCTAGATGATGTAAAGTGGGTGTTAGGGCCTTCATCCATACAAAAGTTCAATCTTTGTTTCTGTGTAACAAATTTATACTCTGAGGCCTGATAGTTTACAAATTGCCAATTATAGGTACTTGACAAATTTTTGGCTAATCGCCTATCACAATTGTGCATGAATGTAAATTGAAAATTCCTTAGACAAAAACAATCTATAATTCTTCATATTAAAGAAGAGTAATGCCATGCATTCATTTGCATGCATGTCATGCAAGACCTAAGTCTACAGCTTATAAAATTGTGAGGACATACATCATGTTCACCAAACTCTACGCAGGCTGTGGCTTTCATCTTGTACTTATCCCAGGCAATCTGCCCCTTCTCTCCTCATTCCACCTCTTGATCTCACCTCCAAGTGGGTGAGGCGGAGGGAAAGAGCCTGTCTTATCTGGAAGCGATCAAGTTACATCCTCACTTGAAGAGCAGTTGGGGAAGCTCGTAGAGGGCCAGAGCAGTCTAGGCAAAGACATAATACTCCATGGCTACAGGATGATTTTATAGTCACACCAAAAATTCTTGTGGTAACACAAACTTGGAACAATGATTATGACTGACAACAGCAATTAAAAAAAAATATTTCATGAATTATGGACAAAGGTATGACTTGACTTTTTTTCAATCTATGTCAATCAATTTTCAAAATCTGTTATTTTTTAAGCTTAGATATTGGTGTCGATAAACTGAATCTCATTACGCATCTAGTTTAGAAAATCATTTTTAAGGAACGCCTGTAAAAAAGTTAATGCTAATACTTAGAGAAAAAATAAATACAATCTACATCTACATGATACCCTGCAAGCTACCATGAGGGTGTGTGGCAGGGGGCAATGAGGCTAATGATAAAACAGATCCTGTTGTGACAAAAAATGGAAAAAATGGGAGATGTGGATAACGTTTTAAAATGTAGATAGATGTGTTTGTACTATGTATTACATGCATTTAATAACTAATAAAAATTTATCACTATGAGTAATTTCATTTTATGTAAATGAAACATAGGAACACAGTATAAAAATTTTTTCCGTCCTCCAATATTATTAATACCTTAATACAATTGAAATTCATAAGATGTATAATTATCAAAACAAGTTTTATACAGTGTTCTGCTGAGAAAGAAGTTTTTTAACAGCACAGATTTGTGTTCAACATGACTGGCTGGCTGCTTGCATTTTCGAAATACAAAATTTGTGACAAACAATAACCTCTTTCATGGAAAGCTGTTAGTCATACATATAATTTTTAGATATTAATAACTGTTCATCATCTTGAGCAAATATATGCAATTACTGAAAAAAGGAAGTAATCTTTTACTATTAGAGGAAAAGTTCATATTTCAAGGTCTATAATTGCTGGCACAAATTAGAGGAATGTGAAGCATATTTTCTAAAAAATTATTTTGCTGTTATGCGTTGTGTTCTAAAATTTCATTGATGTATAAGTAGGAATATATCAAATTAAAAAATCAACATTAAAGGCATTGTACAAAACATAAAAAACGTGCAGAAGAGGTGAGGGAGGGAGGGAGTTGGGTTCCATCAAGGACAGCATTGGGGGCACAATTAGTGGTGAGGGTATTGAGGCGGGCATTAGGGTAGGGGTACAAGTTGGATTTTAAAACCGTTAAAAACATCTGAGAGGATTTAAAATTTGTCAAATCATTTAAAATACATACATTTGGTGAAATAGGGTCTTACAATTTCTAAACAATTTACCTTACAACTCTTATCATATGTAAGCAACATTTTTGTGTTAAATTCACTCTTATGACCAGTCTCGAGAAGATGTTTGGCAAAATATGATTTACCTACAATCACTATGGTTCACACTTAGTTTATGCTCCTTGATTCGGGTTTTCATTTCCTACCCCTTTGCCCCACGTACACTCCATTGCACTCACTACAGTGAAGCACACACACTCCACTTTTGTCTAACACATCCACTGGGTCTTTTGAATTAAAAAGCACTTTCCCTACTTAATCATCGTCTTACATCAGACTTTATGGATTAAGGTACGCATTATTCAAAAATGTATTCTATTTTTCCCCAGTTGCAATGACATAATAAATTCTGTTATAATTGCTGATATGTCAGCCTTTTAGACTCATTGAACATTGGGGTATTATCATAGTAGATTTACTGGACAGTTAAAAGAATGATATGTTTTTAGAGGAAACTTAGTATGTACTCAGATCCATATTAAGTGGAAGGGGAAGCCCTGAAACACAGGTGTGGTGGCCTACAGTTTTGCATGCATCATCAAAATAAATTATGGAGGCACTATCAATCCTGGGAGATACTTCAAATTTGCATTTTCTTAAAGAGGAAGGCTAGTGCATGTTATGTCGAAAAACTCAGTCTCCTACATGGTGTCCATTTTTTGTTATTAGAAGTTGGTGGTATTTTGCAACAAAAATTAGCAGAGTGGTAGTTTTCAGTAAATTTATCAACAAATTAGCTCAAAATTGGCCCAAACCATATACAAATTTAAAGATACTAACATTTACTATGCTTATTCCAATTTTAATAGCTGTACCATGTTAAATGTGATTTACTCATGTGTCTAAAAATGTCATTTTTTGGAGGAAATTTGTGAAAACTGCCATGATTGAATATTTATATCAAAAAAAAGTTTACAATCGAGAACCTTTGTAACAGCTGTTTTAAAGAGTCGAGTTGCATGCATATGACAAAAGTTTTACTAGCTTAGCTGACTTACTTTAGTTTTTACAGGGGTACAGAAATGGTTGATAAGCTCAATTTGACTTGTGGATAGATTTTTCCTCTGTCTTTATGTATACAAATGCTCATATCTAAGAAAGTATTTGAATTTTGGCTATAATATTTTGGATTTTTCTTAACTGTTAATGGAGAAGAGACAAACTAAAAATGCAATTCCACAACACTTTTATTTTGACACGACCATGGTTTCGCTGTGGCACAGCATCTTCAGGTGGGTATACAAAATACTGCATCAGCCTTATGTATGGTGAAAGTCGGGGGAGGAGGAGGGGAAGGAACGGGGTCGGAGGGCAGGGGGGAGATAGGAAGTGACCAGTTGGCCGGTTGGGTGAGCGTGGTGATGCATTAGGGTGTTTTCAGGGGTGGCGGAGGTCAGGTCTGGTGGAAGTCGGGGTGGGGGAGGAATGGAGTTGCAGAGAGGGTGGGAGAGGGAAAGTGACCGAGGATTGACAGGTCGGGTGAGGGTGGTGATATAAGTTAGTGTGTTTGCTCGGGGGTGGTTTGGGTTCCATCTGGGGAGTGACCGAGGTGTAAGCGTTGGAGCGGGGGGGGGAAAGGGAGGTTTAAGAGAGGGGAGCGGGATAGATATAATAATTCATTCAAAACCTCACAAGATTTGGAATTAACACAGATTGAAAAATCTTATTTCCTCGAGACCATCCAACCTGGGACCCTTATTTTCAATGTGCAATATGTCTGGTGTAGTAAAATCACTGCTGTGTTTGTGTAGTAATAAATGATTGACGAATTGGGAAGTGTCTTTGTGGTTACGGAAGCAAGCTTTGTATTCTTTTATCCTCATGTCAAAGGTCTTCCCTGTCTGTCCAATGTATGAGGCCCCGCAATCGTCATAGATGAGTTTATAAACTCCGCTCTCTTTCAAAATATCTAATTTATCCTTGGTTGACCCAAGTATGTCTCCTAAAGTAATACTGTAGAAAGCGGCTCTGATTTTCTTTTTTGGGGAGAAGCTTCTGGACTTATGAAGGGATAATTTGCCAAGGAATGGCATCCGTCTCCACCTTTGTACGTCGTTGTCAAACTGGGTGCTGTATAGGGACTTAATAGCCAATTGTGTTTGTTTTTGTCTGAAAAGTGTATCGATTAACCTTGTGGGATAACCGTTGTTGAATGCAATCTGTTTCATTGTCGCGAGTTCACTTTGTTTATTTGTGTGTGACATGGGAATGTGGCATAGTCTGCTCAGCATGGAGTGGAAGACTACTAGTTTGTGTGTTATTTGGTGATTTGAGTGAGAATGTATAACATGGTCAGTGTGGCATGGTTTCCTAAATATGGAGAAATCAAACTTGTTATTTACAACTGTGGAACAGTTTCTTCTCTTTACGGTTAAATCTAGCTAGTGGGAAAACATTATGAAAATCGGAGATGGTGAATGTGGGAGCTTGGTTGAGTTGACGAGGACTGAGTAGGGGTAAAAGTGATAGTTATCATAAGTGATTCAGATTTTTCCATTTTTGGTGAGTCCCAGAAGGGTAGAGGGAAACAAGAAAGAGAAGAGGCCAAAACCAACGTTAAACTAGGAAAACAGAAACTGGAAGAGGTAAAAGAGTTCTGTTACCTGGGAAGCAGAGTAACGAACGATGGACGAAGCAAGAAAGAAATAGTGAGTAGAATAGCCCAGGCAAAGAGGGCATTCTTTCAAAAGAAGAATCTACTTACAGCAGGAAATACAAGCATAGAAGTAAGGAAACAGTTCATCAGAACATATATTTGGAGCATTTTTCTTTACGGCAGTGAATCATGGACGATGACAGCAGCGGAGAAGAAAAGGGTAGAAGCATTTGAAATGTGGTGCTACAGAAGAATGCTGAAGATTAAATGGACCGACCGAGTAAGTAACGAGGAAGTATGTACTAAGAAGAGTAGGAGAAAAGAGAAGTCTGCTGACAACTCTAAAAAGAAGAAGGAACAACTTAATCGGCCATATCTTGAGACACGATGGCCTGATGAAGACTATCGTCGAGGGAAAAGTGAACGGGAAGAATGGAAAAGGCAGGCCTCGTATGAGATATATGGAACAGGTTGTGGAGAGTGTAAAAGAGAAGAATTACGTCACAATGAAAAGGTTGGCCGAAAGAAGAATCGAGTGGAAAGCTGCGTCAAACCAATCCTAGGATTGTTGACCGATGATGATGATGATGATGATGACCCAGAAGGGTCGCTATGGTACCAAGAAAGTGAAAGAGTCTGTTTCAAGAGTCTTTCACTTTCTTGGTGAAGTGGTGGACTCATGCCAGTGCCCCTGGTTTCCTGGCTTATATATCCACGGAGAGGGGAGGTAGGGGGTCGCGAGTTCGTCCCTCTCTCCGCCACACGGACAGGAAAATCGAATACGGCTCAAGTTTTAAATTTACACGTTTAAAATATTCGAATGTAGGATGAGGAAAAGGTGCCTCTGCTATTAAACAACGTGCTAAAACTCTTAAGTCACAAGAAATTGAGGCACCTGTGAGACAGCTGATAGTCTTTGAAAGGGAGCGGCAGAGGTCGTTCCAAGGTTTCACCACCCTGACGGAGAAGGCCCACCGCCCCAGCTCGAAGTGAGCAGAGGGTAGGAGGGGTGAGAGGGGCGAGGGTGGGCCTTGTCGTCGACTCAGAGAATCAATTCAAAAATGTGTTTAATTAGGCACGTTGTGCAGTACAATACAAAAAATATAGATATGAAATAATGACTCGCCCAGGATAATACGCGCTCGGGCGTCGAAATTGGCCTCGCCAGTGGAGCTCTTTTTACATGTTTTTTTGAAAAAGTTCAAATCGATTGATGGGTATAATTTTTCGTTGCTGCGGAGGTGGGTGGGGAAGATGCGATGGAGCCCCCTTCGTTGGACGCGCTAGATTTTTTTAATTTTCTCCTGAGGGCAGTGTCTTTTCAATACCGGATAAAACGTCTGCCGGCCTTTGGTACCATTTGATTGAGGGTAGTCAAACGCAAACCCGCCTCTCACTTAAGCTTGCAAGGAATTGGAGTGGGGGGAGGGGGGAAGGCTTTGTGCTCTCGAGGGCGCATGTTGGGCATTCTTCCCCCGACTCCTCTTTCACTTCGCAATACTCTTCCCCTCGTCCGATTCTTACTTTCCCCCCTTCCCCTCATTCCCCTCCAATCGCACAACTCGACGTATCCCCCCTCCCCCGGAGACGCCATGAGCGCGTTCCCCATCACGTAAACACTTGGCACAGCTGGTTCTTTTACGTTCGTGACTCCTTCGGCCGTGGGCGCTTACGTCCCGAGACGGCTACGCGGACTTCTGCTGACTCCTCTACTTGCGATTCACGACGACGTGGCCACAGCAACGTACGCTATTGAGTGAGGACTGTATTCCAATACTAGTAACGTAAGCTGATAAAATAAAAAATAAAAATGAGGTAATAGTACTGTCCACTTGAATAACATTCAAGTGGACAGTACTATTACAGCATTTTTATTTTAAAATGCTGTTCCACCATATCACGCCTAAGACTGTTGAATTTATACGTAAGCTGATGGATGATTATTTCAATTTTTCCGTATTCTTTGGAAATTAATCCTTGGAATTATTGTATTTTTCGAAAAACTGTGTCATAATAAGCCTAGCCACGTGCCAACTTTCCAGGTCACTTTTGCGTCGCCAATTGTCCAAAAAACGATATTTCATTTTGAAATGTAGAGTAATTTGATAATGCTCGTATGCGCCGAAAATATGTATTAACCTCGTGGTGTTATAGTCTAGTCGCTTTCTTCAGGAGCTAAGTTTTCATTACAGACCAATGTTTCGGGATTGAGCTAATTTTCCCTCACATGTACCTACCTTTGTATTTTCCTGCTATTCAAAACCTTACGCTTGATTTGCGCTGTAAGCGACGCGCTGATGTGAAACGTATGCTCAATGACTACTTCTGGAGTAGAGAACTTTGCTGAGTGAAATGTTTGTCGTTCGATTTTGAGAGCATGTTTAAATTTCCCTTCATATCAACAAAAGATCGATGTAAAATCCAAAGTTTAGAAACTGCGTAGCTACCGAGTGGGAGTTCGTCAATTTGTTTAATGGGGTATTAAAGTTTGAATCCGGGAAAGTAAAATTACAAATAGGTCTCAAATGATGTTTTTAGGCCATTTTATACGTTAACTTTATCTCGCACAGATTAACTCACGGCGTCGGACCTAAGAAAACAGACATTGTTCTCGGGAATGTGATATTACACCAAATACCTCGAGCTCCAGGTTCAAATAATGTTAACATGTATTGAGATCTACTCGCTCTTCATTCTATCCCGCAAGTATTTGAAATATCTCGTCAGGTCTAATTTATTTAGGTAAAAAGATTTATCAAACTGTAGTTGGTGCTTTTGAGTGATTAAGTCAAATACGTTTTTTCAGAGCCACTCATGTGCCATTTTACTTGGGCGGTTTCGCCTTCGCTGTGAGGACTTGTCAAAAATCTCCAGCCCCAACATTACGGCAGTATAGGCTTTAGGATTATCCCATACTCTGGTACTAGATTTCCCTTCGTTAATGCCAACTGGGTAACATAGGTCGCATCGGGATCGAAGATTCTGGCTAATTAGTAACTGTAATTTCACAGTTCCTCCAGTAAATAGTGCAGTTTGATATTTGTGTTGTAGTTTAAAACGGTAAATTTGTTTTCGAAGGAAGACGAGAGATGAATGATCGAGAACTTGGAATGTAGTTTACATAAGTCCATGGGGTTAGGACCTTGCGAGTGACTTTTCCAAATTTTGCGACCACTTGATTTAGTTGAATATATTTTTTAATTCAGCAAATTTCTAATTTGCTGACTGGGCAGAATATCCGATTCTAACCAAATCAAATCCGAGGTTCCAGCTTTTGACTATCACTATGTTACCTGAATCCGCTTTCGGCGTCCCCTAATTTCACTAAATCTTTTAAGTACTTAGGGTCTTTGATTAATTTGTGATAATTAAGGAATATACGCATGCTCCTACATTCTTGCCGTCATTTCGTATTTTTTTATTTCACTCAAGTTCTGTTCGGGTTTGCGGATCCAATGATTGATCAAAAGACATTCAAGAATTTCGTCGAGCATGCGTCGATCTTGTGATGGAAAACGACAGATGATTCCTGTGAGTGCTGCAGCGGCGGACTATTCTTCGTTAGAACACTCGTCGTTGGAGAATTAGTTGCAGGAGAACACAACGGTGGGACGCCCGTCGCTGGAGATTTCAACGGTGGAGTGCCCGGCGTCGGAAATACCATGGGATTCCCATCGATGGAAACCACATCGCTGGAGAACTCTTCGCTGGAGGGTTCGTCGCTGGAATTTTCGAAACTGGAGAAGCCATCGTTGAATGCTTGTAGCAGTGTCACCAAATGTGGATCCATATCGTCGCGAATCTGCGTTATCACCAGAAAACGGCCGCTTCGAAGATGGGACTCAGGATATCCATTATTTCCAGCAAGGAACTAGGATGGAATCTGAAAGGGTATGTCTTGCGTGACTCAACTCGCACCTCTTGTTTATTTGTTCTTAGGTGGAGGTAATTGTTTTACTCATTCATCTTCCTTTATTTAAAAATTAACGTGTAATGAGTTGCCTTGTTTCAACCCACCATCAAGTCAGGCATTCTTTGTGACAGATAAGCCTGCCCAGCTGATGGGTGATCACTAGGGACATGACATTTTCGCGAAACGTGTTTTGCGACAGGATTCGCGAAATAAGAGACTCACGAAATTAACCGTGTCTTCTTTGAAACGCGATTTTTTAAACGAAATTTGAGATATTTTGCAAATGCCGAATTTTTGTAGCATGAAATATTTTATTTAGTGATGGCCGGATCGGATCTTTCATTTTTCTCGGTTCCGGATTCGGATCCAAAGACACGGGAATAAAATCGGATCCGGATCGTAGATTTTAAATTTTCGCGGCTTAGCGATCGAAGTGCCCCGTGAATGGAATGTAGGTGCGGTAGATATTGACAAGAAGAGGATGTGTAACTAAGGTCACGTAATTAGATGAAAACGTTCCCGTGCAACCAGAAGCAAAATAAAGAAATGTGACCTTTTTCCCCACTACCCCGGTATCGCGGGAAAAAAAATACGTAGAATGTCACGCGGGTAACCTACATTCGCCGGGATCAGGCGTACAACGAGAGCTAGTGTACCGTGCGAAGTTCGATCCCAATCGCAGTTTAATTTTTTCTTTCAGTCACTGCATCGAAAATGTTATCATATTCAATTTCAAAAGATTACATCTGAATACTCACTTTATTATACTTTGTTGTTTAAATTAGATTTACAAATGCACCATTCATAAATTAAGGATGGTCGGGTGGGATCCAAAGATCCACGGATCTTTCATTTCATTCGCTACTGAAATCATATCCAGAGACAGTAAAAATTCAGATCCGGATCGGAGATTTTAACATCTCGCGGCCTCGTGATCAATGCGCCCCGCGATTGGAATGTACGTATGGTAGATACCAACAAGGAGAGGTTAAGTAACTCGGGTCACGAAATGAGAAGATTTTTTCCGTGCCACAAACGAGGAAAACAAAATAAAAAATACTCGTATTGACCTTTTTCTCCATAGGCCCGGATGTGCGAGAAAAAAATTTAGCCGAATGTCATGCGGGTCGCCTACATTCGCCATATTCCCGTGAACCTAAGAGAGCGTAGTTGTTAAAAATGAGGGCTAGTGTATTGCCAGTCGCGAGTTCGATCCTTAGTACTACCTAAGAATACAGCCGTGCTGTATTACTTAGTTAAAAAAAGTAGATGATCAGAAATTTCATGCCAAATTATAAGTAAAAAAAATAAATTTGGCGAAAGGAAATGATTGGAAAAAATTTATATTACAGAATTAAGTCGTGGAATCATAATGTTAACTTTACAGTTTATTTTTGAGTGACGCATTTGTAAATCTAGTTGAAGCGATAGAAGTACAAAAAAAGTCAGTATCCACACACAAAGGTTGGAAATGAAGGATTATAAAGTTTTTTATTCAATGGTTGATAGAAAAATTTTAAACAGCGTAAGAATCGAACTACATTACCTGTAGTCCACTACTCCTCTGTTATTGTTATTACCATTATCTCATTAATTTGCCTTTAACTTAATTTTGCCTACTGTGTTTTTTATGTTGCATAGGGTAGGCATAACTTCTGTATTGGATCTCAAATGTATGTACTATTAACCGTTTGTTCACATTGGTATGAAGTCTTTATTAATAATATTAAAAAAAACCCTTCCTTTAAGACTCCTTTTTCCCCACATTAAACACAGCTTTCACCTTCTTAAAACGATTTTATTTACCGTATTTGTCATTTTTAAACACCACTTTTGATAATTTTTATTTACCATTTTTCGGTGTCCCAAGTGATCACCTATACTCGGCAAGTTCTCCATTAGGTCACTTTCATGATACTTCGAAAAAGTACATCTAATGTCTTTGGGTTGAGCCTCTTTATCTCTCACACACAGGTGGGCGACCCTCGCCCTTATTTTGTGCCCATGTGCAGGACTCTAGTATCTTTATCTCTCTTGCCGAGCTTGGAGGGGAGGGGTGGGTGGATGGTGTCATGGAACTTCTGTGAGGTTCCTTCTTCTGGGCAACCCTGGGGGGTGCGTGGCTGATTGGAACTGATCTGGGTGTTGGTAAATCTCTCCTGTTTTTCCCTTCTCCCATCGGAGAGTAGACTCTACTTCTAGACTCTAGAATTTCTGATATATTGTCTCAATGGAATGACCCTGATTTTTATGCAGATTCCAGTGTATTTCATGATAAAATACAATGAAACCTATAGTGACTCCCTCTATATGGGCACAGTGATGACACCAGTGAAGTGGCCATCCAGTAATTATGTAACGGTGAGGGGGTTTGGTGTTCAGCATTCCATTTCATGCAAAGAAAGATAATTATAAATGTCTTCCATTTTTATGAAGAAACTATTCACATGATAATCAATGGTTAAATAATATAATCAAGAAAAAAATAATTCAATGATCTGTTTTAACAATTAAAAATGTTAATTGGTTCCTTTACCTAATTTAGGGGGTGGTAAATAATTAGAGGGAGCGTTATTGGAGGATTAGCTGAGTTGAAAAAAGTGAGAATTCAGCATTACATAATAGGAATGGTCCCTAGTAATTTCAATCTTAGTTTTTCTTTATTTCAGCTCTGGTGATGAACAGACATCTACATCTTTTATTTACAAAGTTTACTGCTTCTAATATTGTCAATTTCTAATTTACCCATTCAGTAATTACTTAGTCTCACCATGAGTTAGTCAATTAGTTGTCCTCACTAAGGCCATCGTTTAACTGTCAGATAACACACATGGATATGAATTGATCCTAAACTCAGAACATCTTCTGCCTTTTCAGAAGTATTTGTTACAATTTAGTATATTTTCAGTTTGTGATGGGAGTTAGGGTAATGATTTCCCATATAAACTGTTTTGGGGTAGTTAGAGAAAATACAATCTCCATATCATACTTTTTCTGAAGGGGAACCCTTTCACAATGCATTGTTTGAGTATGATGTGTACATTTTAGAAATATAATGGCATTTCAAATTGAACTTAGCTAGGGTTTTGCTACAGGGCTTTTACCATTCCCATTGGCCCTTATCCTATTTTTCTCTTCCCTTACTTTATGGTTGGGTGTTGGTAGGCTCCCGATTTGATTTAATTGTTGGGCCTGTAGTTTTAGGTAATACTTAATGTTTGTCAGTAGTTTTTGTAGCTTGAATTTTTATTCTCTTAAAATTTCGTGATGAAATAAATTCAGGGAAATCTATAAAATTTCCACTCATTGGAAAGTTTGCCCACTTTGGATGTTGTTTTGCACAGAGTTTAGGTATTTTAAACCATTCCTGTGGATACGACATTAACAGCTCAATGGTGTCAGATGACTTAATAGAACGCATTAACAAGTACCTACCATTTTTCCTCCTTTTGAATTCAGCACTACTTAGGAGAAAGCGTGAGATTTAGCTGCCTGAAGTTAACTCCTCAAGCATGAAGACCTAAGCACGAATACTAAGGTTAAAGTTTCAGAAATACTCCTTAGAATCTCTAATCATAATGATGTTTAATTAATAGGATGTCTCACAATTTATAGCAGCTTCATTCAAAATTTAACCATTACTATGACAGGCGGGAAATGTGTACATGGCTGTGACATTGTTTTGTAAAAGTTATTTTATCACTTAACATAGAATCACACTAAATCCTCGGTCACTGTGGGCATCAAGGCTATTCCCCATCAGAGAGAGGCTGGGAAGAACTGGTCCACATATAACGAAGTTCGGTTATTATGAAGTAAATATTCAGCCTCCTCAATTTCGTTATAAGCGGGCTTGACTGTATACCAATTGTGATTGGTTTTTTGAATTATGTGATGAAATGTGAATAATTATGATCAAGTTTTGCTCTATTAAGTACATACATTAAAAATGTGATGCCAGCGTGTTCATTAAATAGTTGTGTAAGAGCTCCTGATACATTCTCAACTCCATTCCTCGATTTCACACATCACTTAACTTTATTACGCCTTTAAATAAACTGAGCTGCTCTAGGATACAAACTTTTTGGTTCCAAAATCACATGTAGTTCATTTGTAACCATTACATTAGCTGCACATTTTACATAGGGTCTAAGTGCAGCAGAGTAAAGCCACATTGAATTTTTTTTTGGTGAATCTGGCTTCCCCTTGGCTTGACATGTTATTTTCTGGAAATAATTTCCAGCATTTGGTCTTTGGTGATTGTAGCAAATAGGAAATTTATTGATTCAGCGTTTCCAATTGTTGATATCTTGATGTTTTAATATCGCTTTGGTGAACTTTTTTCCCAAATTTCACTTAAAGTATTTTTTATCTTTTAACTTATTTTCTGTAATCTCATCCACATCATTTGCCAGCAATTACTTACTTACATTCAACATCATCATTTGCCAGCGATTACTTACATTCAGCATCATCATCGATTAACAGTCTAAAGAATTGTTTAACTCAGCTCTCCACTCAATTACTAACCTCTTGAGATTGACGTAATTCTTCTCTTCTATATCCTTCAAAACTTGTTCCACCCCAAGGTCTGCCTTTACATTCTTCCCATTCATTTGTCCCCCATGGATTGTCTTACGAGACCGTCGTGTTTTAAGATTTGGCCAGTTAAAATGCTCATTTACTTTTTAAAGTTTTTGGAAGGCTCTTACTCTTCTTGAGACTTCTTAGTTTTGTCACTCGGTTGATCCATATTCTTTTCAATTCTCCGGTAGCACCACTTTTGAAGGCTTCCAGCCTTCACTCATCTGAATTGTTGTAATTGTCCATACTTCAGAGCCATTAAGTAGCATGCTCAAAGTGTAATTCTAATGAAATATTTCCTTACTTCCACGCTTATATTTTTGGCTGTAAGCAGCATTTTTTTTGGTAAAATGCCAGTTTTCTGCCTGGACTAGAGACAATTTTTTTGCTTCATCAATAGCTGTTTTCTAGGCTTCCCAATTAGTAATACTCTTTCACCTCAGGTTTTTGTTTTCCTAGCTTTCGTTGCATTTCAATCGTTGGGTGATGGCTACTGTCCTTTCCTCTGTATTTATTTCATGGAGTTAGATTGAAGAAGGGGCTATTTTGTCCTATTATCACTCCAATGAACGACTATTATCAATACTATTAATCATTAGCTTAGTAATCTAGTTATATTTTGGTACTTCTCCTTCCCTAGTTTTTATTTAACTTGACCACATGTTAATCCCGTATTCTTCCTCCCAGTGCCATTACTTCTATTTTACTTCATATTTATCAATTTATAAAAACTCCACCAAATCCTCCAATAAATTGAAAATTTCTGAAAACCATGCATTTGGAAAAAAGCATCATTAATTCATTGTACAACCTACACCCAGTGAGAAATGGGTGGTGGTATCAACGTGGAACCCACGTTGATGCCACATTGATTTGTGGATATATGGTGGTGGTGGATATTGAGTGGCTGAACCAACATTGACTTTAAGTGATTCCATGGTGATTAATATTAAATATTTAATGGAATTTCTACTTTGTGAAAATTAACTCTCTGGTGGCGTTGCGTCGTTTATCATCCTGAAACCACGCTAGTTATGTGAAAACACATCAGAGATTGTATTTCTAAATTATGTTATTCATGGATCTGCAGTATTAGATTGATGTAAAATAGAATCAGCGGTTTTAAACATTTGCATAAAAGGCAGAATTTATTTGTATATCCACTACACTCCTGCTGGAAATTCACCATAAACTTATTCATTCATTTTATATTTCTATTTTATTAAGATTTAGAATATCCTTCTTCATAGTAAAATCAGAGTTTATATCGGCGCGCTTTGTCCGAAACTGTAGACTACGGCTGGATTCACTACTGATGACTCAACAATCATTTCCATTCAGTGGCCACAGTAGCATTTGAAAGAGTAATTAATATTTCTAATATTTATTAATTAATTAATCAATCTCCCATAGTTGTTCTAAGTTTCATACACCTAGGTCTAGGGTTTCTTAGTTTTAGGGCAGTACCTACTGCTGATTTAATTTGTCCACCAAATTTCCACGTGGGTTCCACGGTGATCCCACGACCAAAATCACATGGTATCCACATTATATTCCCACCTAATATCCACTGTAATTTCCACGTGTGTTCCACGTTGATTCCACCACCCATTTCTCACTGGGCATTGTCTCAATTATGTATCAGAGGTCTGAAAACTTGCTTTCTCCGTGCCTTTCTTTTCTAAAGTTTTCTAAGGTGAATGGTTATCTTGGATTGGAGTATTGACTGCTGGTTTGGGACCTTATTGAATCTCCATGGTTTATCCTGTGTTCGGTTTATCATTATTCTCAGCGTATTATTATCGCACAGTATTCACATTGTATAGACATCGAGAATCTTTGAGAGGATCCCTATAGTTATGACTAGTTAATTTATACATCAAGATATCAGTGGTAGTGGAGTTGTAATTAATGTCATTGATAGTGAGTGAACTTGCCCATTATTGCGAGGAATAAGAAATTTTTTACAACATGGAATTTGAGCGTAGTTAAAGTATGTCAGATATAACTGTCCGTACCATAAATTAGAGGCTTAAGACTTAATTTTCCGAATGTTGCTCTTCAGGATGGGTACTGAAGTTAATGTAAGTACACATATTTTATTCCTTGAGCTCGAAAACTGATATCGGTCTTATGATTAATCACTGCATTCTCATATTGCCCATTTCTGCATCAGTTGTCTCCACTGATATTGTGTCCATTGTTACCTTTTGTAATAAGTATTCAATTAGAATATCTTGATCATTTTTGTTGTTATTAAAGGGTGCTCTTTCTTTTTCGAAGTGTCAAGTTTCTCCTGATATCTGAAACAGTAATACAAATCAGATAATGATAAAATTAAATAAAACAGCATATGGGTATCATTACAGTTTTCTTTTGCACTCATCCAGTCCAGCCACTGCCTTCAGGCAACACATATTGGAAATGCCTTGCATAGTTAAAATGCCCAAATTGTAGAACTGTGATGCAATTAGTGATAGAGGTCAATTGATGGATTGAAAGTGATGCATCTTTTTTGTTAAATATTTCAATTATTTGATGGATTTTTGTGTGCGAGAAGGAAGATGCTGCTTACCATAGTGTAAGGTGATGTTCTGCGTGTGCTAAACTGTTATATATGTGGATTTTTGCTATGAAATAAAATATGCAAAAGATATTTTCATGCTTTTGATTCAGCTCACATTTTCTTGATCCAGAGTCTCTATAGTCTGTGTAATCTGGATTTCTAGTGTATTCTCTTATCCATGACCAATATTGATTAGCTTTTACAGAGAAACTTAAGTTCCTTTGTAACAATTCTTACTTACTAGGTCAGTTTTCATTGGAAGGAATTGAGATTGGTACTTTTTACTGCCTCATGGCATTAAACATGTTATTTGTTAGGTACAATTTGATTTACAGTTGGTGTATCAGTAATTAGGCTTGGTTAACTCCAACCATAATATATATGCGTATATGATCATCAAATATATCAAATCATGATTTGAGTCCTGCTGTTAATAAAAATGATAGTTCGAAGAATTTTGTGCAAATTTCTGTATTAGAATTTCCTGTGGATATCTTTCAAATGACGTTCAGCTTAGACCTATGAAAGCTCAGGAATGTTTCTCATGAACTCAGTGTATGCTGTACCCTTAACACCTAGTTGAAATGAGAGCCATCGTACTAGACATTCCTTCTGTGTTAAACATGTCATTCCAGCTTATGAATCGGATAAGATTTTACTCTTGCACCGTTAATGTGATAGACATATCGTAACAAACAATCGGCCAATTTCTCTGCTACATTTTAAAGAAATTCTACCAGAATTATGAATGGAAATTACCTTTTGTGGTCAGTTTTTTATGTTACGATTCTGCTGTGCAATGAAAGTTCAAGTGATTGGTATTTTTATTTATTTACTCATGAATAGTGTAGTTCACTTAGGCAGTAGACTGCACGTAGCCTTAAGCAAATAACTTTCTTTCAATTCGGACCAGGATATCGAAGATAAAATGGTCGTGTAGCAAATAGTTTGCTGATATGTTTGGCATCGAGTATTGACATACTCTAAGTACGATGCTTAGCTTTTTGTGAAAGTTTCCTATTCTATCTAGGAATTTATTTGAAATTTGATGAAAATCAAAATGCATTGATTTACATTAAATTCATTTGATGGAGAATGCACAATGGTGATCTCATTGTGTAATTTATGCATTTTATGGAATTGGCAAATCAGGATATAGTTAACTTGAAAACATCAAGGAACAAACCTCTTGAATTGGATGACATTAAAAATTCTTAAATGGATTACCTATTCATTTAGGTGTATAGTGAGTTAGATAAGTTCGCACCATACCTTAGGTACCTAATTACTGACTAGGGTAAATGAAGTCTTTGGTAGGAACTTGTCATTTTTTAGCAAATTTGAGGTCTGTATTTACCTTTCTGGACAATTTCTACTTTTGTGGAATGAACATTGGCTTCTCACTTGCAACAGACATTGTCGCAGAAAAGTGTCTATTTTTGTTCACATTACATAGTTGCAGTTTGAGGCTCAGAGATAGCATTTAAAACTGAGGATGTTTGAAAATCTCCTAGGTAGTAAATATTTGAATCAACATGTCATTTCATTATCACTATTAAAGCTCCACTAGGTTTCCACTTGTTTATCATTTGGTTACAAACTTAGTAAGATCATGGCGAGTATTTGTCTGCAAAACTTGTTAACTTATTCTGTGGAGTTTATACAGACTTGGAAGCATATTTCATCCTTGATAGTGAATAAAGTTAGTTCAGTGGCAGCGAGGCTAAAATATCAGTGTTGGAACATGGATGTGAGATTAATGAACATTTATGGAATTTCTTAAAGAACTTTTTCCTGAATTACTTTTTCATCTTTAGCAATATTAAATCTCAACTATCTCATCTTTCAGGTGTCCTGCATCCATACTTGCCATTTTCCTGGACAGACGTCACTAAGATTTCTTCATGCTGCTAGCTCGCCGGTGTACTTGCAGTAACTGGAACTCGTGCCCCTGGATTGGATGAAGAAACTTGACACTCCAGCTGGTGAAATGGAGGAATGAATTGCTGAAGTGCTTGGACCACTGGAACTATAAGATTCCAGGAATTCCAGCTGCTTGTGATGCTTCAAGAGAACTTGTTGCATTGACCACCATAATTCTCATGTAATGCATGCAGCCATGCCAATAAAGAGTTGGTTAGTGTGGCTGCATGCATTTGCTTTATACTACTACCCAGTTATTGCAATGATGTCCATTGGACATCCATTGGATGTCCCGCATACATGTTACTGACATCCATTTGACGTCCAATGGACATCCTATGCATGTCCAAATGTCCCACTTGTGGACATCCAATGGATGGATTAAGGATTTGGAAAGGATGTAGGCCATATTTCAGTTTCTTGGGATCTACAGATGCAACCCATATGCAGTGTGGTCATAAGAGAGAATAATTACCTAATTTAAAAATTTAATCAGTAAATTATCCTTAAACAACATGTACAGCTGCAGCTCGAACATTTTTTTTTTTCCTTTTGCTACTGTGCCTCAGCCAATCCCTTGTCACTCTATCCACTTCTATTTTGTGGCTGCGGGGAATTTCTTGACACCTGTCAGTGTAAGCAAAGTATCAGAATACGACATAGTGTCAAACATCCTTGATATATGTAATAGGTTTAACATTGCACTTGTCATCCAGGCTAAAGCCCACGAATCTGGATTATCTAAGCCAGTAAGGGACTAATTACATGAGAAAACAATAAAAACTTACCTGAGAGGTCAGCTAAGTTGTGCCATTTTGTTAAGCTGGTGTCATTACTATTATTGCACGAGATATTTTAATGACTGTGATGATTTATTTGCCCACATTATCCTTATGATACGAATTTCATTTTCCCAAATCCATTGGGTAATAAATTTAAGGCTCATCGCGCTGTGAAACCAAGTCAATGTCTTCCATTTATTTCACTTTTCGAGTCTTCTGAGCACATACCTAACACAACTCACAAGTAATAACAAGACAGTCTCGACATACAGGCTGTCACTCACTTCTATCACGCCATGATAGTGAAACAACGAGAACACGTAGTGCGGAGAAATGGGAGATGTTTTGAATACCTTGAGTCATTTAACGTTTTTACTCGAGGTTGTTCTACTTCAACTAATATTTCATTTCCTACCGGTTACACACTTCCCACCTCAATTCGAATGAAACAATCTAAATATGATTATAATTTAGGTATGGAACACAACTCTTGCTATGTTTTGTAACATTTTGCCATTTTGTTGCATCACTTATTTTTACATTAATTATTAAAAAGCTTACGCTTTTGGGACAATGAGTAACACGTGTTACTCATTGTCCCAATAATTTTCTTATCAGCATTGTAATTGTGACACTCGCATACAAACCGCTCGGAGAAAAAAACATACCTACATCACACGTTTTTGATTTACCTCCCTTTGTGTTTTTTCTCTTTCAAACTTTTTCTGCTAAAATGCATAATGTTGTACAATATACCTTATTCATACACGTGCTTGGATAGATAAATTTCTCGCCAGGGCAGCTTTCGCCGACCCTTATGCACCGG
The DNA here is from genome assembly GCA_933228895.1 of Platycnemis pennipes. Taxonomy (NCBI): domain Eukaryota; kingdom Metazoa; phylum Arthropoda; class Insecta; order Odonata; family Platycnemididae; genus Platycnemis; species Platycnemis pennipes. The sequence continues at coordinate 47,666,893 of OW121852.1, read as the reverse complement.
CTTCGGCACATAAAACCTAAGTGCTAAATTTAATTTTTATCAGAGTCACCAAAGAGCAGAACAAGCGTGAGACATAATTGTAGTCACTAAAAGTTACCTCTTTGTTCAATTAAGTTGGGAATATGGTTCTAAGCGAGCAGCACTGCATACTACTAATGCTACTGAGGTTTTCTTAATTCAAAATGTTCTCAGCAGCCATTAAACCACGAATGCAAAGTGAATCACAATGAAACTAAAAGAGATACAGAAACTAAAATAAATAGAAATTAAAAGAAATGGAGCTTTCCAGTTTTCCTGAAGGTAAAGAATGCTGGCAAAATACACAAACCCAAAGAAAACATATAAAGTATTTGACAACAATTACGAGGAAATGGGAAGGGATAGAACTAGAAACCTAGTACGCCAAGGTAAAGGATGAGATGTGAATGTTACTTACCTGTCTAATTTTGTTTTACCACCGTGCACTTCACCGTCATAGGATTCCTAAACCACAATGAAATAAAGTAGTAATATTGCACAAATAATGCAAATAAATGTACATGTACGATTAAAACAGCACATTTCACACTCCCAACCGTGAACATACAAATATCAACAATGAAAATCTCATTAACAAGCTGGGGAAAAAATTGAGCAACACCTTTCGTTCACATTTCTTTCTTAACAGAGTAGTTTTCGTCCCATGCAGCAAACCTGTGTATATTGAGATTACCCTTCAATGCTCATTTACAACAAACTTTGGACATCATTTCCTGGCCTCCATATTGATGTAATTGCATGGACCTTTTTAGGATGTCATTTTCATGGCATTGGATGGACATCCAAAGGGTGTCCTTTTCCTGACATCCAAAGGATGTCCTTTTCGTAACATCCACAGAATGTCCTATTCCTGACATCCAAAGGCTGTCTTGCATGGACCTTTTAGGGATGTCCTTTTCCTGACGTCCAATGGACATCCAAAGGATGTCTTTAAGGGACTTCTGGATGTCAGGATGTTAAGTGGACGTCCATTGGACGTCATGCAGTGGCTGGGTACTTGTGCTTTTTTTATGCTTAGTTGCGTTTATTTGTTTACTTGTACTTCACTTTTCTGCTCCAATAAATAGTTCACAACTGCCAATGCATTGTTTATACTCTGGACTTAGCATATTTCCTTTGTTTACCTTTTGGACTTAGTCATTTTCTCATTGTTTACGCTTTAGAATAACTTTTACCACTTCTCACTGGTCATTCAGAAATATTAGCAAAAATGAGAAAAATAACTCGATCAGAACCAATTTTAGGCACCTTTTGGCCAATTTTTGAGCAAAACAAAGCAGTAAAAACTTGTCTAGAAAGGCTCTGCTCTGGGATTTGAACCTGGGATGCTCCATGTTGTAGCCCAGCTCTTTACCAATTAGACCACTATGACCCCCCAGATCTTTTGAATTCACATTATTTCATATAGTCTCAGTTAAGCAGTCAGTGCCTACATATTGCCGTTCCCTGGGTATGCCTTTGAAGAGAGGAGTGTGTTGAGTTCAGAAAAACAAGATTCCTCCTTTGCTAGAAACTTGACCCACAAAGGCTGAATAAAGTGAAAGTAATCAGCTAGGGTAGATGAGACTCGTATCAAGCCATTATTAAATATTCCGTAGTGTCCATTCATTGTTTTTCTCACTTCTTAGACCAACAATGAGTTTTAGCCTGAATCCACCATTGTTTCAATACAGGTTACTTAATCCAGATTTCAGATGATTAAAGTAAAGTCTATTTGCATTTGTACATAGAAAAAGATGCAAGAATATCCTTCTTGCATCTTTTTCTATGTACAAATGATATGCTAAAGCAAGCAAGTACTTACCGAATAGTTTTCTTATTAGTCCTTTCCACCCTCTTCCCTCTTTATTAAGAATGGCGTAGCCTCCTAATTAGAGGCAAGATGGTTGAGGGGGTTCTATGCTCTCCCTGTTTTTGTTTGTAAACAGATTGTTTATGCATTGTATGATTCCAAAAAAATAAATACCTCTCCCAGTGCAATTTGCCATATCTCCCAATAATGAATTAAGATTATGACAAGCACTTGGTGTATAAAATGCCCTATTATTTGCCCTTCATATTACCGCCATTATCCTAACCTTGGCCTCTGCAGTTTACAATATCAAGATTCATATTTCTTAGTTCAGTTTTGATAGCATCTGATAAGCTTAAGCCAGTTAATGAAAGCACATTAATGAATCCCATAAAGTATTCCTTGATTTCGACTACACTGCTATCTGTAAGCACCGATCTCAATACAATTCACATGTTTTTTTTCCGATGTATCAGGAGTGCAATCAAGAAGTATTGAATAGTACCTACTTAAATTTTTTATATGTTGTAAAATATTTTGTCTGACTTTATCGGCTAGCAAATGTATTATCTCATATTGTAGGTACTCTTGGACATAAATAATGGTCATGGATATTACCATTTAAAATTCTATTGGCATGCTCGAGGGAAACACCATCAAATTTAGCAAAAGTTTCAATTAATCCTAAGAAGTCTCCATTATTTCCTTGAAACTTTTTTCATTTGTCCCTCAGAATACTAGTTTTTTTCAGCAAGAAAAGAAATGGCAGACACAATTTTATCAAAAACTGCAGCCCAGTGCTTTTTTCCCTGGTTGATTTGCGTCAGTAGAATACTATCAAGTAAGTACCTGGCCACTGCTTATTCTTTTACTCAGTTCGAACCATTTTGCTAGATAATTTGTGTGGTCAGGTGATGCATCATGATCTTTAAGTTTATGGATCATTTTTTAGGCATCCCTTGATTTGGTGATGTTTCTCTTCATTCAGTTGGCTATGAAAAAATATACCTACTTCAAAGCTTTTGTCACTCACTCACTTGTTTAACACTCAGGTTGGTCCCCAAATCATTATAAATTATTCCTATGAATAACATAAGCTGTTCAGGAATTAACTTTCTTGCCATTGCCATCTATTGCTGAACTTTGAATTTACTTTCCTTAATACCTGACGCCTCTCGGTGAAACAAGCACCGGGATGACAACATTCATAAAATCAATTTTTGTATATTTACGACTATGGAGTCGTAAATATACACGTACGCCTAGGCGCACACGTAAATGTACGCCTTTCAAAAATAATATAGTTGGAGAACTTATTATTATAACTACGGTTCGACGCTTTAGTATCCGTGTCATCCTGGTGTATAGGCAACCAACAATGCTCCCGCGGAGACGTGGAAAAACAAATAATATCCTTCAACTTCGATTTTCATACAAATAATACATAGTGCAACTGTAAATTAAGGATTTTCCAGAAGCGGAGATCTTATTCCTTAAAGCGGTACCTCAATTATCGATATTGTTTGCGTGTGAAGGAACGTATGGACTAAATTTTGACTATCGTTAGCGTAGTGACTGCTTCGAAAATCCCGGTGCTTGTTTCACCGAGAGGGGGCAGGTATTTGGGAAAGTAAATTCAAAGTTCAGCAATAGATGGCAATGGCAGGAAAGTTAACTCCTGAACAGTTTATCTTATTCATAGGGATAATTTATAATGATTTGGTGGTCATTATAGTATGAAAAGAAAAGATCAAAAAGTCAGTTAGCACACAAAACATTCAAAAACCCTAATTGTTCCAAGGAGCAGGTGTTATGAATATTTGAAATTAGCTCTCACAATTAGGTTTTGCGCAAATAGTTATCAAGACAGCCAGGCGTTTTTCATCTGATTGACGACAGAGCATGATTGGTTCATTGCCTACGCACTGTCCTTTACTGGCCCGGTGACGCCGCCACTATGGCCCACCCTAGTAGCTGGCCGTAATTGACGCCGCGGGGCTTTGCATCCATGAAGCCGATCCTCTTGAGGTGGCGTGGCTCACTCGGCAGAGTAGGTGTATGCGGTTCTCCGCTCTGTGGGTTAGCTTGAGAGAGGGGACTTAAGGGAGGGGGAGTCTGTCGTGGTGATGACGGCTCCATTGCAGAGGGACCAGTCAGTCGTGGTTGATGGCTGGTACCTCGAGGGCGGGGGGAGTTTCCCGGAGGGGAGGCTCCCCCTCTGCCCTGGGGTGGAAAATTTATCAAAGGGGGGGGGCTATGTCGATTATTTCATCACTCTCTAATACTGTCTCAATATCAAAAAAACACTATCTTCTTATACCATTTCTTCGAAATGAATTTAAGAATGTAAGGTAAGAAACTTAGGTTATGAAAGTGTCCAAGATCAAACCCCGTTCAAAAAATTTTTAAACTTTTTTCGTGGAAAACCCAATCACTTAAATAAAGCACTTGATTTTGAGTGCGTGAGCTGTATTTAATGTTTTTGAGAAGTTGGTGGGATTTAGGGTAGGTTTATATCCATTTTGGGTGATTTTTACCACCAATCTATTGTTAATGAACCGTCAAAATTTCTTTTAATCATCATATCCAGGAAAGGTAGTTGGTTATTCTTTTTGTATTCTATTGTAAATTGTAATTTAGGATTGAAATGATTAAACTGTTCTATAATAGTAACAGATATATCAAACAAGACAGCAGTTATGAATAAAGAAGAATATGACCATAAAATACTAGAGCTACTGAAGGACACAGAAATTTATTGTGTAACTCCTAAAAACAAAAATTTAACAACATAGCTTCAAACCAGAGTAAATTCTCTAGTCAAAATCTTTTCAAAGAAAATACGTTTTATAAAGAGCCCTGCTTATGAATGTGCTAAATTCCTTTCCAACATCCTTAGTCATTTGTCTTCAGATAAATACAATATTAGAGATTCCTTTCAATTTTATGAAAACATTGATAAAAAAATATTATAATTAGAGTAAATTCTATTCTTACTACCTAGTACAGATTTAGCCTACTTAAACAAGGCACTTGTTGCTTGGTTGCATATATTTAAACCTTCTACTGCATATTTGACCTATTACTATATTATAATTGTTTTCAAGTTGCTTATCTTATTTTTCATTAGACTTCATTTAAGTTTTTTTATCACTTTCTTCTGTCTCAAAAGACAGCAATTTTGAAAGTGGTTCACTTCACTAGTTACACATGGTATAAATCAATAAAATATTCAACTTTTGAACCACGCAGAAACTTTCATTTGCATACTTTTAGTTTTACCAAATGCAGACCTATTTCATATGGGAGTAACACAAAAAGTAAGTCTGTATGATTTTTCGGAATGAAATGGCCGATTTAGATTCAAGACTTAGCTGACTTAGCTGTGATACCTTTTTTTTGAACCTTTCAATATCTTCATGAAAGGATATATTCATGTATTGTTCTGCTCTGGTATTGATAACATAACTGGTTTTTGCTCTACCCATCCCCTAACTTTAATAAAAGAACTGGCAAACTCAGACTTTACATGATACAACACTTATCACATGGTTTTCATTAATGGCAATTAATTGGGACTAAGGTGACTGAGCAGTCTCCTAACTAATAACCTTCTTAGGCAAGAAAAACATTAATTATTGAGGAAAACAAAGATGACTGTCATTATGGGGAAACCTCAAATGTGTAAAAATGTGAATGGGTGCCCCTGAGAATAGAAAAAAGATACTCATCGACACAATGAAGAACAAAGTTCCCTAATCTCGGCCTTCCTCACACAACACCCTGCTGGTGCTGCTTAAGTTCCCACATCAAAACAGGATCAACAGCTGATCAGCATGGATCAAAAGGCAAAAAATGAGCCTTAGCCCAAAAGCATTTTAATAACATTTGCCCATCTAATAGTTGCAACATTAAGATCCATAATTACAGCCAATGAAAACCGATGCAAGATTATACATAATATTATATTCTCGGTATAAGTAATTAAAAACATACAGAGAATCATTCAATTGCACATTATTATTTACTGACTACCACCAAAGCATTCATGCCAAGCAAGCGTCTCTCACCTTGGCAATGGCAAGGAACAGCAATTGGGCATTTGCCTGTAATGAGGTAGGAAAGAGAAGGAAATTCTGTATCTGCACCTTCTACGAAAGTATGGTCCCCTCATTACTCTATGAATATACGTAACTAGGCACAAAAAATGGATTATGATTGTTGAGATGAAATGATTGAAAATATGGTATGAAATACAGTCATCGTTGGAATAATTAATGTCCATTTAGAACTACCTTCACTGGTAGAAAACTAAACCAACTCTAGTGCTGATAAGAAAAGTGAGAGGAAAAAATAATGATTTCATAAATTATACATTACATAGTAATAAACATTGGGGAAAAAGTTATGAGATGAAAGAAAAGTCATGTCACCTTCCATGCCATATGGTATCATGATTACTAGCCATTAAAATGGCAAAGGACACTACCAGTTGTAATAACAATAAAAAGAACCGTGGAGCCTTTACACAGAGACAAGGTCAACACAAAGCAGGTGAACCTGCTGTAAAACAGAAAAGATAACTTGTTATATGAATAAGGGTGTAGCTACAGCAAAGATATCTTTCCTGTAGGTACAGCAAAGATATCTTTGCGTATCTGATATCAGAGGAGAATCACCCATCAGAAAGAACTATCAGTTGTAAGGTGAGTACTGCTATTAATAATATTAATTTTTTGTCCAAAGACCACATTTTCATATAATATAAGACATGTCAAGATGATGTATGTACAATCAAAATACAGAAGCAATGAAAAACCGAAGTAAAAAATAATGAATGTCAAATTAAGTATAAGGAGCACAAAGCTGATACATAATCACTCACTTTGATTAGTCATATAAATATTCGTTAATAGAGTAGAACATTTTCTCCCGAAGGAAACTTTGAACATTATATTTAAATGCACACAAAGATTTAATGTTTTTTATCCGATTAGGTAGTTTGTAAAAAAGTTTGATACCCATTTCTTTAGGGCCAGAGCTGGATGCACTAGTCATAACTCTTCCTTGATGGAGGTATTTTGATCTTTGAGTTTCATATTGATGGAAGTCAGCATTTATGGAGAATTTGGACAGGTTTTGTCAACCATATACCACTGAAAATATTATGTATACACAGGGGAAAGGAAGAATGTTTAGATTTGCAAAGATTGGTCTGGATGGGGAACAGTATGGCTTTTTTGTCATAATCCTGACTAATCTTTTCTGTAATTTGAATATCTTTACTGCATGTGTGGATGAACCCCAATAATAGAATGCAGCAGATGTGTCAAGAAAAAACTGCTGTAGAATCTGATAGGGATAGGTATTTTATTGGACAAAAACTGACTTTCAGGAAAGAAGATCAATGGTAAAAGACGAAAATAGTCGCAGTTTCTGATGTGAAGATGCTGAGGGGGTAAGTTAATGGAAGTGGAGACCAACAAGGAAAATAAACAAATAGTAGGGGAAAAGTAAAAAGGCGATAGAGTACACAAAAAAGATGATAATTTTTTCCTACGGAGATGCCCCATTATTGAAATGGAAATATTGGCCCTGAACAGTTTATTCAAATATCTTACACATGCAATAATAATAAAGCTGTAAGAAAATATGAAATTTTTCCATATGCAAATGAACAAGTAAAAATATTCCTAAAATATTATTTTGAAAATTTTAAAGTGGAACTTCTTTGTATCAACTTCTTCAAATGACCAGATATGCCAGGGATGGAAGTCAGTTTCACAAAGACTGGTTTTGTGTGTCTGGACCACTAGATGCACTTTTATCATAGTACCCATTTATGAATACATATTAATAAACAAGAGAAATATCATTTGATGAGTTGGGAATACCATAGAAGAGAGGGAATACTGAAGATGAGCACTAACCTTATTTGGTCAGGAGATAAAATGAGTTCTAGCAACTTTTAAGTGCCTAGATAGCATGGCAATGCTCAATCTCGCAAAATACTAACAGATTCAAGCATATTATTACAACAAGGAGCCTTCACAATGGTAGGAAAAATTCCAATGCAAAAAAATTTAGTCTCTGTTAAGCGTTGAAACTTTGATAAATAAAATTTGGGTAGAGTCCATAAAAATTTTAATTGAATCGCACTGAGCACAGCATTTTGGTCGGAGGGCTACACTCCCTGAAGTAGAAAATTGCTAATTGTGGTTTTTCTGAAGGCGACTGGTGTCAGTCGCCTTCACATTACTCGCACCTTCTGTTCCACTGAGAAACAGAGGTGCGAGTAATTTTATCGGCCATCAAGGAAGGGAAAACGGTCCCGTGCATCAAAGATAGAAGGGAAATTTAGCAATTGAACCAAAGGAGATCCAGCATCGATGAAGGGAATATGTTGAGGAATTGTATGATAGAAGAGGGAAGGGGTGTAGATCAGGATGACGTTGGCCCTGGAATACTCAATAGTGAGATAGAGAAAGCATTGCGAGAAATGAAGGCAGGCAAAGTGGTGGGGATAGATATCATCCCAGCTGAGCTTCTGAAAAACGTAGGAAAGCGGGGAAGGGAGAAATTTTATGATCTCGTTCGTAGAATATACGAGGAGGGGACTAGTCCGGAAGATTTTGTAAAAACCGTGCTGATACCAATACCGAAAAAGAGGGTGAAGACTATAAGAATGTGAAGACTATAGAACGATAAGTTTGATTTCTCATGCGGAAAAGGTAGTGCTTAGAATCATCAACAGAAGAATGGAAAAGAGAGCAAACGAATTTATAGGCGAGGATCAGTTTGGATTTCGGAAAGAGAGGGCCACTCGGGATGCGATTGCAGTGATGAGAGTACTAGTGGAAAGGAATCTAGGATATAATCAGGATGTATTCGCTTGTTTTGTTGATTTCGAAAAGGCGTTCGACAGAGTGAGGTGGGACAAGTTAATGGAAATATTGCGGAAGATAGGAGTAGATGGAGTGGCAGGAGTCTGATCCGGAATTTATACATGGCTCAGAAGGCGCAGGTGAAGAGTAGCCGATGGAGAATCGGCTGTCCGTTATCGCCGGTACTTTTTAACATAAACTCCGAGGAAATGGTGAGAGTGGCTTGGGATGAGCTTGAGGCTGGAGTAAAGGTCGGGGGGAAATTGATAAAATCAGTGAGGTTTGCGGATGAACAACCACTAGTCAGCCAGTCAGCCCCTGGCTTGCAAATAATGCTGGATGCGTTACAGTGACAGTGCGAAAGGTACAGGATGAAGAGAAATCAGAAGAAAACGGAGGTAATGCGAATTTCAAGTCAAGTAAAAAAGTAGGAGGTCAGAAAATAGAGCAGGTGGAGCAATTTAGCTATCTAGGTAGTGTGTTGGAATAAAAGTATACCAGCATTGAAGTGAGAAGGAGAATAACACTGGCAAAAGAACTTTTACTCGTAGGCGTGAATTAATGACAGGGACGTTGAGAAGGGAAGTGAAGAAAAGATTAGTGAAAAGTTTAGTATGAAGCGTTGCACTCTATGGAGCGGAAACGTGGGATTTTCCAAAAGAAGATGAAAATAGATTAAGGGCTTTTGAGATGTGGGTGTGGAGAAGGATGGATAAAATAAAGTGGGTCGAAAGGAAGACGAACGATTAAGTGCTAGAATTGGTAGTAGAGGAAAGAAATTTAATAGATGAAATTAGGAGAAGGCAGGAGTTTTGGATGGAAAAGGTAATAAAAGGGGATGGTTTTTTGAAAGAAGTGATCGAGGGAAGAACGTTGGGCAAGAGGTGATTAGGGAGGAGAAGAACGGGCAGTTTGGATACAATGAAGGGAGGTATGAGGGGCTGAAGAGGGACATCGTGTGAAATTTAGGAGTGGGAAGTATCAAATGTCCATTTAGACCTACCTTCACCGGTAGAAAACGAAATAATAATAAACCTCTTTAATACGATTATGACTCAAACCACATCAAACAATTTCTCTCTTGAGGTCTAACAATTACAATAAAAATCCCACCATTCGTAGTCAATGAAATATTATTTCATGGGATATAAACTTCCTTTGTGGATTTCCTCTCGAGGGACTGAATAATGGGTTGCAGAATTGAATAAATATTAGTAAATCAGACACTTTGTAGATTGTTTCTCACAAAAATTTATGTCATAGAAAATTTTGCCATTTTTTCTTAATTGAATACTCTTTGTTAGCCTTAGAATTACGTGTTTGCAAATTCCCTCATTCGCATGCTAACATAATAATGTATTATGAAGGCCATAACTTCTTCACAGTGTTTTGAGTAAGAAAAAAACGAATGATTTTTGTGGAGGATGTCACTTTCTTCATGTCTTTAGTCTCTCTGCAGTTCTTTGAAACTTCAATAGAAGCTGGAGGAAGCAATGACCGTTCTGCTGCCCCAACATTTCTGCAGCTGTATAAACTACTTAGTGTACATGTACAGCCTTATTAAGCCCCCAAAACAGGCAATTGCACAATACTTCAGGATAAACCTTCGGATCCCTTGATTACACTGAATGAAGTCAAAGAAATATGTAAAAAAAGAAGACTTGAGGAAATCTCTCAAGGAAAAACTGAGGGCTGTGGCTGGAAACGGGTACAGAGATGTCGAAGATGTCATTGAGCATGACTACGCGCTCCCTGAAATGGTTCAATGTATAATTTATCACGCTAGCCATTAAGTTTCAGAGCAAATGTTTAAGTATTCACGTTGTGCTGTTTGCCGCACAGTATTTCTAAATCCACCGGAAAATTTGGTGCAACCAGTGAGTAAATTTGTTGAGTTAAAACTAAAGGCGCTCTTTTGCACGATAATTTAAATTTATTTCTTTTATACGTTCTGTGGAACACGTTTTAATTTTATATTGTATGAAAGCAAATATTATTGAACTTGTTATAAGTGATATCCTTGTTATAAGTGAATTTTATCATCGCAATTAGTGTGCCTCACAAAGTTACGTTTCCGATAAATGATTATACCTATCATGGAGTTGGTAATTCTCTTTCGGTCTCATCATGCAAAAAATATTTGAGAATGTCACAAGCGTCACGGTGTGGAATACTATAGCTTTATGCTTTCGAATGAGAAACTTTATTATATTCCACACTTTTACAATTGTGGAATAGAACCAGGTCGTATTTTTCTGTGAGAAGGCGGCTGACACCAGTGGGGCGGCCTATCAAGTGATAGTGTCATGTTAAAAACACTATTATGGAAACGGGAAAACCCCCTTAACTAAACTCTCCAAAGAACACAATAATTCCTTTTTTCTCGTTTCTGGCCTGACCGGTTTCAATATCATTGTAAGAGGTCGTCAAGATTCCAATACATTAGACTTAAGAAAGCGATATCGAAGAGAAGTAGAAAACTGCTAAGCAAATTTTATCATCGCCATTAGTGTGAAAGCCATTAAAAAGAAATTTTAATTGATTTGTGAAAAGTTATGTTGGTAAGTACAAAACAGGACAAAAGATTCCTAAATTCGGTAAATATTCAGGTGCCTGCTTCAGCAATTGTGGTTTTTCTTCGATGCAGGAAGGAATCAAACCATGAATCTCACTTAATACGTTTCTCGGCAGATAAAAAGGAGACCTTTCCATAAGGTCCCTTGCGAGGAGTAGGACGAAAGTACCACTGATGCTCGACGGCCAATACCTGAACTAAACGGACATTAAGAGGCCAAATATTTTCTACTGACGGCATAGGAAGATACAGGGGGCTGCTCCAGTCACAGCCAACTCCAAATGTCCTCCACATTCGAGGGAATGCAGCCCTTGAAGATCAGTTATGATAAAGAAGAGAGCCATTCAGCAGCAGGGTTCTTGGTCCAAACATCGCACTTCCGGTCCATGGAACCCCATCAAAGACCTCTTGGCTCCTGGAATAGCATCACTGCAGTTCCTGAGTGGAAGGAACCTCTTGGTAAGACTTCGCAGAAATGTTTTCTAGTAAGAAATTGAAAAATTCTGAAAATATGAGACAATATGTAGAATATATCCAAGGTGAAGAGCATGCATTCTAATGAAGAATCCAATTAAAGCTAGAAATCAAAGTTCGGAAGTAGGTAAGGAAACAGTTCATCAGAACATGCATCTGGAGCATGTTTCTTTATGGCAGAGAAACATGGACGATAAAATCAGCCGAGAAGGCTGGAAAGCATTCAAAATATGGTGCTACAGAAGAATGATGAAGATAAAATGGATGAAATGAGTGACTAACCAAGTACAAATAAAGAGTGGGAGAAAATATTGAAGACCATAAAAGGAAGACAGAAGAACTAAATCAGCAATTTCTTGAGACATGATGGCCTGATGAACGCAATATTCGATTGAAAAGTTAATGCGAAGAATAGGCTATCACACTCAGTATTGCGGAATGGTAATAATGAGGGGGTACGTATTTACTAACTGATATGAACTTATGCAAGGTAAGGTTCCAAACCGACATGAGAGAGTGGGAATTGCCCATGGAAGCCTATCCTGAATGGTAGAGCACTACCAGCAATAAAATATATTAGGACACAAATGTTTCCTGACACACTACTCATTCCCTTCTTTTTAAGCGTTTCATATCTTGTAGCATCTTTCATGACCTTCCCAAGTTCTCTTTTAAACATCCCCCCTAACACGTACCTACCTATCATCTTTGGTGGCCCACTGAAGCCTCATATTTCATTAGGTCCTTCATTCACATTTACTTCCCCCTCCGAATTTCCCATTTCGAGGTCCTTCTCCTACAGCACACAACCACCTAATATTTCTTTACCTCTAACCAAAGCATTTGCTTCAGTTTTTATGGAACCAACATCACATATATCTTGTTTTGACCACCAGATAACTCCCCTACCTTACTTTTACTTGCTTTACCATTTATTACCTGTATTTGTAAATTGCTCCTCCCACTTCAATTTATGCCTTTAATATTTATATCTTCAATTTGCATTAGCCTTATTACATCTTGAGAACCTTACCGTGGATTAAGTATAAGTATAGAGGATTTTGGTTGGTGAAAAATTATTTGACTCCACCAAATATCTAACATGAAGAGGGTTTCCGGGTTCTCCTCCGCGTTGGCTTGTCTCTGTGCGACAACAGTCACTTCAGTCAATCTGCTGGCGTCTTTAGGTCAGAAATGTCGATGCATTGAATCCCTCCATGTTATATAGTGGCCCGGGGGCCCTAGGTTGGCTCTGATTGGCTGAGAGAGCCCCGACTGGAATGCTGTCTTCCAGATGTGGCCGAGAATGCACCCATCCTCTCGGTTGTAATTCTTCTGGGGATGGATACTTTCTCGGCGACATTTGGAAGAGAGTTTTCCAGTCAGGAGACACCCTCAGGCCCTCTCAGACAATGAGAGCCAACCTAGTGCCCCCGGGCCACTATGTAACATGGTTCTGCATTCTGCAGATTCAATGCATCCACACTTCTGACCTGAAGACGCTAGCAGGGTGGCTGGAAAAATGTTGTCGCCCAGAGGTAAGCCAACGCGGAGGAACACCCGGAAGCTCTCTTCATTGATGATAAACCCCTCGGAAATCTTAGATCTAAATGTATCACTTGCTGATGTAAATATAATACAGGTTGTGTGCTAGCCAGAAAATTTGAGCCTCTTATTTTATTAATTACTTGAAGTTCTATCTTCAAATGATTTTGCCATAATGGTAATGTACTGTCCAAATTCTCCTTGCATATTGCTCTAACTGATCTCTCAGGAGAATAAAAATCTTACATCGGAATAAAATGATGCTAATGAAGTACGACATGACATATTGTCACCCAAAAAGAATTATTAAAATGGTTAAAAATAAAAATCAGTTTCACTTATCGGATCATACGACAATGGAGGACTTCCATGGGGAGGGAGGCTTGTCCACTGCCTTGTTGACCTCCCACGACCCTGATGTCCAATTGACGTCGTGATGTTACTCCCTGAAGCTGAATAAAAAGAAAACTGCAGCCGTGGGAGGTGGGGGACTCTCGACGCTTTTCGCTTCGGCTGAAAGACGAAAGAGAATAATATTAATGAAGGCATGAAAACATAAGCAGTATTCTTTACAACAACGAAATAGTATAGCTAAATTATTTTTCCGTGTGACGGATGCAATAGCGATGTAATAATGGAATTTAATGCAATATGCCCGAGAAATCGCAGATAAATCTAATTATGCATTTACTCTTATACCATAAATGTGAGTTGACTGAAATGGACATATAATTTTTACGTCTTTGACGTAATTGAAGAAAGCAGATTCTTATAAGAAGACAATAATAATTTGGAAACTGGGAACTTGAGGACGACATAAGGGGAATGGAAGCCAGAAATACTTGAAACCCTGGGAACTAGCCGCGATTACTTTAACGGTGTTACCCGCTGGAATCACAATATTGGTAGAGCACCTGGCCGGTAATCAGGGGTTTCGGGTTCGAGTCCCGGTCAAGGCGAATGATTTTTTTCTCGGTGGAATATCTTGCTATTTAAGCTAGAAAACAAAATGACATATTTGGAATGGGGAATCAGAGATTCATTGTCCCCCCAAGCACTATAAACGATTAAAATAAAAATTTTGGCTACCATCACCAACAATTATTTTCTATATTCATATGATTTTTCCAAAACAACTATTTATCATCTTAATTTTTTTCACGGATGATGACCAAACACCTATTATCTCACACTCTAGTGATAGCTACATGCAGATGTAGCATGTATCGAAAATGCGTGAATTTCGCACGTCTACTAGTAACCCAAAAGCTGTGGGCTCGCATTCCGACTAAGGCAAGCATGTTTTGTTCATCTTAGGAAAGTTGGAAGTAAGTTAGTTTAGACCAGGGATCTGTAGACTTTAGAGACGGAAGAGCCAAAACTGTCTCCCACAGAGTTTTGAAATTTAATCGAGTCACAAATATATATGTGCAAATAAGGGAAATTTAAAGTAATAATGTAACAAGAGATAGTAACAATAACTAAAGAAAAAAATAGCTGGGTAAAGAGATAGATAAAATAATATACAGATACAATAACAAGTGATATTCATTATATCTTCATTGAAATAAATAAAACCATCAACAACAGTCTCTTTTGTTTTAAAAGTGTCGATAGTGTCTTTGCATTTTCCAAGCGTATCTACGTCCGTTGTGTAAATAGCCATTTGTCATCAACGGAATGATAATAAATGGATTATTTGGCCGATGTATGCCGATGGAAGTATGATGTTTTATTTTCATAATTCTAAGTAATAGCCATATGCCCATATCCAAAGATTCGCATGTGGTTTGCAAACCGCAGTCTACCGACCCCTGGATTAGACGGTGAGATATGATTGATGCAGTTGGAGCAACTTAAAACGTTAATCTATTTTAACTCCACCTCTCAAATCATTGGGGAGGAATTCGATCTCAGTCACTTATAACGTCTCCTTCAAATGCCAGGTGCCCAGAATGAAAAGAGTTTTAAGTCCATGCTAGGCTGACAATTGTCGTGCTTGGGATGTGAGTCACTGAAAGAAAATTTCTCTTTCGACCAAACAAGCATTCGACCGGCCGTGGAAGCACTGGAATGTACCTCATCTCCAATCGAGGAGTAAGAAACTGTGTTCATTCGACCCTGGGGCTGTAAACTGGCACAGTAATAGCATCGTGAGGTAACAGTGTGTGCGGAAGATAAGTGAGATATCGAAGGGGGAATGAAAGTGGAAATCGTTTAGGTTGACAGACTAAAATTGCTAATGGATTTCCATTCAATTATGCACTATGTCTTAGATTTGATCTATCAAAATGTTGAAAGTGTCGGCCGCGGTAATCAGGTTGAAAACGCGGGTTTGGATCCAGCTTCAGATTGGTATCACTTTTATCTTAGGATTAAGTCTTTTTTGACCATTCAACTTACCCTATACAGCTGGAGTCACGTAAAATTTAATACTACATTTAATGGAAATAGGTCCTTAATCCATTCATGGTAATGGTGACGAATATTCCTTTTCCTTCGAGACATTTTCTTCTAATAGCCTATGATACTTGAAACCCCAACGAAAATTTTTTTAGGGAGGCTCCCAAAAAGGTGCTCTACATTTTATCTTGAGACCTATGGGCTCATAGCATTACTCGCGCCGCTCTGAGTTACACGCCATCACAAATGGAGTGTTAAGTGGTAAGAAATCATTTCGCAGAGTCCACCAGCAGGTGAGAATGGGGTCGTTTACCATATTTTTTTATTGCCGAATCTGATAGAGTTTGTAAAATAAAAAGACCCGCATTTTTCCGTTTATTGATCCGTCAATTATTTCCCGATAAGCGGCGAAAAACTGATGTTTTTAACCCTTTCGGAAAAGTAGGCGTGGTGCAACCTCTGACGTACATCGACTTCGTCCAATCACAACTGAGCCCGCGAAGCTACTTCGCCTTATCGCAATGGGGGGACACAGCTGACTCGGCCAATGGGAATGATTGCGACAGCATCTGTGCGAGCAGACCTTCCGAGAATCCAAGTCCACTCCCTTCCCCTCCCCTAAAATCAGTCAAGGACGGGAGGAAAATGACGTCAATGTTATCACAGCAGCATTTTCGGTGGGCGTCACCTTTTGCTAATTTACATTTTGGATTTATGAGTGAATGGTTGTGGTTAGAAGATTAATTTTTTCACTAAAATTCTTTTTTCGTTTCCATCTAACGATTTCGTGTACAAAATTGTGATTACGGTTCCGAGTAAACGCCCCCATTATTTCCCCGCAGTATAAAAAAATCCAAACTTCTTAGTAATCCAAAGTTTCCTAACACCGTAAGTTTCCAGAGTACAAATTCAGCGGATGCCATTTACAACGTAAAAATATTACCCCCGATCAAACTATCATGCGCAAACCCCGAAAACTAGCAATCAGTTTTTTGAGGGCAGTAAGAGTATATTTAAGTGACTTAATTGAAAGAAAAAAATCGATCAGACCTCGTTATACCTTTTATGGATGCCAAGCAATAATCAGTCAAGTTATAAAATCCGTAAGAAATCTAACATAGGACCCCAATTTGGCTTTTTCAGAAGTACTGGAGCGTGATATTTTACCATAATAACCTTCAAATACCCCTATACCTGGATATAAAATCATCTTTTTATTTAAATTAAACTACACAAGTTTCACCGAATACGACAGATTTTACTAATTACCAACGTTTTTAGGCGCAATGGAAACAGAAAGCCTCGAGGTTATTGAGGAACGGTGAACGGTGAAGAGCGAGGGGAAGTAAAATATTTCGACAAGGTCAGGTGAGGGTTGAGGGAGATATAAGGAAGGGGGTTGGAAGAGGGTTGGGGGAAGAGAACGAAAAGAAGATCGAGTTGAATAAAATGGAGAAAATGGGAGAGCACGCATGCTGAAACCACGGGCGCTTTATGCAAGGTCTCCATTGCTATATTTGACCAGCAGCTAGAATCCGCGAAAGGGCCTGAGTTAGGCTAGCAGCCCACCCCAATGACTTGCAAATGAAGTTATTCCAGGCGAAAATAAAGATTGCATCTGAAGAGGAGTTCGACGGTTAACGAAGCATTACACTCCAAGAGTAAGACCTGAGCTCGGAGTCAAGGCATAGTGAACTTCGTCATGCCCTTTTAAATTGTGGGCAATTTAATTAGTCTTTTAAACCATTTCCGTGGCAATCAAAATTTCATAGCATTATTTCAGAGCATAATGGGGTCGTTTACCATATATTTTAATGTCGAATCTGATAGAGTTTGTAAAATAAAAATACCCGAATTTCTCCGTTTTTTGATCCGTCACTGAGTTCTCGAATTATGTGGGGGGGAACTGATGTTTTGAACACTTTCGGAAAAGTGGGCGTTCAAAGGACTTGTACATGTCATCCACTTCGTCTAATCACAAATGAGACTGCGAAACTCCTTCGAAAAATCACGATGGGGACACGCAATTAACTCTGCCAACGGAAGTGCTTGCGACAGAAACTGCGAGCAAGCCTTCCACCCCACCTCCACACCCTCCCCTTCACCTAAAAGCAGTCAAGGACGGGGGGTGGATGACGTAGATATCCTTATCGCAGCTAGTTCGGTGGTCGTCACCTTTTGCTTTTGATTTATTTGTGTGTTTTCATCCCGAGAACTGGGCAGAACGTTTCAACCGTCAGTTTAATTGCGATTATTTAAATAATGCATCGGTAGGTCATCTTTTTTTAATAATTATAATTGAAATGGTATAAGTACTGTAGGCAGTTAATTTTCCAACTCTATGCGTTAGAAGTTTCGTATCTTTTAAATGATATCCAGCGAAAACGTATCAACGTACACCATTACGTGGGAATATGACTCCCAATTTTGACAAATATCTAAAAACTTAATTCGACAAGTGGCTTATATTTTGCTACCATTAGAAAGAGCAAATTTCATTCTTTAAAATGATATCATTTAAGTTGATTTTTATCTGAATTTATATCTCGCTCAAACTACCTCAATTTCGGTTCCTAGAACATTCACTTGCAGTCACTATTAATCTAGACGACAAAACATGGAGAAGTTTTTTTTTTAATATTTCAGTAATTACGAAAAGTGACCAAGGACAAAGGTTACTTACTTCGAGCAAGGAATCGCTTGTCTAGATGGAAACGATTTTTTCAGGAAGAGATAGAGGGTGCGGAGAAATCCGGCATCGCCAAGTACCCTCTTTAGTCGCATAATCGCATGTGAATCCAAAGTTTCACGTCCCACCCAGCGGACGGGGAGCAGAATATGAAACATTTCTAACACAATATTCAAACGAGGAACAATATAACACTGAAACTCAACCTCTTAGACTCCATTCAAGAGGAGAGATTTTCCGAGATTTGAAATCGGATCCCTGAAGTTGGTGTCAACGATATTAACCACCCATACTGAATGACCTATTGCGGACTCTATTCTCCCCACACGTGTAATAAAAATCCAATGGGATATATTCTCCAACTACCGCCCACAAAAGATATGGAAAACACAACATATACGTACTCACCCAAGTGATTCGGAGACGCGGGATGCTCCAGTAGAATAATCCGTCAGGCGGGATAGTTCCGATGTCAGCGTTTGCATGAGCCTGGACTGCCTGAGGATGCCAGAAAAAGAACATACGAGCGAAAAATCACGCAAGAGAAAATGTATGTACCTAAGAATGTTGTCTACTTTGGAATGCACTTGAAGATCGGGGAATTTGTGTTATGCGTAATTCATAACATTGAGCTCATTGAAGAAAGCAATAATACTAAAACGAACATTATCTAGAAAAGCACAAGAAAATGAACAGTGTTATTCTTAGCAAGACTTTACCTTTCGAATCATACGATGCAACTCCGTGGAAAGTCCCCATACAACTGAATGTTTCGTTGGAAATTCGCCAGGTGGCGCGACGTACTTTTTGGCAGCATTTTTTCGGTGGGAGGGGAAATCGCTTCTCCAAGACTCCTCTGCCAAGAAGGCGTGGAAGTGGACTATCTAATGCCCCACGGGGAAATTCATATCGGAGTTCACTTGCACGGGGCCTTGAATCCCAGAGAGCAGCCAAGTGCCTCTCAGCATAATAGGTGAAATGGAGTTCTTCGACTATCGTTCACAGCTGATCGGGAAAGCACTTACGAGGTAAGAGATGGAGTAGGTGTAGTGATTTGGATACTGTCATCTCACCAGGGGCCCGGGTTAAGGAGGAGAGCAGCGACGCTGGAAGTGGGGGGCAGGAGGCGCCGATGCCCCCCTAGAATTTGCCCCGGGTCCTTGAGAATTGATCATTCCTCATTAATAAAAATTTAATTTCGCTTGTTTCCAGCTTGATTTTTCCCTTCTGACACATTTTCTCAACCCTTTATATGCTCTTTAAATAAGTTGTGTGGAATAGACTAAAAGTTTTTATTTTATTCGTCACTATGAATTGCCACCAAGAAGGAACAATTCAGGCTCTCCCCAGTAAGCTAAAATGTTTAAATTAACTTAAGATTTCAAAATTCTTCTTAATCACATGTAAAGGTTTAAAAATTTTTTTTAAACAGTTAATATTTTCAACATTTATCCATGAGCTGTTTAGGGGGGATATCTTTAGCTCTTTGATTTCAATGATGGCTCTCTCGATGTAAGAATTGATAATTACGGGAGACAGTGCACAGCCTTGTTTCAATCCTTTCCTTATTTTTGCTTCTTCAAGCTGGGTCCAGGTTTTATCACAGTTTCTTGGTTTTTATGCAAATTGTGGATACTTCTTCAGCCAATGTGTGACACTCCAATTCCTTTCAGAATTCCAAGCATGGAACTCCAGTCTACGTTGTCAAAATCCTTCACAAATTCCTTTAAATCCACAAATGCAATGAATGTCAGTTTGTTCTTCTCAATTCTCTTCTCTATGAGCAGCATAAGGGCCATTATTGCTTCTCTTGTACCCTTACTTCTCCTGAATCAAAATTGATCTTCATCTAGGAACTCCTCTGCTTTTTGTTCTATTCTTCTGTTGATAGCCCTTGTCAATATCTTCGTTGCATGTGTCGTCAGGCTTATAGTACTAAAGTTTTACAGTTCTACTCTCTTTTTGGAAATAGGAATGATGACTTTTTCTATATGTCTCTGGGAATTTTCTTTTAGCACCTAAATGTAGCAGATGTCAATTTGCCATCAAGAAGGAATTCCTTCTTGGTGGCAAATTCATGTTCTTCTATCCTGCAATTTACGGATCTGCCCATGCAATAGATTTCTACAGAATGTGCCAGCTTGTATACTGTCGTGTAGAGCAGTTAGGGGAATCTGCCCCTAGGCTTGGGAAGGTGGTCGCCCAGTTCACTTAAAAATATTCAACCAGCAGCAAATGTGTTAACGGGGATTTATTATTGATAAAATACATAATTTACATTTTTTGTCTTGGTTTTTAAATGGTGATTCTATGGCAAAAGATAATTGGCAGCCTAAAAGGGATTCTATCTTATCAATATTACTTTTTACAGTAGTTTTTGTCTTGAAAAATCCAATATTGAGTTGGAGGGAGGATAAACTTCACTTTCCTCACTATACTTGTATATCATTTTATCATTTCCCTTCCCTCCAAAACTTTTCAAATGGAAAGTCTTCTGGATTTGGACTATGGGACCTATAGAAAAGTATTGTTAGACCAATAAGATTCCTATAGGAAATCTGTGGAACTTATAAAATTCCTTTAGGAATCTCACATAAAAGTCTACTGGATCTATAAGAATCTAAGCTCCTCTTGTCCCAACTTTCCTTTAGTACTTCTATAGGTCCCATAAGAATTTTCTGTCGGTTCAATCGGAAATTTTTGTCAGGGTCACTCAGTATTCCTTTAACTTATGGAATTTATAGGGTTTGTGTGCCCATGCTACGGAACTTCTCCTTATGGATGTTTTCACTGATGTGAAACTATTATTAACTATATCTCCCATTGAGAGAGAAAGCTCTTATACATGTAGGGCATTAAGATATTTATTTTATACCTCCTGAGTTTAACTAGCAAAAGAGCCAGAAGTGAAATGATCATTTATTCTGGAGTAAGATAGTTGAAAACTCAGGGTGCCAAGGCATGTCAACGTAGGGTTTAAATAATGTACAACAACAATCAAAAAGTTTTCAGTAGAACACGCATATGCGCACATTTATTTGAATTTTTTTCACAGAGCAATATTTACACAGTTTTTTTGTTTTTCTTCAATCTCATCATAAACTTGAAATGTCTCTGTACAATTTCATCCTTCACTTTTCATTACTTTCTCACATCAATAATTAATTAATCATAGTTGTGTCTATATGCAAAAAATAAACAAGTGAGAAAATTGACATATCCTTCTCCTCTTGCAGTTACGCACGCAAGGTCGCTGCTACTTTGTCATTTTTCCACCGATACATAATATTTACATAATTTTTATATAAAACCAGCCAATAACTAACAAAAAAAGCTTACCTTCTACAAGACTGCATTGCCTTAAGAATTGGCCGCACTTTGATGGTTCAAATTTCGAGTTTTTGCCGCTTCTTTCGCCTTTTTATTACGCTAGGCGGCTGGTTTGTCCACATGCATTAAAAAAACTCATCATGCAGGACGTGTATTCGTGAGCAGAAAAAATATGGCAAAATATGGTTTAAATGCGTGATTTAAATACATATTTCAAGAGGAAGTGTGGATATTTTTGTATTTTATTTCTAACGACACGCTCTATTCATTACTTTCCGCTGTTCCATTACATACTTGTAGGAGATAATGTTGCAAATTACAATCCCGACAGTATATTTGAAAAAAAAGTTCGATTCAAACCTGTGTAAGTTGACATTGCGGAAAGATTTTATCATTTTGGTGGTTGAATAAGAAAGATTACGAGGGAATATGGTTGCTTGTGTAATGCTTTAATTTTTCTACTCGAACGGCGACTGAGTGATATTTTAAATCATAATAACCGGTAAGAAGGGCATGGACTTTGTACCGTTGTACAGGGTTCTCTGATATGGGAGGGCAACCTTGAGAGGCGAGAAGAGGTCTGCCTGAGTTGAAATGCATTGACGTTATATGAATATTTAACCCATATAAATTGTGTTTTCTGTTATGAGGTTTTTACAATGTTTTAGCGTGATTCGAAAACACTCGTAGCCTAACGGAGTTAGAACTGCGTTGAAATGACTTCTATGAGTTTGTGAACAGCTCGGGGAACGGTGTTGGCTATGGTGTGATGCATTGCATGCAATTCCATGTAGAGTTTTCGCCTCTTCCCCTCCCAAAGTAAGTCTACAAATCCACGGCTTTAAATTCCTCATTTGACGTAGTCAGATATATCGTTGATAGGTGAAGGTGATGTCATCCACTGTTGGAGGAGGTTCGGCAAAGGAGCTAGACGTAGAAGTACACTATGAAAGCTAGTTTAGGAAAGAATGATTTTCAGTTTTGTCCAAAGAATTTCTGGCAGATGTTTTTGAATGCAAAGCCAAAATAAATAACCCATAGCGGTGAATATTTGTTTATGACACAGACAAATATGGAGCAAAAAATATACGTTAAGGAATGGGTGAATGAACGTCCCCTTCTGAATAGTCTAGGTTAAGATGAAATATCCCCATGTCTGAGGGATGAGCGAAGAGATTCGTGGTAGTCGTATTGATTCAGGCAAAACCCTATAGTATAGGCTCACGTTGCAAAATATTAGCATTTTTTTGCGATGAAAGTTGTTCAGAAAACATTCCGGGATATTGGTTAATGGATACAATCCTTGGTTTGCACAATCTGTGACTCAATAAACCTAGGAAGGTAGATGCACTTGTATAACGAATTCGTAGGCTGATATCTGCTGCTCTTGCGTCGATTGGGAGGAAATTTTCGACAGCGATCCATAAGAAGACGATATAGATAAAGATAAAGGACGATGTATTACTGGGGCGAATTGTGGGAGGTTCAATCACTTAAAGAAAAAGAGCTAAACGGAGTACACACTTAAAACATTTTGGCACGGAGAAATAACATTCAACATTTGACCAAACACATCTTCCTCGAAAGGCGGATAGAAAAATTGGTGCAATAATAAATAAGTCTTTTAGAGCAACTTTTTTTTAATGATGTATAGACGGGAGACTTTGCGGAGCGCCGAAAAGGAAAGTCTTTCGAGGAAGATGTTTTCTTTTTCCAAATCATATTTCCGACATGGTTCTTTCTTTTGCCACGCCCTCCTGGTAATTCTTCTCTCTCTCTCTCTCTTCTGTTGATGGTAGGTTGTTCATTTCCCTGCGCTCCATCCCTCGGCGTCGCCTAGGTGGTCGAACATCGGAGAAGGACGACCTTCCCTCCTCTTCTTTATCGCTTCGCACTCTTTACCCGCTCTCTTCCCTCCTCCCTCTCTTCCGCCTCCTCGCGCACCTCCCTCCTTCATCTCCGAGTCCTCCACCTCAACACCCTCCCTCCCCTTTGATGACACAAGTCCTCTCTCTGATCACACACTCTTAGATTGGCGCGGGGAGCTCACTTCCCGATCCCGTCGTAGATGGTCCCGGAGGCTATGTTGCCGACGAGTGCGGGCCCCGTGGCCACCGTCGGAAACTCCGCCCACTTGGTAAGGTCCACTCCTGGCAGGATTCCGCTGCGACAAGGCACTCGGGGGTTGCTGTGGGGAGAGAAGTGGATGCATTTTAATGAGGGGACCAGGTTGGTCCAGTGGTTAGCGTACTGGTCCATCACCAGCATGCCCGGGTTCGAATCCCGATAGTAAGTAAGTAAGTAAGTAAATTTATTGCTTTCAACAAAAACAATACAAACTACTGAATTTATTACCAGAAGAAAATAGGAAAGCTGGGTTGCCTCAAAGGAGAACCTGTGCTGAAGCAACCTTCATAATTATATATTCATCAATAACGTTTCTATTTTTTTATACAAAAGTGATAGTAGAAAGTGAGATTTTCATGAAAAAGTAACAATAAACAATAAATGCCATTTACATATGAATATTTACCTATATGAGTATGACTAGAAAACAACTAAAAACAACGATTTATTTTTATTTTTTTTAACCAGGAGAAAAACAAAATCTGATAACATCAAAAGAATCTTACAGCATAGTCAAAGATTGTGGGGTACAAAAATTTACCAAGTGAACCGAAGGACCAAGTGATCACTCATTCATTTTGGTATTTGAAATCACATGTCAGATTAACCTTCTCAAACAGCTGTGCTTGTTAGACTTTGACCCGAATGGGGGCGTTTACTCGGAACCGAAATCGCAATTTTGTACACGAAATCGTTAGATGGAAACGAAAAAAGAATTTTAGTGGAAAAATTAATTTTCTAAACACAACCATTCACTCATAAAACAAAAATTAAAATAAGCAAAAGGTGACGCCCACCGAAAAAGCTACTTTGATATCATTGACGTCATTTTCCTCCCGTCCTTGACTGCTTTTAGGTGAAGGGAAGGGAGTGGAGGGGGGTTCTCGGAGGTCTGCTCGCACAGATGCTGTCGCAACTGCTCCTATAGGCAGAGTCAGCTGTGTCCTCCCCATTGCGAAGGCAAAGTAGCTTCGCGGGCTCAGTTGCGATTGGACGAAGTCGTTATACGTCAGTGGTTTCACCGCGCCCACTTTTCCGAAAGGGTTAAAAACATCAGTTTTTCGCCGCTTATAACTCGGAAAATAATAGACGGATCAAAAAACTGAAAAATACGGGTCTTTTTATTTCACAAACTCTATCAGATTCGGCAGTAAAAAGTATGGTAAACGACCCCATTACAAAATCCATCTTAAAAAATGACATCTACGCGCACGTTCTTCGTAGTGAGCCGTAACTATATTTCGGAGTCATATGTGCGAGTGGTAATTAAAATCGAAGAACTGTTCCTTATTGCTTTTAAGCTTGATTATTACTAACAATAGGAAGGTAGAGAGGTTGAGGATGTGGGAAAATACCAGCTTTTCATCCCCAAACACCTTTTAAGTTTATAATAATAATAAAATATGAGTAGAAAAGGATAGCCACAACTATATGGGATAGTTACCAGTTTCCAACAATCACGAATCTTTGAAATTTTAGATATTTAAAGATTTAGACTTGATTGCCCAAAAGTTGCCTTTTAATTGATTTACCATTTCTGAAAGGTGACATGAAACGTGGAATCTTATATTATGATCCTCTTCATGTTTGAATTTAGTAGTAATCTTTCCAACCATATACTTTTATTCCAAGGAGTCTCTGGGATTCTGAATCAACTGTCTATTTTTCACTCGGTAATTCTAGTTCTTATGACTCTAAATCATGACAAGTCAACCCATAATTAGAAATTGAAGGAAATATACGTACATTTCATGATCGGGGAGAACCATGGGGTAAACCTGGATGGTATCAATGAGGTCGGTGTTGTCGCAAATGAGTCGGGATAATCTGGCTTTCCTTATTTCTGCGAGTTGTTCTGAAATAAAAAAGCGAAAAAGATACTCGTTATCAATCTATTATGCAGGCAAGAAAATGATATAATTGGCCAAAAATAGCACAATTGCATATAAAATGCGAAAAAGTTATATCGTTAACCAATTATATGTGCAAGAAAATAATAAAATTGGAAGGAAGTAGAAATCTTACGTCAGTGCGTAGTTAATTTATTTTCTTTCATCAGGTATCCGAGGTAAATGGCAACAGTATTTATTAGTAACCCTCTCGTGTTTATTGCTATTTATCCCCTTTCCTTCCATATTCCTACGCTATTCGATCCTATTCATCGTTCAGGGTGCAGTATTTATTAGTTATACTTCCGTATTTCACGGAATGCAAGGAATACGAACAGCGCTGCCTAGCAGTATTTCTTGGAAAAAGTATCGTATTTATCAGTAGTTGGGTAGGCACAGAATTCCTAGAGAATAGCATCGTATTTCCCTTGACAACCATATTCAAACAGTATGGCGGAAATCTTGTATTCAATTGACGAAGAACTCGTAGTAATTCTCTATTATTTTTTCTTCAGGTCATTCAAAGCCATTTGCAAATTATCCTTAAGATGAGTACAAAGGTACGAAGGAAATATGAACACTTGTACGGAGTGTTTATTCCGTTTTAGCTTCTGTTCGAAATGGGATACAAAGGCTGAAGAAATGCATTTATCCTCTATCACCAATAAATCAGCCACTTACAAAGTTAGATACCATAAAACGGGAAATTGTAAGGTAAGATACATTTTAGTAGATGAACGATGTGTTTGAATTTGGCGGGCTATTGCAGTGAAAATAAGAGAAAATCGTCGTCAGTCGGCGAACAGCTGCTGCGAGTAGTTCACCGCGAGGTTTTGGTCGCAGAGAATAATTGGTGGCTTTGTTCGTGTAACATTTTAGTTGTTAACGTTAAATGATTATTGAACTATTTTTACTCATGTACATTGGATTGGATTGTTTGAAGTGAACGTAGGCAATTTATTAATGTACACGCCAGGAGTTTGTGTGTGTTTGCCCACGTTATTTGTTGACGTTCCTGCTTTATGTTAGTTATATTTGTTCTATTGTTAAGAATATATTTGAAATATTTTCAGGCCAAATGTTCATTTTGATCCTTACCGAAAATTGCACAAGCGAAATTCACAAGTGTCTAACATTTTGTATGTTTTTGCCTAAGCATGTTAATTTGAGGTGATACCTTATTGGCTTGTGATATTGTGTGAAGTATTCTTGCATCTTATTTACGTTTAGTAAACATTTTGTGTGGGTATGTGGGTGAGTGTTTCCGTATGAATTGGTTTAAATAGACATCGAGAGTTTTGTCTAGATTTCCTACATACAATGTAGTGTGACTGGTATGTATTGATGCTAGACTGTGGTTATCGTTGAAACATTAACCTGACCGAGTGGTCATTCATTATGAATAATATGCTATTTGATGAACGACGTTAAGTAATAATTTTACCTACAGAAGATTAGAGGTCACTTCTACAATTCTACCCAGAAGGCCCACGGTAGTTAGTTACATTGTATATAAAAACCAAATCCCTTGACTTGTTTCTCAAAGCGGTAGCTGTCTCGTTGTCAATTCATTTTGGATGTCTTGCCGAATTGTTCTGGTTTATAAAGTAAGTAATTGGTGTCTGGTGGTGTAACATTATTCAAAGCATCAAGGTGTTTAAATATACATACATACAAATTTATTGCAAAAACTTTCTCGTTTGTCATTTTCTAGTTTACATATTTGTTTCTTTTTGCTTTGGTTCTGTTTTAATGCCTATAGAACCAGAAGGTGATGTTTTATTATATATGTTGTCAGGCAGCTTGTAATAATCACCCAATTAAGATTTGTTGACGAAGGAATTCGTTAAACAGATTAAATGAAATTCACATAAATGCAACCTAGGTGAGCAATCTCACACCTTTTATTACAAGTTTGGGTCCTTGACTATATGTATCGTCTCTTTCATTGATCTTTCTTGTGGTGTTTGTGTCTATTACCTTTGTGTTTTTAAAATTGAAGGTGAAATGAAATTGAAGTGCACAGAAAGTTGTCTGATTTTTAGGTACATGTTATTTGTCTTGTGATATCCTGCTTTTTAGGTATTGTGACGTTTGTCGTACATAATTTCCTTTGCAATCATTATAATATATTGAATATACCAGATTACTCTTGACATTTCTGGGGATAAGACTTTTTAATTTGAGGAATAATAAAAAAAAATTCAGTTTGTAGTTCTTAGAATGTGCAATGAGTCAATGTTTTTTCCTTGAGTGCTTTTGTAGTATTTCTGACAAGCCTTTGATGCATGGTATGCTACTGTGAGTCTTGGATTTGTTGCATATGTTGTGAGTTAATGGATTCATTGTCAGGTTTGTCATGGGTGTAATTTATGTGGGAAATTGTGCCTTTGTCTACTGTTATCTTTATATTTAGGGCAACGTAGTTAATGTTGGGTATGTTTACTATTCTGCATGGGGATCTTGTTGTTACAATATTTAGGGCAATGTAGTTAATGTTGAGTATGTTGAATATTCTGCATGGGGATCTTGTTGTTACAAAGGATGGTATTAATGAGTGTATTCGGAAAATTATTTTTAGGAAGGATATTTCTCACTAGGCTAATATTATTTTAATGTGGTGCAGGATTGCTATGTTGTAGGGTTTATGCTGTAGGGTTAATGCAGGATTAATTTTATGTTTTAAGAGGTGGTGGAAATTGTAATTGCCATATCTGTCACTCTTCATGGGTTTCCTCCACCAGTCTATGCTAAGTGTACCATTTTTGTTTCTCATGATGATAGAGAACTAGAAAAGGAAGTTGGCATAAATGATTTTCTATTTCAACTTTTGCAATTTTTGGTGGAAGATATTGAATAATTCTACAACAATGTCTATCTTGTTGGGCAAAATTGGAACAATGTCATCTACATATTTACATATATGTGTGAGCATAAAATGTAGTTAGGATATGACTTCATCAAGTAATTGGTTCATGACAAGATCAGCTATGATGGGGCAATTGGACTCCCCATACAAGTTTCCTAGCAATATATGTACTTCATCAACACCACCTGCTTCTATAGTCATTAATACAGTAAGTAAACAGAAAAAAGAAACAAATAAATACCTATAAAACAACAGAAACTGTTTCTTGCAATACATTTAGCATATATGTGGAAATATATATATTATAAAATGTTTTATGGATGTTGCAAAAACATGATGTAAATATAGTTTTGCCTATTAATGTATATTGATGTCTCTATAATTAGACTCTTTGTTGGTCCTTTCTTCTTTATATGGTTTACATTTTTTGTCAATCATGTATTTTTTTGTTTAGTTATCTGATTTTGTTGTTGTTTTGTGGCTGTAATTATTCTGCGACTGTAGGAAAGCACCTGATAATAATAATAATATAATTTAATGTCATGTTGCACTTGCAAAAGTTTAACTATGGCTAGGGTAAGTTGGTGACTCGTCAAAGAATAAAATAATATTGGGGAAATATATATACAGTATTAGGGATATATGCATTGTAACCTTACAGAGATGTACATAGTTTGAAATATTAGGATATAATTAGACATTTAGTGCACGGGTACATAAATTAAAACCATTCAGAGATATACATAATATGAGGTGCATGGATACAATTTGGCATTTAGTACATCATAAATGTTCTTAATCATCCAGATGTTCTTGAATAGAGTAGTATGCTTCATCGGTCAGTATCTCTTGTATCTTTGTTTTGAGAAAGTGATCGAGTTATATTTTAAGTGTTTAGGTATCTTATTATAGATTTTTTTACCCATGTAATAAGGACATTTTTCATATAGTTAGTTTAAGTCTGTGTTGTGGGTATGGTAATTGCAGGACATATCTCATGCTGTGGTTGTGTCACACATTCCCTTGCCATGTATGTATGTATTTTTTTTAGACAACCCTCAACAAAACCAGCCTTTATGAATGGATTCCAGTGGGATTGACTCATACACATTCAGCCACTGTCTCTCCATTGTCAGTCACAGTAATGCCTAACAAAAGTAATTCAAAACATCCACATAATTCCTTGGCAGACAACATGTATATTTCAACACCTTGATGTTTTGAAGGATGTTATACCACCAGACACCAATTGCATACTTAATAAACCAATAACAAAAAGGCAATACATCCCAAATGGCAAAGTGTTGTCGTGCATCCATCATACTTCACACACACAGTGCTTCCCAACTACCCAAGGGGCACAAGGGGGTGTCTGAGATTTCCTTACCTTCACTTAGAAGGCCTGATTTACCTGCCTCAAAATTAGTTCGTGGAAGGAGGGAGAAAATTACTTGCTTCTTCAGGTCTACTTCTATTTCCCTTTGATTATGATTCTGGATTTAGGTTGGATTTTTGTAGACATAACCAAATAGCTACGTGATAAGGCTCACAATAAATAAGATTCTTACATAATAAGAAGTTTTAGTATATTCTATGGTAGGTGTTGGTGCATCACTTGCTTTATTTAAATCAGGTGCATGCAGGTTAATGTGGAGTGTCAAGATTTAAGTATAGAAACAAATAATAACTTCCCAAAAATTTATATGATTACCTGTTGGAAGAATATAAATGGAGAAAATTGAGGCATAAATATCTGCTATGAAGAAGTTTCCTTTTTTTCAATTGGAATTCAAAGCAAAATATACATTCTCTCTAAACAATTGTAGTTATTTACTTAATTACTATATGTAATGAATTAATTCAGTTTTCTTCATTTTCCTAGGAAATTGTATGACAGATGAATGAAATGGATATGGATTCCAGTGGGCATATAGGAAATACAAGGAAAATACAATCGTATTAAATACAATACAAATACAAGGAAATATAAGGAAAATATACGATAGGTTGTGGAGCAGGTATTTCATTATCAGCACTGGAAATCACTAATGGTTTGCACATATCTTCAACACCAATGACTACTGACTCTAAAATCTTAAATGGAAGAGGAAATTATTCTACGTGAAGTATAAATTTCAAAATTTTGATAGCAAACTGTAGAGATATAATTGCATCTTGTCAGAAACTCGGTTGGATGCTACAGGCTATAAATTTGAAGATATTTAATTTGGTGGGAGAAAAATTTGTTTCCCTTTTCATTATCATTTTACATATTTTCTGCAAAATTGAAATAAACCCATTAATACCTAGTACCCCTAAGATGAAATGTGTCCCCCCAAGGATTTGAATTTTTTATATTCTTTAATAAACATTACTTATGTAGTGGAAAGTGCCAATGAAAGGTGCCGTTCATGATTAGAAACAGAAAGTGTTGTGATAAAAGTAAAATTTTATTCAGCTCTGCAGCAGTTCCTCTGTGACATTGATAATAACAAAATCTGGAATGATTGAGTAAATGTTAGGTACTAGAAATTTGATGAGCATATGTATTTGCATTCAAATGTAAAATTATTGTGCATAGCGAGGTACTTCATTGCATAATGTTATGGGGTGGTGGACTTTCACATATAACTTTTTAATTTTTGGCGTTAATTTTAATATGATACCCCACAATACACTGTAATCAAAACTCGATGATTAAGAAATAAATAAGTCTTAACAAGAGAATAAAATTATTAAATTTGTATTTCATTTGTGTGGATCCCATCAATATTTAATCATCAATCTCCACTTTGTTGACTGGTTCCACAGCAAATATCTTATTCACATCTGACCCATAAATGTGAAAACGTGTGAGAATGTGTAATTTTGAGTTGCTACAGTAGATACTTCCTGTTATTTTGGTGGTATGTATCTTTCCTTTGGCGCCCTGAATTTGAATTTTGTCATTAACATGTGATTAGTAATGTGTAAATTCAGACATTTAATTGTCTCATTTTTCATGGTGCAAATCAACGTAGAAATATCTATAAATACTAAAGAGATGCAGATAAATACTGCATAAAGAAAACCGAATACTACGTAAGCAATAGCTATAAATACTTCCAGTGGAATACTGATTGATGCATAATGAATATTAATAAATACTGCTGGGTAGTATTTCTGCGTCTCAGTGGAAATACTTTTGCGATACTAATAAATACATGAATACGGAGTACTGATAAATACCATAGGAATACTGTTGCTATTTACCTCGGGTAGAGCTTCAAATCATGACCCTTTTAGAGAACGATTTGGATCAGTTCAGATTTCCTTTCCATTTGAAATGAATCTAATTTTCATATGGTTAAATAATTGGAGTTCAACCACTTCTCTTGAATGATTGCAAGTTTAAGCAATTTACATTTTAATTTGAGTGTTAAAGAGTTATGAATAAGATAAATATTTAGTGATTGGGTCCGGAGAAATAGATATGATAGAAAGAGTTTTAATCACTGTTTTTAATTTCCCAACGAGCATGGATTCGTGATATCAGAGATTTTTTCATGAGCTGGCTCGTATTGTATTTTTAGTGAATATCGCATTAGTAAGCAATTAGCTAAAATCGGACTGCATAACATCATGCGGTATCTTGAAGAACTTTAAATGGCAGTCAGCTTCTTGTTTACCATTTACAGTGGTTCTTGTCGTTCAACGATACACAATGAACCATGGAATCACGAACGTTTCGTACCTTTACATAAGAAATCAAGGAAAGAGTGCATAGTAAATTTAATTTGTGGAAAATTTTTATGCAGTGGAGCTATGTATTTTAGCTTCTATGTGCTTACTTCTCGATGTAATCCATGCGGTTTGCGAGATGTGTTGATTCTAACCAAGTCTTTTATGATAATGCAATCTCTTTGTACTCACCTGGGGTGAATGAAGATGGCTGGTTGCCCAACTCGTACCAAAATCTGTCTCCCCTCCTGGAGTAGCTGAACTGCGTAGCGATGATGCATGCGAATGTGGGTCCAACCATTGAACCGGGGAGAGGCCTTTCCGAGACACCTCCTGACCAGAGGTCCACGTCTGATGGGTGTCTATTGTGAAGTGGAGAAAAGCAGAGGGAAAAAGAATTGTGAGAAGCGTGGCATTTCCGTGACGGAAGACCAATTATTTTGAGACTTTCTCACATTAACTGTTGCGTCATAAAAACATTCACGGACCATTAAATCTGTTAGCATTTATGAATTTTAATGTAACTAAAATATCACGAAAAAATCGTTTCTCTTGTTTCTGAGTCCTTCTTATATTCCGTGACGAATATACTCATTTACGAATTTACTCATTCTTAATTTTGACTTGAGTTGGACGCAATATGATTAACGTGGCGATTCAAGCTGTGCTTCTTGAGGTAGAATAATGGTGCCTAGTTTAAGCGAAAACGGTTGGAAACGCCATGTCTTTGACTTATTTGCAAATACTCTCTAAATATACGCATAACTTATAGATTATTTAACTTCTGTGTTGTTATCTAAGTGAATATAAAGACGAAGAGGCATATCGCTTTGATAAAACACCGCTATTATTCAAGCATTTCCATATACTATTTTTACCAACTTTTTTCTAGGAAAACATTATTTCCGAGCAATTTCATTTTACACTTGAAATTTATATTTTTAAGAATCAAATGGAAAAGAATTAATGTACTTGATTTAATAATTTTAGCAAATGTTTTACACTTTTTTTCCCACATAATTACGACTTACTGTGCACAATAATTCTTACTAGCAGGTACACTAGTTTTCATTGACAAAAGCCATTGACACGACTCCTTATAAAAGGCCATGATATAGAAAAAAAATCAAAATTGTAAACCATTAAAAACTCCTGCTCCGTTACTAGAACTAGTAAACCCGTCTATTCGAGTTACGTGGAATTAGGTTACTTTACATGTTCGCCAAAGTATGAATCATTTTCCTCAGAAGCCTTTTATTCAGTTAATTTTCAAAGAGCCAACTTACTCGTAGATTGAGCTGTATCTGTTGATCGTCTCATTTGTCATCGTGCCGAAGAGTTCCTCGAAGGTGTCTGCCCCTGGGAGACCACAGAACTTCCTGTTGGGAGAGATTGAATTATTAATTTTACTTCGCTCATTTATCCAGCAATTTTCACTGGAAAAGAATTATTAGGTAGAATAAATGAACCACCCAAGGTGCCTATATTGCTTGATACAACTCTCTAGCTACTGTGTTCCAAGCGCGAGAGGAATATTCACCTAATTCATTTCTTTTTATAAATACCGGGGATATCTTACACTTCACATTTTCCAGTCGTTTCACTTGTTTGTTGATTTTATAAAAAGATCATTTCGTTACTTTGAAACGAAACTTGATGTAGTTTTCGTTGCTCTTCCTCTTAACTTAATTTTTCCCCAAAAATGTTTTTCTCATTTCAGTCGATTAATTGTATGACTGGTTTTTGGGCGTGAAGAAAACGAGAACTTGTAACCCATCAGTTTGTGGAAATTGATTAGGCATGGGTAAAAATTAAATATCATTTACATTAGTATATGCGCACTTACGAAGAAGCTCTAACGACAAGAAAACTTTTTTTTGGCAATAAAAACTAAAATAATACTGGGACGGAGGTAATATATTATAGATGACAAATTAGAGTAAGAATAACATTATTTCGAATGGCTATACTTTCAATCAGCCTTAAATGCAGAGTATTTAGAATATGTCTTTCTTCTAATAATTTTATATTTTGGAATTATCAATGATACAGAAGAATAATGAAGATGAAATGGATCGACCGGGCAAGTAAAGAGGGAGTCCTAAGAAGAGTGGAAGAAAAAAGAAGTCTGCTGGCAACTCTAAAAAGAAGAAGGGACAACTTAATCGGCCACATCTTCAGACACGATGGCCTGATGAAGACAATTGTCGAGGGAAAAATGAACGAGAAGACTGGAAAAGGCAGGCCTCATATGAGATACATGGAACAGGTAGTGAGGGAGGTAAAAGAGAAGAATCACGTCACAATGAAAAGGTTGGCCGATAGAAGAATCGAGTGGAAAGCTGCGTCAAACCAATCCTAGGATTGTTGGCCCATGGTGATGATGATGTCATTTTATAATCTGATTAAAGCTGATGTCCTTTATGAATCATTTGAATTATTTACTTCAGGATAATTTATTCAAGTGAATATCCTTAGCAATTTTGATTGGATGATTTAGAGACGACTTTAACGATCCTTTCTGACGATGATAATCGATCCATCGATCCATCGACCTTGTGCCTTCCCTAAAGTAGGCTTGAGGTCCGTGTTATCTTTTCGCTAATGTGCAGCTCTCGCTAAAGTTCAGCTTTGCTGCTGCAACCGGACAATTGGGAATGACCCCATCTGATGGAGAAAGCGGCATGTTTGAGATGACTGTCATCCAAGAAAACCACTGACGCACTTTTACAGGTATTTTTCACGGTCGGCATAACCGCATTCTACCTGCAAAGGCATAAAGGCGCATGGTCGGAAGTTAGAAAGCTTTGAGATCGGAAACCACGCCGTCTACACTGCCCGAGGCGGTAAGATGAAAGATTTTCTCGTGCTAGTTTTCTCCCTCTGCCATGCTCACTCTGCTGTAATAGTTCCACATAGTTTTTACTACCGACCCAGCGGATTTCATCTAAAGTTTCATACGTGCGGTCTACATTCTTGAAAATAAAATTTGTAGTTCAAGAAGAACGCCAAAATTATGGGAGAAGGTTTGTCGTTGTCGTGGACGTAAGTAAAACGATGAAGTTTGCAGTCATATGGCGATTGTATTTTCTCGTAGGAACGGAATAATTTTATTGCTCTACATTGGTCTGTACCTCAACGTATTAAATATCATCGAAGATATCGTAGCTTGATCTCCTTTCCAGATTTAAGTGGGCTGTTTTAGCAAAACCGACACCAGATGCTCCTTGTAGTAGGGATACTATGAAAATACATTTTAACGGTTTTTATTGTCTATGCGGAGACGCTGAAGTATTGATGTGTATTCTTAACTATGGTATAGAGAATACTTGTTGGCAACCTACTAAATTTGAGGTCCCGATTTTATGGTGAAGCCTTATTTACCCCTATATACAGTTGTGATTATGTGAGAGAGCAGTTTGCAATACATGTTTGCTAACGGAATCTCTTAAATGTGCCAAAAAGGATTATTAGACTGAAGAATTATTCGTAAAAAGTGTTTTATGGCACTCAATTATTACTTACTTTTTGAGTGTTTTTTCTTTTATATCGGTTAATACCATTATAAATTCAGTATATCGATAAAGAAGTTGATTGTTTCAAGAGGAAAACTTCAGTTTCCCGATGTAGCGCATTGAAATACGTAATATATTCATTATTTTAGTTCTACAATTAAAAAAGTGAGTTGAACCTCAAGTGTCAAGGCGTTGAGAGACACTCAGCATGTTTGAATGTACTTTACTTCAAATCGATAAACCTTTTTCTTGCTGTTCAGTATTTCAAATTAATAATGGTTCGGAAAGAATCCACCTTTTCGCGGAGTACTTTTTGATACGCGTAACTTTCGCGTCAAAGAGGTATTAAAAATCTAACAAATGCTTAATTTAAATATCCCTTAGTGTTGGGATGAGAATGTTTACATCACCTGAACTCCATGTATCCTGGGAGACCGAACTCACGCCCTCTCTGCATGTTGAAGGAGGCGAGATCTAGACCAAATCGTGCTCCGATCTTCTTGAAGAGATGGTTGGTTACCTGCGGCGAATAAGATTTAACATTAGTTTGATTGGATAAGTTGTCATCACAAAACAACTCAATTTTTACTCTCACAAAGCTTTTCACCAATGGTGCAGAAATGTTAATTTACCCACTGGACTCAATTTAGCTGTGCTTTTAAGATTGACGTTAAAATGAATGAAATCACATTTCGTGACTCTGAAACGATGTTTCAGACTCACAAATTGTGTTGTAACATGACACTAAAACCTGAAAATTTAATGGTTTATGCAATAATTACTGTAACATACGTGCCAGTCCTAGGAGTCGATCCCGTGAACAGTTCATTTGTCCAACTAGTGCATTGCCCACCGTCCCAATTCTGGAAATTCTATCACCCATATTCTTGAGGTGTGGAATTAATATTTTAAGCTTTGAGGAGCGGGCTTTAGTCAACATTCCCTATTAAGGTGTCGCTAATTCATTTGCTTAGTCACCAAATGCATTTTTCATGAGCGCCACTGCCGTAAAAATACGGAAATCGAGCATAATTTTCCCTTGGATCGCTCGAGAGACACCGCACACGGGGAGAGGAATGTTTACCATGTGCTCTTACAACGCGGATGCATCCGAGTGCTTTTCCCTGCTCGAGTACTCACCTCTTGCGTCACTGAGTCGTCCATGGCCTGTGCCACTTGGTTCATGAGACCCATGAAGTACTCGTCGAGGACACCGGCTCGGTAAAGGTCCCAGGGCTGTCGGATGAGGTCGGAGAGCCGTTTGGATGCTGGAAAGAGTTTAAATTTCAGGCTGTCATTCGATGGCTGCGTTCATTGTGGAAAGCACACCATACCTGACAATATTTTCCACTCTCGAGCTCGGTTTAACATTCAGTTTAGGCAAGGGTGGGGCGGAAAGGTACAAGAAAGATTGGAAGAGTATGGTGTCGGTGTTGGGTTACTAGAAAGGCCAAGAAGGGGGTCACCAAATTTAATGCCCAGCCCAAAACAAGGTGTGAAAGGAGTGGATGTGTGGTAATCCGGATCCACTCGAAGGAGTGGGTCTGGATTAACATAATTGAAATTATGATCAAAGGGTGACAAGACTTTTGCTTCTTCGAGCCACGTATGTACATTATCATTCCCATATTAGTGGACAACTGGCCTAAATAAGGAGTTAGCGGAATGGTGAAAATTAAGAGACATGTTATGCCATGATTATCATATTTTACTAACTTTGCTATCAATTCATTTACAAGGAAAAGTTACTACGGGTATTAAATATCGCGCTTTGAGACCTACTCATAAAGTACCGATCGAATTTCCCATTTATTTTTATCGGATTATGATATTATTTTTTGCGCACATCAGGGAAGTGCGGGTAGAAAGCTTGTTCATCCGAAGACAAATGTAGCATGGGTAAGGGTGCGATCAAGATTTTTACGAAAAGAGGTAAAGTAGAGCTGATGCTTTACATGAAACCTATCCTAACCGGTAGAACAGAACAAATAAAACAATGAAAACTTATATGGTTTATTATCATCAGACATTTCACCTATCATTGTAAAAGTTTTGATGGCACCTTTGAAATCCGTTCTTACACTCTAATACGCCTCTTTCCGTGCTTGATACATGTCTACAGTTCAGTATACTTTCTTCCTCTGTTACTCCCGTGTTAAAGTTTCTTACCTTACTTTTCCTTGCTTAGATAAGATGTTTCGTCCTGCATCTTTCGTCTCAGGACCCACCAGTATCCAATAACTTCTATTACTTAAATGCGTAATGGCCAGGTCATTCATGCAAGATTCATTGTATTTAAAGATGTTCTTTTTTTCTCCCACCGAAACAAGAGGCGTTTGACCTAAAATTTGTCATCTTCCTGTCGATAGTTATTTCCTTCGTTAACTGTCACTCAAAAACCCGCCAAATAGAGATTTACTATGTGGAAGAAATAGACGTAGCTGCCTAGCGTCAAGATTTAAGGGTTTCATAAATTCTCATTTTTAGTTGGTTACGTGACGACCACGTCGCAGTTACGGTCGCGTGTTGTCATTAAGCAAAAAATGCCGTTTCTGTGCAAAGAGCATATATTATACGATGACACTTGGTATATTATACAGAACTCCTGTGTGAACATGAGAATGTTTATCGAGTTGTCTGTGTCAGCTGCGGTGGTAAATATATACCTGCTTTTACGCGAGCACGATTGGGTTTCTCTCTGGATCTATTTCCTAGCTTTGCTATTATCAGGACCAATATACTGTGACCATATTCTGAATATCTATATCAATCAATACGTAATTTATATGAAAAAGATATCATAGAAATACCTAATGGAGTAAAATCTCTCTAAAGAGATCCTGGCTGCATGAATATTCCTCGAGGACCTTAAAAACAATCTACGAGCAGATTACCCCTTTTCTAATCACTGTTGTACTGTTTCAGGCAACACCCTGTACACTGCATGCTGATTGCCATGCGGTGTACTAAGCAGCGTAGAGTCGATTCCAGTCATGAAAGCCAAGAGAACTAGGAAAAATCACTTTTCAATCTTCGTTGACTCTAGGAAGTTGAATTTGAGTCGAGGTCGTATTAAAGTCAAATTTCAAAAGTTACTAAAAAGACTAAATAATCGTGACTGGATCTGTAGGTAATGTGCGCTGGTATGGCCGAGGTTTATTGTAGTTCAGAAGCTACAGCAGTATTTCATTCGACATTTCTTAAAGGTGTTGTCCCTCGTACACAGATTGATTCACCTGATTGATTTCGTGTCATTCGTTAACCAGCACATGTGAACTCAGTAGATGACAAACATTGCATTCGGCTTGAAAAATAATAAAAGTTTTATTATTGGATCTATGCGAAAACTTATCTTGTCGGCTAATGAGGGTTGTTTTTGATAGAGTGATCTCAGCAAAGGTGAATAGCTAAATAGCATTTGTCTGCACAGCAGTTGGTCCTTTCAGCATAAGTGCTTCCCCATGTTTAAACAACTGGCGGTGAATCATCCGGTTTCAAGTGTCACGTGATGAATTAACCCTCCACTTTTCTGCGTAAACCAATTTGTGCGTCAGAAAGATAATATTGAATAATAATAATGCATAGAAGATGACGTACCGGCGTGCAAGCCTTGTGGTATCTTTTGAAACAAGGAGCCGCTATTTCTACCAATGATTGAGGAGCACCGGGTTTGGGATTTACTCTTACATAAAAAGAAGACCTGCCAAAAAGATTGAAATTTCCTGAGATTTGTAACATGTGAGTGAGTGTGCGAATGTGTCATTTGCTGCCACTTTTTATATTAATATTCATTTGATATTTCCTGAGATTGTTCATCTCATGAATCTTCATCATGGGTGTTTTGAAGTCTGTTTCCGCACTATTAGGCGCTTCAGACCAGGAGGATAATTATAAGGATAGGGATGGGGATGAATAGCAATGCCTACGCCCTCATGAATCTTAAATGGGCACCAACCAAGCAAATATTTAATTCAATTTTAACCTCAAGAAGCATTCCAATGTAATTTTTAAATTGATTTCATGCTTCGTATGATTTTAAAGATTCCCTTAA
The DNA here is from genome assembly GCA_933228895.1 of Platycnemis pennipes. NCBI lineage: Eukaryota > Metazoa > Arthropoda > Insecta > Odonata > Platycnemididae > Platycnemis > Platycnemis pennipes. The sequence continues at coordinate 47,626,991 of OW121852.1, read as the reverse complement.
CCAGCAGTTCACTGATGATAACATTAGTATGGTTATATATTTCTCGAAATGATCGAGAATTATTTTAAATGACGAAAAGTTGAAAGGTGAAAATCTTACCAATAAACTTGTGAGCTTTACTCCATCTTTCCACAGCAGTTGGAAGCAGTGAGTGTCCGAATCTGTATGCGGCAGCGGCAAACGCGTCGATGACGTTGGGGTTGACCTCAGGATCGTATCCGTCCCAGTATCCCTGAATGAAAATAAAGACAAATTTTACCCCTAGGTAATAATAAACACAATATATTAGGTTGTATAAGACACAGCTTGCAGCTAACATATATAGGGTAAACAATTAACGATCAAAATAGAAAATGCAAATATTATTAACATTGATCATTTATAAATATCAATTGCTTAAACACATGTATAAATTAATTACCCTATAAATCAACAACCAACAACATTACCTCAGTGTGATTAGTTTTGAAATTAGCTCTCTTAAAAATTTATTTCTACTTTGGTACGAATTCAGATCGTTACAATATTTGTTGTATGTAATACACAATCTTTTAATTGGAGAATTTTTACAGTATTCACTATTAACATTCATGACATAAAATTTCATCGTATTTCTATCCTTTTTAGATGGAACGAGGAAATTTAATGGATTCAACAGCATTGCCACAGTAAGATTTCACGCTTTCCCGGCGAATTGCATTGATGATCGGCAACATTACATTCACTCACCCGGTGTAGAGCCCGAGAAGAGTTCATCAAAGCATTGCCACATTCTCCTTTATTTATTACATCATGCAAAAATAGAAGATCGTTAAATATTTGGTCATCTACATCCAAGTATGTACGCTATACCCGCCCGTCCCCAACCGCAAATTGATAAGAGAATGATATGCCATTTACCAGTAGAATTATTGGAAATGGAAAGGGATTATCTCTCGCTTGCATTACTTTTGAGTTTGGCTTGCAAGTTATCTATTGCTAAAACGATTGTAACCAGTTTAGAAAGGAGTGAAACTAATAGGATATACATTTTATATGACATTATAGATAGTTGAAAAACTTCCTTTATCTAAATGAATATAACTTATGATACGTGAGACTGTTTCACTTTACCTCGCAACCTGTCTAGATGAGAATTGTGTTGAAGTGATTGATCCTTTGTCAATTTCATTCCCTGGCCTTGATCTGCTGATAGGTTTTCATTCAATTACATCCCTAATACTTTTCATTTATGTTGGGGTAGACAAGGAAGGTCAATATTTTCCGCTTACGTTGAGGAAATGGGTTTTATCCAGATATCGATTCACTAGTGGCGTCATTGGGGATTGTGTTCTACTTTCAGCACAGGATTTAAATACCGGTTTTCTTGGGTGGGGAAAATAATCTGGTCGAGGCATCTTGCTCACTGCCTTCAAATATATGGAGGATAGTTCGAATAAAGCAACAACCACTGTTGGTGTGGGAAGGTTCTTCTCCTCTTGGTGACCAGTGAAAACTCTTAACTTCTCTTAATCACTTAGTGATTCATGCGTAACCCGATAACCGTAAAATGTGGAAGTTATTCGCATTCAGATCTGCGGGACCACAATAGTGGTCCTTACTTTACTGGGATAATCGGATTGGGAAGAGGCTTTTCGTGTTACAGTAACGAGTTACATATGTCAGTAATCCCAGGATAAATAGTCTAGAAGGAACCAGGCCATAATTTCACGAGTATTAGCGAAAAAGGAAGAATGAAACACTTGCATTAATCAGCTTTATCTTTTCGTATGCTAATTATCACGAAAGGCATATAAATAAGGGAGGTTAGGCTATAATTTTTCGTCGTAATCAAAATTGATTATCAGGTCTAAGCTTGGTACTAGGTAGGCTACCAAGATATGTTACACAACCCTCGTAATTCCTTCAAAGTTCTTTAGGCTCTCCTACATTCTCGTGATTCTTGCAATAATTTCTCATCCCATACCTTCACACCTCTCGTAATGATATTGAAATTTTCCATTCTTTTCTCTCCTCATTTTTCCGTGACGATTTTTCTGCCAATGCTGCTGCAGGCTTGATCACCCCAGCACCTATCATACCTTCGAATGCCGTCCTTTTCGTCCCAGAATCAAATTTTATTTCGATAAAAACGTTAGGATATTATATCGACACGCCAAATACTCTTTAGCAAGAATTTATCATGGGGCGCCCGCCGCGGTAGCAAGGCCGTTTACGTACCAGCCCTGCAAATCAAAGGTCAAGGATTTGAATCCCGGGACGCTTTTAATTGGTCATCACTTCTATTATTAGAATGGAAAATGAGCGAAAATGACGCTAAGGGAGTGAAAGAGGAAAAATGATGCGAAAATAAGGAGTCAAACCGGTGTGGTGGTTAGAGTACTGGCTTCATATCCCGAGGGCAGGAGTTAGAATCTAGGTAGCGGTAGAGTTTTTAGTTATACACAGTTATACCTGCATCTACTTGAGGGCTGTGTGGATAGAATTTTGAATTCATACCTGAATTCGATGGGACGAATGGCTGTCGACCTCTTTGCTCCTTTCATCAAGCCGAGGGTGAGTGAAGAGAAAGCTAGGATTTATAAAAAGAGTACTTGGGAAATGTGATGAGAAGACTAAAGAGCGATGCTACTTTTCACTTGTTAGGCCCCACCTTGAGTATGTAGCCAGTGTATGCGATCCGAATGAATTAGGTTTGATCAGAGAACGAGACAGTGTGCAGCGTAGAGCAGCTAGGTGCGTCAGAAGGTGTTACGATAGGTTTAGTAGCGCAACAGAATTAATACAAGAATTAGAGTGGTAATCATTTTCAGAGCTTAAGTTAAAGTACAGATTAAATCTATTAGAGACATTTCAATCGAATAGCTTTATTGAAGATGTTAGGCACATATTAAAAACACCAGCGTATTATGCTAGATTCGACCAGATAAATAAGATTAGAGAGATAGATTGTCGTACTGATAGATTCAAAATTAATTTTTCCCCCGTACTCTAAGAGAACAGAATAGGCAGCATAGCAAAGGGATAGGTACGGGAAATATTTTAGAGTATTCTGTAGTGTATGATGCATGTATTAACAACCAATCCATCATTACTATGTAGATACTAACAGTCTAGTTGCCTGAGACCCTATAGTAGCATGTTTGCATGTTTATTGTGCATGCTTTGTGATCTTCACCCCCTGCCACAGACCCTCGCGGTGGCTTGCAGGGTATCGTGTAGATGTAGATGTCAAGAGAGGGCTAATACCGTCGCCGGGTTTCTGTCAATCATTCCTCCTTAACCTTCCATTCTCATCATCATCACCTCCACAATCCTAAGATTGGTTTGACGCAGCTCACCACTCAATTCTCCCATCGGCTAACCTCTTCATAGTCATATCATCCTTCTCCTTAAAATCCTTCACTACTTACTCTATAAAGTGCGGGTCCATAAGGGGCGATTCTTTGCCATCCTTACCGATCGCTTGTCCCTCGACGATTATCTTATGTGTGCAGCGTAGTGCAGCTAGGTTTGTTAAAAGGTGTTCCGATAGGTTTAGTAGTGTATCAGAATTAAATGAAGAATTAGGTTGGGAATCATTATCAGATATTGAGTTAGAATACAGATTAAATCTATTACAGATATTTAAAACGGATAGCTTTGTGGAGATATTAGATATATATTTAAAACACCAGCGTATTGTACTAGATTCGATTATATCATCCATGATTCGCGAGTTTACTCTGTGGAATTTCATGATAATACGAGAGTAAAATTGAGTAGGCACACTTAGTTCATACACACAATTTATTTGGTAGACCCCGACCGGTTTCAATACTGTCGTGTCATTTTCAAGTGTCAAATCACATGACCCTTGGTATCTGACCCTTGAAAATGACACGACACTGGTGAAACCCGTCGGGCTCTACCAAATAAATTGTGTGGATGAACTAAGTGTACTCGATTTTACTCTCGTAGATTCGATCAGATACATAAAATTAGAGAGATCGATTGTGGTACCGATAAATTTAAAATGTCATTTTCACCCTCACTATTAGAGAACACAATAGGCAGCATTGCAAATGGATAGGTACGGGAAATATTTTAGAGTAATCTGTAGTGAATAATGAAATTTAGCCTAGTATGTTATTACTAATCCTTTTTATGCATGATATGTAGTGCATGTTTGGTGAGAATTCACCCCCAGCCACACACCTTTATGGTGCCTTGCAGGGTATTATTTAGATGTAGATGTAGTGTACGATGCACCTATAAACAACCAATCCCATTATTAGGCACTATGTAGATACTAACCATTTAGCTGCAAGTGGCCCTATTACTAGCATGCTTACATGTAGTACCCTAGATGCTAATCAGTAGTGCATGTTTGGTGATCTTCACCACATATCCTCGCGGTGGCTTGGAGGGTATCGCGTAGATGTAGATGTAGATTTCTTCATCAGCTCATCATGCCTCACGATATGGCTGATTAAGTTGTCACACCTTCTTTTCAAAGGTTTCAGTAGACTTCTCTTTGCTCCCACTCAGGACTTCTTCGTTTGTCACTCGATCGATCCATTTTATCTTCATAATTCTGAAACGCCATATTTCGGATACAGCCGTGACTTTGGTCTGCTGCTGTTATCGTGTATGCCTCACTGCCACAAAGAAGTGCATGCATGCCCCAATGGAATTTTTCCTTGCTTCCACGCTTGTATTTCCGCTTCCATTCCCATCCTCGTAAATTTTCCCCCGGCCTGAGGCGTTTCTTTTTTAAAGAGCAACACAGACTTGAAAACGCAGGTGAAATGAGGCAACGGAAATCACACGGGCCGGCCAAAATCCAAATCCCATCTTTTTTCCTCCTCTGCGCTCGAATTCGCGTGTGTGTGAGTGAGTGACTCGACGCGGAGAAAGTTCCCGCGTCTGCCTCGCCGTGCATTTCCTCCTTCGCTGCTCTGCTGGCATTTTCGTTCATCATCATCATTGGTCAACAATCCTAGTATTGGTTTGACGCAGCTCTCCACTCGATTCTTCTATCTGCCAACCTTTTCATTGTGACGTAATTCTTCTCTTTTACATCCCTCACTACCTGTTCCATGTATCTCATACGAGGCCTGCCTTTTCCATTCTTCCCGTTCACTTTTCCCTCGACGATAGTCTTCATCAGGCCATCATGTCTCAAGATATGGCCGATTAAGTTGTTCCTTCTTCTTTTTAGAGTTTTCAGCAGACTTCTCTTTTCTCCTACTCTTCTAAGGACTTCCTCGTTGCTTACTCGGTCGATCAATTTAATCTTCAGCATTCTTCTGTAGCACCACATTTCGAATGCTTCTACCTTTTTCTTCTCCGCTGCTGTCGTCGTCCATGCCTCACTGCCGTGAAGAAACATGCTCCAGATGTATTTTCTGATGAATTGTTTCATTACTTCTACACTTGTATTTCCAGCTGCAAGTAGATTCTTCTTTTGATAGAATGCCCTCTTTGCCTGGGCTATTCTGCTATTTCTTTTTTGCTTCATCCATCGTTGGTAACTCGGCTTCCTAGATAACAGAACTCTTTAACCTCTTCGAGTTTTTGTTTTCCTAGTTTGACATTGGTTTTCGTCTCTTCTTTCCTGCTGCACACCAATATCCCAGTCTTCTTATTTATCTTCAGCTGATATCTGGCCATTGTCCTTTCCATGGTTACTATAATCTTGTTCAGATCCCTCTCTGTCTCTGCTATGAGTGCTATGTCATAGCACTCATAGCAGAGATTTTCGTTTGCCGGGAAAAATCCTCCGGCGAGCTTTTTTCGGCCGAGTGGAGGGAGTTTGTGGATCTGTGGGTGGGATGGGAGAGATGGGTGTGCTCTGAGCGAGTAGGGAGTCTCAAGGGTAGTTGACCGAGATGAGGAAAATGGAAGAGGAGGAGGGACGAATCCATTTTGGAGGTTGGACCGTCGTGGAAGAGGCGCGGAGGAGCCGATCTCGCGGAACTTTTCGGGCAAAGGGAATGCGGAGTTTATGCAGATTAGCTGTCGAGCAAGCGCCTGCGTGGGATGGCAAGTTTTCCTTTTGTCCGGGCCTTCCCTCTCGGAGAGATAATGTCGGGTCGTAGGGAGAGGGTCGCAGGAGTGAAGGACCCCATCCGCAAATAATTTCGGAGAAAAATGTGAGACTCATTCGCAAGAGTCACCATACGAGACAACGTGCGGAAAAAGCCCAAACACCGGTTCGACGACTGTCTTAATCTTTAAATAGAATCGCTCTCTTTCCCTCCTCCCACGACAGCAGGTTTACTCAGCCTTTTCTTATTTTTTTGCCTCAATTGAACTAAAGTAAAATGAAATTCTTGCACTAAAACTTTTGCAGTGGATTATTTGAACCACTCTTTCACTCTGCGTGAAAACATCTTAACTAACCTTAAAAGAGGTGGAAGATTTTTTTGCTTGATTGAATTTCAATGAATAGGATCCCAATTTCCAATCTCATAAAAGCTACGTCAAGAGAAGTCAAGGAATAGTTTGACTTTTACAATTCTTTCGCGGATGATATCATATACTGCGTGGTGTTACCCTGAAGGTTTAGTTTAAAATACGCACACGGGTCCAAGACCTCCGCTCTTGCTTAATTCTGGTGACCCATTATTTTTTTAACAACGTTTGATGCCCCTGACTTATGTCGCTCGCAGCAAACTCCATGAACTCAGTAACTTCATTTAAAATATCTTGCAACGCCATCACACGCTTTCACGCCGTTTTCTCACTAGTTACGCTATGTCATGATGCATCGACTCAAGGTCGATGTAGTGAGACATTCTGAGGCAATAAGAAGGCAAAAAAAGAGTAAAGCACATCAATGAACGATGTGATAAAATAATTTGCAATGTATGACGCATATGACACGCGAAATCAAGGCCTATAACCCAAAAAGAGATAACATGCGAAACACCATATCACTGGATATTGCTAAGTTTACCTTGCAAATCAGATATATGCATCGGTATCAACATGTCAAACTAATTGAAGACCTTAGTGCAAGAACCAGATAATGACCACTTTTTGCGAAAATGAGATTTCCACAAAGATATGAAGCCCTTTACCAGTAGACATAGTCATTTTCGATGGTAAGTTCTAAATAAGTTCAGCAGACATTGTTGGAATTTTACGTTCTGGTCTCTGAGTGCAAGAACCAGATAATTAATAATAATGCTCCAGCAAGCCGGAGTTTTCTCGAAACGTCACTTTTGGTTATTATCTTGTTCTTGCACTCAGGTCTTCAATTATCTCAAAAATGTATATTGAAATTAGCAAATAGCACGACACCAAGTGCAAGTTTCGCTGTAAAAAGTCGTCATTCCAAAGATTTTAATTTTCTTCATGACCGGTTTTCGTAGTCATGTTAATACGTTCGAGTTAGAATTCCCTTCCCCGGTATGGTTGTTCTTTTTTACTTTGGATTAAGCTTAGGAATGGTTGGTCTAGACAGTGCGACATAATCTTAGCAGTTGGGGCGCATTAAAACCTAATTTCACTGCAAGTATTTCTTTCTGTTCTCGATATCAATTTTTGGAAGAGGAATAATTCGATAGAGCGATCCTATAGAATTAATAACACGAAGATCGAAAACGTTGAAACCGTAAGATATTTAGGTGTAACAATCACTAAAGATTTATCGTGGGGAAGACACATCCGGGAAATATGCGGCCGAGCGAAGAGAAACCTAGGATTTATAAAAAGTATACTTGGGAAATGTGATGAGAAGACAAAAGAGCGATGCTACTTTTCACTAGTTAGGCCCCACCTTGAGTATGCAGCCAGTGTATGGGATGCTAATGAATTAGGTTTGATGAGAGAACTAGACAGTGTGCAGCGTAGAGCAGCTAGGTTCGCAAAAGGTGTTACGATAGGTTGAGTAGTGTATCAGAATTAATACAAGAATTAGGGTGGGAGTCATTATCAGAGCGTAGGTTAAAGTTCAGATTAAATCTATTAGAGAAATTTCAATCGGATAGCTTTACTGAAGTTGTTAGGCACATATTAAAAACACCAGCGTATTATGCTAGATTCGACCAGATAAATAAAATTAGAGAGATAGATTGTCGTACAGATAGATTCAAAATGGCATTTTCCCCCCGTACTATAAGAGAACAGAATAGGCAGCATAGGAAAGGGATTGGTAGGGGAAATATTCTAGAGTACTATGTAGTGCATGATGCATGTCTTACCCCTTAAAAACTGTAGACACTAACAATCAAGTTGCATGAGACAATATAGTTGCTAGTTTGCATGTTAGTAGTGCATGCTTTGTGATGTTCACCCCCTGCCACACACCCTCGCGGTGGCTTGCAGGGTATCGTATAAATGTAGATGTAGATGTATCCACTCTAGGAATGAGCTACTTGAGCCACCTACTTCATCACGTGGAGATGAAGAGGATATGGAATAATCATATTGATGATTTAGTAGGAGTCTTACATTACATGTATGTAAGTTGTATTTCGTACGACATAAGTGTCCTCTCTATTTTCAAAGAATTCTGTACAATGCGTTTGTGGGCAGTATATCAAATTACGGATTAGTATGTTAGGGTGGAGCCCACATGACAGCATTGCACCCCGAAATTGTTTTCGAAAAACATTTAGTGAAAATAATTACCAATAAAAATCGTTTTTAACCTTCATACCCCTTGTTTTTTTTAGCCTGAAATTGTTGCCATCGAGATATATGTTTGTTTTTAAGGTCTTAAAATTATTCTTGTTAAGAATGGTAATTTACCTGAGAGTTCTTGCACAGTAATATGTCATTACTTACGCAGAAGAAGTGAATTTCCAGTACCTACCAAAGCCAAATCTCTCGATAATTAAAAAGGTCTTTTTGTTCATTGGGCCAAGAACTTTCAATAATTTACCCATTGTCATTGAGGAGGTGAAGGGTAAACATATTTTTTGTAAAAAAATCAGAGATTGGCTATTATTTCATCCTGATATAGTATGTTCTATGGTGATTTCATGGTTTTGTATTGTAAAAGAGTGTAATATAACTTGTTGGTTACATTGTTAATTTCAAATTCTTAAAAAAAACTATAAGAACTTATTCTAATCCTTTTTTTTGGTATATTCTTCATTCATTTTATTTCTTAAAATTTGTTCTCGTCTCTAAAAAGCGATTGAAATATGTTTTTTTACTGATTTATTGAACGCATATATTAATGCTGGTAGCTTCTTCCACACTGGCGTAAACCATTGAAGCTACTTAAAGCCCCACTATTGTCGTAAAATGTTTTTAACTGTACTTATTTTTTTTTCGAGTGGAGCAATAAATTTATCTTTATATGTGCGCTTCTGGGATCTCGGTTCGGTGGGTTCGGCACATTCTTCCGTCGCTCTCCTCTCCCTTCTCCGTAAGATGGCCACCTATTCGCCACCCCGCTGTGTGACCGCGTCGGAATAAGCAAGTCGGGGGTGGGAGGGCGGGAGGGTGCAAGGAATCTCCGAGAGGAGGAGGCACTGGCCGAGAGGTCAATCGAGGTTGCCGTATGGGTGGAGCAGGAAACCAGTCTGGTGTCGCGGGGAATTGTGTCCGCTTTGAAACACGTGTGCCCAAGAGAGGGAGGATCGTAAAAAGAATTCGGACGCGCCACCGCCGCTTCTTTCCTCATAATTAGCCGGGATGAGAGGGGCGTTTTGAAAAGGGGTGATAGTTGTCTGGGGAGATGTTGCCTCGCCTTCGAAGACGCGGAGCAGTCGAAAGAGACCTTAAATTAAGGAGGACGGTTAGGGAAGGGCAGAGTTCACATTTTTTTCGAGGGGGTGCGAGGGAGGTTTCTCGAAAGGTGAGGGAAATAAGTTTCTTAAATTGTTGCCGCTGAATCGAGATCCTTCGAGAGGGAATCGCTTCATAAGAAACGTGTGTAGGAGTGCCCGTGACCCTGCATAATCCAAGCTAAACCGTTGAAATGGCCGTGTTCTCTCCAATCATCACGACGTGGATATAAAACCTGAACGTTAAAAACCAGGAAGTTCAATTGCACGGTGAGGGCTCAGCTCAGTGGAGGAGTTTCAAGTTCTTTCAGCTCTAAGGGCACTTCAAACTTGCAGGTGAGGTGTAGGGGTCAGGTTGGAAATCTACTGAGGATTGAAATGGATGGAAATGAACTCGGCCTTGGCTGTTAACGAAAGGCGCCTAAGAATCCAGTTTAACGTCTCATCAGACGGTCATAAAGTACTCATCTCGGCATTCAAATACTTATTATACTGCAATCATTATATACTCCTCTGAGTAATCTCTAACACTGCAGGGATTCGAATCAGAACCCTCTAAATGGGAAACCTGTACCATTTTTGCGCAACACTCTTCGTGCGATGTGATGCGGAGCCTCTTAAGCTATATCTGTTAAAAGAAGAACTTTCCTCAATGTGATTTTTGCGGAGTATGTCCTCAATTTAGCCGTAGATGGATCCGAGGCCCTCTAAATGTGATCTTAGTTGTTCATTTATCAGGCTACCTTGCTGTCATTACGCAAAACTGCGATATTGTTCGTTTACTCACAAGAAGCGGAAAATATTGAAAATGTAGCTCTTTCGTTTGGAAGATTTACCCCTGTACTTTTTTCAATCCCAACGAAAACACATTATCATACAACTATCGCCTAGGATAATGATGCAATCTTCACGTGGATTCCTTAAAACATGGCAATAAAATTAATTGTCAACGATGTCAGTCGTAAAGGACGTGAAAGAGAGGAACTACGTTAATATGAAGAGGTTGGCCGATGGAAGAATCGAGTGGAGGGCTGCGTCAAACCAATCCTAGGATTGTTGACCCTTGATGATGTCAGTAATATTAATTGCCTTCGATAATGCTCGCTGTTGGTACTTCACTAGGTAATGTGTATATTGATGGTTATTAGCCCGGATGAATGTCGAGTTACCGGTCTAGTCATGGAAAATTTGGCATATCAAAATAATGAAATTAATTTTTACAGAAGCATTTTCTCGGAACTCTGTAGAAATTTTCTTACCCAATGCTTAGTCGCACATGAAATACTAAAAAAAAGGTTTTTTTGTATGCGCTCAAGGCGAGGAATCAGTTTTGAAACAGTGGAGCACTTGCGGATGATAGTTAATTGGAACATTAGTGAGAGAGTTCTGCCTAAATACTAGTAAGAACGAATAACTCTCGAAATATTGCGTAAAGGAACATTTTATATTCCTCACCTTGATGAATGCATTTTTTAATTGAGCAATTTAGAATTGCGTGAAATCTTACTAAGTGGCTCATACTGCCGAAATAGCCTCTGTAAAGTAAGGATAATTAGTATCTTTCATTATCCCGGTAGATTTTTGCTGTTCTTTTCCTCATGCTTTTGGGATTGGGTTTACTGTTTTAATATTTGACCAGTAAAGATAGTTTGTAAACTTGTATTTCTTTTAGTATCGTCCACAAATGGAGATCAAATTTTATGGCAGATTCGCCGCTGAATCAGGTGATAGTAGGAGAAAACACAACCATCCTACAAGGCAAGACTGGTTAACCTTACTACACTTAGTTTTTCTTCGTGCAAAAACTTCTTCAACCGTGCGAATATCGGGGGTAGCAAGCCCGTACCCTCTCCCTACCAAGATGGCTGCTGGATTCTCAAATCAGCTGGCATGCCTCCTCCAGTATATTATAACCTCCTTGGTTAGCTCTCATATAATGATTGTCGACTTGATGTCCAACACTATCGGAAAGCTCGAGACCCTTGTTGAAGGACTATCCCCATCGAATATTCATGCACGGATTTACCCCTCAGTGACTTCGATGAAATATCTACATCTTCGCGATACCCTGCAAGCCACCGTGAGGGTGTGTGGCAGGGGGTGAAGATCACCAAACACGCACTTTTGACATGCAACTAGGTTACTACATCTACATATATCTACATAATACCCTGCAAGCCACCATAAAGGTGTGTGGCAGGGGGTGAATTCTCACCAAGCATGCACTACTACATGGAAACATGCTACGTAATAGTGTCACGTACAACTAGATGGTTAGATATCGTGCCGAGGAGAGCACGATTATTGATTTTGAGATAGTTGCGATACAAAAGCTGGAACGTGTTTTCCAACTGAAGGCGTTGCACTGCTCGCTAAAATGAATCTTCATGGCTCTCGAGTGCATCAGAGACGCAAAAACCCTCAACAAATGATCCTCCCCCTCACTCACCTCCTTTTGAAGTAAGAGGCCGAACTTGTGCATGACCTCCTTGCCGAGGATTATGGGAAGGAATTCGTTGTAGGTCACGTGCTGGATTTCGGCGATCACGATTCTCCTGGCTTCCTGGTACAGAGTCTCGTCGTCCCAGTGGGGGTTGATCTGCGACAGGGCGTGAGCCACCCTGTTGTGCTCCCTGGCCATCAGCGTGTGCATGCACGCCAGGACCAGCTGCTCGTTCACACGGATCTCGCCTGAAACGAGGGAGACGTTGAGTGCAAGGGTCAAGGAAAATGGAATAAAACCGTTCATTCGTTAAATCGACATGCATGTAGAGACCGTTAACGCAAACCACTTCCTAAATTTCCAGCAAGAAGAAAAATCAATTGGGAGCACTATAGCAAATAATTAACAGTAAACAGAGAAAAAATCATTTGCCTTGAGATTATAGAGCTCTAAAGGAACTTTTGCTCTGTTGCAATTTCTGCGGGTAACGCAGCTAAAGTTTTCACGGCTATGTGATCTTTGAATTCGTTATACCTAAGTAAGTACCTTAGTGTTTCAACGTCGGCTTTAACCTCGTGGACGGTGGCACCATGTGCACGACTTTAGAGCTCTATAATTTCCATAAAGAAAGAGGACGCCTTGGTAGCTCAACTGGTAGAGCACCTGGCCGGAAATCAGAGGGTCCGGGTTCGAGTCCCGGTCAAGAATAATGATTTTTTCTTTGTGGAATATTTGCTATAGTACACTTTCATTGCAGTGGAAGGGAACCCATCCTTATGGTTCACAAAGGCTTCTTTCTTCTGTTACCAGCGAAGAGTGAGCAAAACACATCAATATATTGTCAAACGACAAGCATAGGAAAAATCATCCGATATTAGAAAAAAATTATAAGGCTCAAAATTACTAAAGAAGGTCTTTGTTGTCGTAAAGGTTTACGTGAAGCTGGAGTAGTAGTAGTAGTGGAATCAGATTTAAAAGTTCTCTAGCTGTTAAGGTTGTATCGTATGTCTAACCTAACGTATTCGTTGACTAAATTCTAAAACAAACACAAAACCTAAGCCCAAGGCAAGACACGAATTCACGACCTTTAAGTGGTCGGACCAGCGTGGTACTACCACGGCCGGCAATAAGTTGGATACCCTCAGCGATTATACTTAGGCATTATCATTATGCCCGATAATTCAATTTTTTAGAGGAGTAGAAACATAGATGCCGGAAACTTCAACTTTTGCAGAAAGACAATATTTACAATCTCCTAACTTCACGCCCGATGCTTTTGTCCTGTACAAAGCCCTCGAAATACCACAAAGGCACATACTTCCTGGTCGTTTTCCTAACCGGAGGGGAGTGAAAATGTGACTTAGTGTTGAAACTGCGAGGAGCGTTCTATTCACCAGGCCGTAAAGAAAACAACTCCGACCCATTGTTATTTGGGGGCATTTTCTAGGCGAACGATTTATCGGAAGATTCGAATGGCGCCCGCGAGAAATCACTCGGCCTTTCAAATGGTCCGATGCACTTTGGCATCGGGTGAAAGTCATTCCCACGGCAAACCGCGAGAAAGGTGGGAAAGTCAATTACTATATTCTTGACTCCAGCTTGGAATGCAGAGCCTTGCGCGAAACACTATCATTTTCGCGCATCGCATGGTGGGCCCAGTGCTTTTAAGGCCTCAGAGCGTTTGATCATGCCACGGGAGCGATCGCTCTTGATGACGTTTCGAGGAGGAAGTGGGAAGTGGCAAAACTTTTCTGGCTGCGCAACTTCCGTAGATTAGCTCGGTGGAAATCACCCCGAGTTCCGCTCTCAATCGAGACTGATGCTGAGAGACTACCGGAAAATGATATTGTGTTATTGGCATGTTGATTTCATTCTTTTTTCCGGAGACTCATTAGACAGTTACTTTCCCTACCTACTCCAGGAAGACGGCAACTATTTTTTGTTTCGTCATAGTTAATTGGCAAGGAAACTATATCTGAAAATAAGAAACCCCTTTGGAAGATGACATCATTATTCCTTGAATATCCTCGAATACATTGCTTTTTTTCTAATACATTATTCTTATATAGTTAACAGTGTCCAACACATTTTTGTGGAACTGCTTCGTAATTGAAACAGAAACGTAACTTGGTTGTTTTACGGAAAAATTATTCATAATTTTTATGCGAGGATCAGGTTTTTATCATACAGAATTTTCATGTGAGGATTTTATGTCAGGATCTTCAATAGATGTCAATCATCGACGAAACCCGGGTCGTGTGATACATAAATTTTATGTGGATAACCAAGTTACGTTTTATTTCAATTACATTATTCTTTGTTAGAGAGCACATCGTCATCAAATACGTCTCTCTGCTAGTTTTGTTTTCCTTTTAAGTCTTTGTCAGTGAACTGCTTATGGGGATGAATTAAGTAGTACTCGGAGATATAAATACACGATAAACAGCAAAAGTAGCGAAGCCAGTTAAGGCTGTTATACCGGCCGATTGAGTGAACATATTGTCGCACATTGAAGCATCACAAAGAAGTCGTTACTTAATTCATTGAGGGGATAATAAAATTGCATTTACTCATACCCTTTAATTACTAGCCAAACCGAAGATTAATATACTATTCAACCTGACATATTACACTCATATTTTGGCCAAAACACTTCATCTATTTCGCGAACAAATAGGCTTCCCCATCGACATTACGCCAAAACGCCATGGATTTTCTCACGAAACTTTTGGCTTACAGTCAGGCCGTGGCATCTTAAAGTTATCAGGTCTCTTATACACTGCCTGTAATCCCTCACATTGGTTAAGTTATTTTCCTCTAAGAGAATATTCATTAGTCCCAACAAGTTCATTCGTAAGCTCTTCGTATCTTTATCTTTGACTTACCTTCATGGAGACCGAAATTCATTTTCTTTCCTCTCAGCGAATATTTTCACGAATTGGAAAATATGAGATACATGGAACTCGTGTGAGATGTATGGAATAAGTGATGAAGGATGTGGAAGAGAAGTTATACGTAAATATGAAGAGATTAGCCGATAGAAGAACTCAGTGGAGTAATGCGTCAAACCAATCTGAGGATTGATGGCTAATGATGGAAGAAAATATCCGTTGCCTCTGATGAAGTTTTCTAGATGTGTTCTAGATGTGTGCAGCACGCGTTCCGACTCTAACCGTCCCTGGTACTCCATCCCTGGGACTCAATATCTATTAATTCCACCTCTACATCTGAATGATGGTTCAAGTAGCAATATTTTTCGGTAATAGGTGCTCTAACGGCTAAAGTGATATTGCACTGTCTTAAGATCTTAATCCTAAGACAACTCTAACATCCATGTCCTGGGTGGGATTTGAACTAACAAAGAGAGTGTCCGCAAATCGGGAAAAAAATTTAACGTAAAACATTTAAAATGCATTCCGGATATAGACATTAAAATATTTATAACCAGGCTCATCAAACAAAACTGCAGAAGAATATTTAATATGCCTACTTGGAGCCTCGATTCGCGCACTTGTAGCCGAGTGCTTTACTCATAGTCTACGCCTTACTCCTTGCCGTCAAAATATTCTATACGCTGCGCTTCCAATCAAAATATTGAAGTTCGCTATTTGTTTAAACTATTGGATATATAACCCAATAATGGGAATGATTCGTAAATTAATAACCAAGGACTACCTTTTGCCAATTTTCCTTACATCCTAGACCCGATTAACGGACTTTGTGACTCTAGTATCTAACATGTTTCCATGTAGTAGCCTACTTGTATGTCAATGGTGCAAGTTTGGTGATCCTCACCACCTGTCACACACCCTCGCGGTGGCTTGCAGGGTATAGCATATATGTAGATGAAGTAACTCTCCCCTACGAAGCCAATGGCGTTCGAAACTAGCGGGTGCTGGGTTGATGGGGCAGTTTTTTATGTTGTCTATTCCTCCGGATGCATCCTATTAATTAGTGGTTTTTAGAAAACTACACGGGATGGGTTTATCTCGGTTTTTACTGAGTCAGTCGTATTAATTTAAACTTGGGTCCTCTTATTATGAAATCACTAGGCAGTCATACCGCCAGATAGCGCTCAAAATTAAATGTGATTCATATAATCATGTTGGTGACTTGCAAACCTCTTATTAAAGGGAGCAAGTCAAACGAGCCCAAAACTGGTTGACCACATAAATGACTAGATGTTTTATCTCCTGGACATTCTCTTTCGCAGGGCGAGAAGTCTAGAAGGAATCGAAGGCGTTTGTTGGCATTTTGAATGACCAGACCATATTGCCCATGGACCTTAATGCTTGGTCAAATTTCCGCCAGCTAACCTAGGAGACGCATGCTAAGCTGCGAATTTGACGACTTATTTTTTTCTCTCTTGTCTTGTGGCGTCCATTCCACTAAAATGACAGTCCGGGCTCTCCTCAATGTTATTTGTCATACATTTCAAAATACTGACCTTTTTCTCCCGGTTGGTAGTCGGTAAGTAACGGTAGAGAAAGTTTTTGATGAGGGGCGCAACTGACCCACATATCGCGTGTTGACCTCCGCTTTGAGAAAAAATATCAAATCGTCGATCCAAAATCAGATTGAGGCGGGCTAAAATCTTAACACGAGACCAACATCTGTAGTCATATTGCCGAGAAACGATACTAGGGCATGTTCCATGGCATGCCAAGATACCACCCCCTCTTGGATATTGTGAATAAAATAGCGTTCAACGTTGATTTTATCCATATTGATTTTCCGTCAGCATTTTTTGGGGGCTTGGTTCTCTTACCTTCGACTGAAATGCTCCGAAGAAAAAAGGCACCTAATAGCCATAAAGTCTATTACCCTTATTTTATCTGTGTGGTCAAATCTTTCTGTTGAAACTGGGAGATAATGATTTCCTGTGGGTCGGTAGTTATTCGGGTTCATACAATTTTCTAAAAGTCAAATTTTTGCTTGTCCACTTCATGATGCGATAGAATACAGTGTCTTCAATGACCCAGCTTTATTTTATTTGTTCTCTTTTACAATTTTTTTACGCATCTGGCGTATTTTCTTTGGGCATTAATACCATAATTAGTTGAGGGATGCGTATTTACTTTTCTCTCAAGAGTGTGTTCTTCTTACATCATTTCGCATGTAGCTTGAAGGAGTAAGTTCCGCAGTCATATATACAGTGGCGTTTATTATCTTTGCTTCCTTCAGAAACCTTTTGTGTGCAATTACTACCACACCCGGGCATTGTCCATGTTTTGAAAAAGGTAGTTGTTTTAAATTTTCTAAATTGTTCTAAATTTTTAGAAAAAGTATTCACCAAATTGACGCCAAAACGTGACGACCTCTATTCTTTTTATTTATGTATTCTACCTTACAATATTTAAACCTAATTCTGGTCTATAAACGATGTAGTGAGCGAGAGAAAACATTCGTTATTTCCAATGCCCTTCTGTTCTTACGTGTGAGGGTCGCTGGCACTTCCTGGAGCTGCAACGAATGTGAGGACTGAGATTTCTCTTCGGATTTTGATATAGAAAAGAAAAATAAAAAAAAGGCAGAAAATTGAAACCATTTATTTAGCCATCAAGTCCGTGAATTACTCTCGTAGAGGTTTCAATACTCGTTCGCTCTCTTTCAAGATAATTTTCCAAGCTGCCTAAAGCAATTGTATGCGTTGAAAACGCATTCGCTTGGCATGCCGTGCTTTTCAAATCCCCGTTGATAGCTACACGGACATGGATGAGTTTTATTGTGTTGAGTGCTTTTATCGGGGAACTCGGGACATGGGTCTTATTAAATCCTCCCCCGCAGCCTTTCACTGCCTTTCTTTATCATGCTTTCATTTCGGATCTTTCTTTTTTTCTCGAGAAAATGAACATAATCGTTGGAGATTTCCGAACAACACATGTGAATGTGACTTGAAGAGTACTTTCGCCACAGTGAAAGCAGGAAACCTTCTGCACCAGTGACTAATTTACACATCCTCATTTTGTTTTTAGTTACCTGCCCTTTTTCATGCTGCTGAGGAATCTACTTCAAATGTATCACATTACTCTATCGTGCGAGAGATGTCAGGAGACATTTTGTTTTCTATGGCATCAAAACAAATATACGACCGTGAATGAAAATTGGGTTATAATCTGAGAAAAAATAATTTTCCCATGAACGCTTTGGAAATAGAATTAGGGAAACTTACTTGAACAGTCGGAGCAATGACTAGAGAAAGTATTGGAATTGAAATTTGTTTCAAATCACTAGCATGATTTGTTTCAAATCACTAGATATATTGTGGTACCGATAGATTTAAATTGTCATTTTTCCCGCGTACCATTAGAGAGAACAATATAGTCAGAGTAGTCTGCAGTGCATGATGCATGTAATAAAATCCAATAATCCCTTTGTCATTATGTATATACAGGCTGCGGCAACATAACTTCCTTTTTTATATGGATATATCCATATAAAAAAGGAAGTAATATTGCCGCACCCTGTACTAACCATCTAGCTGCATGTGACCCTATTATCTAGCATGTCTCGATTAAATATCCTAGCTGCATGTCAGAAGTGCATGTTTGGTGATCTTCACCCCCTGCCACACACCCTCGTGGTGGATCGCAGGGTATTATGTAGATGTATGGGCGCGGGTGAGCAATTTATGGTCCCGTTATGTGATGAATGGTCTATTTTTACCGTTAGTATAAGTGGAAGTTAAGGTTATACTTATCGATTATTCAGTTTTTATTGAGATCGTTATTTAAATGACTTAGGATTTGAAGATACGGATAATCCAAAGGTTTATCACTCGAAGAAAGCCATGAACCTGGCAATGCAAAACCATAATATAGGTGTGGTCTGTAGAGTTTACGATGAAGGAATTGGATGGATGTCTTGGTAGCACAATGTACTGCCAAATCGAGAGCCGGATTTTGAATCACGATTTAGACAATTTCCGCCGCGAACTTCCCCGCATCCACGTTTGTGCGGTGATGTTCAACGACCGAGGAAACATTAGGAACAGTCCAGTTAGTTAACTATGGACTGGGATCTAGTTAGAAAGTGATGATGACAGTATGAATGTATAGTGGTTGAAAGTAAGGCCCCTCGATAGAATTTCCCAGTTTTTTGCATAATTTATAATGTGGAACCTCTTTAACAAACCAAAGCTTTGAAATTATTGAGGCTACAGATATTCGAGGGAAACCACGAACGATCCATGGGTAAGAGCTGAACCGACCACTGTTTCCATGAATTCATACGCTGCAATGTCCAAAACCACATGAGATCTAACCCGTATGTATTCTTAAAGTTACGCGTGGATGCTAGGATAAATTATTCTTGGTTTAGTAACGTTTTAAATTATCACCAGGGCGGATAGATGCCTGTACTTTAAAGAGAATAATTTTCATTTACTGATAGTTTTCCACTGGTTTAAGGTGAGTTTGGAAAGAGTGTCCGTACTCAAATTTGCATTTCATTCATCTAACGTCTTCGTCTCCTCTCAATTTCTACCAGCAAATCGGCATTTTTCCCACCCCCCTTAATATCTCCCACCATCCATAATACCTTTTCTTCTTCTTTCTGGTCCTCGCATATCCAGAACCATACCCGCAATAACGAGTTCAAGAGAAAACTCCTTCTCATATAATTTATTTTCCAGTGGAACCTGGTAGGGTTACTTGCATTACAAAATTCAAATTATTTTAATGCCCAGGATTTCAAAACCTTTTTTAATCCCCAAGAATAAATTGTTCCAAGCGAATATGAGGCGAGAAATATTTAAGTTGATATATTTTTGTAATAAATTTAAAAATTGAACTAATTACTGCCAGTGGTTCTGAAGCAATGAGTTCTGAAGCAAGGACAAAGGGGGTTGGCTATTCAAGACTTACGACGCAAAGGTGGTGTTTTTATTTTAAAACTGAGATTATCGTATGATGGGGCCAGTGGAAGGGTTTGATATTTCTTAGAGGAACATGAATGGGAATCGTTATGGGACCATAGGTGAAAATACAGACTTAATCTCTAATGAATTACAAGGCAATATTTCTACTGAGGACGTTAAACACATTTTGCGAACTCCTACTCATTACAGTATACTGGACCATAGACGTAAACTTATGGAAGTTGATCGCTGAACTGACAGATTTAAGATGTCTTTCTTCCCTTGTACTATTAGTGATCTGAATAGCCGTAATTATACTCATAAATATATACACAAGTTTATCAATTGGTAGACTAGGTAGCCACATTTAACTATTAAGCTATTTAGCTAACCCAACCAGCCCTTCTCATCTTTTTAAATTGTTGTCGTTTGATTAATATACAGCTACTGATCCTCTTTAATTCACTTTTAACTCTCTTTATGATAGGTAGTTCATGTATGGCGAAGATTCACGTACTATTAGTGATCTGAATAGCCGTAATTATACTCATAAATATATACACAAGTTTATCAATTGGTAGACTAGGTAGCTGAATTTAACTATTAAGCTATTTAGCTAACCCAACCCGGCCTTCTCATCTTTTTAAATTGTTGTCGTTTGACTAGTATATAGCTACTGATCCCCTTTAATTCACTTTTAACTCTCTTTATGATAGGTAGTTCATGTATGGTGAAGATTCACGTCCTGCCAATCACCATTATGGTGGCTTGCAGGGTACTATGTAGGTGTAATGTTCTATGCGTGGAGAAAGGTTAGCAGGTGGGAAGGTGCCGGGGAGAGTAATTTGAATAAAAAGCCAGCGGGAGAGAGCGGATGGAGTGGGGAGGTGAGACGGAAGGCTGGGAAATGATCGTCCTGCTTTTTCCTCCCTCCCCATCACATGAAAGGGGCCCCGTCGTGACTTCCTGAGGGAACGAACGGTACTGGTGGCCTAAAGATGGATGAATTAATTAAATCCCCTCGTGCTCTAATGATACTTCTCTTTTGTGCGGCTGTGCTAAAAAAAGTGATGGGCTCTTTTCAGAGTTCTTTATTGATCGTGGTTGAGGGACAAGGAGGGAAAGCCAGGATGATCAAGGTTTGAAAATGGTTTATCAAAATGATTACCGGACTAACGGAAGCCTATTTATGGACAATCCACTTGCATAGCACAGGAGAAAAGAATGTGATCGAGTCTTCAATTTTAGCATTTCCTTTAGGTGGAAGGAAGCTGGGCGGAACCAGAGTGGAAGTTAGAGATCCCCCGCAATATTTCGTGGGCAAAAGAGCGTTCTCCATTTATACCGCATATAATATTAACAAAGATAACATTCTTCGTATATATTTTTCATAATTATTTTAATTACTGGTGCGGCCGCGGTATTCAAGCTGGTAGCTCGCCGACCTGACAACCCAAATGTCGCAGGTTCGAATCCTGCGCAGGTCGTCAATATTGAGCTTGCCTTACGATAGGACCATAGTTTAGACTGTTAGACAGTGCAATAAACCTACAGCCATCGGAATGTCTAAAAATTCAAGTATTCTACCAATTTCTTAATAGTGGTGGTAAACAGGCAGTCTAATCGTTCCCGTTATCTATGTTTATGATTTAGAATAAATTGTGTTGTATAAGGTGGAACCTTTGGCAGGGGATGACAAAAAGACTTTTTTAATAGAATGAGGCGTATAAATGTTCAAGTATAAGGCTAATAGTTGTTGTATGAGAATGTTACTAATTCATGTACGGAATGACCTTTCTTTCGATTGATATTTTGTAAAAAAGGAGGAGAGCTCTAAGGTTGAATAAATATAACTAGTTTTCAAGAACGATAAAAATAATGAGCATTTTGGTAGATGTTATGGCTAACGTGTGGAACTTTTAAATGAAAAGAACTGAATGAAATCATTAAATCTACTCGAGTATACGATTGTAGGGATAAGGCACGTCGGGGAGATTCACATAAGACCGTGTGCACGAGTGAAATTTAGCGTCACGTATCCCGTTTATGGTGTGTAAGTGAATGGAGATTAAGGATGTAATATTTCAGAATGCTGGCCATAAACAGATTTGTATACATTTTCTAATACCATTGAAATGGCAGCTTTAGATTCGCTAAGTGTGATGGAATGGAAAAATTTGAAGCGCACGATGCTGATTGGCGACTTAAACCCAGTAATAATGGGGTATTTTTGATGGTAGCGAACCCTTTTCCCCAGTATCAAAATAGCTTGAAAACATACGGAATAACTGCAGAATATCACTATAGAAAGAACCTGATATCAAGCGTTCAAGGCAAATGACTTCCGCTATGTTTATTTGATGATATGCGTACTCTCGCTAATTTTCATCCATTTTTAGATTTAAGATAAATTTTTAAGGTTTAAAGATTTTATCAGTCACGATTCATCATAAAATTACGATAAAAACCAGTTCTTTAAATCAGCATGTTTCGTCTTGAAATTACTCGAAAGACATGAGGTTTAATTGCATGATTTCGTCCCTTGAGCATTCACTGGTTCTCAACAAATTGGAAAACAGTAAGCCCTGAAGCAAATCATAATTTAGAGCACACTGATGACAGTGGTAGAAAAAGAGGTCAAGAGAATGTAGTTTTTGTGGCGGGCATTTACTTACCAGCCTCAAAACAGTACATCGATCGGTTGGGACGGGTGCAGCCTTCATCAGGGATGTCAAGCTTAAGGGGAAGCAAGTCCTTGAGCCCGTATTCGGAGAAAGCTGGATTCATCCTCATGAGTCCACCGTATCCAGCCCTTAGGGACCTTTTGGGAGTAATTAGCAAATCAAGGATTATGACTTTGGGTCACTTGTTTATTTACTCTCCTGATCGCTGTTCGAACATCAACTAATCTCGACAAGACACGACAGCGATAAATTACGATCAGACTTTAAATAAAATAAGGGATAAGTCATCTTTGACTACTGCTCCGCTTATGCAATAGCTGGAAACTAGCTCCAAGTTTTTTACTTTACCGGCGCGTTACTTTATACTGTCGGACCAAAAATTAAAATAAAATTTTTATTTCTAAACTTGTTTTTGGAATGTCTCCACTTTTTTTACGAATTGATTTTATAACAAAGGAAAGTTAAAGCGAAGAAATTAGGAGGAATCAATTTCGTAAATTTCACATTTCCATGAACAAGTTGTAATTATTAATTACTCTTGAAATAATGTTTTTCCTTCTATTCAGGAACATTTTGCTCAGAGATGCTTTCATAATAATTCCATCGCCATTTTACCGTCAATATTCATCCATGGCAATAGTTCTGCGCGGCGTTTTCGCTTAGAAAACATGGTATACGCAATGAAAGACGCATACGATATCTTCATCAACCGATGATAAATTCGTGTCTTGTCTTAACTGTTTGGTGTGCACGCAGCAAGAGAAGATTTGACACTTTTGTACACTATAACGAGCATTTTAGGGCTTAAAAATACTTTTTTACGATGATTTTAAATTTTCATTACGAAAAATGAAATTCAATATGATAGTGGTATTTTTAAAAGGACCCACTACTGAGATGAGTATGATGATTACCCAACCTTTTGAAACTATTTATGGAATTCGTTGAAAAAGACTATTGTGCTCAAATGATCGCGACAAAAATATACGTTTTTGAATTAGAATGTTTCAAAGAACGAACAAAGTTATCAAATATAAAACTAATGTAATTACCTGAAGATGACTTTTCGCACAATAGAGCGTCTTTTAAAATCACATAAAAAAGGAACTACTATTTTGATAATACTTGATCTACTTTGAATACTCTGATATTTAGTCTGAATTTGGCTAGTTTGATTTTATAATAATCAAATCTTGTCGGATATACTTTCCCACTCATCACCACAGTCGGGCCTTTACAAAATATATTTTTAAGTATTGGACACAAAAAGTGTAGGTGCGGACGAGATGGTCATTTTAAGCTCAAATCCGACACAAGTAATTATGTTTTGCTTAGTTTTTTTTTGAAGCTATTGATTTTTCAAATTTTCTTGCCTAGCGAATTTCTCCGACACTCCATATACGGTGTTGGCGTCAAGAACTCCAGTCAACGTGTTGAATGGGGTACGGGAACCTGAAAGCAGATATTGGAATTAGTGGCTTAGAAAATCATTGCCGAAGCACAGCACATAAAATACAGGTAGGTAACCACGTCACAGAAAACTTTTAACGGAATGCCATACGCGTCGGTTACGTAGCAGGAAAGCTATTCAGACATCAATAAAAGAATAGGCATACTTGCAGAATTTTTCAAGATTGAGGTATATTTATGGGTCTTATTCCGTTACAAATGGTATGTCATATTGCCAAGCGTAGCTTGCGAGCGTTGCTCGCCCTAGAGACATTGTTCGTAAAATAGGCCGACAGGTTCAATTTCTTTTGAACAATGGAAGTCCTTTGTATACTTCCTTCGAACAATGGAAGTTGATCGAGGCACGTCGGCAACATTATAATAATTCATAAATAATACTGATTTCTACTTGAAGCTCAATTAGAAATTTAAATGGAATTGTGAATTAGAACACAACGGTTTTCTGCCATTAAATCATCTCCTTGCACCAATAACATTGGCAGCCGCGTGAATGAGGAGAGTCATGACTTTGTTCATCAAAGTTCTATGAAACATTAATTACCTTGCAGTGAAGGAATGAAAGGGAATTATATTTTTGCTGAGTAATTTTGGGCCTTGATGGATTGGTTTTCGTAACGTACCAAGTCTGCAGCCTGGCCTCACGGCTGGGAAACCTCGGACGAAATCTTGGCACCTGACTCCGAACTTGTGGTAGAAATAATCGTCCTGAGGGATCTCGATCTCCAAGCAGTAGGGGTTCTTGAGATGAGGAGGACGGTGACAGCATTCTTCGGGCTCGTTACGGTTGAGTGGATCTATGGAGGAGGAAAACATTTAGTACTTACTTCAAAATGTAACATACCGCCAGTATCTTCACAACATGTAAGAATAGCTTAGACTCCTTCCATATATATCTGTCTGTTTCACTATGCGGGCTAATGTTTCATATTTTTTTCCTGAAAATAGCACTTACCAGCAGGTATTTTTACGATATAAATTGCGCCAACGCTTAATCATGCACCCACGCAGTATTTTTCACCAGGGATCTTGAAATGCACACTTGGTGTGCCATCAGGGTTGCTTGGTACCGTCGTTAAATCGTTTTCTTCTGGTTTTGGTTTGACTCTCACACGAATTAAGCGAGGGCTTGACAGAATATATTGTTTTTTAAAGTACAAATTGAAAGAGATACCTCTATTTTTATTTTTTCGTGCATGAAGAATTAAGACATTTTTATTCAAATAAGGAAGCAAACCAACTAAGTTTACTACCAATTGTGCCCATGGGTTGAAACCAGTCGTACCTCATAAATTCTAATTAGAAATATACTAAGCTGGTTTATTATTTTTTGACCATTGGCTACATTGTTACGCCGCAAATCATTCAGTGTAAATTTTGATTGTTTTGCATTTTTTGACTCGAATTTCATTGAGCATACTGAAGCAAAGGGTTGTATTCGATTAAACGTTTTCAACCAACCGAAGGATACCGGTGCAAGGATGCTAGGTACTATAACTACATTTCATTCACTTGATCTAACCTTATCTAAGATTTTTACGCTAATTTTAATGTTCATCCTTGCCTTAATACCTCCAGAGAATCTCTTTAGTTTGTTTTTGAGCGGTAAAAAAAAGTTTGTCCCTCTGCTTCTCACACTGATCATATTTGCGTGGTCAACATTCGTTGTTGTGTCTTGGGCAGCTGGTTTGCCAATGCTCGATCGTCTGCAAATGTCATCGACTTCAAAATCTCGCCGTCTACTTCCTACGCCCTACCTCGAGCTCATCCCAGCACAACTTCGCGATTTTCTCTGCGTTTAAGTTTCCACCACGGCAATAATGACCTCGTCATCCTTGACTTATTCTTCTGCCTATCACCGCCCACCCTGATCTTCCATCTGCAACATGTGCAACTCGTCACAACATGGATTTCCAATCAGTCGCTGATTTCTTCAGTCCATTCCCAACAATGAAATATTTTCGCTAATCTTTCCTATACTTCCTTGTGGAGCGCCATATGGTTGTCAACAAAGCAAACAAACGCACACAGAGCTTATTCTAAATTCCTCTCTACTTGTATTATTATACATAAAATTGTGATTAGATTCAGAAAGGTTTTTTTTATTGAAATTCATGCCTAAAACATTTATGTACATTGGTCTAGAAGTGGTGCGTATTATTGCATTATGAGTATAAGTCAGTAGTGAATGCAGATTGGGGTTAATTTTAGTTCTACTGAACCGGATAATTAGCTACCATAGGTTGTAGGACCCATTTGTACCAGTGTATTCGATTGGCCCCATCCCATATAGGTATACGCATCCGATTACCCCGTCTTCACTTATTGCAATCTGATATTCTCATTTTCCTATGTAAGCATTAAGAGAAAATGAATTAAATTATCAGCCCTAGCTTCCCTCATTACCAAATTGTTCTTTATCTACGAGTATAGGCATTAGTATAGGCATTGTAAGCAGTATACTCATTCAATAAAATATGAATATATCCCAGAAATGGAAACCACTTGACGTAACGACGACTTAAGAACCTTAACATACCCCTAAAGGATCGTATGATATGCATGAATGATCTCTATATATCTGATACTATAAGAAAAGTGAGTGCAGAAGATGCGGAACTGTTGATTTCGGCTATTATTGTGAGAAAACATTGCTGTGGCTCATAAATTCAGAATTCTTGATTTGGGAATTAGTTTAATTCAAGCAGTGAATTTTTGCTAATTTCTTAATTCAAAGAGTTTCAACCAAATGGAGTTATTCTATAAATAAAAATTAACTTGTTAATTCCAGTTTTAGGTAGTTCATAGTTGTTGCTAATTAACATTAAAAAAAGGTGAGGGCCGTGGTCTTACCCAATGGGGTGGCCGTGAGTGTGTAATCGTGGTCCATGAACTGCCCCCATGCGACGACCATCACGGTTCCAGCGTGATCGTGGAACCCCTCATCTGGATGGACCACTCGGGACACTATCCTGGGCAGAGGCAGCTGGTTGCCAGTAACACTTATCCTTGGCGCGGTGATGCCGTCAGCATATAGAGGACCGACTAACCTGTGGACAAGATTATTCAGAGTGTCATCAATGTCTATGGAAAGTAACATTAAAAAAAAAACTAATTCAACACTCTGAAAATGAAAAATAATCCTCATCAAATGACTTTATGTCGCATATTTAAGATAGAGTTGTGGAAATTACGCTACTGAATGCGGTTGAACTATTGTAGAGTCCTCCTTTTCGTTTTCCCTCCATTTTCGTTATGTTTAAATGTTACTCAGGGGAGGCGACCGACAGCTGAGGTCCTTTTCGCCATTTAGGATAGGTGGGTAATTGGAAAATGGTAGGAACATTTCAGGTAATGGAGGAAGGGTGAGGAGAATCCCGACGTCAGCATTAGCCTGCTCTTAACGACAGGCGCCAAGGGGACCACGAATTAACGTCCCATCCGACGGACGGAGTACTGAACCTGAAGTGCCCTCCACTAGGCACTCAAGTAGGGATCTGTTTGCCACTGAAAAGTCCGCCACTACCGGGAATCGAACCCGGGCCCTCGGGATGGGAGTACTCTAGCCACCAGACCAACCTGATCCCCCATTCCCCTCCATTTTCACGGCTATTAGTGAACACATTTTTATCTTGTCTTTTCCAGTTGCGCTGACATAATTTTATTTTATGGGATCCAATTTTTATGCAGAACATATAAAACACGCAAAACTTGCTTAGGGAAATACTATCTATCCAATTACTTAACGCATTGGGATGGATATTGAAAAAGTTCTATGAACAGAGACATAGAGATGATTTTGGAAAATATTGTTTGAAAAAAAAAGGTTGTTCAAAGGACTTCATTTTATTTACAGATACCTATAGTCTTTAATGATGCTAAAGAGGATTAAGGATAGGTAATCAGCCTCAGAATCAGTGCAGTGTTAATGCAAAACTTTTAAGAATACAAAAATGAATTTTTCTAACCTAAGAAGAGCGCTAAATGCATTTAGTGCCAATTGTAGGTGATGAAAAGCGAAATGTACTTTTGTTTCTCTGAACAGCACTTCTCGTCTACAGTATGAACATATTTATTCAATCGTTTGATCTGTAGAAGCCATCAAGCGTAAAGTTAGTCATCTTCTTTTTCACCTCCCTTCTTTTTTTTTGATCGTGAAACTGTGCCGAACAATAAGCGCATGTTCAGTCACAAGTAAGCCAACAGGAAAAGTGCAAGGAAAAGTTTTATTTGCATTTGCATCCTCTTACCTGGTGAAAGGTGTCATAGTGGCACCCCAAGTCGGGTGCTGCAGGTTGGTGCAGAGCCCATCGTAGCGCCGGTACTTTCCGGGTCGGCATTCCACGTTTGAAAGAAACGGAGGGCAAACTTCCCTCACGAGAGTCTTGGATGTGTCAATCAAAGGCAGGCCCTTCTCGACGTCCTCGTAGCTAAGACCGTACCTGAGATCAGATTGGAAATTGCACGTCAAAGCACGTCTTGGAATATACCCGTTAGGGAAATATTTGCGGTCATATAAGTGCAGATGATTGCGCTTAATTTTATACACTTAGAATACGTATAAGCAGCTTGGCATCTTCAGTCCAAACGTAAAGCAAACGGTTGATCTTTTCGTGGAAAATTCTGCATGAAAATCGTGGAAATTCTTTCAGGAGAATATTTGGAGAATAATTACTCTTTGTATATGCTAATAATTTGGCCCGTTTTACTGGCCGATTTCTCTTACTCTTTTGCTTGCTAAAGGTCACAAAAGACAAAGTCCATTAGTGAGCTATAAGCTTGGCTAAATCCGAGACAAATTTGAGCATTCACCCAAGGTGTATGATTTACAATTTCTTTTCACATAAATGAAAGTAAAATTTGAGTTTCACTTGATTCAACATTGAGGATAAACTCACGTTTTTGCGAGGCTAATGGACATGTCGAGTAAGAGCTCTCCGACCGTGGCAATTTCTTCGGGTTGCCAATCGTGGCTCTTCGACTGGACGACATCTGTGGAGAGAGAGTAATTTTATGTTGAGAGAAAACATACTTCGATGTTCTTATTTGCACGAACTAAGAGTTTATTTAGGTGACGAGATGGGAGTGTATACGTTGTTTTGTTATTCATAAGCTAGGGTGGGAAATTAAAATATTACTCTCGTGTGAGCAGTTATTATTTTTTACAAAGTGTATTGTATCACAAGTTATCAAATTAGCTAATTGGAATTTACAGTTGCCCAGGAAAGCATTCTAATATTCACTCCAATAAGATTTGATACGATAAGATCACTCCAATAAGCCGATAGTGTTTTATTTTGATAATTGAGATATTGTCTTCAGTTTTCATTGCCGTGGCACATTAAGTAACTGAAAATGTTTCCACTTACGTATTCTTTTCCTCGAAAGGATGTATGCCTGGTTGACTGCATCATAAGTGATGCACGTGTGTGGTCCTTCGTAGCCGCTGTAGGGAGAAAAAGACATAGGTGATTATTGGCAAATGGTATTGTCACAATAATAAGGAACAAATATTTTGATAACTAGTTTATCACAATGCCCTGAATGGTACATTGCCTATAATTGTAGAGAGCTCATTTAAGCATAAATACGATTGAAGTCTATTATTACCTCAATATTGCATTGGTAAGAAGTCGAGAAATTTTGGAATATGAGTCGATCGGTACTAGAAAGATGGCTTAATATTGCTATCTGACTGAGACTCACTTAGCAACTTTAAATGTTTTTATGGAAATTCACAATTATATGTGCTTACTAACTCTTTGTATTCTGACTGCAGTTAAATGTTATTAGCATTTAGAAGGGTGAAAATATTTTTGAAGCCAGTTAAAGTGGCCCAATTATCTCTCAGTAAAGGAGGAACAAGTCAAAATATTTCCCAGTTCTGAACAGACTGTGATTAATGAACTCGAGGATGCATTACACACTCCATTTAAAAATAAAAACGCGCATTGATTCTAAGCAGAAAATTGATTCTTGTTGATCAACCTTTAAAGATCACCGAAAGTGAGAATGAGATTAATTTAAAATGCTCATTTTTAAATTATAAAGATTTCCTAGAATGACTGTTAAATTTATGTTCTTGCATACTTTTACCGTTATAACATAGCTTACGTAATTTTACCGGCCAAAAAGTAATGAAAATTTGGAAACGCGACTTAACTCCGTAGGGTTTTTAACATACGTTATCGGTAATATCGGTTGACATACGTTATCGGTACATCGTTAAAATGCTTTGGAAGCTTTCTATGTTGTAAAATTTTACATCGCATCACTTAAATTCTGTATTCTCGTGTTATAAATATTCTGTATTTTCGTGGACTCTATTTTCCACTCTATCAGGCTACTTTTATTCTTCCCCGCTTTTTGGAGAATTTTGAAAACGTTGACTTTCGCCCGAGGGATTATTTATTTATTTATTTTCCACTACCGCCGAAAACAGCACATGTGGCCTTTACATCGGGGTACTTAACATGTAACAACGGACGTGCACGCACAACCATGTCCTGAGTGGTGAAAAAACCCACTCAGGCGGGACTCGAACCAGCGACCCTCAGGTAAGCAGGCGAGGACTTAACCACGCCGCCACCGGGGCCGACGGTTATCAGAGTAAAGTGACTAGCGTGATATATGTGATATTTATATTTCGTCATTTTCTTGAAATATCTTTATTTTACACTATTTTATTTTACCCATATCTTTGTTTAATTCACACTCGTCTGCATACTCACAGGGATCCTCCGCGGAGAGCGTTGAGGCTGTAGTCGAACAAAGACGTGCGACCCGGGGGTCCCTCCATCAGCAGCGCACATTCCGTCGCGTGCAACGCCAGGGGCGAATATTGGTAAGACTGGCAGGCGACGAAGCACAGCGCTAACAGCACCGTTGCGGAGAAGTGGAATCTGCAGAGCGGAAGGAAGAAAAAATGCTATAATTAGTCATCAGCAAGTGAATAAAATTGGTGACATATATCTTTATAAATGACGTAGAGATGATCTTCAAATGCATTAAATTTCCACCCAGATAGTCATGTTGTTCCTTGCAAGACTTGAAATATTAGTACCCAAAAAAAAGTGTTTTCCCAGTTCTTTGATTAAGTATATATTCTGGGTTTAATTACGACTAAATAGTTCTTCTTCATTTAAAACCTCGCATTTATTTGTTGGTAAAATGGGTTCATTCAAGATTCTTCAGTGGTGAAATCGGTTGGTATATTTTGTGAAAATTTACGAGCAGAAGGATGGACAATTGTGGATGGAAACAAAGTGTTAATATATACTATACAATAGTATGTGTTACGTATTGTATGTAATTGACTAAAAATGTTCTATGCGAGACAATCGGCTCATTGGAATGCATCATCGGTATGTACTTGTTCGTTGTGACTCCCATTATGGGAAGCACACCGCTCTCAGCTGATGTCTCTGCGACTCCTTGTACCAATTCAGATTAGTAAATTGAAGAATATCAATAGCAAAATTTCCTCCTCTGAGCACAATTTAAAAATGACGATTCTTTATGAAGCACTCGCAATAGCACAATAGTTATTTTAAATACAACATGAGCGTGTATGTTATTAATAATCGCCATAAGATCCATCAACCTCATAAAAGGAATCAACAAATATTTTCTTGATGGACTTAAATTCTGGTGTTAAGGTTATTTCCTCTTATACCTCACCTCCAATCCTAATCTGTCTGAGGTATAAGATTTTTTGATTTCGTCAAACCCATTGGAATTATAGCTGTGCATAGTTCATTCTCCCCAAGATCGCTTTAGTATAAAAATTCAGGCATTGAAAACCGAATACCTTATTTGGAGGTGATAATTGTGCAATGAATTTTCACGGAAGGTAAGCTGTAACGGAAAGCGTCTTTACGAAGCTAAAACAAGGTAAAATATCCTGGGTTATGCATTTAGACATTAGTCAACACGTTGAACAAATGGATGAGGTAATTTAAGAGAGATACGTTTTTATTTTCTTCCGACTGATGCCTTAGAATCATTATCAGTCATAGATGAGCTAAAGTAACCTCTCTATGTAATATATACGATTCTATACATGCACTATGCAAAAATATCTCACTGCACCACAGAACATAGTCTGTGATTAAAGAATTTAAAGACTCCTTTTTGAAATAAAATTTATTTTAAAATGTCAGCATACCTTTGGTAATCATATTATCATATAATCATGAAGTGCTATTTCCGGTAAACCACAGGGAAAAAGGTTATGCACAAGGATCTAATTTACGAAATCAGGTTTTCCGGTTGGCATAGTTAAAGTTTTTGTGAAGTATTTCTGGCTGTTTAGAGAAATGCGTTTCAAGTTGGCCTACGAGATTAATTTTGATTTTAATCCTCTTCACTGATCTTTTTCCTCAATCTCTTACCTACAAGTTTGCAAGGCTATTACCTTCATCAAAGAAATATGACTCTAATCTTAAAAATCAGGAGCATGAAAAGTACGTTTCTGTAGAGCTTAAGAAAAATTCTGCACGTCTTGAGGGCGGGGCAATTTGCCTAGCGTCGCTGGCGTCGACTTTTATTTTCTATAAATTGTATATTTTTGTGATTATGGGCTGTTAAAGCGGTAATTCCTGGGGATTTAAAAAAAAAATTAATTTGAAATTTAGTGTGCGCGAAAGAGGTTAAACACGATTTCACCCGCAAACGGACGAGGTTGGGGTCATCGTCTCGTAGAGGCGTTCGTGTTCTGAATCAACAATGGGATCTTGTGGGCGTAGCAATGGCCGTATGCCCAAAATAAGATTTTCGCCAAATGTTCCAGAAATCTGCTATAGGGAGCGCAGTGGGTGTTACAAGTAAACGATGCAATGCTTGTTTCAATGTTCGAACTAAATTTGCGACTAGTATTTGTTTATGGAACTAGAAGTTATACTTCTGGTTCGGTCTTGTGGGCAGTGAGACACTTCCTGAAAGTAAGAAAGGTCTCTGCTCACAATCCTGTGCTCAGCACGACGAGTCATGTGTAATATTGTGGCAGGCGGATTAAAATTGACTTCTTTCTGGCCTGAATATACACGGGGTGCCGTATTCTGCTTCCGATTTAATGTCAGTCGATGCTCAGCTCTCCATCGATTTCGTTTATCGAGTTATTGGGAAAAAATAAGCCTTTAAATTTTGGGTTTGAACTTAACTTACTGCATAGAAGAGACACCTGAAATGCGCTGTTAGCGAAACATAATAGTTATTAAGAGTTATGATGATTGATTGGAAGAAAATAAACAAAACAAATATTCTAAAAAGAAGGGGCATCGTTATGTACCTACTGTATGACACGATAGTGTGATGGATACTATCACTGAGAGAGATAACTGAAGAGGTGTGGTACGGCTGAAACATGAGTTATCAATAACATGAAGGGTATATGCTACCGTATATTTCCGCAGATAAGACGACCTTGAGATAAGACGAGGTGTAAATTTTCGTCAAATTTTTATAGTTTATAGGATTTTGCAGGATTTTAAATACGTTGATTTGAAGTGAGTGTTTTATTTTATAATGTTTTTAATTTATATAAATTTCAATCATTTTTTCGGTCCTATAAAACGGCCCCGGATTTTGGGGGACTTTTATAATGATTCAACTATCGTCTTATCTGCCGAAATATAGGGTAATATGTAAACGTTTGCGGATCGAAGAAACAAGTGGATAATTTTGTCAACCTAATCTTAGGATTGATATAGAGTAACGATGATGTACCGAATATTTATAGATTTTTGTACAGTCAACGAGGATTTATAAAACATTAAAAACATCTTCATCAGCATTTCTCCACTCACTGAACTTCATTTTTCGTCATTATTTCTACCTTAACTCTGAACATCTCACCTTCATGCTATCCAGTATTGTCTCACGTCCCTCTTTTCGGCCTCCCCAATACTCTTTCGTTGCTCTTTAAATACTCTCTAAATAATCTACAATCCCTAACATTTCTCATGTCAATCTCTCAGGTCACCTAATTTACCTCATAATTCCCTATACCTGAATTTCAAAACCTCCTGTCATAGCCCGTGCCAAATTGAACATGAGCTTTGTAATCATGAAAAGCTCCGCTATGCGCAAAAAATTGAATTTTCGGGCGTGAAGCCGGCTCCGCTCCGTGCATTTCCGCCTTCTTTATCCCCAACTAGCGGCGAACTTACTCCGTAAAGGCCTTGTACGCAATTGATGCTCTTTTCGCTGACCTCACAGTGTGGGGAGAGCGACTTTAAGATTCTGATGGAATACGAAGATCGCAATTACGATTGTGTTTACGATATTCTTAACGCTGTAAAAGAAATAACGACAACGCTGGCCCGCGTGACTATGGTGCAAGATCGCACCCCAGTTCATTGCATCATGAGTCTGGTCTCCCGTGAATAATTCCCTCTTCTTTTGAAATGCCTCCTTTTGGATGGAATTCATCCTCATTATGGTCCTACTTTCATGCTAATTGTCGTTAAAAGCCACTCCAAAGTTACATTATATAAGATGTTCTCTCTTGCTTCAATACAAGCCCGCCACTTCAGCATTCGGTTAACCTTTTGTGCTTCTTGAGATTTGCCTGACTTCACATGAAGGATGCCTACTATGTATGTGCATAAATTAAGAACATTTGATCCACGCAGCTGCGTTAAAGCTTTTCTTATTTCAACTAACGGTTTTTATGTCACGAGAAAAGGAAATAATCAATAATCGGGAACGCAGGAGAGGAAGCTAGATTGAGAGATCGAGTTTTCTGGCCCCTGCGTTTGATGCAAAAAAATGTATGGGCAGCCAATATTGTAGTTCGTAAATAGACGAAATGATTATGCTGAATCTTTAATGAGCGCCAGTAAGCAAAATAGTGTGCAACAAAAGGTGCTTCATCCCAAATACCCCTTGGGGTGTTGGCTTGTTTTCATGGCAATTGGGATTGTACTGGCAGAATTCTTGGTTTTTCAGGTGCTGCAACAGCTAATGTTATTTCGCACCACCTAGCCCTAAGATCTTAATTCAAGGATTAACACAACCTCCACGATATTGACAGGATTCGATCCCAGTATCTCTGGGTTGCGCGTTACCTATATGTCTATCACGAACGGCGAGATTATGCGTCTGTTTCGTATTTTCCAAGTATACCAGGGGCGCAGCTAAGGGGGGGGGGGGTTCGAGGGTGCCTGAGTACCCCCAAACGAGACATACTAATATAAAATAAAAATGTAAATGAATAACCAGTAGGTAATTCTGTAAATCTTAATTATCCGTCATTTAATTATGCGTCGGCAAGGTACCTATCATTATACGATAATTTAAAGTAGTTCAAGATTGGTTGCATGGACAACAAAACTCTTGACAATCCAACAGAATTCAATTATACTACAAGCTATTCTTACACTCCATTGAGCACTGAATCCCCCCAGGGAAAAAAATATGTAACCCCTGAAATAAACCCATATGGCGGTCGATTTAGTTTTGATTTGGATTAGCACTGGCTTAGCGCAACGGCATTAGCCCCTGCTTTGGGAGGGTAACGACACATACGCTCAATGAGTTCGTTGCACAACAGTGTGGAATTGAATCTCGTCTTCCGAGTCAGGAAGGAAATGTGTGTGAGGTAGGTTTTGGATTTTAAGAGGGAATTCCTGGGATAACGACGTGGCAGCAATCTCTCTAAAGGAATTCTGCCAGCCGGGGCGGGCTTAACTCTCGACAGTGCTAATACCACCGTGATTTATGCCGAAGCGTAAAACAAGCCAGAGGCTAGCAGAGCGATTCCTACCTGCCATATACTCAACCGCATACTAAGCATTTCAGTGCGCTCTGCCCCGATAAGGAATCTGGGTGAGTTTTGAAAGACACTCAAAAATGAAATGAGATGTCAGTACGATGTTACGTGTTCCTAATAATCTAGACTCAATACGGGTAATCACAACCGAGACTGAGAACAAAGTATTTCATGATTTTACTTTGTGTTTTCTGAGCAACGTTAAAAACCCAAATTAAACATTTTATGTCAATATGGATGACTTCGAGTAATTGCTGCAGTTATAAATGATAATGAGTTATTTTTCAAACTGGAGGACGTTTCAATAGTGGAAATGAACCCACTTGTGCGCGGGCTTGAAACAGGAATACCAACTCCGAATATGTCGCACATTAGAGAAATCACGGAATCTTCTTTAACGGGGATAATTTCAATTTGATTTTTTAGACTCAAGTCGACGTGTTTTCTGAAGTATTTTTTGTAGTTTGAGCCCTAAAATTAGTTATTCTTCTTAGTACGTATGCACAAGAACCTCTATGAAGATGTAAGTTCCTCATGTAAAAAACAAAGCATTTGATTATGCATACTTGATTTTCAAAGCTTGATTATACTCTGCATTTTCCAAAAGGAAATGAAATTGAAAAAGGACGATACTAAATGATCCTGCGATAAGTCTGTCACTAGTTTTATCCTTTAATATTTAAAGAATATAAATGCATAAAATAATCGATAGAGTAATACACACGCCACTTACGATCAAAAGGAAGAGGTCAACTCATTACCTCATGCATTTTTATGTCCATAAAGTAGTTTTTAGTTTTTGGCACTGGACACAAAGGTGGCACCCTTCCTTTACCAATTTGCATCCGGGACTTAATTGCTAGGCTAATACTCGCTCGTGAGTCACCTGTTCGTATTTCGTCCAAACGGATGGCAGGAGACGGAGGAGGATTCCTGTTGTCACTAGATGATCGCTGCGCCCCAAATATTATTCATCCGAACGGCTGGCTCAGTTTCCCTTCATTATCATCAGATAGATGGCCTCCTTCATGACCACAAAAGAAAAACCAGTAGCGTTTTGATCCGAAAAAAATAGAATGCGGTTTTTGTACGTCTCAATTCTTATCCGGAGACCAGGAAAGAGGTTTGCTTGGCACGTGGGAGTCCAGTATAGGGCACGGTGGCTGTTGAGCGTTTTCTTAATGTGACGGGAGATGAGAAGGCGGAATGGATGCCTGAGGCGAGGGGCGGAAGATGTGGAAAGCAGTGTTTCTAGTTCATTGATTTTTATTCGAGGAATTCTCTAAGTCATCCTTCAGTGGCCGGCATGAAATGCCTGCCTAGGAGTTGTTCCCTCAGTGTGTTTTAATTAACGGTTCAGCTTAGTTTACTGAATGAGTCGATTTTTAGTAAGAGTTAATCCAGAGGTTAAGTCCGAGATCCCTTGGACGCGGGTATATTTGTAGAAATATTTGCCATGCATTTCAAGCATACGTAACACCCGGGAATAAAATTTATTTTTCAGTGCTAACTTTCCATTCACTTCGCAAATTGACTACATTTTTGAAGTAAAAGAACAGAGTGAGGTCTCGTAACTTTCCGTGGCGAAAACTACAATTAATAGTTCTGTGCCAAAAACGCTAATTTAGATTAGAATGTGACTTGCAGCGTAAAGTGTGTACCTACTCGTAAGTGATATTGATATGATGATGTTCCATATTAAAATTTATTGATTTAGAATGTAACGTCTTTGACGAGTGATTAAGTTCAGTGAATTTTTCCTTACACCATTAACACTAATAATCAGATTTAAACTTTTGATTTTTAGGGCAAGAATAACATAGGGCTTTAACTTTTGTCGTTATTTGAAATTATTCGAACGTTTCCGTTTACAATGCATCCATAGGCAAAGAAATACTCTTCCTATGCTGGGTTTGAGACTAATCACAGCTGTTTTTCGAGAAATGACACTTGGGAATCTGAATATATTCTTAAGTTTCAGCCTTACCTTTGTAGAACTGCTTCACAGGAAACTGTTCATGACTTTTAACGTTCCATACTTGACTTTGGCAACCATTGTTTCGACACATATTGACAATTCCAAGGTTTGCAAATAATATTACGTGTCGGAACTATGGTTGGCAGAAATGAAGTGTGGAATGTACAACGCTATAATTATTTTCCTGGGAATTTGAACTTAAGACACTTAGAAAATGGGCATTGCGATAAATATTTGGCCGCTACATAAACTAAAATTCAATTAACAGTTTCTTTATCTAGATTTATTTTAGTGGAGTAGGATTTAAAGCAGCAGTTAGTGTTAAACAAGGGAGTACTAATTTTGAAGCGCAATGTAAGAGAATATACATTTTGGTCGACATTAAGATGCTGAGTGTAATTTTGTTTTCGGTTTCTAAATAAATTGTTTTCCTAACGATTCAAACTCTTGTCCAACGGTACCTCAGGCAGGGGAGTGCTCCTCTTTCCCCCTCGGATACACCCATTGCTCCCGGACTAGTCCGTGTCATTATTTCGGGCACCCTAGCCGCGGGAGAAGGAAGAGTTTCGCGGAGAGGAGGCCACAAGGAAGAGCGGAAGGTAGGCGGTCATTGGTGAGGTCAGTCTCCAGTCTTTCCGTCCTGAGATGTGGGTCAGTGGAACTCTTTGACACCAGGAGGCGTTAAAATCTCGTCCTTGGATCGTCCCATCCCCTCTCCTCCGCCGCGGCGTAGGCCAGCAATACCGTTTCCCCCGAAGCTGATTCTGCATACGCCTCCTCTATCCCCTCCGCAAGAACGGCACTTTTAACGTCTTTCCTCTCTCGCTACTGCCTTATGACCACCTACGCCGTGATTTATGACCACGAAAATCCGCACTGAGGTTCGTAACGCCTTGCCGCGATGATTTAAGGTGTTGCTTTCTTGTGCGCCTCGGGAGCATTTCCTATTTCGCGCCCTGCTTCTATTGAAAAGCGCAGACTCATTCCTCTAATCATCGTTATTAATGATTCAACGCTCCTGCCTTGCTTAAGTTGCTCTGTAACTGTGAGAGTAATCACCGAAAGGTGACTTGACATGCACACTAGTTGGTACTTCGATATATCTATGTTTGCGCGGGATCTCTGCATTAATGTCCATACCTAGCACTGTAAAAAGTTGATCTGATTTTCAGTGCGATCTGAATTTAAGCGCTGTCTGGTTTAAGGCAGGAACACGGATGCAAGGTGCGGAAGAGGCAGGAACATGGATGGTTGGTACAGGAGCAGTTAAGCAGGAAGCAGAGGAAGCAGGATTCTGGATGGTCTGATTTTCAGTCGTTCGCCTGCCTTATATTTAGACAAGATATTACTGCTGAAATTCAACATACCCTGTCTTAAAATTGTTGCATCTGAAATTCAGATCGCTTTTGTACCTTAAAATCAGATCTACTTTTTACAGTGAGGTGTTCCTGAAATCGGTATGAATTTGCCACCAAATGTTGTACTACGCCGAACTGCAGTATGGAATTGTCTCAATATCCACAAACACTACAACGTTACTCATCACCTACTGAGTGTCAGTAGCATGTAGCCCTGAAATATTTAATCTGAATATCCTCGGGTGATTTTCCTAATGGAATGCTTCGAAATGAATGAAACCATCACTGGTTAAAGTGGATACGCTTTCAATCATCATGGAGCTAGTCTGAATCATGATCGTAAATAATAACAGTAGAAATCGCGCTTTTTCTTCCTTTAATTAATTTTTCCCATTTAAATGAATGCATACTTGTAATAGTAGGTGATAACACTATTTCCCTGCAGATATGATCAAAAAGAAAGTTTTTTCAAAACTTCATCGTGTTTCAGAAATGCTATTTTAGTCCTTTGATCTTTGAGGAAGAATTAAAAATAACGTGAGCTTAATGTCTTCTGTGGCGATTTAATGGATCGCCAATTTTCCTTCGTTTTAATCGATATTGGTACGAGTGATTTCAGTTTGAAATAAAGGTTGTTTATATGGACGTAGGTCAACGACGATCTCACAGAAATTGTTTCAAGATTAGTCTGGTGTTGACTTTCGTGAGGATTCAAATACGCTACCTGCCGCTATAAATGTAACGGTCAGTACCACGCCTCCATGACATGAATGACTGCACCGTCCTCATTTCCTCCGCTTTCTATCTGTTGCCACGTCCATCTCGAGTTGATTGCTTTTGGCGACTAGTTGTTGGTTTTAGAAACATTGGAAGTCAATCGGCATAATCCTGGTTTAATGCCATTACCATGCGGTAAGAAATCGTTCCAAAGATATGTAGAAAATTTATGAATAAATGCGATATAATCATTGCTGCCATTGTGAGTTGAACGTCAATACATTGGTTATTGATCCATTTCATAAAAATAAAACAGAGACTTGTATTTGTACCTGATGATGGTCAGACGGCGGAAACCGGTTGTACTTACACATAAATTGTGTACATTTGTATATGGGTTCCCTTCGAAATCGGTCTAACACTGTAAAAAGTTGATCTGATTTTCAGTGCGATCTGAATTTAAGCGCTGTCTGGTTTAAGGCAGGAACACGGATGCAAGGTGCGGAAGAGGCAGGAACATGGATGGTTGGTACAGGAGCAGTTAAGCAGGAAGCAGAGGAAGCAGGATTCTGGATGGTCTGATTTTCAGTCGTTCGCCTGCCTTATATTTAGACAAGATATTACTGCTGAAATTCAACATACCCTGTCTTAAAATTGTTGCATCTGAAATTCAGATCGCTTTTGTACCTTAAAATCAGATCTACTTTTTACAGTGAAATAATGAACTAGAACATGTGCAGCAAAAATCGGCAAGATTTGTAAAGGGACGGTACGATAACAATATTAGCGTAACCAGTCTATTAAGTGAACTAAAATTGGAATCATAGTCAGATCGTAGGTTTAAATTTAGAAATAATCTCTTAAATAAATTCCAAGATAATATTTTCACTGGTGACGTTAAACATATTTTGCGAACCCTAACTTACTGTGGTACACTGGACCATCATGAGAAAATTAGAGAAATTGATCGCCGAACTGACAGATTCAAAATGTCCTTCCTTCCTCCGTACAATTAGGGATATGAATAGTGGTAAATATATCCATACGAGTGTATCAATAGAT
This sequence comes from Platycnemis pennipes, assembly GCA_933228895.1. Taxonomy (NCBI): domain Eukaryota; kingdom Metazoa; phylum Arthropoda; class Insecta; order Odonata; family Platycnemididae; genus Platycnemis; species Platycnemis pennipes. Next base: position 47,585,923 of record OW121852.1, on the reverse strand, counting down.
AGCATAGGTAGTTGCACGCTGGTATAAGGGCTTTAAGCTAACCCAACGAACAGCATGTTTTTGCATGCTTGCTTTGTTATTTTCGTCTTTTTTTGAATAGTGAGGTTTGAAGTAGTATATTATTACTAATCCTTTTTTATGCATGGTATGTGGTGTATATTCGGTGAGAATTCATCCCCTGCCACACGCCTTTATGGTGGCTTTCAGGGTATTATGCAGATGTAGATAAATGAATACGTGGAATTCATAAGAAGCTGTCTCTGTTTTATCTGTTATGGAAATATTCCACAAATCGATTACCAAGTCACTAACTTTTATTGTATTTCATATTTATTGATATAGTAACCACGCAACCTCTCGCATGCAACCACAACCCTCCTCCCCATTGGTTTTTAAAGAGAATTCTAGAACGACTCTGCACGTTTTGTTTTAGATTCTAACATCTTTTCTTCAATTTTATTCGATCTTTATGGTTAATATATTGCTTACTAGTTTTAGATTTCTAATTAAATTATGCAATACCATGTATTTTGGTAGTCCACTCCTGATCTTGCAGAGTTTTAGCTTTGAAGATGCTGGAAATTCAGGGTTGGTCGACGCTTATTATTCCTGCCATACTGCGAATGGCCCCCGCCGTGACCGAGAAACAGGTTCACTGGTAATGTAATTGGCGCTCTCTTTCACACCTGAATGGTTTTCACGGTGGTATCGAGCCAGAGATTCAGAACGCTTTACGAGTTCGGACTCATCTCCTGCTGACACGCAGCCAAGCCTCAGGCCTCGGTCTTCGATTTTTGCCATCGATTTTGATCGCAGTTTCGCTTTAAAATCGACTAGAGCTGATAAAATTCTTGAACAACCAAGTGAATGAGGAAATATATGAATTTGAGCTGGTTTAGATGCCGTATCATCGGCCAGGTGGAATGTGCTAATGAAACCTTAGAAAGTCTGTGAGATATTTACAAGTACGGTTAACTTCTAACCGTTCACCTTGCACCTTGAAACATTAATATTTCCAAATGATTCCATTACTGCCATTTAATATTTCTTCGTGAGCCTGGATGCTCTGAAAATCGTTAAAAATGTTTATATAATGCCACAAACAGACAAATATTGAACATACTTTTATTATACGTCTCAGAACAGGTTCTCCAGGCACTAAACTTAAGTTGTAATTTCCGGCATTTTTTAATGGATGCTGAAATAAATGTTACTGTAGTCTTTGCTTCGAAAACTGCTTCGAATTTCAATTTTTTCGTGTAAATAACGGAGAGGATCTATTGTAAAATATGAATTTTAGAGCCTGTACCTTATAAATTTTTGACCCTATCCTTGACACCTTTATAATTTTTGACACCTTTGAGACCATATAGTTGCTTGTTTGCATGTCAATAGTGCATGCTTGGTGATCTTCACCCCCTGCCACACACCCTCGCGGTGGCTTGCAAGGTATCGTGTAGATGTAGATCTAGATGTAGTTGAATTTTAAATAAATGGCTCATTCAATCTATTTCTTCTCTCTAACAGCTGTGGTTGCATGCTCGATCCCGGAGAGACCGAGGTGGTGGTTATTAGTATGCTTTTAAGATGTTCTTTTATGTTAAACTACAGTTTGTGGGTAATCAGTCTAGGTAATCAAAATTACTATGTAAATTGCGAGGTCATGGGGTAAGTGAGATGTTTGTAGTTCGTGAAATACAGAGCTCTCCAAGGCAAAGCAAGGGACCTTCGTCCATTTTTTGGTGAATCACCGTGAACTCTAATTTAGTTGCGCACATGGCCAACACCATTACACTGCGCTGATGTTTTCTGTGAAAGTTTCTTCACATGTGCATTGACGAGAATGACTCATCCAACAAATCCAATCTCTCTCCATTGACAAGGAACAGGTGAATGAGGAATGTTAGTGGTGAATGCATGCCTGAATGCACATTTAGAAATGACGTCACTTATCAGCATTTGTGTCTCACAACAATCTCTCATTTCCCACAGATTTCAAAATGAGGCAGTAAGAAAAAAAAGAACTAGTCCACCTATTTTTAATGGTTAGTCTTAAGATTCTGTTTTAAAATGGAAACTGCGTCGGAATACGAGGTTTTCTCCACCCGTTTTTTAACTGTATTCTGATATATGACGTTTTATGACTTAAGTGAGATGATGTAGGGAAAAGGAGGATGTGATCCGTTCGTGGAAATATCACTACTATTTTTCTGAGTTGAACTCCGGCAGGAAAATTCACTGAAACTTGTCCAGCACGAAAAAAAAGCAGAGAAATATTGTAATTTGCATTGGGAAGAATTAAATTTATAGTGAATAAGTTGATATTATGGTTAGATTCTGACATTTTCCTTTGTAATACAATTTGAATAAAATAGATGTGCTATAGATACATAAATACACTACCTTTTTTTCAAACTCTGTATGATCAGGAGATTAATTAATTATCAGGGTAAAGGGTAAAGTACCCATAAGGGTAGTCTTGAGTTTTCTCCTTCCTTAATTCGAAAATAGATATTGATTACGGTTCACATCTACATCTACACGATACCTTGCAAGCCACCGCTAGGGTGTGTGGCAGGGGGTGAAGATCACCAAGCATACACTATTGACATACAAACAAGCAACTATAGGGTCACATGCAAATAGTTAGTATCCATAGTATTTAAGTAATTAATACATGCATCATGCACTACATACTACTCTAAAATATTTCCCCTACCTATCCCTTTGCAATGTTGCCTATTGTGTTCTCTAGTAGTGCGAGGGGAAAATGCCGTTAGGAACCAATCAGTACGACAATCTATCTCCCTAATTTAATTTATCTGGTCGATTCTAGCATAATACGCTGGTGTTTTTAATGTGTGCCTAACATCTTCAGTAAAGCTATCCGATTGAAATTTCACTAATAGATTTAATCTGTACTTTAACCTACGCTCTGATAATGATTTCCACCCTAATTCTTGTATTAATTCTGAAACACTACTCAACCTATTGTAACTCCTTTTAACGAACCTAGCTGCTCTACGCTGCACACTGTCTAGTTCTCTGATCAAACCTAATTCATTCGGATCCCATACGCTGCATACTCAAGGTGGGGCCTAACTAATGAAAAGTAACATCGCTCTTTTGTCTTCTCATCACATTTCCCCAGTACTTTTTTATAAATCTTAGCTTTCGCTTCGCTCAGCCGCATATTTCCCGGATGTGTCTTCCCCACGATAAATCTTCAGTGATTGTTACACCTAAATACCTTATGGTTTCAACGCTTTCGATCTCCGTGTTACTAATTTTATAAGATCGCTCTATCGAATTATTCCGCCAAATTTGATAGCTACACACTTTTTAAGGTTAAGTTTTAACTTCCATTTGTCGCACCACTCTTGGTGCGATAAATGGCAATGGCAAAGATTCTTATTTATCAGGCTTGATTTATAGCTTCGGAGTTTAAAAAAAGGGTCATACCTTATGGGAATTTACTTCAAAAGAAAATGTAGAACATTTTAATTTGTGAGATATCAGTCTAATCCATCTAACACGCACCATGGTTGTGTTCTTGTTAGTGACCATGGACTATGTGGAATTCCTATCTTGTATTAGTTCCTAATAAGGAGTATTTTAAGATGTGACGGCATGCTCATGTCTGAAGGCAAGCCCTGGATAAGCATGGTAGAGGAAGGAAAATAATAGGTTTTTTTGTTGGTATGGGGAAGTATAGAGTTTGTGGAGCTCAGAGGGTAAATATTGCTCGGTAAAAGGGAGGGTTGTCTTAGCTGATTGTGTTGAAACGTCTTCAATGATGCGAAAAACTCGGAATGGAACTCTCCATCCAGATTTGCTTATCTTGGTTGACCATGGTTGGCGATGTTGAGAGCATTCTTCCCATTGTATGAAAGAAGGAGGAAGTGAAATTCACTTTTCGTAATGAGATACCACAAAACGAAGAATACCTTCCTTGCAATTCAAATAAATTGTCCCATGGTCTTGTTGGATGATAAGAAATGAATAAACATTAAATCTTGCAGTTTATGGTGTTTTCTTGCTACCTAAAATGCTATCTGTAAAAGAAATGTCCATGTTTTCCTCTTCGGAAATTTTCCTGGCAGGAATATTTTTTCCATTAAAAAGAGCGAAAGTTTATACGAGAAAAACCTGGTGGTGGCGCAAAAATGATTATATCATTCAATTACCTTCGAGAAGGAGACACTTGCAAGACATGGTTGAGATTATTATCTATGGGGCCTGATTTATAGCTTCGTAGCTTTACAAAAGGGTCATACCTTATGGGAATTTACTTTGAAAGAAAATATAGTACATTTTAATTTGAGAGATAGCAGTCTAATCCATCTAAAAGTTACATAAGAGATTTTATTCTAGGTTACGGTATGCGGTATGATTGTAAAAGTCAGGGTGAGCTTTTAAGACGCCAAAGTCTAAATTTTAAAACGAAAGTGATCTATGATAATTTTCATAATCATTTCTCATCTGGATTATCTCTGAAGCCGTGTTTCTTTTGTTTATTTTATTGCTATTATTGACGGTTTTATCTATGGATGTCATCTAACAGTTAAAATGGTTTTGGCACGGAAATGCACATTCTAAATTGATTCTAAAAATGCTGTATCGCTGAGTTTAGTGGGATAAACGAGCTGCAATACCAGGAGAGTTGTGAAAATAAAAACATAAGTTTACTGTCTCGACCTATACCTATTTCCTGGTCGGCAAGACTTTTGCTTACCACTTTGGGTTCTAGCGTGACTTGGTAATTTATGCGTGAAGAGAATGAAAAGAACATGTATCGGTTCGCGTGAAATTAAACAAGATCTAGGAAATAATAATGTGTGCTGCAAAGATTTTTGAATTCTCGTCGCTCACGGTCTCAGATCATTTCTGAATGACTTCAAAATTTTCCTGTGGTATTTCCATTCAGAATTGGTAACGATATGTATCTATGAACTACCAACGGATATATTTTATGTGAATGTGCGAGAGTTTTATTTTCACTTCGGAGAAAATTGATCTCCATGAGAGAGAGCGAAACGGATTGCCGTTCTGTGATTTCGCCTAACGGTAGCTTGTTGGCCATTTGTGCACTGACGAAGATGTACTTCGCCGTGCGTGAGAATCCCAAAAGATGCAGATTTCCCACATGTGGCCTCGTATCAACTAAGAATTCCGTTGGGATATTATGAAGTTTTAGACGTAACTCTGAAATTATCTCCTCAGTTATTCATACCCACAAAATTGGTCGAATAAAAGAATGAAATCAGTGATTGTACACTTGTATTATTCTGAGAGCAAATAATTGGCTCGCCAGTATCGTAGTTTCCTGTGAAAATAAGGAAAATAAGGATTCATATATGTGTATGGAATTAAATTCTCAAGTTTTAGTCTCTAAAATATCTAGGATTTAACTAGGCTTCAGGGGTGATATAAATTTCTTATTTAAGTTAATTTTCAAATAGAAATTTTCGTTGTTTTTTTCGCACTCGAGTTCCGGATTAAATTTCTCTCTCTCTCTCTCTCCAAATAAGAGAGATTCTATTCGCAAATGCTTTCGTGTGCTGCATTGCCTGATTTATGGAACCCTTTTTCATATCTTAGCGAGACATATAAGCTTACTAACAAGTTCAATTTCGAAGCATCACTCATGCAACTGGCGTAATTGGGTCAAAGTCGAGCGGTAATTTCTCAATGCTCATGCAGATCACGGGGAGGTTTCGTTTTATTTCGAGGGATGAATTTATCGACCAGGTACGAATCGAGTCACGCACAATCCATCGCCGCAAATTCTCAAGCATCGGAATTGGTATCGCTCGAACTGGTCTTAGTTGTACGCCCGATCTTTTTCTGCTACTAACCTCTGTAATGCCATTATCCCTTCGATCCCTTAAAAAAAGAAACTCATACTCCGTCGGAGGCATTTTTGATTCGATTCACTGCGTGCATATCTGTAAGAATGTTGGTTGGCGACTGCTTGAGTTTTGAATGGAGGAAAAAATATACGCGACCGCCGAGAAAATATTGCCGTCACGGAGAACCAGTTCCAGACTCCGGAAAGTATTGAAGCTTTTAGCATTGATGTCGTTGAACAAATTGATTCTCATTAAAGGAGCAAACAACCGCTTGTATTTATTATTATATATCTGGTAACTCATGCGTTTCGATTAATTACGCCGTCCTTATCTAAGAAAGCGACTTCAAAATATGGTAAGACGCTGAAATGCGCTGTGTTATAAAATATATTGCGGACAGCATGTCTGGCTGCTTGATACTTGTGTAACCGCTGAAATATTTTGTCTATGTCTATGTCTACGTAATACCCTGCGAGCCACCGCGAGGGTGTGTGGCAGGGGGTGAAGATCACCAAACATACAATACTTACTATGGGATGCAGTCCTATTATTTCATGGACTCTTTTTTAGATACAAGGGTCATGTGCAACTAGGTGATTGGTAGCTACAGAATAATGAATTGATTACTGGTGGGAAAAAAAATTCCTAAATCCATTAATCGGTATTTCTGATTAATTTTGGCCCTAAAGATGCAAAAAGGTCGATGTTTTATGTAATTAACATCGTATTAAACGGTTGTTAAGGCTCGAATGTATCCCTTGGATATTCCACGTTGCGCATTTTTCCTGAAGTAATTGCAAACATTTCTTAATGTCACTCAAATTAAGACCTTGTAGACTTCATCTGACTATTGCTTACTTTCTAGAGAACAAACGTTCCCCTATTAAAGTTTAATCGAAATCTGGCCATGAATCCAAGCCGTTTTTATACAATGTGTAGAAAAAAAGCGTTCAATCTGAAGGTTAATTTATTGGTTAGAAGTCAGCTTGCCAGGTACAGACCTCAACGGACTATGAAATTCACAATTCAGGGAACGGGAGCCTATAACTGTTCCTCTACTGCCTGTTCTTTCCCAGAAAGACCTGGTGCACAGTAAATCTCATAACGCTGGTCCAGCTGGACCGGCCTAAAGGATTCTCATGGAATCAAACCTTTGACTTATGATAAGAAGTCCAACGCTCTATTCACTAGGCTATCACTCCAAGTATAAGGATAAATAGTGCTAGAACTGGTTGGAATTTTTGTGGCGTGTAAGTTGAGGAATTTAGTTTTTCACATGTGCCAAAAAAATGAGTACTACAATACAATCACGAGCATAAATTATTACCAATACCTATATCAATATTTTAAATCCAGTTAATTTAACTAAATAACATATGTAAGAGCAGTGGGTGGATTTGGGCGAATTCCACGCATGCGAGGATCGTCTGTGAAGTGTGCAAATTCGAGAGAGAATGGTCCACAGCACGAAGCATTGACTGTGTCCATATTCATGCGTGCACATGCGAGGACTATTGTGTGCAGGCAATGCCTATTATTATGAACTCACGATCACGAGCTGGGATCCGGAGTGGGGTTATTTATTTCAGCAGTCTGATCGCAGAAATACTCCGTGAGCCGAGGTTGAAAAAAATAATTCGTGCTCGGGAGAGTTATGGAAGGCTTGCTTGCTTCCTTCACCCCCTTTCCTTCTGTTTGCTTAGTAAGCCGTTAATATCCCGAGTAATTTATCACCGAGGTGCATTCGCAGCATGATTTGGCTCGCCGGGCCTTTTGTATTCTCGTGCAGAGAGGTAGATGGTTGCGAGCACTCTTAATCTTTATAATATTTCATGTTCTTTTTTAGCGCTTCCTTGTGGGAAAAATTCTAAGGCGCTTGAGAGCATTTCCGTAAGTGTTATACTCTGAAGAACCTGCTGGGGAACATAAAATCCCTTATTTATGTTCAAGTGTACACACTGGGTGCTGAGTTCCTGTTTCTTACTTTAGCAGGAAATCATTGTAGGGGCACAGTTATTTAAAAATGCGCATGAATATTATTCCATGTCGTAAACTTTAATCATTTCATTGTGTTTCGCTCTAATACTTGGATTTATAATTTGTTTGCAGAGTTTATTATTATTATTACACTATAAAATACGATTGCATTTCTGCCTTGCCGTCGGGATAAGACTTCTTACTAGATCTGTTAGAATTAAGGCCAACACATTACGATAATGAGATCTGTAAATGAAGAGAATCCCGGAAACTGTTGAAAGGTTTCTAATTTATCATGCGGAGATTCGAAGTTTGAAAAAATAAATCTTCAAATGCGCCTTAATGCAGTGAATAACCTTGAAATAAATTTATGGCGAGATGTTTGTTCTAACGTGGAAGGAATGTTCAGAATAAGTTGAAACGTCATGTAAGTGAATGAAAATTTCTGAGAAGCACTTCTTTCTTTACCTTATTTTATAGATTTTACGAGTCAACAATTGAGTTCAACACTTCCGAGAATTGAGAGGATTTATACCTTAGATCTATAAAACATTTTATCCTAGTGAACTATAAATTATGGGAGGGACCCAGAGCACTCTTATTGTGAACTTTAGTCGGTGCAATTTTGAGCAAATTCTTTAAATTTTGAATCTGTTGATTGAAGTTCTACTGAATTAAAATTTCTAATTAAAGGCGATCCAACCAAAGACAATTAGGAATTTCAAACTAGCATATTTCTATTAACTTTTTATCTAAGCTATTTTTTAAGATAAAAAGAATTAGAGTTTTTCTTAAAATACAGTTTCAGAATAAAACCGTCGAAAATATTGAAGAGTAGGTAGGTATATGTAAGAGAGTTTTATATCTTGCTTTTTATCTTCGTGTATCTCGAGATGTGTGTTCGTAATTGAGGGAAGAGGGGGAAAAATGTCGAAAATGAAATTTAATTAGGCTTTTTACTGTGAAAACTTGTACTTGATTGTATGCTGTTGTGCTGCAGAGAACTCCTTGGCTGATCTATTTCTACGAAATGTTTGGAAATCCGTCTTTCAAGTTCCTTTCTCATTACTCTAGGAACACTTTTCAATGAGTGGATACCTGTAATACGGCCGTAGACGGTGGATAGTTGATTGCAGGTAATAGTATTTTCCTTGGGCTCAGCCACATTACTAATAAAAAGTATTTCTCGTTTTGTTTAGAGGGACACATGTTTGACGCTGTTTCACCAAGTCTTCAAGATTCTACTTGCGATGTAGATGATTTGTAATTATGAAAAAGTTAAATGCGGCCATTGAATCCAAATGGATAAGTGCATGTGTGCGTGCCTCAATTACTTAGTGACGCCCATATCCAAGAGACACTACCTTCCTTCAATACATAGCCAAGACATATGAGGAAATGTCGAGTATTATTTAACGTCAAAATCAGTTTTCGTATAATTTAGGTTGACTATTTGCACGTTGTCGAAGGAGAAATTTCAGCTGTGTAGGTTTGGATTGATATTTTTTAGTCATGACGATAAAGGGTATTCTCTCTTCGCTTGTGCCACCAAAACTATCCGAGAAATATCTCGTAATTAGAAAACGACAAAGACTTCCTTTTTGGAAGTGTTCTGAAGGCAGCACTGCAATTTAGAACTGCAGTTGGTGGCTAGAGATTGCTCTGGATTTAATAAGGGTATTTTAGAAAAATAATGACAGAGCGTTAATGATTTTGATATTTTGTACCTTAAAATATTAGTAGAACTATTTTTTACTCTATCTTTTCATGTCATTATAAGGATAGCCTAACGCAGGATTCCTCGTCGTACCAACATACCTCGAGTAAAATGATCGGTGATTTTTTCCGCTGAAAGTAAGCGCACCCAATCGCCATCTTGACATTATTTCATTCTTCAATTTAAGACTCGTGATCGACAGCCGCTCTCTCGAGTGGCAAACATCCAGGACCTTCTTGGGTCAAACTAAACTTGCAAACACGTTTGGTTCTAGTTACCCAGGCTCGCTCCAAACTATTCAAGCTCCCACACGATGCTGACTAGGTGCTTAAATTGGTGCTCACTCTACTGAACGAGATTTCTTAGACCGAAGGTCAATAGCACCAATTATTTACCGATTACCAGCCACCCAACCGGATTTCATACTCATAAAAGTCCTTAAAATCCCTTTATATTTCTGAAAGGACGAATCTAATTATTTGGCTGGTTTCCGTAGCTTTCTATAACGAGTGTGACCACATTTTTTAGTTGCATAAGCCAGTCTTTATTGATGTTTATTATAATTTTTTCCCTTTCAGGCTGAAAATAAATAGAGACGTTATCGCCGGTTAGAATATTTTCTCGTACGCTTCATGTCGTCGGAGGGAGGTTATAAAGTAGTGCTGAAAGAAAGTGTGTGACTAAGATTTATGCATAACTACCTAGTCGTAAAGCATGTCCCATATTCTACTATACATCACTCGGCACCACTTCTGCCTCTACCTTTGTGTTGGCATTTGCCTCCGTTGACCAACATAGCGTTCTCTCCACGCCTCCCACCCACCCCCCGTCCTACCCTCCGCGCCCAAGTTAGGTCGTGCAGGAGTCCGCTGGAACGCACAAGATGCCGGACTTAGCAAACACTCACCGCCGTCACCTCTCGTGAACCCCTTTGATCGGATCTCCAGAGAGACCTCCAAGTTCGAGAGCGCGTGGCGGCCTTCCCGGGAGGCCTTGCGGTTGGCGCCAACTTCTTGGGCCCGAGTTTGCTTCAAGGGCCTTTTCTAATGGGCTTCAAGCCGACGCCGGCAGGCGGCGGCTCTGGTGACTCAACATCGATCGTATCGCGGTCGCGAGCGTTTTCTTGGAGGATTCGCTCTGTAAAGGCCGTTTTACACGATCATTGAAACTGCGCAAGTTGATGCTAATGCCGTTTGAGCAGTCGTCTGCGAAAGTCCGTGAAGCAGAAAATTGCGTGGACGCTTGCTTGACAGCTTTACACGGTGCAATCGTCGGTGTATTATGTCAGTGACAATATACCATTCAGTAGCGGTAATACCGTCAATATATCGCATAACGTCAAGATCTGTTATGCAGCAATTAATTGGATGTGAAATATGCGATAAATTACCACCGCTTTAAAATATGTTTGAAGCCATAGTCTAAACATAATAGTGGAGACCCTAGTCCCGTATACTTAGCCCAAAATTTGCACCACAAACGAACGTATGTGGACCAAGGTAACAGGTTCTTCCTTTACGCACGAAATTTAAGACGTGATTAATCGCCAAGCTCATCATTATAGCACTTTATTCACTCCCTAAGGAGTTGAGTGCAAACAAAAACACCCAACTCAATCGTCAACAACCTATTTAATTTCTAGAATTCCCCAGGCAGTTCGTTGCCGCTACACCTGCACCATCTAGTGAGAGAAATAAACTTCAAACTTGCGGGAACGCATGTATCAGATTAGAGCATGTTCTAATTTGCTCGCATGCGTTCGCGCAGTGGCGCTGCCTGTCCTCGCATGTCGTCGCTTTACACGGTGCAATATTTCTTGCGCAAGTGTTCTCGCAGCAGCCTGCGCAGTATCAATGACCGTGTAAAACGGCCTTAACGCGCGTCCACGGTGGCGATTCTTTCAAGTCGAAAGATATTCAGCTCATATCTAGAGCTGTGGTTCACAGGTGGAGAACGATCCGTGACCCGTCGTTCACCACCGGAGACATGAAAGGGTCAGTCATTAGCTAGAATTACGTGCTTTCTCGCCGTGTATTCCGTGCGAAAGAAGATCATCTGCTACGATCGCAGCTACGACAGCCGTCCACCACGATCGCAGCGCCTTCTCACCAGTAAAGGTGTACCGACCGATTATACATATACGAAATGATCCGCAAAATGATCCGATTCCGTCGCCGTGACCCGGGATGACCGTTTCGCTGTCACCGGAGCATGGGGTTGGACTACGAGCAATGGTGTTTATTCCATACATATGTGAACAATTCTGACGTTAAAATCTCTAATTCAACTTTACAGAACCATTTAGAGTGGAGGTAAAAGAGATCTCCATGAAGGACGATGGATTTAAACCGTGTGGCTCCATCATTTGGTAATATGGTTACGAGAGATTATTTGGAATTCGGGTAGAATTTGTGCTTAGGCTCAAATACTTATACAGTTCATTTATATAGTTATATATTTATTCGCTCGAATGAAGGTTATATTGTTTGTAGAAAACATGGGCGTTTGAAATCGACTTTGTGTGAATGTGCGAGTAGTTGTTGGGCCAAAATGAGTAAGCTTTTCATTCAGATCTTAGCGTTTTGTCACCTTTCGCATCTGTTGATTAGGCCTCTTTATACTAAGAATGGCACAAAAAACGTAGAAGCAGTTTCTTAAAATTGCGTAATATAACACTATACATATCGAGATTAGAATAAGTTTAGGATAAAGTCTAATTTCAAATTAGAAAAGATTTTATTGTTTGGAGATGTATCACTTAATAGAGCTATCATTATCAGGAATGGAATTCATCATATTGAAAATTAGGACCCTACTTGTAGCTAATGCTTTGTCTCTATTGTTATGATGAAAACGGTTTGCTCCCAACAAGTAATCTGCATAATACACGTGATTTATTTTAAGCTACTTGTGCGTATAGCTGAGGTATATTTACTAATGCCATTCAACTTGCCTCATGCGAACTTGAAGATTTCGATTCTGTATTTTGAGTAACTGTAATTAGCAAAATTGAAACACAATTTCAAGATCCTCTCGATATTTATTGAATAAAAAGAGAAGTGGTCTCGATCTCTATTGGATAAAAAAAATTATTCTACATAAAAGGGGTCGTCAAACTTCGGCTCGAGAGCTACAAAGCTTTCTGACTGCGTGAAGCAAAATTGAAAATGATAATAAAATATCAGAGTCAATCTATAAGAGTATGTATTGGCATTGGCAAATTAAACTGCAATAGTTTAATTAACAGGTAACGGCTACTCATAAAACCTTTCTCGGGAAATGCAAGCTCATCACTCATAAATATTTTTAAAAAATAAGAGAATTTTTTCTTACTTTAATATTCAGACAACATTAATATTATTTGCAATTATAGTAAGTATTACGAAAACATTTCCTTGATTTTGAAATTTTTTAACTGTTGCATTAAAAAAAAATTCAAAATGGTTTGAGGCTGCTTAGCTTAGCTCTTTCGTCACATAATGCACCGCACCCTGGAACGATCAACCACATTTTTCACGTTTAAAAAGGTGTTTTGAACTTCCACAGCGTTAGATATGAAAATTAGGGGCAAAATACGAATTCCAGTTCGCCGAGGTTTGCACTTCTTGACGAAGACGGATGTTTGGCCCCTAATCGTGCTTTCATCGCCCCCTTTTCCCTACGATTTTCTACTCCACGGATGCATGACCATTTTTGGAGATTTCGTTCGCCCGCAAAAATCCTTATCGGAGAATTGCGATCAGGATTAAGAACAGTCTGCGCGATTCCTTCCCCGGATACCGATTTTGCAATAACTTTTGATCGCTTTGAAAGATTAGGGGGCAAAGATGAACGGGGGTGAGCCATCATTTTCTTAAAGTCGACGTATTTTCCTACCGCTCGATACGCCGACGTCGATGTTTTGGGAAAGGCATTCGTAGGCCGTAGACTTCAATACATAATTTAGCGGCGCTACGGGATAGACCGACCGCGTTTTTCACCTTCGACTGTTTTTATCTCTGAGCTTGATCTGAGGGAAAGTTTTAGCCGACTTCTTAAAGTCGACATCTAAAATACGTCTTTCGATATCCCGACAACATGATGGAATTTATGACTTATTAGTATTTTACCTCGCTCGTTATGAGCCTACGCTCAAGGAAACTGCTCCTGTTATAGGCTTTATCCATCATTATTCCATCTAATTGGTCTCATGAAGTCCAGAGGGCATTTTCCCTGACGTTCACCGCGTTTAATCATATTTCAAGAATGGTTGGATTATGAAGCTAGGTTATAATCTGCTAATGAGAGGTGGGGATTCTAATAACGTTCCCACACCGAAATCATTGCAGACTGTTACGTCGAAATGACTGATGAGAATTCTCTCGCATTATCGCTCGCTAAATTTGACGTGACCGCATTCAAAACATCCGGCTGTAAGTTTCGGCTCCTTATTTGGAAATGAAGCATTTTTGCCAATTTTTTACTTCCTATAACAGGTCAGATTTTATCTGGACGTATAGCCACTCCAGCAATGTATAAGCTAACGTGCATTACGCAAGCGACACTTGATCCGTGCAAACTATCCGGTACTCCAGCCGAGGATTGCCATTATCTTATGTTGAAATATTTGGACTCGTTCAATGGAGATGCTTTTTCAAAAATATAGGACGAAGTATCCATGCAGCCGGGCACCTTTGAGATTTATTTGTTATTCTCGTTATGCGGGAGTTCGGGTCCATGCAAGCCCTTTCAATGTATTCCATGGTAACTGAATTTTCCTTGCCATTTTATCCTTCTAATGAGACTTGAAGACGCCTCATTCATTCATCTTACTTTCGGGTGGCTTATTGGCCTCATACGTGCTCCACTCAAGGGAGAGTCGCGATTCATTTACTTTCACGAGTCCATTAATCACGTGCTCATCAGGAATTTTTTTCAACCCTTTAAGGCAAGCCGAGAGTTCTTAATGACCAGCATAACCGTTCTCACAAGGCAAGACTCTAGACTTTAGGGTTGCATACTCCGTTCACTCCCCTCTGCCCAATGTGTTAACGAAATCTTCCCTCAAGGAAGTTTGCGATGACGACAGAGGGAGACCCGTGCTGGTGTTTCTCTGGGAAAAAAATAGTACACCGTGTTAATTTTTATAACACATTTTCGATTTATGATGGGAACATCTCCAATTCACACACTTCTTTCGTTAATTACCTTGCAGGGATAGTTTCACTAGATTTATCGGATGTTTATTTTTCGCAACGGCAAATTGCTTTTAGAGTATAGCTGCTATCGTGGCTCTCAGCAGTGAGCAGTATCAAGAGGAATTAAAATATTTTACACCACCATGTGAAACAAGTCATAAAACACATATTTATTTAGTCCTCTGTTTTTTTGATTTTTACGTTCCCCCATTCTTCATTTACAAATGCTTCACAACCTTAACCAATACGAAATGAGTTTTTAAGATAACCTGATACACAAGCACTACTAACTTAGAACGTAATGTTTGCATTTCCATGAAGCTTTGCTGGGTAGTCCAGGGCGCTGACGGCATGAGTTGAAATATTAGACGGCCGGAATCAACATTTGACACTCAAAAAGACACTTGAAAACTCCTAAGGGCATAAAAACGTCATAATATTACGGAACAATTACTGTTTAGCATTAGAAAGTCACGATTTGAAAGAGGGAGATCCAAAGCCATAATTACCAACATCACATTAACTATTACCACGATTTTTCCATCGCTCAAATGGAGAATAATTTTAGCAGCCCAAGACCCCTTCTCAAATACCCACATCTCTCATTTCCGTCAATAACTGTAGGGGGCTTAAAGGGCTGAATATTTTGTCCCGAATCTACGTAGAGATTCTTTAGTCTTAAGTGCCCTAAGAGATAAGAGGGTTTGATTCCAGATTATTTTACTAATTTGGAAACGATGCAAAAACTTTACCGAGCAGTTTACCAGAAAAAAGAATAGTTTCAAAACTTATTCCTCCTTTGCGACCCAGTATTTACACGAGCCCTCTTTCCACCGGATAATCCGCAAATTGCCACTTGCACTACTTGATGTTCGGCCTGGAGGTTTTAATTTACCGCATGAACATCTCTATTTGTTCGATTAAACGGAGACCTGCGGAATCAAGAAAAAGCTCCGTATCGCGAGGCAATCTTCAACCTATGATTCTCTTTCTTACGTAAAAAGTTGACTCGTAATTCCGCTTAACTTACAGGGAAGCGATTCTGTAAAGACGAATTCGAGATTTCAACGTCACAACTGTACCCATACATGGAATTAACGTCATAATTGCGGTAAAATCCATGGTCCCTTGATGGCGAGACGGTCATCCCGGGTCACGGCGTCGGATTCGGATCATTTCGTTCATAAAGGTCGGTACACTATGTACATGCTATTATATTTGAGTTATTCTTAAACACTAACTTTACTGTCAGTAGGATTTCGCAGGTTTTTCACACCCCCCTTCTTGTGTGGGTGTTTTCCTGCAGTGGGTTTTTGCGTAAAGGATGTAAGCATAATAATCCTCACGTTTTTCCCACATTGTAAATTCTTTCACACACTATTAGATATGTAATATTGATATATTGTGTATGTATATTTATTTTGTGTTAATTTATCATTCTTTAATTCCTATAAGTGTATTCTTTACTGATGTTTTTTTGTTAACCTCAGATTGTAATTGTTTTAGGTATTGACAACTATTTCTTTTATATACTTATTTTGACGAGGGGTTAGATGGCAGAAGGGACAGTTTTGTCTCAATCTCGCCCCAATAAAGACCTTTTATTATTATTATTATTACACATTTGCTGGCGAGCATGCGCTGCAATTGCGGTGGACGGCTGTCGAAGCTGCGATTGTAGCATACAACGTGTTGATCTTTTTCACGTGGAACACAAGGTGAACGCATGTGATTTCAGCTAATAATTAATCTTATCATGTCTCCGGCGGTGAACGAATAATCGATAACCGTTCTCCCCGGTGAGCCACAGCTCTCCTTACGAGCCGAATTTCTTTCGACTTTACAGAATCGCTCCCAGGTACGAACATATCAGTCCGTCCGGAAAGTCTTATCCATCAACTTGACTGCTTTTAACCGTCCACGCCCAAGACGGAACTCGAACCGCGGCCTTTGGAGAGCTGTCAAAATCGTTCCTCGACCAGTTTCAACCTGCCATCTCGGTTGAAACCGACTCAAAAGCTAGCAGGTGGGTGGAGGCGAAATTCACGCGGACGTCCAAGCGAGCTGAAGGTGACGGTCGTCAAGATTGTGTCGAGTAGCGGTAGAACGAAAGCTAACGACCAAAAGGACAGCATTCAGCTTAAACGATGGCTAAAATTTGCTGATTATGAAGCTCAAAGTGGGTGGAGTAAAAAAGTTTAGAATTTGGAAAGTATGATTTCGGTAGATTAACATTTGGTCCTGTATTTGTCAACTATTGTAACCTGTAGTTAAATTGAAATCACTTTTGGGGGAAATTTTGTAAATAGTATGTGTAACATGCTAATTGCCTTATTTTCTCACCTATGGCGCTTTTATTGCTACTAAAATTCTGATAATTTGTCATATTATTCAGTTTGTACTCGAGGATTAACCAGTAAGTGTTGAGTGTGACCAATACTAGCCGTAGTGGAAAGAAAACATGACCCATTACGGTAGGAGATACAATTCCTATCTATTCGCCGTCTAAAGTTTATACAAAGGCATCAGTTGTGCATAGTAATGGATGCAGATTGAAAGTAACTGGACGTGGTCAAATAGCTCGTGGTTTTGAAGCTGGAGCCTTTGAGTAGCAGCTGGACGCTTTATCACACGCCCTCGCGGTGGCTTGCACGGTATCGCGTAGATGTAGATATAACACAAGTGATTACTGTCAAAAAGTGAAATCATTAAAATAACCTCCCAAATGTCCACGGGCGATTGTAAGGTTTCTTATAGCATTGAAAGGAATTCTAAAGGGAGTACGCTCCGAAGGTTTCTCTAATATTAATTCGGTTGTTCACTGTTTCAGGCATCACGTAGTGGAAGTGTGACATATTAGGTGAGTAAAAAACTTTAGCACTTTTCCAGTGCGTACAGTACACTTAATGGTGGCTTAGTAAGCCGAAACACGTGTTGTGTAATTTTATAATTTTAAATATATTGTGGAAAAGTGCTAAAGTTTTTTATTCACCTAATTAATTCGGTTATTGAATACTACTTGACCCACAGAGCGAGTCAAGCCTTTAAAGTGTAGCGTGGAATTTCGGATCTCAATGCATCCCGATTTAATTCCAGGCAATACTTCATGGGGCTTGTCACATCATCATGTTGTATTCTGAACACTAGAATGAAGTCGGAAAATCCAGGTGTTCCTTGAAAGACGCTTGAATCCATACCCTTTTGGAGATAACAACTTGGCGAGCTCAAAAATCACTCATCTAGCCAAACTTCGGGTCGATCATTCGGTTGGTTGGTTGGTTGGTTGGTTATTTAGGGGAGGCGACTGACAGCTGAGGTCATTTGCGCAATATAGGATAGGTGGATAATTGGGTAATGGTAGGAGTTTTCAGGGAACGGAGGAAGGGTGGAGAGAAATCCGGCGTCGGCATTAGCCTACTCTTAACGAAAGGCGCCAAGGGGACCACGGCTTAACGTCCCATCCGACGGACGGAGTACTGAACTTGAAGTGCCCTCCACTAGGCACTCAAGTGGGGACCGGTTTTCCACTGAAAAATCCGCCACTGCCGGGAATCGAACCCGGGCCCTCGGGATGGGGGGCCAGTACTCTAGCCACCACACCAACCCGATCCCCTCGATCATTCGGTGACTTGAGATATATTCGCAAGGGGTTTGCATGACGGGATATCGAAGGGATGGCACCCGAAAGAGAGAGCTGATTTGCGTTCGTCCTCTGGACACCGGTGGGTGTGGACCTGGTGGGTTCGGGCTCAGGGAAGGGTAGTGTGGGGACGCGGGAGTGGGAGGGTGTGGGAAGAGGTGTGGGTTCTCGGAAAACTCTCGTCAAGGGTGGGGTGGGAAGTGGGAGGTGGGATGGAGAGGAAACGGAGGTATGGGAGGGTGAAGGGTGGGTCCGTCGGCCGGTCGGTCTGGTACTGTGACGATTGAAAAATTAGAGTGAAAGTGAGAGTGGCTTTGCCCCACTCTACCCCTCACAGCCCGGCCCATTACGTCCTCATCACCCCCACACCCACCTAACCGACCCCACCCCACCCTTACCTCCGCTCTCCCGACATCAAAGGCAGCCACGCCCACCTCGCTTCACCCTCCTCCTCAACTCTCTCGCACGCGTGTCCGTGTGCGTCTATGCAGCCGGAGTTTCGCAAGGGGGCCACCCACAACAAGTCGGCGTCGCCCCCGTCTGGAGCCCAAGCAGGGCGTGCCCTACTCTTTTCCTCACGCACCCATGTTTTTTTTTTCTCTTCATCTTTCGATCCGTTTCCCACCCCCCGAGTGTGCGCCTCGTACACGCATCCCCCCCACCTGGGAGCTGCCTACCACTCGCCTCGAGTCCACTAGACCGCCCTTCTCTCCTCCCGTTTCTTGATCCCGCGGACCGTCGAAATCCTCCCCCCGCCAACCTGCCAGCCTCACGCTTAATGCGTGCACAGACCTCTCTCTACCTCTCCCCGACGGCCGTCACCGCATTACCGACTTGTCCCGACCGCGACAAATCAAACTCCTGCACCTTGTTGCCCCCGGGGGGCGAAAACCTCGCCCCCGCCCCTTCTTTTTCGAGGCTGAGCCATCCGGAGTGAAACCGCTTGCATCACACCGCAATTATGCACCGTCTTTAATACGCACCCCGACTCCTCCTCCACCGGGATTGGGTCGTATCTTTGGTAATTAAAAAAACTCATGTTTCGTTTTTTTTTTTTGTCGCACCCGACTAGTGTTTACGCCCCTCTGGCTTTGTCACTTGTTCCTATTTCCCAGTTGAGGTAGGCGTCAACGTGCGGTCGTCAAGAGGAAAATAAACCAGGGGTAGAGGGGGGGACAGAATGCAGCAGCCTTATCGCACGTGACTCCATTCCGTTGGGTTGTTTCACGAATCAATTTTCGTACCCACCGCGTTCCGATGACCGATATGCATGTTTTCTGCGTAATCCCTTCTCCCACATTGAAATTGATCCCACATCTGGATCCTTCGCTGGAGCATTCTTCTGGAGTCCCTGAATTCCTCCGCTTAACCTTGCTCCCTCACCCTTTCTTCATTCATCATCGTGTTTTAATCCATACTTCAGCAAATATTGCAATGTATACCTCTCTCCGTATGTCCGCGTGACTTTAGGTTTCACCTGATTTCTTTGCTAATGGATCGGACTTTACTAACTACGTGCGTTTGATGTAGGAGGTAAGTTCTTACTGTTACGGTCGGCGTGATTTAATATCCTTAAATTGACCTATGTTAGAGGCCAATTAGAAGTCACAGCGGGGCTTTGGATAATCACACGCTATCTTGGCTTTAATCAGATCGCTGGAATTAATGGATTTGCCTGATTCTGATTCCATGAAACGTCCGATTAGACACGTTAAGTAACTACTTACCTAGCTTCATTTAGCACCTTAATTAAATACCTTAAACATAGGAATAGATAAAGTTTAGAATGCAGTCCTCACTAAACTAAAACATAAATCTCATGTCAAAAAATTACATCCATATTTTTTCCTAATGAAACGTTTTTTATGGTAACTGATCAAATGAATACAGCATTATTCGCTATATATAACGAAGAACTGCATGGAGGAGAATTAAATTTCAACGTATTTAATGACATATGCGGAAAATGGTGCTTAAACATACCTAGGGTTTGCTATTAATCTAGAGTTTTCGATTTTGATTTGCTAATTTACTAATGGCAGAGGCACAGGTAAAATAATCAGTGAATTTGCCTCCTACCTCCGTGAAATGTAGTCATAAATCTAATTTATAATTAACATGTTCAGTTGAATTTTAATTTAAACATTGTAATTTTAGAATATAAATAACAACGCAAGATGGAACTAATTCTGAACATGTCCATATGAGTTTGAAATCGTTGACCATTACTATCTCAATCTAACGACCAAAATAATAAAATGCTAACGAGCATAAACTGGTCAAGTTTTGTCCCACTTCTTCTCCCAGTAGGTGGTACTTAATTTCTTTATTTTTTTAAGAATTGTACCAGATTGGGGAGGGAAAATGCATTGCATATTCACTCATACAATCAAGTTACTTACAATAATCATGAGAGACTTTCACTCGTTCATTCCTGTTTTGAAGACAGCCTGAGGCGTTGAATCACTTAAATTTCGTGAATGCATACAAGTTCATACAGTTTTCGTGCATTATCTGCTCGGAGAGTGACTCTCCTGGAAGCGCCGTTGGCTTATTGCCACAAAATTGCTTACCTGTCAACGGGGTTTACGAATTCAAATCAAAACATGTGTATATAAAACTATATCCTCGAATGGAGTTTTCCTATTATTTCCTTTAAACTCCAAATGCCAAATTGAAACGTAAACTGTATATTAACCGTCTTTTCTAATTTCCCAGGAAATACAGGGAACATCTGTAGGACTGTTATAGGGGCTGGAAATCTAGTTTCGAATCATTCAAGGAAGTACTAATATACCCTATGTATGTACATAAGTCGTATTGCTCTGGAATGTATGATCATGGCTATGATTTAACTCTTGTGAAATGGTGCATTAGAAATATCTGAAAAAGCAAGCAAAAGATATGATATCTGCTAAAATTTTCTATCCGAAATTTTGATGTGCCACCTAATGCACGGGTCCTATCGCTGGTGCTGGCTTATTGCAAATACTTTGCAAGCTAAAGTTTCTTCTGACCAAACTTAATAATAACTACCAATGGGATGGAATTAAGAAAGTCTTTCAGTACAAGAAACTTTGTATAGTCGTAAGGAAATTTTAGGAACCTTAAACTGTGTCATATTTGTATCAGACTTTTTTCTTGCGTCTGATAGATTTCTTATTCACATGGGATATTCCTCTTACGGGAACATACCAATAGAGAACTTTTCTCCACATATATTTATGTAAATTCAGCTTCTGTTATGAGAAGCGTCAAAACTTATCGTTAAATCCTCGGCAACTGTCACAACAGGCAAAGCATTGATGTGCTGTTGGTTTTGAATTATCCACTGACGGCATGAGGTGACTCTCATATTACATTCGTAGGCGCGAAGCACTGGCGAGGCTCATAAACCGTACAATAAAGATGTTTAGGTGGATACTTGAGACGACACATATTACCTCATTTCATTACATTCAGTGATTCCGAGGGCCTTAAGCCGTTCAAGGAGGTTTCTTTCAAGTGACGTAATTTTCGCGCGCTTGACTGAAACTGCCCCCTGGTAGTGTGTGCAGTAGTGTTTACTTTGAAGCAGGGACGTGATCCGAAAAGGCACTTTACGTTTCGCGTCGTACCTGGGAGGCACCCGAACTCGGAGTCAGAGCCTCGACGTTCAAGGAGACCCAACCCTTCACCACGGGTGGTTCATAGCACCAACTGACCTGTCACACTATAGTTTATAGCTTCTTAAAGTTAAACATAAATCGCACAATTATGTTCATCTTTGTGTTGTACTATACACGTTGATGAAAATGTTTTTTTTAAACACAGTTATACGATATATATTAACAATTTTACGTGCATTAGTAAACCAAGCCAGTTTAATGTACATCAAATTACTAAAGCATGTAAATTGGTTAATATCTATCGTTTGACTGCGATGAAAAAAACCATTTTCATCAGCGTGACTAGTGCAACACAAAGACGAACATAGCTTAGTGATTTATGTTTAACTTTAAGAAGTTATAAACTATAGTGTGACTGGTCAGTTGGTGCTATAAACCACCCGTGGTGAAGGGTTGGGTCTCCTTCAACGCCGAGGCTCGGACTCCTAGTTCGGGTGCCTCCCAGGTACGGCATGAAACGTAAAGTGCCTTTTCGGATCACATCCCTGCTTTCAAGTGACGTAATTTTCACGCGCGCGCTTAAACTGTCCCTACGCGACGGTGGCCATGTGTGTGCAGTAGTGTTTACTTTGAAGAGGAGTCTCTTAAGCAGCGAAAGCCTCGCCCTTTAGTGGAATGTCCCTTTTATCCCCCGCGCCTCCTCCAACGTGTCCTCGCCCGCCCTTCTCCCTCCGGCCAGAACTCGCTGCTGGACCTCCACCTTCCCTCCCCTTGGGCAGGCCGTCGGGTGTTGTTGTTGGCCTCCTTTCCCTCCGCCCGGATCCAGGGCGGCCCCTTACCGATCCTCGCCCTCCCCCTCCTCTGTCAGCCCGTATTATGGGATGTTAAATTGGTTTCAAATTGAAGAAAGACGTATGCTGCTAATGGGTGTATTAATTTTAAAATTATTAAATGTAAAGATTCCATTGTATTTATATGATCAATATGTATATAATAAGAACAAAGAAAGCGAATGACTAGAAATAATATGAACTTAATAATACCATGCCATAGAACATCTACATACAATAAATCATTTTATGTAACATCGTGTAAATTGTGGAATTCCCTTCCACAGAATATAAAGTTATTGACATCTGCGTATGTATTCAAGAGAGCTCTGCAACAGTATTTATGTTCTAAATATTAGTATATAAAATGTAACATTTACTTATTTCTTTGTTTTATTTTTTGTAAATTATGTAATGTTAGTGGCTGTTTAGACAAAGCATTTTAAGTGTTATGCTTTTAATCTTTTTATGTAATTTTTCCAGAGATAATACCAATCTCTAATATTATGTCTCCTGTATGTCATTATGTAGCTGTTACCATACGTTGTTTTTGTAAATACAATCAGCAGCTTAAAATATAAATAAATGTAAATGTCATGTACTTGTGCTTCATGGGATTATATAGTCCCAGAGTAAATAAACTTATTTTATATCCTCTCCCCACCCATTTATCCCCCTTCATCTCCTTGAAGGCACCGGCAATTACCCAAGAGTCACACACTTGGCCCACCGCCTCGGGTCCGGAGGATCTAGGGGTGTGCCAGAAGGAAACGGAACGACCTTTTTTTCCTCTACCAATTCGTGTTCCACACAGTTTTCTTGGAAAAAAAATGTTCCGAGAGTCAGTTGATATTTCGTTAACCCGTCGGATGTGGTGATTATTTGTCCCGAACTTTTCCTTTTCTCTCATAATTGATTACCTGATTGCGAGATTGGCGTGGAGCGGATTTTAAAACTTGGCTTCTTAAAAAGTTTGGAAAAAAAATTATTCGTGGATGACTTAAACCATTTGTATATCTCTTGAAATTCTCAATTACCCGATTGCGAGATGGGCGTGGAGCGGAATTTAAAACATGGCTCCTTAAAAGGCTTGGAAAAAAATCGTGGATGTCTTAAACCAGTTGTACCTCTCCTAAGATTTTCAGATTGGTTCACGCTTCAGTTTTTCAAAAATATTAAAGGAAGATTTGTCTTTAAGCTTCTAAAGGACAGAAATTAGAAGAAAGTGCGAAGTTCTTTTGCAATCGAAATTAGGTGTGAAAACGTGTCAGAGCGATCAACGAGGCTATTGTGATGGCCCATGATATAATAATTACGTTCCGTTAGCGTTTTTGCAAATATTTTGGCACAAGAATTGCATGCGTATCATAAAAAAACGTATCCTAAAACTTTTACCCCAAAGTTGATCTTTGCCGTTAAATGATTGACTTTTACGTAGCATTTTTGCTGTTAATGCTATCCTGAATGAAAATTTTGGCATGTATGCTTGGTTGACAACCATTAATTATTTCCTGTGATTGATTTCCTCCCTTAGTCTTAAAATGTTATCGATGCCAGTGGGTCAGCACTAGAGCCACCTTATTTGCTACCTTGTTTTGATCAGAAATAAAATTACCATGAGAGTAATATAGGACGTGGATGTTGAATGAAAAAGGCAACCTACTTTGCTCATTGGCTCCAAATAATTTTTTTCTCCTGAGCTTAAGTGATATTATTGCGACGTGATCTACTTCATTAATAGGGACACTCAAAACATGAAAAAAACAGACACTAAATATGAGATTGCAAAAATTAAGAGTGGTTTGATTTTAAGATTTGATTTCATTCCCAAGAATTTGGGTATTTTTTTTAAGATCCTAGATAATGAGAGAATGATTGTTGGCCCATTCATTCCCCTTGGTTATATATTTCCACTTTCCGATGTGGAAAACAAATATCAACATTTAAAATTCTTGCCCTGAATTTTCTCTCGTTCTATTATTTTGTCCTAGCCAAGTTCTCGAGTTCGAAAGCATAGGTAAATTTCGCGCCTTCCCACTTATCTCGCTCTCTTTGGAAAAAACGTCAATATAAGCTGGAACTTACCTGCCAAAGCAAGTATCCTTGGTAGAAGGTGGTTAATTTGCAGCCTTTCATTGCATACCTGAGGTAATAGGGACGTGTTGGTTAAAGGAAAACTCAGTGGAATATGTTTCAGCAAACCTTAAGAGTGATTACAGTTGACTTTTACTCTCACGAGTTCTGCGGGATGTAATTTTTAAATTTCTTAATGCCTATGCCTCTTTCCTTGTTACAATTACATTTTCTTCTATCTCACGACATACATTTTTCTAAAACACTGTGGACATTCTTTGGATTCTGTCTTATTCCATTAGACATGTCTTTGTCGGGTTTTACATACTTCCTTCATATTTTCAATCCACCCATACCTATGTAAAATGACAGCTTTCTTTTTTTGCAGTTCTTAGAGCCCATTGTTCTAAAATCTCGATGCCGTCGTGGAAAGCCGCTTGTTTTCTCTGATCTTCGAGCCAACGGAGTCTCGCTCAAGGGTGCGTCCAGACTTTATGGACGTCTTGGCATCACTGCATACCTACTTATCTTTTGTGGAGATCCGCTAGGTTTCCTTTGCATCTAGAGAGCCGCTCTAACATAAGATTTTAACTCCTATCCCTCAAACTTGGTTAACACCAAAGCTCTCCTGCTCGCTGTCAGACGTCAAGTTGGATGATTTCCATATTTTATAATTTTCTCTATCATTTTTTCTAGTTTTTAATCCCGGCTTTGAAACGGAAGAATTATGTCTTACCCACCTTAATCTCTCATTCCCTTTGGAGAAAAATAAAGATATAATCAAGAACTCCATGCTTCATTTTGTGTCGTATGAGATTCACTGAAGAAAAGCTGCCTATTCAAAGACCAATGTCAACAAATTATCTTCTCTAGTACACCTGTACCATGGCACGACCTTTTGAAGAACATCAATGCAAAACCTATTGCTCATAGCATAAAAATCATGTTATCAATGCAAGATATTCAATATCGCAATATGCTGCAACGCTTTTCGTTACATTTAACGTTAATCTCTCAAAAGAGGAACTGACGGGTGAGAAACCAATATCCAACCAGAATTTAATTCTAATCGTTGAGGTTAAAGCTCAATATACACTAAGTTCAACGACATGCAACATTCACAGTTGAGGGTAGGAGGATATTTCATCTACCTATTCCGCCTGTGACTTCCCAGATAGATATGGTAAGACTAAAATCCCAGAGCCTCCTCTTATGTGCCAGCGTGCTGTACGATTCCGTCTTATCTAAGTTCCTGCCGTCCATGGTAGCCAGGTTGGTAACGCGCCGACCTGGTAGCTCAAAAGGTCGCGTGTTCGAGTGCCATGGATGTCATGTTTGCCTTAAAACTAAAATCTTAGGTCTAGACCTTAGGTTAAACGGTAAAATATATTCTTATCCAAAGGGGCACCTTAAAAAATCTAGGACTAAAATCTTAGATTAGATGGTAATGTATAACCTTAGCAGTTGGCGCACCTAAAAAATTAATTTTTCTACTTCTCAAATGGTTCCTCGAGAATCTTACGAGAAGTGTCGTCGGCATACTTTCGTTTGTTTCGGAAGAGTATCACGATGTTTTCCAAGCCTTCAGAGAGCGTTGAAGATGGAGTGAGAGTGGTTATTTACGCAACTCAGGGGGTGTGCTCCAAATGTCTTCTACTGAATCGAATAGGGCGACCTCACGCTGCCACGACGTTGACGCGCGCTCACAGCGTACAATGCCTCCCTCCCTCTTATCCCACCAAACTCATTCAACTCCCCCCTCCTCCTCCTTCCTCCCCCCCCCCTGCGGGTCAATATTTATAGGTTATGCGAGGAAGCATTGTAATCACGCTGGATGTAAGAGGCTGTTGCGACTATTTCGAGCCCGTTGGGAAAGCTATGGCGTATCTCACGTCTCGGAAGCCTTTCAATCACGGGCGCCACTCTCGGGCTGAGCGACGTAATGTTTTCGTCTCGCTCTCGTCGGAGACGCGAATTCACGCGGAGGAAAGCCAGGACAGCGCGGAAGGTTTTTCATTCGCCCCCCCCCCATTTCTTTTGTCACGTGAAAACATTTGGGAAGATCCTCGTCTCTCGGATTTCGAAGCTTTCCCGGGAAGAAAGTGAGCGGTAAGGAGGAATAGGGAAGTGCATTGTAACTGCAAGTGCTGAAACTAGTTGTACCTTCAATAAATTCACGAGTGGAAATATACATTGCTATTTTTCTCTGTGTCTATGGATTACCACATGGTTAAGCCTGAATCCTTCGAACTTATTGAAGACAATTGATGGAAAGATGCTGCATAATAATAAGCTGAAAATTAAATACCTATGGATTGGAACATTTCATACGTATGCTACTGTTAGTACTTTAAAAAATAAGTAGTTTATCAAAATAAATTAATGAACTCAATGGATGAAATTCTACAGTAACGTCTTTGTCTCAAAGGTGTTATGACCTTCATTCTCTCTTATAATGTGGCAGAACTTGAGAAGAACTTCAGCGTATCGACGATATACGGAAAATACATATTCCGGTGGATAGAAAAATTCACAAATAAAACCGAAATGACTTTTGGCCCATGGTTAGCATTCCTTCACCAAGCTGAATGTTTACGATTTGGGAGAAACCAGACGAAACAAAATGAATTGCATATCTTGAACTTTCCAGTTCCTTTGCAAAATATCTCAGACGTGCCATGTTGAAACCTGACCTTTACTTCGCTACTTCTCCAAATTTTAAGTCATCGCCTCTTCTCCCATCATCGTCTTGTTTTGACATTAAAATGAACAGCCCCCGTGTTTTCCGTAGCTGGTCATCACACTCTGGAATGAGAGACATAAGGTCGTTTCCCGTGGCAACGTTGAAATATTACTGAAGGCTGTGAACTCTACCAAGGATTTTAAGTAAGATCTTGCAGATTATATAAGGTTCGCCGACAATGGATGAAACTGGTACTGCACTTAAAATAAAAATGCTGTAATAGTACTGTCCACTTGAATTTTTAATGTAAATGATACACAACACGTGTTTCAACGTTCCTTATGGCGTCATCATCAGGTCTACCTGATTATAACGTCCTAAGGAACGTTGAAACACGTGTTGTATATCATTTACATTAAAAATTCAAGTGGACAGTACTATTACAGCATTTTTATTTTAAAATGCTGTTCCACCATATCACGCCTAAGACTGTGGAATTTATTGGTCTGCACTTACTTGACTCTTTTAGAGTCATGGAGATGACAAATGCATCAAAAAATAAAGTTAAAATAGTTGTCTTCTCAGTAAGGGAAGGATTTCCCGAATCACTGACTCTGTCCTTTTCCACTTTGGACCGTCTTTTTTCTTACTCTTTCCAATTCTACCCTTCATTTTCTTTTCAAAGATCACTGCCGTTACTCAACATGTCTCCTCATCTCAAAAACTTCATGCTCTCTCCATTCGCAAAATTCAATCGCTTGTCTCAATTTTCCAATTTAGCCAGGATTCCGACACCATCGCCATACCATCGCGTGTGGTCGAAAAATTTTTGCATCTATCTCCTCCACCTTCTTGTACACTCTTCGATCGACATTAATTCTTTAGCTCCCTTTTCCCTCTGCGGTACTTTCACACCTTCAAGTTAAACTAACATTGAAACGCCAAAGCCTTAGGGTATGTTAAATAAGGGACAATAATGTATTTAATCGAAGGCACTATGAAAATAATAATTAGAATAGATAGAGTAGAATTCATGCCTGTCTGGATAAACTTCTAAATGTAAAAGTTTAGGAGTAATTTTTTAAAATGTCTGATTGTCTATTTTGCACAGAAATATTTGAATAACATTATAGTGAAATCTTTTCGAACGGATGTCAGTTTGAGATAGGAGACTGTATTGGCTGTAAAGTCGCCACGTTTCTTGGTAAATAAGATATTAGCAATGGGATCGTTACTGTAGTAAATCGGTATATGATAATTTAATCATATATTGTCCATAAAATTGATTGTTTGGCGATACATTGTGGGACGATGAAGCGAGCATAATGAAAAACACACTCAGTTCCGAAATAATTTTACGGAACCCAATGAATTTGACGGCAATAGCGTCGTTATCAAGGATAAATGGATTTCGTAAGAGTGCTGCGGAACTGTAAAAAGTGTTAATTCAATCATTTCGGGCGTAATACTGTGGAAGTTCATGATACATAAGTAAAAACAACTATGTTTGAATACAATGAATTTTTAATGGTACGACTAGTATCGAACGACGATTGAAATGGCTTGGGCACCTGATGATGACGCCAGGCATTCAAAACTAGTCGTACCATTAAAAAATCAGTGGATTAAAACATAGTTGTTTTTACTTATGAATTGTAAAAAGTGTGTTATTCATTATCTGCGATCAATGCCTAATGTGGTGTTAATATATTCGGCCACGCACCCATGTGGTGGCTTGGTAAGTAAATTGCAACGGTAGATGATACCCACTCTCCCTCTACCAATGACAATGGAAGCAAGCATGTGGGGATCGGGTTGGTGTGGTGGCTAGAGTACTGGCCCCCCATCCCGAGGGTCCGGGTTCGATTCCCGGCGGTGGCGGATTTTTCAGTGGAAAACCGGTCCCCACTTGAGTCTAGTGGAGGGCATTTCAAGTTCAGTACTACGTCCGTCGGATGGGACGTTAAGCCGTGGTCCCCTTGGCGTCTTTCGTTAAGAGTAGGCTAATGCCGACGCCGGGTTTCTCCCCACCCTTCCTCCGTTCCCTTAAAACTCCTACCATTACCCAATTACCCACCTATCCTATATGGCGTAAATGACCTCAGCTGTCGGTCGCCTCCCCTGAATAACCAACCAACCAACCAACAAGCATGTCCTAAGTTGAGCACAATAACTTGATCGGATTAGCGAGCCGCCGACTTCACCGACTCCGTTCAAAGTAGTGGCCTCTCCTTCGGACGCGAACGTTTTGGAATCCGCAGGCTCTCACACCGATTCCTGCAAGTCATCGCCACCTTCGAGACATCGCGAATCCCATTTAGACTTCGCAATCGCTTGCAAATTGAATCCTTCCAATCCATCCTGTCCCTCCATCTCGGAACGAACGGCGACTCTTTCTCGTTCTGTTTTCCCATTCAAACGAGGAAAACCCTACCCTATCGTGATAGTTCAACATGAGCCCAGGTGAGCAAACCGAGACCCTCGTGCTACTTAAAAGAGGAGTTGGGACCGGAGGGAAGGTTGAGAAGGGGAGAGGACCTCCTATATAATGCGATCCACCAAACAATACCTCTCGACTGAGTTACGGCTTGCGAGACGCATTTGTTAATGCGCCCGTGTGGTCCCGACCCCGCAGACTTTCCCACATTTAAAGACCCCCAACTCCCAAGCCCTTCCGACAGGTGGA
Source organism: Platycnemis pennipes (assembly GCA_933228895.1). Classification (NCBI taxonomy): domain Eukaryota; kingdom Metazoa; phylum Arthropoda; class Insecta; order Odonata; family Platycnemididae; genus Platycnemis; species Platycnemis pennipes. The sequence continues at coordinate 47,555,680 of OW121852.1, read as the reverse complement.
GTGTAAGCGGATACCGCGGGAAGAGGAGTGATGCGGGGAAAAAAATACAAGTACTGAGAGCCGAAGGAGCTCGCTTTCGGCATTATAAATATCAGTCGATATAAATTAAACTCGTGCGTTCAAATATATGACAATTGGATACGTTCAGAGCATGCGGATGATAATGCCACCAAGAACGAAATTCTACGATACCCCTGTTTTGAAATGCTAACTTTTTATAAAATTGATGAATTGTGAGATGATAGAGATGTTGAGAGATAGATTGTTTTACCGATAGATTCAAAATGGCATTTTCCCCCCGTACTATAAGAGAACACAATAGGCAGCATAGAAAGGGATAGGTAGGTGAAATATTTTAGAGTAGTCTGTAGTGCATGATGCATGTATTAACCCCTTAAATACTATAGATACTAACAATCTAGTTGCATGAGACACTATAGTTGCTTGTTTGCATGTTAGTAGTGCATGCTTGGTTATCTTCACGCCCTGCCACACACCCTCGCGGTGGCTTGCAGGGTATCGTGTAGATGTAGACGTAGATGTAGAATTGTTTTTCTATTTAAGTAATACACTGGAAACTAACATTGTGCACGTAAAACATGTAAATCTAACATTATTTAAACTTTGTTGGTAATAGAACGCCTTGCTATTGAATTACGAGATACCAAAATCGGCGCTTCGGTCAAACACCGTCAAAAATCGGCACTTTTTACGTTACAACCGCTGTAAAAAAATATGAAAATGCGTTTGAAACATTTAAGTTTGCCATCCAACAACGTAGAATGAAGTAAGATGAATAACGGTATGATTAGTTTTTCCGTAGACCTAGCTGTTCATTTGTTATTCGTATTCAAACTCGAGTGCACACAATTTTCGCACCGACAGTACGTTCGATCACGGAGGACTCAACGCCCGGATTAAGGAGGTTGATCCGAAAAGTGAAAGTCATGTCATTTTTTTTATATTTTCAGCACTTATAGAACTAAATTTCCTCTATCTAATAAAGTAAAGATAATTACACCAACCCATGCTCCTTTTTCCACAAATTGCATTTGAAATTACATACGATTAACGGCAAGAATGGCCATCACATGGGAATATAACGTTTAAAAATACCATAGTGACATGTCATTTTTGCAAAAAACTGATATTTTATGTGTAATTTCACAAAAAATAAAATGACACGAAATAAAAGGCATCAACCCACCGTATTTTTCGCTAAATCCACCAATTTCTGCGTTTATATCAAACAAAATGCGTTAGTTGTGTTCAATTGGCGCTGCGGTCGCTCTAGCCAAAATGTATGGCGTATGAATAATATCATTACTAATGAGATATCAAAACATATTTCAGAAAAATATTATAACATAACGTTTGATAGTAATATTCTGGTGTTATACATTATTAAATTCATTGAGTACATGAATTTATTTCTTTAAAGTAAATGCTGAATTGACTCCATCGTTGAGCTGATTAAAATTATCATAAAAAAGAAATCCTCCGACTTTACATCGTATTTATTGTGATACTTATGACTCTCGATAGCTTAGGTAATTTTCTTTGTGAAGTAAGGATCACTTAGCAGGCATATACTCGTACTTAAATTAATAAGATTCCTCAGACAACTTGACTCAAGCAGTCGCGAGCCAACCTCGTTAAATGCTGTCGATCTCCCGATGGGCCGAGTTTCCATGGGAACCGCATCGCGGGGTCGGTATGGGAGTATCTCCTGGTCGAGTGTCCTCACCTCCCACCCGCGCGCGGGTGACTCCCGCAGCGGGGGTTATGCACCTCAAGGGACGTGTCGGTAGGTCGGTCGGCGATGCTGCCGGTTTGGGCTCGGTTTTCTCGTGTAGCGAGCGAGATTCGTGGGAGACGAACACGATTCCTCTCCGTGCGGTGAGAACAGGGCCGCGTCTTGGGATCGTGACGCCTCGCGTTTTCGCGTCTTGGCCGGGGGGAAGGGTGCTGGTTGAATAATCCGTGGGGTGATGCACTCATGACAGGCCGCAGAGCCCGCCAACAATCCATCTCCCCTGCTATGTGCCTCCCCTCGTCGTTTTCACCGCGTTGCTTAAGTGTCCTCCTACACAGCCAACGTCTGCGGTTCTCTCTCAGCTCTCCCTAAATATAATCTCCAGCTGCACAAGCGTTGACATCCCCACGACTACCTCCTCACGGAACACACGAGTATTCCATTTTATAGGTGCCATAGAACATTTCCCGTGTTCTAATCCGTCTTCAGATCCCATTGCACCATTCTTTCTTTAAATTTGAGCGAAAATCTCGTGCAAAGGGAGTTAAAAAGGAGCATTAGTACTCTTTAATCGGTGAATTTTGCCTCCCCATTGCGTAAGGCTGTGCAAGAAAGATGCGAAAATTGTGTCTTCAGAAATAATAGGTATCTCTCAGAAACTCCAAGAGTAAAAGAAATACCAAACTGTTATTCTATTGAAGACTTCAACACTTATTTTCTTATTTCAATACGCCACCCTAATAAAACGAATGAGGAAAGATCTATGTATCCAGAATATGCCAAATTCCTCTAACAGTTACGTTACTCCCCAGTTAAGTTATATCCACGTAATTGCTACATTGGGCCATTTCTACGTGATGGCCAACACCACGGGTACCTACTTTTTGTCTTGGAAGTCAATTTTTAAGGCTGTTGATGATACATCATGTGACGAATAATTCACGTACCGAAACAAGTAATTAACAATACCGAAGTGGATGTGAAATGAGTTCCGTGAGAATTTGAGAAGCATTTCGAATTCATGCCATTTTTCTCGGAAATTCCTCTGTGGAAAATTTCACCATATCGCTAAAAGAGGAGTAAAATTAGTTTTTTCAGTGTTATAAAGGCTCTCAATGTTTCGTTCTTCATACCGAATATTGAGTCAAACTGCAACCTGGAACAGAAATCTCCAGTTGAGTTCAAACAACACAGTATTAGCTCTCTAATTTATTTAATTAACGATTCAACCTTCATGTCTGCCATCGCACAATGGGCAGTGTTACGAGTTAACAAGATTTACTAGTTAAACTAGTTCCTCAAAGTCATTACTTGTTTAAAACTATTGCCAAGACTGAATTAACATTATCGCACTTTTTGATATGACTGGCCCTTTTCTTCTGGGGACGATTTTATTGCGCTGGTATATACAAGCGTAGAAGTAAGGAAACAATTCATCAGAACGTACATCTGGAGCGTGTTTCTTTATGGCAGCAAAGCATGGACAATGACAGTAGCGGAAAAGAAAAGGGTGGAAGCATTCGAAATGTGGTGTTACAAAAGAATGATGAAGATTAAATCGATCGACCGAGTAAGTAACGAAGAAGTTCTAAGAAGAGTGGGAGAAAAGAGAAGTCTTCTGAATACCCTAAGAAGAAGACGAGACAACTTCATCGGCCACATCATGAGACATGATGGCTTGATGAAGACAATCGTCGAGGGACAAGTGGAAGGGAAGAATGGCAAAGGAAGGCCTCGTGCAAGATATAAGGAACAAGTGATAAAGGATGTGAAAGAGAAGAATTACGTTAACATGAAGAAGATGACCGATAGAAGAACTCAGTTGAGAGCTGCGTCAAACCAATCTGTGGATTGATGATGATATATGTCAAGAAAATACCACTGTACGATTAACAGAATGCATTTATACATTTTTAAAACTCTGAAAAAATTCATTCTGTAGGTGAAAATATTTATTAATAAAATACACCTATAATTATTCTGCATTTTCTTAACGTCCACGGGGAAGCAATAATCTACCTCTGCTTTAATTTAGGAGAGTGATTACAGATGGTCTGTTAACACAGTTTTCACATGCAAGCATATATCAGCCCACTTTACTTGGATTTCCCTAGTGCATTGCGAAAAGAAATTCAACCTTCATCTTAAAAGCCTCATCCCTACCTCTGCCAAGTGTTTGCGCTCAGCCGAAGGGACCTTGGCCTTTTGTCTACGATCAATGGCGGAACATATTCCACGAAACTTTTAAACTTGGACTGCGGAAAGAGTAATTTACATTCCGTCTCTACCCCATGAGCTCATCTGTATGTGCAGACTATGCTCCCGTTCCTTACAGAAAGAAGCGGATAGAAAACGATGCCAAAGCAATATTTTTCCTCGAAATTGCCAAGAAGTCTCTCTACGAGTTGTGGAAGTACGGCTGAATAGTCCTCAGAAACCTGTTTTTGTATTGCGTGATCGTGATCTATTGTATACTAAAGTTGCCCATGAGAAGACATTAAAAAAGAGCTCACCGTCGTATATGACGAAGGCAAATTGCGATTGAGAAAACTTTATTGAAATGAGAAAATACTGGGCGAATATCTTCTATTTTAAATTAAAATTTGAAATTGAACTAATATTCAGTTTTCATTTTTGAAACTGACGATAGTGTGTCAATGAAGTAAGCGTTGATAAATTATTTATTAGTGTAAGACTAATTAAAACGAAAAATAAAATCATTCTTAGCGTAAACTCTTTATGTGTATCAACTTTATAATACTTTACCTGTATAAGCAAGATTTCTGTGGACTTTCAATATTGTTTTGAGCCTTGTACAAGTGCTACACGTGATATCACTGAGAAATCACGGAAATTATCGAAATCCTCGGGTTATAATATTTTTTTGGACTTAGGTTTCACTTATTAGAGCTTCAACAGGTTGTGATCAGGTGATGATGCTGTAAGGAATGAATCCTAGGTCAAAGAAATATTTTTAATCTGTGGTTTTTCACAATTTCTGCAATTTCTCAGATATATTTAATTTCCACACAATATTACCTGAATCTCCAGAATTTGCCACGCGTGATAACTATAAGAAAATTTCCTTTTATCTGTCTATTTAATTAGTGAAGTATTAGATTTTGAAACTCACCGAACACATTCTGCTCATTACATTAGCAGATGTTACCTTTCATGATTTAAGAGGTAAGCTGAGGGTTGCCGTTTCATTGCTTTATTTCAGCCGACACTCTTGGTGCAACACGATGGTGAAGTGTGACTTACGTTCAAATTGATCTGGAATTGAGCAGTCGTAGGGAACATCCTTACCTGCAATAGAGAGAATTTTATCAAAAACATTTCTCTAAGAAACATGCATTAAAGAATAATATTTTTTTCACATATATTCCAGTGATAAAGGATGAGGAAGAGAATGAATACGTAAATATGAAGAGATTTGCCGATAGAAGAATTCAGTGGAGAGCTGCGTCAAACCTGTCTGAGGATTGATGACCAATGATGATGATGATGTATTCCAGTTACGTAATTAACCATGGCGTCACTTTTCAGAGTGCAATGTGAGTGAAAATAAGGGAAAAAATATTATTTTAAAATGGGTACCCTGTGATTTTTCCCCAAGTGGTATGGATTTATGTTCCTAAGAAATTTATGCACGTAACCGAGTCCAAAGCATGCGGATGATGTGCTTCATAGAAGAATGAGCTTGTCGAAAGGACTGCTATGTTACTTGTCCACCATTTATCACGTCCTGTTGCGCGTGGCTGAATTCTGCTTTTGGATTGTTATCTTAGGAATGAGGGGAAATATTCACCCCCTTCCACACACCATTGAGCTGTATTTCAGGGTATTGTGTTGATTTTAGATGTGGATAACCTTCAGTGCCACTGAAGTTCCCGAAGGGTAGAAAACAGAATATGTACGTGGTTACGAGATTCACAACTCAAATCCGTAACTTGAAAAAAAAAAACTGGAGGAAAACGTTTGGGTAGGTGTCGGCGTAACGGAATGAACGATTCCCGCGCGCGAACCACAAAATCACCGTGACACACGGGAAAGCGAAACATTCCGAAATTTTTCCGAAGGATGCCCGTTGTTCTCCCCTTAGGCTCCGAAAAATCCCCTCATTTTTTTCCTTCCCATCTCCTTCCCCATGCGGGAATTGTGCGTGGAAATATCTTCGAGACGACCTTCACCCGGATCGATTCCATTCGTTCTAGGGAGAGATGGATAGAGAGAAAGGGAGTGGGAGGAACAAAATGATACTCGTCCCGGGAAGGAAGAGGCTCGCGGCCTTCCTGGATATTTCGAAGCGCGTTCGTCGCGGTAGCGGCCAAGTTGAGGAGTCCCTCTCCTCCCTCCCCATCTTGCCAACACATGCGTGAAGACCAATCTGAGCCCATCTTCCGCTACCTCTCCCCCTCCACAATACTCACTTCTAATGCTGCCCTCACTCCTCTTCACCTCACCCTTGTCTGAGTGATCCCGAACACCGTTATCCATCACGCCTTCATTCCCTCTCCCTCCCTACATTCTCAAAATCCTCACACTTCCCCGTTTTCGAGGTCAAGGTCGGATAAGAATGCGGATGCGTTCAGGTCCCCTTACTCTTCCTCACCTCTTGAAAGTCCCGCCCTCTTCTCCCTCGTCTTCCACCTTCATCTCCTCCTTCAACCTGTTCCCCCGTCCCAGCCCTGCCGCGAGCGAGTCCGCGGCTGCGAGTCCGGGCGATATCGGGGGAAACATGGGTGTAGAACTCATCTCTTCTTCATTTTTAGAGAACTACGCTACGTGCGCGTGCGTGAGAGTTGAGATGATGCATGTGTGGGGAGCGAATGGGTCGTGGAAGAATGTGGACTTGATTTTCCGGTTGAATGGCGAGTACGAAAGGAGTGTGCTTCGCTGGTTTGGTCATGTCGTGAGAATGGGTGAGGATCTCGGGACAGATGCGTGGTAGAAGGTTGTAAGACCTCATTTGGAATATGATGCCAGTGTATGGGATCCCTACGAAATCGGGTAAATAACGAACTTGAACGTGTGCAGCGAAGATCAGTGTATGGGATCCCAATGAATTAGGGTTGATCAGAGAACTAGAAAGTGTGCAGCGTAGAGCAGCTAGGTTCGTTAAAAGGTGTTACGATAGGTTGAGTAGCGTTTCAGAATTAATAAAAGAATTAGGGTGGGAATCATTATCAGAGCGTAGGTTAAAGTACAGATTGAATCTATTAGAGAAATTTCAATCGGATAGCTTTACTGAAGATGTTAGGCACATATTAAAAACACCAGCGTATTATGCTAGATTCGACCAGATAAATAAGATTAGAGAGATAGATTGTCGTACCGATAGATTCAAAATGGCATATTTCCCCCGTACTATAAGAGAACGGAATAGGCAGCATAGCAAAGGCCTCACACACCCTCGCGGTGGCTTGCAGGGTATCGTGTAGATGTAGATGTAGATGAAGATCGGCAAGATTTGTAAAGGGGCGGTACGATAACCTTATTAGCGTAACCAGTCTATTAAATGAATTAAATTGGCAATCATTATCAGATCGCAGGTTGAAATTTAGACTTAATCTCTTAAACAAATTCCAAGACCATATTTTCAGTGATGATGTTAAAAATATATTACGGACCCCAACTTACTATGGTAGACTGGACTATAATCACAAAATCAGAGAAATTGATTGCCAAACTGACAGATCAAAATGTCCTTTTTTCCTCGTACAATTAGAGATATGAATAACGTTAAATATATCCAGTACGAGAGTAGCAATGGATAATATTGGTAGCTGCATGTTGGTACACATAAGGACTTAAAGCTAACCCAACTAGGAGCATGTTTTTGCATGTATGCTTTGCTATTTTTATCTTTTTTTTAAATAGTGTAGTTTAGAACAGTATATAAATACTAATCATTTTTTATGAATGATATGTAGTGCATGTTTGGTGAGAGTTCACCCCCTGTCACACACCTTTATGGTGGCTTGCAGGGTATTATGTAGATGTAGTTGAAGGTTAAGTGGCGTGAGACAAATGGTTTGACCGAGAAAACCATGTGTGAATGCGTTGGATGGGGCTCATTAGACGAGTGTAATGAAGAGTCTTAGTGAGCTAGGGAGAACTCGTATGATCCCCGTCGTTTGAACTACTTGCATAATTCGTTATGGATCGCATCACAGTGCTCAATCTAAATGTGGGTCTCGATATTAAGGGTGTTACTCGTCAGTAACGAAACCCAAATACGAGTACTACAGCTAAGAGAGAGACCACTTCCTTTCCATGCGCAGTAAGAAGTTTCTCTGCAAGGTATGATATCCAGAAAATCCAACAAAAAAATGCCCACAAAATGCAGATTTTGTGTATCGGAACATATCCAAAGAGGTTAGCTGATTCGACTAGGAGGGATAATTTGACGGAGCGATCTTATAAAATCAGTAACACGAAGATCGAGAGCGTTGAAACCATAAGGGATTTAGGTGTAACAATCACTAGAGATTTATCGTGGGGAAGACATCCGGGAAATATGCGGCCGAGCGAAGAGAAAGCTAAGATTTATAAAATTATAAAAAGAGAAGAGTACTTGGGAAATGTGATGAGAAGACAAAAGAGCGATGTTACTTTTCATTAGTTAGGCCCCACCTTGAGTATGTAGCCAGTGTATGGGATCCGAATGAATTAGGTTTGATCAGATAACTAGACAGTGTGCAGCGTAGAGCAGCTAGGTTCGTTAAAAGGTGTTACGATAGGATGAGTAGTGTATCAAAATCAATACAAGAATTAGGGTGGGAATCTTTATGAGAGCGTAGGTTAAAGTAAAGATTAAGTCTATTACAGAAATTTCAATCGGATAGCTTTGCTGAAGATGTTGGGCATATATTAAAAACACCAGCGTATTATGCTAGATTCGACCAGATAAATTAAATTAGAGAGATAGATTATCGCACTCATATGTTAAAAACATCATTTTTCCCCCGCACTATAAGAGAACAGAATAGGCAGTATAGCAAAGGGATAGATTGGTGAAATATTTTAGAGTAGTCTGTAGTGGATGATGCATGTATTAATCCCTTAAATACTACAATTACTAACAATGTAGTAGCATTAGACCATATAGTTGCTTGTTTGCATGTCGGTAGTGCATGCATGGTGAGATTCTCCCCCTGCCACACACTCTCGCGGTGGCGTGCAGAGTATCGCGTGGATGTAGATGTGTAGATGTAGATGTGTAGATGTAGACGTGTAGATGAGATGTATTTCTCGTTTTGTTATTCACTACAGAAATTTGTTGCGATTCCATGAAAATGTTTCAGATTGAAGACGTGGAACTCATAATATCTATGTGATGAAAAAAAACGAGCTACTGTACACTCATTGGGATTAGTTTTATAAAGCGCCATTACTTTACATTATTCTTAGTCGCTACACGGAGAGGAAAGTATAAGGTTCAATCTTATAGGAAGAAAAAATGCGAATGCTGTGGATGATTCCCGGTGAATCACAGTCGGAAACTCATGCCTCCAACATTACATTCCTGTTACTTTCATACCCAACCACAAATTTCTATGTAAGCCTCGAAAAGGGCGCGTGGTAAGGAAACTTTGGTCAATAGCTTTGAGAAAAAGGTCAAAAAAGAAATGACGGAGAACTTTTTGGGGTATGGCGTTAATCTCTGTTCTTTTTGTAGTCGAGGATGATGTTTGAGTTCATAAATAACAAGAGGATAAGTTGAAATGCCATGCCACAAGTTCACAACTGAAGTAAATTGACATGGCTCTCTGTGCTAATGCTTTCAGCTTGCAACATCAGCGGAGGCGAAATCATAACTATTCTGTATGCTTATATAGCATTTCTCCACCTCTAAGACCGTTAAAGATTTTGGATTTTATTTAATATAGTATGGAATTTCTAGAGAATAGCCAGGTGGTTTTGTGTACCTACGTGAACTCGCGGGTACCAGATGTATCAGGTTGACCTTCCTAAGTGTTCTTTCGATTTCCTCACTATTTCCCATCTCAGTCATCACCGTCTCCTTCTTATGGAAACATAGGATTTGACCGATTGCATAAAGTCAAGAAAGGTCAATAAAGTCAACCGCCCTCTCTAGTTGCCAGTTGGCAACCGCCTGCGGTCGGAATGACATCGTCAAAAGTATTTGGATCAGATCATTTTTGTATTTTCCTTCTCCGGGTGACCTTGGCCATCGTAGTGTTCAACAGATGTCACGCTCTTTTTTTTCAGTGAGAATAAGGATTTAATTTCATCCCCTGGTATTCGGTAAAAATCGATGGAAATACGTGAACTGCGCTTCCAGAAACCGTTAATTCAATGTCAAGATTTGACTTACGATAAGATTTCACGGTTGTACCCCAGGGAACGTATAAAAGTTGCCCCCATTCTATTTATATTCACATCATTTTCTGTTCTCCTGTATCTACATCTACATAATACCCTGCAAGCCACCATAAGGGTCACAAAACGCAGTGGAACCACCGCCGAACACTTTCAGTGAGCAAATGCCCGAAATAAACATTTCATGTCGCGGAATAGAGCAGCAGTTAAAAAGCATAAGTAAAAACAAAGCACCAGGTCCCGATCAAATTCCTTCCAGAGTTTATAAAACATTAGCTTCTGAAATAGCCCCCTATCTAGAAATAATATTCAATAAAACACTAAAGAACCACACAGTACCCAAGGATTGGAAAGTAGCTAACATTACACCTATATTTAAAAGCGGTGATAGGGAAGAACCTAGTAACTACAGACCCATTTCACTCACGTCAATCTCTTGTAAGATATTTGAGCACATAGTAATCAGTTCGATCATGGGGCATTTGGATAGTCAGGGATTACTCATAAACAGCCAGCATGGGTTCCGGAAAGGTAGATCTTGCGAGACACAATTAGCTTTATTCGTACACGATATTTTAGTCCACGGCGAAAGCAGTACTGAAGTTGATGCGATATTTTTAGATTTTAAAAAGGCTTTCGATAAAGTTCCTCATGACAACTTAATCTTGAAGTTAGAGAGTTTTGGTATAAATAAAGACGTTGTATGTTGGGTAAAAGAATTCTTAAGTGGGCGAGAGCAGAGGATTGTCATAGATGGTATCATGTCGGACACAATCGAAGTCACATCGGGAGTTCCTCAGGGCAGCGTAGTAGGTCCGCTTCTATTTCTTTTATACATAAACGATTTGGGTACCGTAGTTAGGTAGTAACCTTAGACTTTTTGCAGACGATGCGGTGGTGTACAGGGGTATATCGAACGAAGAGGACACGAAATCACTTAGCAAGGATTTAGATGCAATTCAAGAGTGGTGCGACAAATGGCAGTTAGAACTCAACCTTAAAAAGTGTGTAGCTATCAATTTTTGGAGGAGGAATAATTCGATAGAGCGATCCTATAGAATTAATAACACGAAGATCGAAAACGTTGAAACCGTAAGATATTTAGGTGTAACAATCACTAAAGATTTATCGTGGGGAAGACACATAAGGGAAATATGCGGCCGAGCGAAGAGAAAGCTAGGATTTATAAAAAGAGTACTTGGGAAATGTGATGAGAAGACAAAAGAGCGATGCTACTTTTCACTAGTTAGGCCCCACCTTGAGTATGCAGCCAGTGTATGGGATCCTAATGAATTAGGTTTGATGAGAGAACTAGACAGTGTGCAGCGTAGAGCAGCTAGGTTCGTCAAAAGGTGTTACGATAGGTTGAGTAGTGTATCAGAATTAATACAAGAATTAGGGTGGGAATCATTATCAGAGCGTAGATTAAAGTTCAGATTTAATCTATTGCAGAAATTTCAATCGGATAGCTTTACTGAAGATGTTAGGCACATATTGAAAACACCAGCGTATTATGCTAGATTCGACCAGATAAATAAGATTAGAGAGATAGATTGTCGTACAGATAGATTCAAAATGGCATTTTTCCCCCGTACTATAAGAGAACAGAATAGGCAGCATAGGAAAGGGATAGGTAGGGGAAATATTTTAGAGTATTCTGTTGTGCATGATGCATGTATTAACCCCTCAAATACTATAGATACTAACAATCTAGTTGCATGAGACCCTTTAGTTGCTTGCTTGCATGCTAGTAGTGAATGCTTGGTGACCTTCACCCCCTGCCACACACCCTCGCGGTGGCTTGCAGGGTATCGTGTAGATGTAGATAGATGAAGGGTGTGTGGCAGGGGGTGATTTCTCACCAAACATGCACTACATATCATGCATAAAAAAGGAATAGTATTAATATAGTAGTCAGAACTACACTATTTAAAAAAGATAGAAATTGCAAAGCAAACATGCAAAAACATTCTGGTAGTAGGGTTAGCTTTAAGTACTCATACCAACATGTAGCTACCAATGCTATTCATTGATACTCTCCGATAGGACATATTTACCGTGATTCGTATCTCTAATTGTTCGAGGGAAAAAGGACATCTTGAATCGGTCGGTTCGGCAATCAATTTCTCTAATTTTATGATTATGGTCCAGTCTGTCATATTAAGTTGGGGTTCGTAAAATATTTTTAACATCATCACTGAAAATATTGCTTTGGAATTTGTTTAAGAGATTAAGTCTAAATTTCAACCTGCGATCTGATAATGATTCCCATTTCAATTCATTTAATAGACTTGTTACGCTAATAGAATTATCGTATCGTCCCTTTACAAATCTTGCCGATCTTCGCTGCACACATTCAAGTTCATTACTTAGACCGATTTCGTAGGGATCCCATACACTGGCAGCATACTCCAAATGAGGTCTAACAAGGGAAAAGTAGCTGATTTCTCGTACATGATCGTCACATTTACCCAATACTCTTTTGATGAAACCCAGTTTACGATTAGCTTGACCCATTATTTCACGTATATGTTTACCCCAGGAAAGATCATGTGTATTTGTGCTTACACCCTGTTATGAAAGGTCATAAACCGGTAGAGGGCGGTGGTGATAGATGTGGTTGTTTTTAATAATCTGTCTCCAAGGAGACGGATGGGGTCCTCGAGGAATGAGCTTCGCCCCCGGAAGTGGTTTAGGACGGAGGGGTCGTGGACCCCTTTACATGGCCTCACTATTTTTCTTGATGTATCTGAAAACAGCGCTCATACCGGTTCTTCACGATCAAGAACCAAATGCGACCAACAGGTGCGTTCTTATGGCGTGCCTCTCGGTGATGTCCCAATAAACTTAATGGCGAGTCTTCCTTCGCCCTTTTCCTAACTGCGTCGGGTGTGAATTTATTGGTGGGCTTAGCTTAGTGGGGGGGAAATAAATATATATTTCGCTCACGCGTATTGCGACGATTTCCGATCTCGCATCATGCTAATGCTTCGCCTGTGGACTGTTTTCGACGTGGGCAGCAGTTGGCCAGCGCGAAAATATCTTACTCCACTTCCTCCGAGCCAAATGTCGTCCGCAAGTTGGATTCCTGGACCGGTAGGATGTTGAAATTCTCCCAAGCGTGCAAACTGAACCTTTCGCGACGCGACAGTAAAGGAACGTCTTGACCACGATTTATATTTAGTACTATCTGGGACAACTTTATTGAGGGAGGAGAGATAGAATTCGTTCTTGACTCTCTCTCTCTCTCTCTCTCTCTCTCTCTCTCTCTCTCTCTCTCTCTCTCTCTCTCTCGCCACAGATTAAAACGGAGACGGGAGATATTAACTCTACCCTCTGGACACAGTATGTAGGCAATCTCAATTGTGCCTCCACTAGAGAGATTATTGGTGTGAGGAAATATTCTCCGATTCACTAATTACCAGGGTACTGAATTGCATTACATAGTCGCCAGAAGGAGCTACATGTAGTGAAACTACGTATGTGACATTGTAAATATTGATCGAATACAGTGAATCATTACACTTATTTTTTTGATTAACTGATTCCAGAGCTTTTTCAATCGTATATCCTATTTATTAATTAATCATTTAATAGGTTATTCGTTCATTTTTGTGAACCAGTATATTTGATACAATTTAAAAAAATTAATTTAGCTGTGTAGGCCAAGTTCAGTTACATGAACTTAAACAACTAAAACACGTACACCGTGTGAAGTTCTTGTAGAATATTATTCCTATATATGCCGATTTGAATCCTATAATAATGATCATTGATATGGGATAGTACAGAACACAATGAAACGAAGAGTGTTGCAGAAAACTACATGTTATACCTGAAGCGACAAGGTTGGCCTTTAGCAAATGAATTAATTAAAGTAATTACTAAATTTAAACCCATTTATTTTACTTCAGTCTCTACCGTCATACCACTTTTTCTTTTGGGAGATGTTTATTTGTACTATAAGAAGTTTTAGTGCGGATTTTGCGGAAGCGAAAAAATATACAATATGTTACTAAAAAGCCGCAAGTAATCGAAAAAAAAAACTGCTTAAGAAAATTCAACGATGAATGTTTTCAGTTTTTTATTTTTAATTTTGTTTTAAAATTCACTCACAAACGATGGACATTATGATTTGGAGACATATATTGATTTAATTTGCATTCTTTGAATAACGTCGTTGATAATTTGAATCCTATTTGAAAGTGGACGCCTGTCATTCACTGCGTTCGCTCGAGCGGTATTTATTTATTTAATTATAAAGAGCATGCGACATTTTTAACTTTAACTATCCTACCGTGTAAAAAAATTATGATGCACTTTTGCGTATGAGAATTAATTAATTCTAAAGGACATTATCTACAAATTCTGTAATTGATCGCGCAATGGTTACCCTACGGAATTAGACATCAGGAAAGGAGTTATTTCTTTCCTTGAATAGATTTTAATATTTAAAAAATATGTTATAAATTATTTTCTAACCTTTTTGTAAATAGTTTATATGTTTATTTGTATCCAATTGTATTCTGGATTTTTAGAATCCAGAAAGTTTAATGTTTCTACTGATCATTTATTCATCTTCAGGTACTTTGCCTTAAGTTTCCTCCTCTATTTACCATCCAAAAGGAAAAATGTAATTAACATACCAGTTTCTGTACCTGTACTCTAAGATACAGAATATACATTTGATTTATTTATTATTTGTCCAAATATAATAACGGCATTGCGAATATAGGAAATCATTTCAGGATAAACATTTGTTTTATTTATTATTTGTCCAAATATAATAACGGCATTAAGAATATAAGAAGTCGTTTCAGGCGTGACTTTATGCAAGGATATTCATTCAACTCAGTGCCACCTAGAAAATGGCAATGAGTTTCTGAAACTCGGGTTGGCTACTAAAATTAAGTGTGGAGTATTACCATTGTGTTTCATTATGAATAATGATAATAATTTCTGATTTCAATATCCTATTGGAGTGCGTCATAAGTAAATCATCGTGGGAGGAATCAATTGGTCCAATAAATTACACCAATTTCGCCGCAAGAAGGGAGATACCTTGCGATTAATCAAATGATCGATTAGCCTCACTAGTCGAGATTCAGTTGGCACCAGGCCTTGGAGAGAACACTGCACCAACTTGGCAATGAGTCAGAAGGGCTATTACATGAGTAGTGGGTCGCAAAGTGTGATCATAAATTTGAATGTAAGTATGCGTGTGTTTCTTGGTGCGAACGGAGATTATAATTTTGGAGTAGTCCTTAGCTATGATTGCAAGCTTTGCACTGGGTCATCGAGAGGAAACCGACCGATTCTAAATTGCCAGAAAATACCAATCGCTTCCCTTTCGGTGGTTCTCGCTGGACGACATGTACGATATTCGTTGTGAAATATTTGGTATTTGGCGAATGAATGGACGTGTGGATGTGCTCAGACCGTCCGGAATGCTCGCATTACGCTTTAACATACATAAAGCGTTGATGATATGCATACTGTGCTCATTTTTCAACAAGTTTTGGCCAAACGCTTCGCATTTGCGTGAATAAAAGTCGGTAAAACGATGGCATTCGCTGTGTGGTTTGGGTGAGTAATGGGTAATAATCACACCAGACCCCGTCGATCACGCCGGCCGCGGTTTCGAACGTTAGAATCGGGGGATAGGCATTTGATTGAGCTCACGAGTCACTCTAACGGCTGGCAAATGGGTTGAGCGTCCACTGGAATAAAAATAAATAAGCATACTACCTCCGCAGACGATGCCAGTCACCTTCGTCACCAATTATTCCCCGAGGCTCGTTGTGAGGAGTTTATTACAGTTTAGCGATCGGTTCATAAATTTCAGCTGATCCGTCTGAGGATTTCAAAAGCACTTACACGAAAAGTGCGAAAAAAGAGCGATCGAAATATATATGGAAATATTAAGCAGCGATACGATACATTGAGGTCAAATGCTCTTTCTACTTAAACTATTTTCATCGTTTTCTTGAATATTACCATGTTCTTTCGCTGAAATTACTAATGTAAGCAGTAGCCAGAGCTTTACCCAGTAGCTTATCGTATACTGGTATTCTATACTATTATTATACTCTAATCTTAAATATTTTGCTGTAGCTTTAAGTATTACTTTATCAAAAAGTCAATACGTAACTCAAATCCATATAGGTATCTGAGATTTCCATGGTTGGATTGAAAGAAATGGGAGAAAATAACTTAGGGCACTTCATCTTACAGAAGCTATGGGCGATGCCTTAGTGTCTCAGGAAAAATATTTGTTGAGAACTCAGCCGATATAGATAGCGAATAGCACTAGAATCAATGACTTCATTTTTAAGTGATAATAAATCTACATAGTGGACACTCATGGTTCTTTCACCCACGTATATGCTCGCTTATCTGCTTTCTAATCGTGCGAATGCCAAGTCGTAGCTCTCAATATGCGTGTTGCTCCTGTGGTGGGGTTATCAGATTCGGATACCACTGCCAGTAACCTGCTTCTAAATTCAGCTTCAGAATTACTGTGCCCTGGGGATAGATGGTGCTCCTTTTACTTAACTGTCTAAAGCTAAGAAAATTTCAAGAGCTAAAGAATCTTGAGTAATTCCACCTGTTATTGGCATTCGAACCTAAAAATTTCCCTATAAACCTACACACATCTGCTCCACCACGCACATTGCCTGACTTGTTCTTCGTCTCACAGTACACAGATGCGAGTGAACATATTGAAACGAGTGTTTTATGAACCGAAAAACTGTCCTTTTTTCCTCTCTTTTGGGCTTGATAATTATCCCTCCCATGTCAGCCTGGTTAGCCTTGTGGTTCTTTCACCGGCAGTTAAATTATCTCAGTTTTCACATGCTGCGATAGTCAAGATTGCTTTCAGGTGCTATTAACTTCCGAGATAATATACCTTGATGGGGTGCAGTCGGAGCGCATAATAGGGAAAACGTCACTTCTCTTGATCGCCTTGAACTAGGTAACTGAAATTTTATGACGACCAATTGGGTGACTGGAATTTTTTCTACGACTGAATCTTGTATCCAAGCTCATTCTCACCAGCATCCCTGAAGCTGTCATTTTGAATTGATCAGGCATCTGCAGGCATCATGTTTGCTTAATGATTGGAGGGTGTGGTTAGTAATTGAAGGGTTTATATCCAGTTAAGATCACAGCTGAAAGTCGTTGGTGACTTCACAGAAACTAGATCTTTCAGGTAAGCCATAGGAAACTGAGACGAGAAACAGGTTCCACGACCCTGATTCGCGAATTTCACCCGCCGCCGTGAGGCCTCTAGTATGTGGTGAGTTATTCACTCTTCCCTCATACTGGTCTTTGGGTAGAAGGTTGTTTTAATTACTGTCAATACGTTAGTCACGCTCCGAGTTTCCTATTTTCCGAAGTTATTTACAATTATCGCGGTGCAAGGAATTAAACAGAAATTTTGCACTGCAAACAGAAATAGGAAATAGAAATTTTATTACTCCATAAAAAAGAAACATATTTGAAAACAAACTCACGCAAAGAAAATAAATTAGGAGCTAGGTGTCCCCCAAAGCAATTGGTCTGAAGGTGGGGACATATTCAGAAAAGAAAAATACAATACTGTTGACCCAGCTTTCAATGCCCTTCAACATAAAACTTACACAAACATGCCTTGCACATAGCACCATCGATACAGATAGATACATTTAGGAAAGACTTTCCATATAACACCGTACAAATATATTTATACAATTGGGATATCAACAAGAACTTATTTAGGATTAGAAGCAATTTGCATTTACTATTCTCGGTATCCTTGGTTTTAGACAACTTAGGAATCTACTGAAAATCTTTTCAGTCTTAACATTTCTACGTAACATATTAAAAGCCTTTGGCCCTATAGCATTGAACAATGCTCATATAAAGTTAAGCAGGGCTTCAGAAGAACATAATAAAAATCGTTTCTAAGGGTATGAGAGTGTGCTTTTGCGTATAAACACAATGCATAAGTTCCAAAATAAAAATGCCATGAGTTATAGGGGTGAAATATTTGTAGTCATGCACTAATGCGGCCTCAAGACCCTATCAGGCTGACTACCAAGGATGATGAATTGATTTTGCAGCTTTGAGAAACACCCTCCTCGTGTCTCTAAAGCCGCATTAATGACTGCCATACTTTTTCATGCTCAAGTGATTTTGTTTTATTGGCGAGGTATAGTGGCGCGTGACATTCTGATCGCAGGCTCGAAAGTGGTCGCTATTGCCTTAACTCGCGGTGATGAGCATCCGTATTTTTATTTCTGCTCGGGATAGCCCCGTGAGTGGTTTTTGAAAACTTCCGGAAAAGTTCCATTAGAAATTGCGGGCGAGGAAGTGAAAGGCCGGAGTTTAATTAGCCCAGATATGGGGGTAGGTCGTGGAAAATGCCTATGGGAATGGGTGAAAGGAGTGGCGTGATTATTTATCGATTTTTCGGAGAGCACTTTGCGCATGGTGGGATAAGTAATCGCTCTCATCGCCGTTCGCTCTTCATGAGTGGGGCGGTAATAGCAGGACATTGCGGTTGCTTGAGTATCGCAAAATTGTTTGCTTAGCGATACTGCGATTTCACATCTCATTGCGCATGTGATGTTTACTTAAGCGGCGCGCATTTCAGTACAGATGCTTTCGCTGCCTAGACGATTAACTCCTCCTGTCGGCTTCTTATTACCGTCATCGACAGTGACGAAGACAGTGACTTTGCAAATTCTATCTTTTTTAAATAGTGAAGTTCTGACTAGTATATCAATACTACTCCTTTTTTTATGCATGATATGTAGTGCATTTTTGGTGAGAAATCACCCCCTGCCACACACCTTTGTGGTGGCTTGCAGGGTATTATGTAGATGTAGATGAAGCTCTTCTGGTGAACTTAACACATTCAAATCCTCTTGACTAAAATATATTTTTCATGCGAAAGTCCTATCTCAAACTTCTTCCTGGAAATGCCCCCTGTGTGTATTCAGTGTCCTCATTAAATTTATGTACCGAAGACTGATTTTAAATCTCAACTCGCATTTCGAACCCGGATCGTTCCGTCTAATTGATCTCGTATTGGTAGGTTGAATTTGAAATCATGGTAGAAACGCCAGGACCAATAAATACATAGGTCAAGAGAAAATGGTAGTCTGAAATCAATCACAAACTATTTTGAATTCATTGGCTCTATTTAAGCAGAAGACGACTGAATATAAAATTACGCCATTTTGACAAGCCAGACGAGTAAGCTAACCGCGGTAATACTCATTGTTCCTAGTTTATATTGATGATTATCTCGGCACTTTGCATTTACTGAATTTAGCTTCAATAATCCTGCTAAAACTGTGTAATTGCATAGTGAAGCTGCTTACATACCCATAATTGAGATGTTCAGGTACTTTTCATGTTTGACTAGGATACCTACTCTCGGCCACCACCCTCGATCGCCTAGACGCGCAGTTTCCATGTACCATATTCTACAAGCCTTCACTACGTTATGTGGCCTGAAGTGATGTGACGCCTGCCTTTTTCTGGGCATTATTGATAAAATTGTGTTCAACCCGAATGTATCTATGCTTGATGTTGACAGTTTGAGTGGCTAGATTTGTTTCTGTTGCGCCTACTAATCGTTAGGGATTACAAAATTTTTGAATAAATCACCCTTGGAGTAATTTATAATTTGTTCTTTAGTGCGATAGTGTAACTAGCGAGTGGGGTCAATATTTTCAAGAGTTAGCGACATTGCCAAGACATGTCCTTGAGCCTTGTAACTGCCAAAAATAAGTAGTGATTGTTGCTTTTATTTTCATAATTTTCAATACTTTATGGAGCAAGTAAGGAAGGCAAAGATATTGATAAAGATGTGTTTCAGATAATCTATCAAAAATTCTAAGTTTGCATCATTTATTGCTTAAAGAACGCTCGTTTCTGATGGAGAAATATTGATGCTGTATTTTTCTAATCATAAAAGAGAAATTTTTCCATTCTTGATTGTGAGTGTAAACAGACCTCACACCCACGAGGTGGCTTGTACATCTACATCTACACAATACTCTGCAAGCCACCGCGAGGGTGTGTGGCAGGGGGTGAAGATCACCAAGCATGCACTACTTAACATGCAAACAAGCAATTATAGTGTCTCATGCAACTAGATTGTTCGTATCTATAGTATTTAAGGGGTTAATACATGCATCATGCACTACAGACTACTCTAAAATATTTCCCCTACCTATCCCTTTGCTATGCTGCCTATTCTGTTCTCTTATAGTACGGGGGAAAATGCCATTTTGAATCTATCGGTACGACAATCTATCTCTCTAATCTTATTTGCCTGGTCGAATCTAGCATAATACGCTGGTTTTTTGAATATGAGCCTAACATCTTCAGTAAAGCTATCCGATAGAAATTCCTCTAATAGATTTAATCTGTACTTTAACCTACGCTCTGATAATGATTCCCACCCTAATTCTTGTGTTAATTCTGAAACGCTACTCAACCTATCGTAACACCTTTTGACGAGCCTAGCTGCTCTACGCTGTACACTGTCTAGTTCTCTGATCAAACCTAACTCATTAGGATCCCATACACTGGCTGCATACTCAAGGTGGGACCTAACTAGTGAAAAGTAACACCGCTTTTTTGTCTTCTCATCACATTTTCCAAGTACATCTACACAATACCCTGCAAGCCACCATAAGGGTGTGTGGCAGGGGATGAACTCTCACCAAACATGCACTACATATCATGCATTATAAAGGATTAGTACTTTTATAGGTACTGTTTAAAACTACGCTATTAAAAAAATGAAAATAGCAAAGCATACATGCAAAAACATGCTGTCAGTTAGGTTAGCTTTAAGTCCTTTAACCAACATGCAGCTACCAATGTTATCCATTGCTACACTCGTACTGGAGATATTTACCGATTCATATCCCTAATTGTACAAGGAAAAAAGGACATTTTGAATCTGTCAGTTCGGCAATTAATTTCTCTAATTTGTGATTATGGTCCAGTCTACCATAGTAAATTGGGGTCCGCAAAATATTTTTAACATCATCACTGAAAATATGGTCTTGGAATTTATTTAAGAGATTAAGTCTACATTTCAACCTGCGATCTGACATTGATTCCCAATTTGTACTCTTTTTATAAATAATATAGCGAGACCCCCAAAACTTTGTAATGTAGTAGGAAGGTATATTTGCGTCTAATTCTTTTTCGAATCACATCCTTATTCCTGCTCCACCTCCCACGAGCCTAAACCCTTTGTCATCACGACCACGTGGCCGTCTTTGCACGTTGCTTGCCCTCGACCTCGCAAAGACGATATCCCGAGAGCGTCGAAGCGAAAGACTACCCGCTTCCACATCCGCGGTATTATTCACCGAGCAGCGAAGAACCCGGCGGACACCGAATGATGAATGGGTTCGCTTGAGGTCCTCGTCTTTCCCCCTCGCCCCAGGTGGTTCGGGCATCCGAAAGCACCGTTCCCTCCTCGGGTTGCGAAACCATGGGAAGGGATGAGCCCCCTCTCCATTCCATGCGGTTACAATGGGCACGCCTTAATTAATTTTTAAATTTTCCTCGGGACCCATCGTGCGTGGGTGAATGTGCCCGGACGTTCGGAGCGTGAGTGGGCATTGTGTATGACCGTAGCATGGGAACACCTCATGTGTGTGGTGGAAAAAGGAAAGAAAATCAACGTCATAGGCTATTATATCGCTGGGGGTCTAGTTATATTTTCCCAGATGAAACTCCTTCCGTTGTTTGGGACGCGCGCCGGTTGTCTAGCGGGAAGATGGATGAGGAGGCCGAGTCGTCTTCCGAGTACAAGTATAGTTTTTTAGCAAAGTCTCTAATAGATTTCCGGTCTTCGCCATTCGTCACATCCATGTTTAAAACACATTAATTAGTTTCACAAATTCTCTTGCACAATATCACATTCATGACGCTCTCGTTCAACTAGAAATAATAATATATAATACGAATATAATAACACTACCCTTAGGCCTGACCCCTCTCGAGTCTCCGGCAATTATGACGGTAACGAAACCTGATCTTCTAAAAATACCTAACATTTATGCTTAGGCCACTTTGGAGTCCTATGACAATTGGACGATTTTCCGAGGGTTATGATTAACGTGCTAAATTGTCGTAGCGTTTCCACGGATATTATAAGGCCTTAAAATATGCAATGTTATGCATACATACATACATTCGGCTACGACTTGGGGTAACGGTGGGTTTCTTTCGTCTGTCGAGGTGGCGCAAACTGGGTGGGGTGTGATCCGTTAGGAGAGAGGGGTGTGGACGCGCGGAGGGGTGGGAAGAAAGTGAGGGTGGCGATGGTGACGGAAGGAGGCAAATTATGGGGAGAAAGGAGGAGGGGGGAGGGGAGTCTTGGTAGAAATTGACGTGATGCGAAAAGGGAAAGGGATTATTTTTTTTTTGGCGGGATGTTGCGGAGGAAATTTTCCGTTTTACGCCGTGTGGAACTGCCGTGATGCCATGCCGGGAAGGATTTGTAACGCTCGCCTCGCTTTTTTTTTCAATGACCGAACTTTCATTACGTGACATTCGGAGTCCTCATTTCGTTTCGTATGAATTGGCAAAGATAGCTGACTTTGAGTGTGTTTCGTTCCATCCGAACGATAATGATTCTTGGTGTCGCGTCGGAGATTTAATGAAAAAAAAATACACGGAGATAAAAGTCTGGAAAAAAAATATTTGTATCAATCCCACATTTATCGCTCTGTTGGCAGAGTGAAATTATAAGGGTGGTGAGTGAAGTTAAATATGCGTTCGTCACTCTTGCTTCAAATCTATCTCGGGGGAATCGCGGTCGAGATTGAAATAGTAAGTAGGATTCATGAAACGAATCGTGGATAGGCGCTTCAGAAATAATGAAAAGAAAGCTGATATTTCACTCTGGCAAGGCCTTTTATGGTATACGTAAACCGCATTCAACTAGTTAAGATTTAATCCAGGAATTGAGAAGGGCACCAAGAATTTGTATTTTTTTTAACGACTCCCCTAGTCTAACAGAAAGTGTTACTTGACTATTGGAAGGATTTTATCAGAAAGTAATGGACTTTCAAAAAGTTACAATCAAGTTTAATGTTTCTCAATGCATCACATCACTCACAACCCAAATGCAAACATCACATAATTTTACTCTCAAAATTATATATTTCTTCCTTCAAATGACATTTTTCCGTTTCTTTACTCGCCTGTTTCCACTCTTAACCCGTAATTTTGTGACTTGTGAACTACAAGTACTACCCCTACCGTGTGATCTTTAAAATATGGGTGTATGCGTATGGCATGGCGCAATATTTCTGTATCTTTTGAAAATGCACTGCTGTGCTATTTGAGAAGCAATATTTCACGTAAAAATAAATGGCGAGACTTGAGTTACGATGGGGTGGCTTGGTTATTTGAAATCTGGCTCCCAATTCATAGATGCAATGAACTGGGGATTCATCTAGCCCCTTGCACAGTACGAAGTTACGTTCACAACGCTATTAAATTTAGCACAGGATATATCTGTCAGAAATAACTTGATAATTAAAAAAAATAGTTTATGAGTTCTGGTCAGTGCCAGTATTTTTCGCAGTCACATTTCTGTTTATACCCGTGACCATAATGAAGTGTTTCTACTCTAGGTGTACATTTTTCAATTCATTCCCGATTAAGATTTAAAGGCCACCTCAATCTCTTAAGAACCTCAACCTCTACCTGTTGGCCAGCGGACTGTGGATATTTAGCGACGCATTGATCGTCTTATGGAGCTGAGAGCTCATTTCAAGATACCTTACTGTCGTGTTTGGAACTTGAGGCCTTACCAGGGAGAAATAAATCACCGCGAGGTGGTCATAGGTGACATGTATGGAATTAGGTGGCTCGGCTGATCGATGGTAACCATTATCTATTTGTTCAAGTCTGTTTAAATTGATCTCAATTACATCGCCTGTCGTTGTTTTTCGAGTTTGTGAAACCTAGAACGAATGCCTTCTGTGAGGTGGCTCATCGCTGTATCGTGGAATTCTTGCCCGATACCCAGGATGAAATTGGACTTAAAGGGTTGTGATATAACAGCCCTGATGTAGTGTTTCTCCATGACGGTGGGAAGAAGTTTAGCGAAAAGTTTTTTTTAAATTGGAAACTGAATTCCTTCGTCATACCATTACCGATTCCCGATGGTTAATCGTTTCTTAAACTGTTTTTCCTACTGCCGGATATTATTTAGGTTGACTCTCTGCTACGAATCGTTTTTGAATATCGCCAACTCCTCAATCCTATTAAATAGTTGGAGTGGAAAATGTTTTCCTGCACGAGTCGAATGTGAGCCTTGCATTCGAAATTCACAAAGAGATAGTCTGGATGCACTTGGAAAAAATGTTCCGATTGAGGTCGCAGACGGTTGTTTCACAACATCTGATTTCTTCCCTCCAGAAGGCAGTCGTCATTTCAATGCGTGACGCGAAAATCGATGAGATCCCTTTTGTAACCCGGCCTGTCTCGGCGCCTCTGTGAATGCGTGCCGTCGAATTCCCCGTCCGCGTGCCGAGTATGAATCGTCAGGAAAAACAAACAAAATGTTCGCATTCTCGTGTTGGAAATCCAAACGCGAGCTGTGTCCGGCGCTCGAATGAAAAATACGTTCAGGCGAACTCCTTCGCTCCCTACAAGCTCGGGATAACCATTTGTTCCACCACTGCGGTCGATGAAGTCGGGATTCCTTCAATCCGATAAGTATATTGCCTCTTTTGAAAAGTTGAAATGGTGCTAACTTAAAAATGGAACATACTAAATGAGAAATTACCCGCGGAAAATTATGTTCACATGAGCTGAGTCAAGTTTGAATAACCATCCTATTGGATGGTATAGGTCTTTACCAGTTCCTCCTCCGTGAAATGAAGCGTTTCTCATGCTATATTTATATCTTAAGAGGGTTTTGACTTCTCCGATGGAGAAGTTCATTAAATAACGTTATTTGGCGTTAGTTATCCAGAATAATTATATCAAAAAAGATATTTTAAAATATAAGAACAAGCGGAGTTATCAGGTGGATGTTAATCGCCCGTACTAACGTATTAGCTTTCGCAATTACATCGTATGTATGTACACTCTTTGTACCTGACGATACCGCAAGGTGATGAAACGCGTTGTACTGTCAATAATCTTGTGGAAAAGTACGAAGCATATTTTACAATGGATAATAACTTTTCATTTACCGCTTGCGAATTGAGTTTTTAAAAAATTCTATTGGTTTTCAAATAACCGCCTACGAATTTTACTGAATTGTACAGATTTTAACTGTAAATGACATTTTTTCAATGGTGAAGGCAAGAGGATTTAACTAAGCTAGATAATGAAAATCGTGGAGGTGATGAATTTATTCACAGACGACAATGAAAACGAATCCCCATCACTCACGCACAATACAATACACGTACATTAATTCGTCAAAGTTGTGGAAATATGTTTTAGGCTCTCCTACTGAGGTTCATCGACTTTTTCAAATTCTCTTTATCCTACTCAAGATCCAAAGACGCACATGGCATCCATACCCGAGGTGGGATGGGAACCCGCGACTGTTGAATCGATTCGGAAACTGGTTCGCTGACGACGACGTGGCCATCGCGGCCGACCTCGCTCATTCTTCCTGAGTGAAGAATGCCCAATCGCCGATCTCTGTTGGAGGATCGTATGCAAAAGTGAAGGCTCAATCCAAGACTCAGCCTGTATTGAAGTAAGACTGCTTTCAAAATTGAGGAAATAATATAAGCCGTTGAACTCTACACTCGCCTTTTTCTTCTCTTTCTTTCTACCATGGCAAACTCTGCCACACGCCACAACGGAGGGTATGGTGCGAATCTAATTGTGACAAGGAAGGGTGGTCGAAGTTAAGCTTTTGCGAATTGTAATCACTGCCGCGTGACCAACCGTGCACATTGGTACCAAGCACTCGCGTCAGAACCCAAGTGATACCACATAATGCTGCGAGGGTACTCACGTAAGTCACCCCCACACGCTTTCCAAAGAGACCGCTAGAAAAAGACGCCCGATAGCCGATATAATCTAATTTTTTTGTTTTTGATACGGTACTTTCTCCGTTCCGGGTGGCATCGGTCGCGAGATATCACCGCACGTGCTCCACGCCCGTAGTGGCCAGACGGAAAAACAGCACCACCGGCAACGATGCACGTCGTGATCTCTGAGATGAATGGAAGTTTCCTTTTCGCCGCCTCTGACCGGAAATTTCGCCATGTGGCCTAAAACATCTACGTCGACAAAGTACTCGGCATGCTCCCTCGAGGGTGTGTGGTAGGGGATGAATAATCATTAAACATTCACAACACTTCGCTAATTGGTATGATACTACTTAGAGATTTACTGCCAAATTTTAGTAGTAATTAGTACCTGTACAGTTTTAGTAACTGTAGAATTAGATTCTAAAGTGCTCCAACAGTTACACCATAGTAACGCATATATCATCATCATTGGTCAACAATCCTAGGATTGGTTTGACGCAGCTTTCCACTCGATTCTTCTATCAGCCAGCCTTTAAACGAATATGTATCACAAGATTGCAGCAAGCAAGCAACAATGAGTATCAATAAAAATACAGTGGTATCCAAAGTGTATTGTGTTAATAAAAGGACTTTAATATAACCAAACTAACAGCATGTTTTAGCAAGCTTGATTTGATGCTTTTATGTTTTTTTAATGCTAAGTTTAAATTAGAATATTATCACTAACCCTTTTTTATGCATGATAATTCGTGCATGTTTAGTGTGAATTCACCCCATATGTTGGTTTGCAGGGTATAATGTAACTGTAGATGTATTCGTGGAACATTGAGTTTCTGTAAAAAATTCCTTTTCACATCGGAAGTGTAAGGGCTCCGTGAGTATTTGAAGTTTGAATAATTTGGGTCTGAAATTATGCCTCTGCATAATTTCTTTCTATCTTGTTTTTTTATTTCCAGTACCATGTCCTTGGTCAGGATTTGATTTATTAATTTGTTTCTATTGCGATTTTGTGCCAATTAAGTCAATTAAATGTGCAAATTGACTATGGAAAGTGTGTCAGCAATTATGCTAGTAAGGCTTCGGCACATACTGTCCTAGCTGACGGTCATATCGGTTGGCTAAAATATCAATATTGATATTTGAATTATTGTTCATGAGAATGGTGAACCCAATTCTAATATCGCTCAGACAATGCATAATTTCCAATGGACAGATAACACCCGCGCTGAATTTATGTTGGCATTTCGAAGACACAAAGAATCGTAGATCACATTACCGTGGCGTTACTAAATTGCTGATCTGGAGATCAAGGGGGGGGGAAGGGGGGGGTGGAAGGGGGGGGGGGAGGGGGGGGGGGAGGGGGGGGGGGGGGAGGGGGGGGGGGGGGGGGGAGGTCAGTTGAGCAGGTCTATGTGGGTGACTTTTCAATCCAAATCCACATTCAATGATCTTAAATGAATCGCCAATTTCGTGAACTCACATACTCTTACATTCATACCACATTTACAAATTTACCTCCCAAGATTGCTCCCTTGATCCGCCCCTGATTCAAACCAAATAATATCTGCTATTGCGAAACCGTGCCCCCCTGCCGCACACCCTGGCAGTGGCTTGCAGGGTATCGCGTAGATGTAGATGTGAGCCGTGAAATAACAAAAGACTACGTTGCGGTAATAAGGTTTTTATGTTATTATCCTGTGACCTCCTACTAGTAACTTTTCAGGCTCTTTGTTTAGGTTGAAGTTATGCTATAGCTGACATTTTATGATACCCTTATCAATAGGGTATTCCAACATTGCAATTCCGAATTTGCAAAGCCATCATCAGTATAAATTGACGTTGTAATTGCAAATTGGAACAAGGTGTCTAAGGAAGAAAAGTTTGATGACCTTGCTTCATTTTGTGTCGTGTCTTGTCTCTTCTCCTTTCTTATCCTCATTTTGTAGACGTCCTCTGTTTTAATAATTGAGCCTGATTTGTAACCATGCTGGGAAAGAGTTTAAGGATGATCTTAGAATCTCATTGGGACAGATGTTTCAATTTTCACCGTCAATTTAGTGATCAGCCCAGCCCTTAAAGATAGGCAATGAATTCGGACTTACCACCAAACGTTTGGTACCCTAATATGGCCTGCTGCATGACCTGGAGTCCCGACTGTAGCATTCTAAGATAGATGAAAGTTATCGCCGATGACCGTCGACGCAAGAAGTGAGTGTGTGTTGAAAATTACATTCCCTCGACCGTCCACAGTTAATGATGCAATTAGCAGACTTGGTGCGTCGTCCACGTGCTTTTCAAAGTCGAAGCGCCGCGTTCCTCCGGTTGACGGATAAAGGCGGCGAGAGGCGATCGAGGAGTGAGTCAGGATTGGGCGTTCCGTGACTCTCGTCGGAACGCACGTCACGAGGCAGGAAAAATCACGGGCCGTCGTCCAAGGCACGACCCCAATGGAAGGAGGCCCCAATCGCTGTCCCTCAGTGGGCGTCGGCTGTAAAAGCCCCCGCGACACCGCGGACCGAACTAATGAACTCGGCGAGCAGATTCAGGATCGTCATTGTTCGCAAAACCGCGTTGGCTTCGTAGGGCGATTCGACGGATTCAGGTAAAAGCAACCGCAATCAACGATTGAGGTTGGGAAGCGTCCCGAAATGTTTGTTGCGGGCCGTTACCGCAAATGCGACTCAACTTCATGAATTCTTTCACCCAAATATAACCTTACAGACTCTAAAAACATCCCACGATCAAGTGCAACATTGTTAGAGTAGTCTGTAGTGCATGATATATTTATTAACATTGCAAACTCATGCATGATAGGTAAATACAGAAAAAATATTTAGATAAATGTCATTACAACCAACTGTCCCTTTATTACTATGTAGATGTAGATGGTGTTATCGGCCGTGACATGGTGGAAACGATTCATTATAATAAGGACGAATAAACTTGATTTTTCCACAAATTTTATTATTTTCCACTACCCAGGTTTCGCCGGTTAAGTCATCATCAGGTGAATAACCTGATTCACCTGATTATGACTTATTAACCTGATGATGACTTAACCGGCGAAACCTGGGTAGTGGAAACTAATAAAATTTGTGGAAAAATTAAGTTTATTCATTCTTATTACAACTATGTAGATACCAACCATCCAGTGGCATGTGACCTTATTATCTAACATGTTTCCATGTAATAGGCTAGTTACATATCAATATTGCATGCTTAATGATCTTCACCCCCTGCCACACACCCTCGTGGTGGGTAGCAGCGTATTGCGTAAATGGTTGACAAATGACACCCAATTGGTGTCATTTGTTCGAACTCTGTTATGCTCAGGAAAAATATCAATCATAGCCAAATTTTGACTCGCTTCTCTTTCTGAACCAGTTTTTTATATCCTTTTCTGTAACAAAAAATTAACTTCTGAATATTTTTTTAATCCTTTGCTTTTTGGTACCTCTAGATTTGCTTAACTAGTGTCACTATGGACAATTTTCCACTCAACATGTCCAGTTAAGATTGCGTGCCCGTTTCAGTTGCTAGCATATATTCCAATTCCAATGAGCATGAGATCCGTAATCAATTCAAAGTTAACATTTTAAATATGTTTGTAGCGCATTAAGTATATGTTTTACTTTCATTCATACGCCTCTATAACCGTTGAGAAGGATAGTATTTTACTTTCAATTCACTCCCTTACTACAGTTTCTTACTCTTGTTTTTAGTGCAAACAAATAAAGAATTTTAAGTTTGGTAAGTTTTATCCATGAAACCTGCTTAATTGCTAACTATAATACCAATTTATCCACTTTGAAGGCTAATGCGGCGTATTTGAATTGTAAGTGACGGAGCACTAATGCAAATCTCTAGAAACTCATTTCGCTCCAGGTTCGCTGCCAGATTATCGCTATTAGTCTTTCATCTCGATCTCTTGGCCATCTAAGTCCCAAAGAGGTTGGTTGTAAAATACAGGCTCTGCTTCCTATCCACAACTCTACTCTCTCAAGTTGGCTATAGACGGGGATTACCGTGCCAGCGCTGAAAGGAAATTTCCCTGAGTGAAGATAATTCGTTCAAGAGATTGCAAATCTTAAAGAACAGACAACTTTTATCTTTAATTATAGTTTTTCAGCAGTGCATTGAAATATACCACTTGCAGTTAGCATTTCTGGTCTTTCATTCAATGACTGACATATGTTATTGCGTACTTAAGGCATTTTTATCAGAATTTCAGCTGTCACGGAAATCATTACGTTTCCTCCTCGGCCTCAGAGTTTCGGCATGCTGGTTGCCAATCTTTATAGATTCGTTTAATAACAACAATCATAATAAATATAAAATAATAATCTTGTTTCAATATTCTCACAAGAAATTGAGCATTTAATAATATAGAAAACTCATAAATCTATGAGAAATAAATAATAATGAAACTTAAGGAATATTATTGAGCTAGAGAATAAAATTTAGTGTTGCTCTGCTGCTGGCTCAAATTGAAACTATGCTCGGCTTTGTTTATAGTAATGAGACCTCTTTAATTATTCTAAAAATATACATTTGGATATACATAGATATTAGCAATACATATGAGGAGATTTATGGGCAAAATAATGCAAAAAAGGGGACATTCTTAGTTAATTTTAAATTTTACTAAAAGCTTGGTGAAACATCTTGCAGAAATTTCGACTCAGATGCGTTTAATCCCGGTGAAGGTTTCTAGGAAATGCAAATCCCGTTAAAATTGAATCGTCACTGTCCGACAGGTAGCGATCCTCTCAAATAGCCTCACAGACTACTTTGTCTTCTTTGAAAAATTTACCACCATTCCCACGCGTTCCTGAGTGTCAACTGAAGAATTCCTCCTGGGCATAATAACGGGCTGGAACGACTGGTCTTGTCGTGATTCACCTCCATTTTCAACTCGACTACCACTTCCTCAGACGAGAATAAAAGATATGGACGGGAGGAGGAGGAATGATGAACTTTGTAAGGTTACCTGCGAGGGAGAATAGTGGGAAATGTGTGATTGTCACCACTTTTCTTCATTCCGTCCTACGCTACGTGAACGGCAGAAATAGAATATATCTTTCGCTCTAAATTTTCTCCAGAACACATCAACTGATGTTTATATGTCTCTTATTGAAAAGCCGCTGGTATTACAGACGTTATTTAGATTGGTGTCCTCCATTCCTTGACGCTCAGCACAGATGTATAGTCAGCTAAATGAAATTATGCCATTATTTGGAATACGCTGCCAGTGTATGGGATCCGTATGAAATAGGCCTAAATAATGAACTCGAACGTGTGCAGCAAAGACCGGCAAGATCTGTAAAGGGACGGTACGATAACTATATTAGCGTAACAATGATATTAAATTAATTAAAATGGGAAACATTGTCACATTACAGGTTGAAATTTAGACTTAATCTCTTAAAATAAATTCCAAGATAATATTTTCCGTGAAGACGCTAAAAATATTTTGTGAACCCCAACTTACGATGGTAGACTGGACCATAATCACAAAATTAGAGAAATTAAGATAGTCAAATAAAAACATAAAGCTACATATCGATAAACAAGTTCATCGAAATGTTGCTTAGGTAGTTGCATGATAGTACGAATACTTTTAGCTAACCCGTAACGCAGTACTTTTTCTGCTTTGCTTTCTATATACTATTTAAAATGCTATTAGTTGGTCTAAATACAGCAAATAGTCTATTCTGAGCATTTGGCTCGCAGAGCAATATGCAGGTGTAAAACCATCCAGAAAACATTCCCACTTCCTGTTCATCGCATGTTTCGCTCACCATTTCAACTGCGAGAATAAAGAGAAGAAAAATTCACTTTGGTTCAGTAACAATGCTACAGCGTATAACAACTTGGCCATACGATCCGTGAGCCTCATATCCAGTTCCGAGGCACGAATACCTAATCGCTCCTGGGAAAAGCCATTCTTCGCATTCTCGGGCATGTGTGAGGGCAAATAGGGAGTGTGTAACTTTCCGCGTCCCCAATTTCGGCGCGAGATGGTGATACTTGAATGGAGGCCGTGAAAACGACATTGGCACGGGTTTGAGGCCGCGAAGGAGGTTGACGCGAATGCTGTTGACGGGACGTTGCGATTAAGAAAGGAGTCGTTGGCGGAGGTGAGTCTTTCCTTCGTTTGGTCGCACGGACGAGAAAACAACTTGCCACAACTTGCTTGATCGGATTGTTGGACTGAACTCTTGGCTTGTGAGTCAATGATATTATTGGCAAAGTTAGAAGAATTCCCGAAGTGAGGTGGGTGGGAGGAATGCTGGCATACGATTTCTGGAGACCGGGTTAGAAACTCTGCAGAAATTTCAACGGAACCTTCACTTGGATGTCGCGTAGTTGAGTTTCATTACAAGCTCAGTAATTTGTCTATCGGATGGGACCTGGAGAGGTGGTCCTCTTTTCGTCTTTCATCGAGAGCAGGTTAATGACGACGCTAGGTTTATTTCCACCGTTACTCTTTGAGAGAGGGGCAGCCAGGAATATCTTTTGTGGGCGGGGTTCACCAGAATTGGATGGAAGGCTATCTATCCAGGATTTACATGTTCCTTCCACATATATTTTGTATTTAGCCGACATTTTTTCTCATTAATATTATTAATTTTATTATATCTTAAATATTATTCTATTGACATTCCAAAATAAAATAGTATTTTTGGTGGTATATTTATTTTAGGGATGGGTCGGTTCGGTTCTTCGGTTCTCGGTTCCACCGGTTCTTGAGCTTAGAACCGGAACCGGAACCGAGGCCAAAAATAATCGGTACCAAAATAATTGGCGCGAAAACCAGTTTGAAACCTACTCACACTCCGAAAGTGGAGGCTTCACATTAAAACCTGGTGAAATAGTGTACTTAGATGCTTCAAAGTCGCGAATTATTCTAATTCAGTCTCTGAAAATGATTATTGATTACCATATCTTACCATTGAGCAATGCAAAGTAAGTGGTAAATTAAGAACCGGAACCGAGAATCGGAACCGATAACCGAAGTTAAGAACCGAACCGGAACCGGAACCGAAAAAAAGTGGAACCGACCCATCCCTAATTTATTTCAACATTTACGAAAACTCAAAGAATAATTCTTTAAAAGGTGTTTAATTTAAAATATGAAGAAGATCATAGTGCAAGAAGTTTCAAGTAATCGTGACAAAAGAGCGTCAATAGCGTACCTTGAAGGAATACAATTCTATCACACTGAGAAAAATTATGTGATGCATTTATAATTTATCAAGCCCAAAGACTAGGTGTTATTCATATACTTAGGTTGTAGGTAGGCGCAAAAAAGTTAAGTTATTGAAACGAGAAGAAAGTCTGCTTATTTACAGTTAAAAAGAAATGTTAAGTCTACGTGATGTTTTAGTAAATATGTCACCATTAGTTTTAGTTCCTCAGGAGGGGTGGGGTGGGTTTAATCCCCAAACCCCACTCGCAGCGCTCTTTGTTTTCACTTTTTCACACCTCTCCTTCCGGTATGATGTGCGTTTAAGTGTGGGGCAGACCTTAAGCAAATACTGACTTCAAAATAAATTCTGAAAAATTTTTAAATCGAGAGAGGGCACCAATGCTCTCAATATGACTTTTTAATTTAACAGGACAAAATAACTGAATGGGTCTATTTATTTATTCACGAGCTTCACAACTATGTGGCCTAGTTATGATTATTTTTTTAGCGTATTTCGTGTGTGCTTTTGACTAATGCAAATTCACGATCACTCAATCAAGCTATTTCCAGGCGCATAAAATGCTAAGGCATGGAATTTCTGAAACTCATTATTGAGGTCATTTGCACAAAATTATTTTTTTTCTTTATTTATTTGCATAAACGTATCCCTAACGATTCCGCGGAATCATTAGACTTAAAGTTATTATAAATGTCAATAAGCAATACATTATTAGATTTCGGGATGATATTTGTGATTTAGATGAAGCAAGTTTTACCCATATTGGTTCAGAATTTTAGATCTAAACCGGCGAAAGATATATAGCTCTAGATATGGAAATTTTTATTGCTTTCAACAGTCAAAGCTGAGATGTAAGAACTAATCGCTTGGCGGTTATAAATCTATTCCTTCAATGTGAATGCTTTTGTTACGTGTGGCCTTGAAGGACAAGAAGAATCGGAGGGAAAGCTTATTTCATGGTCCAAATGCAAGTTTTGGAGCATCAAGTCTTATAAAGTTGCTTACTTGTACCCTCTTATGTGTTTTTTTTTACTTATTCGTGAGCACAAGAGAATGCCATGGATAATTTTCAAAAATTCATGGGGAAACGATAAATGATTTTTATTATCATGGTACAAGAGAAGTGAAGATTGTTTGTTATCATATTTCGTGAACATATACGTACGGACAAGTGCACAAATGATGTAATTACGTGCTACGCTGTTTAATAATAAGATCTGCCCCTTTGATTAGGTATCAATATCGTGATTTATACGACTGCAATACATCGGCCTTGGATTTCCTATTTCTTTAAGTCATTCATGACACTTGGCAAAATAGAGTGCAGATTGAAGTAAGGGAAATAAAAGAATTGACTAGCAGACCTGCTGCCTGCTTTGGAGGCACTTTTCATAAGCTTTCCGTATGAAGAGAGAAGGAAATGGCTATTTTATAAATAAAAAAATGTGTCCCACTCACAGATATAGAGATAGAGATGGTCCCACTCTAATTATTATTCTATATTTTTTTGTACTCTTTTCTACACAATATTTTTATTATATGTTGTCTCTCATTCTCAAAAACCACGTGTTTTGCATTTTTCTCTGCAGTAAAAACCACACACTCAAAGCACCAAACCTCACCCTTTTAGCTCAAAACTTGGGAGAGAAAAAAACGAAACGGATACAGAATGACGGACTGACTGACACGCTACAAAATTAATATACATAGATATCTAACAATAAGATCTCATTATAGCCGAACGAGGGGTAGTTATGGTACTGCTGATTATTCATTGATTACTGTACTGTAGCCGTATGGCCATAAGGCTTTCTCTCCAAACCTCATCGCTGATATCTTAAAACGCTAAAGTAACCCCCCACAGTTTGGAAAATCGGATGTTGACGAAATGAACTCCGAATATTAACGCATTTAGGGCCTGTTGTTATTTTGCGTGTCTAATTATTATCACAGTGACTACTGGTGTGCGTCAACTGTTTTGTCATTGTATCTAACTTTAACTAACCCAGCGATGATTATGTTGAAGGAACCCGAACTGTAGTCACCTTGATGGCGTGCACTTAAAATGTTAAAAATAAATCATATGCTATTTAACCGTTATCTATGCCCTAGGTGGGACACGAAACTGTTACTATAGGGTTGCTATTGTTGCGTTTGTCTGATCTAACTACCCCTGTCCGTGAGTTCAGGTTAAGTTGCAACTTACCCTTTTGGAATGAGGTACTAATGAAGCCAAAAGGTAATAAAATAATGAAGGACGAGCTTTGAGGCTACGTGAGTTTCGTTCTGGCTCGTTTACATTCACTACCACGACTGTAACGAAATAACGTGTCTGTTAACCATATTCAGTTGGCCACTGAACTCGGAATTCAGCGTTAAATTATCTCTCAGTACACATTTGAAATTATTATCTCTCTGCATTGGGAAGAACTATTACACGTAATACTTTGCCCTTATATGATATAAATAACAAACGATGTCAAGCATCACTATGTGGAATTTACCTCAAACGAAAGCAAAGATAAACCATCGTGTATTTCACTGCATTAGTATTAAAATAAATATTGTTTTGCATAATATAATAAATTTGAAATCTGGAAAGTCTTTTCTCTGCCTTTATTAAGATGTCACACTTCTATTCACTTCAAAATACCCAGATATTCGGAAAAAAATTAAATAATAAAAAAATAATGCCATCCCTGGATCATTTGCTGGGAATAATTGTTTAAAGGTGCCAAATTTTATTCTTGGTTTCAAACTTAATTTTAAGGTGAATTTTTTAACGATAATTATAAGTATATATCATAAGCATTAGCGCCGCGCTGTCACAACTTATCCGTTGTCTGGTTTTTGTACGCTTTTGCTTTTTACACACATTAGGTTTAAATTTCTTGAAGCCTTTCACGAATCAAGAGCACGAGATGTATGTATATATAGCTCTTACAGGCGGGAATTCTTTCAGTTTCCTTCCGCTGGCGGCTGGGGATCGCTTCGAGTCCTTGCAAACCAAGAGAATGGGTTTCGGAGCAATTAATCGTTCCCGAAGGCTGAGGCCGTTAGTCAATGTTCCCCCGAGAACCTGTCCAGCCCCGTTTCCCAATCTGCTATCACTCCAGTGATATATTCCTCAATAGTTTTCGCTAATGCGCCTGCGCACCTCCTGTGGCAATTGTTACCACCCCAACAGAGAAGGGAGGAAGGCTTCGTGTCCCCGAAGGAAATACGAGCGCGACAAGGCTGTGGCCATGTAGATATTTACGTTTTGAAAACAAAAATGAGAACATAAAAAAAAAATCCATTCATCTTGTACGATGTGTATGAAGAAAGTCAAACTTCAACAAATTTCTTCCATTAAGGCATTTGCTTAAAAGGTGAAAATCGAAGTGTAGCAATACTGACTGATCCAGGATTTACCAATCGGGTCCTGAAGCTGGCTTAAGCATCGGTATTATGATGGGGCCTGTTACGATCTTGGGATAATTTTAATAAAGTTTGCATTAATCATTCCTCAATAGGTTTTAGCTGTAGATAATCGGGGAAGGCGGCCGACAGCTTAGGTTATTTGCACCGTTTATGATAGTGGGGTAATTTGAATTGGGTTGGGATAGGTATTTTCTTCAGGGAAACGAGGAAGAAGCATTAGAATAAGCTTTCTCTTAACGAAACATGGACTAGAGGTCCACTGTTTAACGTCCCATTCGACGGACGGAGTAATGAACTAGAACCGCTGTGCACTCATCTTAAGTTACACTAATGAAAAATTACTGCCACAGCCGAAATTCGAAGCTAAACTATTGGATAGGGAGGCCATTACTCTAGACGCCACCCTTCCTCCATAGGGGAGAATAATTGACAGGAAAAATAATTAAAAATATAGAGAAAAGAGCATGAATTTATTATGGAGCGCGGAGATATGATACCTCGCTATTGAGATACGATAACTGGAATATATACGGTGATATTTAAGAGAATTTCATCACCTTTAGACCCTACTCTACCGAATAACCTCCTTATGGTGGACATAATTTAATCGTATTGTTTTCTCGGCGGCGTCAACATATCCCTTCGCTTTTCAAAACTCAATGTCAATGCTCACAAAAGCTTTCTCCCCTACTATCATCGGGTGTTACCCAAGGTCATCAAGTCAAACGACAACAACAAAGGGCACGCCCCAATTTCGGACGGACCAAAGAACACCATAGCGTTTTTTATCGATTCTTTATTTCACAACATTATTGACGTTAACAGATTTCAAACATCCTGCCACGATCCAATGCGAACGTAATATAACCTTTCCATTCAGAGAATTAGCGTGGGGTTTTTTATGAGTTGCTTTGACTATGTTTTTTCAGAATGAAAATAGGGATCTCTACCACATAAACTATCAATTGATACTTTATATCTCCAGACCTCCTTCCTAGTCCCTATAGAGTGGCTTCATCTAATTTTTCAGATTGAATTTGAGGATCACTATCACCTAAACCATCGATTGACTCTACACTATACCACACCTCGCGCACGACATCATTCATTGGAGCGAAAAATGAAATGGAATAAAATTCTTTTGAATCTCATGTAATTTTTGAAGTTACCACCTACGCTATATAGATTACTCCTCCCAATTACTTCCATTAAATATCTTGGAATAAGACTGACAAATGATCTTTCCTGGGGTAAACACATTCGTGAAATAATGGGTCAAGCGAATCGTAACCTGGGATTCGTCAAAAGAGTACTGGGTAAATGTGACGATCATGTACGAGAAATCAGATACTTTTCCCTTGTAAGACCTCACTTGGAATATGCTGCCAGTGTAAGGGATCCCTACGAAATCGGTCTAAATAACGAACTTGAACGTGTGCAGCGAAGATCGGCAAGATTTGTAAAGGGACGATACGATAATTCTATTAGCGTAACAAGTCTATTAAATGAATTGAAATGGGAATCATTATCAGATCGCAGGTTGAAATTTAGACTTAATCTCTTAAACAAATTCCAAAGCAATATTTTCAGTGATGATGTTAAAAATATTTTGCGGACCCCAACTTACTATGGTAGACTGGACCATAATAATAAAATTAGAGAAATAGATTGCCGAACTGACAGATTCAAAATGTCCTTTTTTCCTCGTACTATTAGGGATATGAATAACGGTAAATATATCCAGTACGAGTGTAGCAATTGATATCATTGGTAGCTGCATGTTGGTATAAGGACTTAAAGCTAACCCAACTAACGGCATGTTTTTGCATGTATGTTTTGCTATTTTTATCTTTTTTTAAATAGCGTAGTTTTGAACAGTACCTATAAAAGTACTGATCCTTTTTTTTATGCATGATATGTAGTGCATGTTTGGTGAGAGTTCACCCCCTGCCACACAGTTATGGTGGCTTGCAGGGTATTATGTAGATGTAGATGTACTTCGGAAGCACGTGGTATCGCTGACACACATATCTCCGAAACGCGGCCACGCTGAAATTTTCTTTAATTCCTTGGCTAATAAAAGAAATATGAGTTACGAGTTTCTCCCGTTGGATGACCTCTCAGATACACATACTCTCGACTACGTTTCTTTGATTTATACCTTGGCGAGTGGGGTCTTTCCTTTTGAGTGCTCAGTCATTTTTAATTGGCTGCTACTCTCCACAGTTCCTATGGCAACGCTCACCTTCCATTCCATCTTCCCCTCTCATTCTCACTCTCTTCCTCTTATCATTTTCCTTCGCCATCTAGCCCGGAGCACCACCAAAGCGGACACGGCTTCCTTCATCTATAGCTTCCCTTAAAGGCCGAGGAAAAGAGATGCCCATTCTTCTCCGGTGAAAGCTGAGATTCATTCCTTTTATTACTAGATACTCTCCCTCCCTCCAGTGTCTGATACCAAAGGCCATATTCCCAAGCCATCCATCCATGCTTTATCATTCACCATATTCTGCCCCACACGTGCGCTTTCTTCCGACTACTCTCAACCTTTCTTCGGTTTTTTTTAAATCAATCCAATCTGATATCTGTGAAGGAAGTGAGGGTACGAAGAGGTCAATAGCCTTGGTAAAAGTTGATCGGCGTTACTGACCGCTAAAATCTGGAGATCTTAAGTTCGTTCCTCTTCCGAGGTCGAAATCTCAACTCAAGAAAGGCCCATTGTCTTCATTTCCGCATCCTCTCATGCAAATATCTCCTTAAATGGCCGCAGCTGCTTATCTAAGTGTCTTAAAAAACTATGAAGTAAATCTTTCGCCAAGGATAGAGCGTAGCCATAGTGTGCAAAAGGACTACCATTTTGGGTCAAGCCAAGTGCTAAAGAATCACAAATTGAAATTTATCATATTTGTACATTTTTATTCTTGAGGAGTTGGTTTAGGATCACATTATTGGATACCAAGTGAGGATATGTTAAACAAGCTGGAAGGGTGTGGACAGTTTCTACACATACGCCTGCCTCTACATAATATCTTGCAAGCCAACGCAAGGGAATGGACCAGGAAGTGAACCATCAATAGGCATGCATTATATATCAGTGTTTACACTTACAAAAAATACTAATCAGTGCATGCATAACTTTTACAACTGAGAAAGACCAGACAAAAGAAAATATTAGACATGTAACGACGAAAAACGAGAAATACTTGCTGTTTATGACACTAACATGTTATTTTATACAAATCAATATGATAGTTTTCGTAAAGTCTTCTCGGGGTTTCCACCGGGTTAACGAAAATAATTCGCCGGGAAAGAATTAAATCCAATATGATAGTTATTTGTTTGTATCAAGTAATGTATAGTGTACCGGTGTTAACCTATTCTAAGGAAATTTCCTTTCAGGCCAGTCAATTTTCTCTCAAGAAAGTTAAAAAATGAGATTTGTAATGATTGACTAGTGCACGAAACAGCTGTTACAACTTTGAGAAACTGTTACAACTAGGTACCCTACTATGAAGCTAGATTCCCAATTTTGGAATCACATGAAAATCAACAATTTACTCCAGTAACGATTGCTAATAATTTCGTCTACTTGAGGCCAAAATTAGACAGTGTAACGATTACATCTGAGTGATTTTTACGATATCATGGATTTTATATCCTCATTTGGACAAAAAATTCCTGCCACCCAACCAGAAAGATTTCTCTCCCTGTATAACCGAGCAAGTGTACGTTTTTCTTCAAAAGGAGCGATCCCAACTTCGTGTGCTTCCGGCTTGGAGTATATAGACCTATCTGCATTGATGAGACATTTTATTGAGGAGAAAATTGCGTCAACGCCATGATCTAGGAATTGTGAAAGTAGTCTAAGGTTTTCTGTCCGACGAATCAACCATTAATGGCCCTTAACTCTAGCTTGGGGATCTGTATAATATGTTATATATGTAGTCTATTAGTCTTCCCTGTTATGACGCATCGTGGTAAAAGGAATTGAGGTGGCTTCCGTTGCCTTCCTCAACAGTGCCATTAGTGTGACTCCATTACTTGAATGGCCTCTCTGCTCAGGGGAGTTTCTCTATGGGGCAGACTGCTTAGCCTTTCATTTGGCTTCAAGCTCTGGACCTATTTGGTACGTATGACCCAACCGCTAATTATTATTGCTTCTAACCTTGCAGGTCTAGGAGTCGCATCCCACTTCACGGCTTCAATTTTCCTCGAGCCTTATAGACTTGTTGGGTGCCAGCCGCTGAGGTAAGATAAATTGAAGAAATGAATCTTTGCTATCCTTGTGCAGGAGAGAGATTGAAATAAATTGGATGAATCGGGTGGATGGTCGTCCCGCGGTACCTAGTAATTGTATTTTCTTAATCTATGCCAGCATCTTATCTCTATATTTGGTGGACATTAACTGATGCGTAATCAGAAATGGCATGGCTAGAAGGGAAATATAACCTATACAGTTATTACTCAAGCATGATCCACTATGCCCATCCGTTCTCAATAGGGTCAGCTTGGTTTCGTGACAGCTGATGCGTCGCAAAAATTGTGCACATTTTCAAGTTTAAATATGGAGCTCGGTTAATTTCAATTTTTTTACTTAATTTCACAAAGAAAAATTACAGATTGAGTTAAATTATACTATGATAAAAATTAGTACAAAGTTTTCGCTAGCTCTTGGTTCCCCAGAGTAAGAACGTCGTAGCCTTAGCTGATTTACATATGATCGAGAAAACAGATGGCTCTTAAAGTAACACTGGAGAATGCATGGCAAATTAAGAAAGTTTATGGCTTTACACATAATTTTATACACGGAGGTAATTAAAATGCCAATTTTAATTTTTATGAAATGAATTATAGTTATGGAAGGAACCTCACGAATATTTTAGGCGTCTCTCCGTGGCAGTTACAATCAATTAAAAAAATATGATGGCTTACGAATACCCGTATTGATGTCTTACTTGTTTATTCGAGGGTATAATTCTTCGGATGACCATACGATCCGTGAATTGTGATTGCCTATTAACCTTCGACCCAACTCTTTCTTCCGTGCCTGTTTTTGCCATATGTATGGAAGTGGAGCTTTAAGAGGCCAGATGGAACAGGTTTTGTCAAAGAATAACTAGGTCCGTAATCATAACTGAACTGCGATGTGAAAACGATGCTGGAACAATGAAATTATCGCCCATAAATGCCAGCCCATAAAACGGAACGTAACCGTTAGTAAATTATTACTTGATGAGGTCGTTGTCCTAATTGGAGTGTACATTGGGATATGTCATTGAGACGATACCTACCTAGAGAGAAGTCGAAGTCATGAGCATGTACCGCGGTTTAATTAGTATAAGTCTTTTAAAGTGTGGAATACCCTTTCCACGGGGCCTAAAGCTGATATCAACATTTCCTTCTGATTTTTGCTTTCTACGTCGAGGGGCGGGAGAAACGAGTTTCCAGTTTTTCTGGACCGTTATTCCTCACTTTGTATCTTCTTTTTTTACATCTGGTATCCATAATTTGGTTCCAGCCAGTTCTTTATCTTCTTCATGATCGATTTTCTCAGTATTTTAAATTTTAGGCTATGATTCAGCGTTCTGACGAAGTTACACGTCTATGGATAAAGGAATTTCAGCCATGACACTGTTTCCTTCTCAAGGTCGTTAAAATGAAAATATAATTATGCTCCTTTGCATGGCATCATTGAAACGAGGCGTTGACGTTTAAAAATAAAGGAAATCAGTCAGCATGTTGATACGTTATGTGACATGCAGTTAATAAGTTTAATGTTGATCCTCAGCTCAGTTTTTGTAATGCTCAATACTGGCACTCGATGTGATGGAACTCGAGGGTCAGCCCTACTTAAATAAAAAAAAAACCGTAGTCCTTTTTATTTTCTAGATTATTTTCAGCGGAGCATAAACGCTGGTTACCATGCCGAGTGAAGGACCTTGAGGATGGAGTGTCGGGCCTTAAATTTACCTTGGA
The DNA here is from genome assembly GCA_933228895.1 of Platycnemis pennipes. Lineage (NCBI taxonomy): Eukaryota > Metazoa > Arthropoda > Insecta > Odonata > Platycnemididae > Platycnemis > Platycnemis pennipes. The sequence continues at coordinate 47,512,928 of OW121852.1, read as the reverse complement.
CCTTAAAATTTTAATGGAGTTGACTGTCTGTTTTATTTGTTACGGTTTTGTATACATTTGTATTAGACCAAGCATCATAAAATCCAGGTGCGAATACAACCTACGATACTTATAGCTGCGTCTACATGGCTACTCTAAATGTACCCTATCAGTACCCTAGTGTTAGCGAAACCCAAATGTGGTGAAATTACCATCATTCATATAGCATATGAAAGCCTAATACTACCTCACTAAATCAATCAATATTAATACAAACTGCAATAAAATACAATATTTAATTATTGTCTATGTCCCGACACTGTTGTCTTGTATTCCTGACACCCACTCTTTTGGAAGATTCGGCTGCACGTGTGGCCTTTATTTTCAAACACCGTCCGTCTCCATCATGGATATTCTATGTGCTAACGTCACTGCGTAGTTAATAATGCGTAAAAAATTGACAAACGACGAATGGAATTCCTCAAGACCTTTGATTAAAATAATTCATTACATCATACTTCTGAACTTGTTGTTTCAATCGAATTAGTACCCCCTCACTTAGTACATCGGTCGCGACGTTTTTCGTACATTATGTAAGATTCTCTTTCAATGAACGACCAAGCCATATAAGTCAGAATTGTCGATTTGAAACTGAAATAGAAACGACGTTGAGTAACCGAGTGACAAACGAAGAAGTCTTTAGAAGAGTGGGAGAAAAGAAGTCTGCTGACAATTCTAAAAAGAAGAAGGGACAACTTAATAGGCCACATCTTAAGACATGATGGCCTGATGAAGACAATCGTCGAGGGAAAAGTGGACGGGAAGAATGGAAAAGGCAGGCCTCGTATGAGGTATTTGGAGCAAGTTGTGAAGGATGTAAAAGATAGGAGCTACGTCAATATGAAGAGGTTGGCTGATAGATGAATCGAGTGGAGGGCTGCGTCAAACCAATTCTAGGATTGTTGACCGATGATGATGATGTTAAGCAACCGTTCCAAATGAGGGATGGCTAGAATTCCATCCATCGCCCTTATGAAAGATTTGAAGCGGTAAATTTCTTGGAACTGTGTATCAAAAAGACATTCTTTTCTCAAAGTTGTCTTTTATACGGGTTATATTTCATGAGCTCCACCTTACCTCTCGGTTTTGTCCTGGAGGTAGAGTTATGGGAGGAGTTGAGCCAACTGATATGTGTAAGAGGAGGAAGAAAAAAGGGTGGGCCTTGCAGGAGTGAATTATTGAAAGTGACATTCGTGTTAATTTTGGACATGGCCGTTTTTCTCGCCTACACTCGGCTACTGTGAACCTACATCTGAGATTACCTCTCCCACACTTGATATCACCCCGAATACTGTGAAGAGTATGGAGGGCTGGAAACATCTTATTTCATGTTTCGGTGGGAGAAACTTTTGGCGAAGTAGAAACCTTTTTTTTTTATATATTACTGCTGATTTCATCCATCGAGTGGATTATATAATGTGCGGATTTTTCCTTCATAGTAGGGTACAGGGCAAATTAAGAATTAGTATGCATATTTTCCATAATTGTTCTGCTTCATTACACAATAAGCTATCGGTAGAAATTAGTAAATTTAATTACAAAATAGTCGAAAAAATGTTTAATTACATTATCAACACCTTTTGGCTAAGAAACGCTGTTAAAGTGATCACTTTAAATTCCTCAGAAATGAGCCGCAAATATGCCCTTCGTTTTGATAGAACCACAGATTATATTTTAAACTAGTAAGTATTTTTACCTATTAGAAGAGTATTCTGAATGACTGAATTCTGGCATTGATGATAAGAAAATGTAAGATTTTTTTAGGTTAAGGAACGCCATGCAAAACGCAGCTGGTCCTGATTTCGCTGGAGTATCTACCATTTATTCGGGGGAGACACCCTACAATCAAGCCCACCCACACTATTTACGATAGCTTGGTAATTAGGTAACATATATATCAGTATATCAATAATATCAGTAGGAATGTTTTGAAAGAGAAGTTAGGAAGGGTGGAGTGAAACCAGTCGAGAGAATTAGCCTGATCACAGCATTATCTAAATAAATCTCTAGATGCTCGGATTCAAACTCGGGCCTTCGATCCAGCCGCCATACCAACCCTAACTGCAGGGAAATGAAATTCGATGAATATTTTAATAACTCAGTCGCAAGAGAAAAAAATGCTGGATAAGATGGGAAGGTAGTAAGAGATATATGGTGGCGAAAAAAATAAGGTAGAGTTCGTTCCGTTAGTACGAACTTACAGTAAGAATGCGAATGCTTGTATGCAAATAAATATGTTGAAATGTAAATTGAAATGATAACGGCGGTGAATTACATCACCATAAAGGCAAGCTTCTGTGACTTTGCGAGTGCTACTGAGGGCATAATTCGTGGTCACTGAAGTGGATGTTATGTAGTTGCACTTTCCGGTTCGACCTTTACCTGAGCGCTCATACCTTTGCCTGTGGAATGGACGTTTCTTTGCCAGATATTTTCTTCGATGTGATCTCCTTGGCAGGAAACGACCATTGCCAGAGAGCGCACGGTAGTGGCATTGCTAGAATTACATGCTTTTAGAACGGATTCGCGCTTTTGCAAAAATCACCAGCCACCATTTTTAAACTGACGGCTTTATGCGATTTAGTTACCTCCTGTCTTGCCTCGCAGTCGTACAAAATGATCTTTCATGCATGCTAGCAGCAGGGAAAACATGTGGAGTGCGGAGAAATGGCCAGTAATATCTTTCTTCCGTGGCGAAATTATAGAAGATAATCTCTGTGCCTCGGATGCATGCGAGGCGAAGGTCAGTAGGGGTTACATGAGCACCCTCTTAATGAGGGTGTACTTGCCTACGTAAAGCTACCACGTCTGCTAACGGAGCGGAAACGTATTTTCTGGAGCATATATATATATTGATTACTTCGTGGCCTCCTGGGAGAGAGTAGCCTTACGACGTCATCGATGACCTTTAGCTGATTTTTTTCCCGGTTGTGGATTGATCTTTCAAGTTCTTTCCGGTGCACGGACAAATGAATTAACTTACAAATAATATTCACATAATGGGAAAATTCGCTCTTACACATTATTAGCCGACGTAAGCTGTGTGAAGTCTTGTGAAATAAATTTATGCGTAAAGAATTATTTGCAAATGGAAACTTAACGGCTGCATTTTTTAAAACTCAGTTATTCCCAAGTTTATATTAACTTCAAAGAGCATTTATCTCATTTTTTGTCGTTTTGGAATGTAGCAGCGCATTGACAGTTTTATCACTTCTAAATATTAATTGAAAATATGCTATATTTACGAGTCGAACTTGTAAATACGTCGATTTTTGAGTAAACGACTTTTTCAAGTCCTTTCGTTGTTATTGATCGATTAAAATTTAAGACATATTCAACAAATTGAAGAAAAACGTACAGATTTACGCAGGCTTTATAGAATAAACCTACAGTTAAAAATATTACTACGTGATTTGATTTTATTAGGATGTTCACTCTAATACCTCCCTCCCTTGAGATTTTCGCCTTTTTCACAAGCTTAGCGAGTGAAAGGCAGTATAGCAGAAGAGATTGTTGAATTTGGCAAGCGGAAGTAGATCATTCAATTATGCATATGAAAGGACCCTCCCTCTGATGATGAGAGGAAACAACGGAACGGTCATCTCATTGTTTCCTTGGACATCATTATGAGAAGGGAAAATTGAGTTGGGAATCATTGAGAAAACTGGCTTGCGTGAAGACGAGATATTTTGACTCACAGTTATTCATGACACGAAACCATGAGCGAAGCTTTTGTGGCTTTTTTATATATAACAGAATTATGATGAGTTACGTATTTTAAATTCACCTATGATTTTTATTTTAATTGGCTCTAAAAATGAATCACTCGCTCAATGATCAGGGGCGTCGGAACTATTTTCGCTGGGAGGGGCCAACCTTGAAAAGGGCCCAATTCTTAACAAAAGGGCCCGGCTCCTATGAAAAGGGCCCGCATTCTTTTGCGGATAGGAGGGGGAAGAGACTAGAATTCCGCTAAAAGTGCATATGACGGTGGTAGAATATGCGTCAGAAGGGAACAGGAAAGCTGGAAACAAGTAAAATTTCATTTTTAATGAAGACTCATTTCTCAAGGGCCCGGGGCAAATTCTGGGGGGGGGGGGGGGGGCAAATGCCCCCCCTGCCCCCCACTTCCGACGCCGCTGTCAGTGATTCAACCCGAAGGTTGGTTTTGATAGGTGAGGGTAGAGCTCACCCCGCACTAAGCCAATGGCGTGTGAAATTCACACATTCAGGATAGGGGGGCCAGTTCCTTCCTTGTCCTGGATTTGAACCCGAGACCCTCCGTTCAGTAGCCCAGTGCTCTACACACTAGTTCACCACGATCCCTAAAAATGGATGTACAATTTTTTTATCTGATGCAGCAGTGGTATTTATTCTCTCATACAAATGGACATACAATTATTATGAGAGAAGAAATGCCACTGCTGCATCAGATAAAAAAAACAATTCATTCCCACTTATACGCACTTATTTTTAGTTCCCGGACAAACCTGCATTCTTTTTCGGTAATGAGTGAAATTAAGTTCTTTCTTGTTAGGTCGAGATCAATTTTCCATTTTCTCCGTCCTCTTTGGACTTTTTATGTTTATAAAAGTCGTTTTAGTGGTGCGTTTCCTTATTCCTTCGGTGAAATTTTTCGAATACCTTCCCGGGAAACTTCTCGTGACACGGACCTTCTTTGGTCTCCTATTTTCGTTTTCTCAGAAGCTCCTGAAAGTCGGTGAATATAATTTTTTTTATCGCAGAGCCGGCTTCGAACCGGTTGCCACGAAACTAGCAGAGCGGGCGCGGATGCTCCAGACGTCGCGTTTTCCCGCGAAGAAGCCATTGGCGTCGCGACGGCCTGAAACTCTCACCCCACTCAACTCATCCGCTTCATTTAAACTAATACAGCGGATTTCGGTTATTCTCAACACGATTCCAAGTACATTTCGAAACGGTCAAAGCGTATAAGAATTAGCGGAGTTAAATAGAGGAATTTAGTTGGTAATCATTTTTAGATTGTAGGTTGAAGTACAGATTAAATCACCAGCAGAAATTCAAAACGGATGGCTTTAATGAATATTTTATGCACCGTAAACGCACGGGGTAACTTTATAAAAACACATTTTTTAATTTAAATTGAATTGGCGGGGGCTTATTTTTGGTTCGAGTAACCTTCTGTCGGTGACATTCTTTCAAGGCAGACTTTATTGCATTCTTCAAAAATGCTCCACATGGCCAGCTTGTTAAATTTACACGCACCTTTCGCTTATCACCGATTTTGGCGCGCAAATAAACATTGTCACAACCTCATCTGGTGTGATTCTGTGGACGGCGACGATGCGTGAGGTAAGTTCAATTCCATTTAAGCATAATATATTAAGGTATATATTATGACCACCTACGTATTATGCTAGATTTGACCAGACAAATAAAATCAGAGAGATAGATTGTAACACCGATATATTTAAAATGCCATTTTTCCCACGTACCATTAGAGAGCATCCGTTTGCTATACTGCCTATTAGGCAGTATAGCAAACGGATAGGTAGGTTAAATATGGTTAAAGTAGTCTATAGTATCTAGCTGCATGTTTTTCTATTATCTAACATGGTTGCATTTAGTTGCCTAGTAGCATGTCAATAGTACACACTTGGTGATCTTCACCCCCTGCTACACACCCTCGCGGTGGTTTGCAAGGTATTGCGTAGATGCGGATGAAGCGTAGTAAATGAAATTAAATATATGTATACTATTTTTTTTGTTTTAATGTATACGATGTATACTATTGTTAAGTTTCTGTAAAGAAGCTTATGAGGGCCAGTGGTGGATGGGAAACTGAATTGAATTGATGGGATTGGATGAGATCTTCTCTGAATAATTATTCAGTTTTAGTCGTTATCTCTTCAATCAGTTATAGGATTTTACCATATCGTTGTTGATTTGTTACCCTTTTGGAAAAGTATAAATAATGGGATCAGATTAAATTGAAAAAGTAACAACCATACGCCATATACGCCAGTAAATATACAAAATATAAAAGTATACAAAAGTAACAACCATATACATATACGCCATGCTTCGTATAAATCTTTACATTAACCTTTCCTTTATATTTGTGCTTTATATTTCCACACCCAAGTTCACTCAAAATGATACCTAAGAGGTGGAATAGTACTGATTCACGTGTTCAAACTATTTTTTCTCTCTATGACATTTTATCGAGCACTAATGTTATGTTGACACATTTAATGGATATTATTGTGATGACATATTTCAAATGATTATGTGGAAGCAGGATACAGGCCTTTCGAGGACAGGTTGCTAACCCTCCGGTGAAAGTTTGGATGTAGGATACTCGTGGTTTTATCTGCATCAACACAATAATCTACGAGCCATCGTGAGGGTGTGTGGCAGGGGGTGAAAGATTATCATAATTAAAGCTAAAACATTCTTCGTACACTGTATACTATGTAGTCTACCAATATTTCTCTAACTATCCCTAGCCTATTTTGTTCCCTCACATCGGGATCATGGTTTCTTCTACGTAACGTTAAAGCTTCTTTGGAGATAATTAGAAGGAAAGATACAGATCATAGCGAGGCGAGCCATTTTTCCACATTCTCCCAAGGCACGACGCACGTCTTCCCGGGTCAAGTTTCAGGCACCACCTTAAGGAGGTCCCACCTGTGACTCCGTGATTCAATATCCCGTCAAATAGCTATGTTATTTAATGAATAAATACCGAATCAGAAAAACACCTTTATGGAAAATCATCTATAAGGTGCTAACGCATGCATAATAATTGTATGAGTATGCTATTTTATAGCGAGTTGTAGTTACAATCTATTTTTTTCAAGCTCTTTTAACTCATTTTGACTTCGGAACATGACTGACGTGTTGTTGCCACGTTTAATTGACAAAGTGAGAATACAGGCTCAATTCCGCTAATACGTTTTCTAAAATAAGTTAAATATTTTCTTACTTATTTTTAAGTCATTCCCTTGCAAATACAACTCTTTGTTTTAAATTTTATTAATATTCGTATTTTTGAAAATTGTCTGGCAACAATGACGCTGCTACCATTTGGAGGCATTGGTATTAATTATACCACAACAATAACCAATGAAATATTTAAATTGCGTAAAAAATATAAGAAGGATCTTGGGAAGGTATATTCCGTAATTAAGTCGGTAAACAAGTTTGTAAGCACGTTCCGTCACGAGTACCGCTGCCAATGATAACAACATACTGTAGCGCCACTTTCACGTAACTAATGGTTTTCTGCTTTTTTTCGAGCAAACATTTATTAATATCAATTAAACAAGTGTGGTAAGGCGAGCACTTTTTTATAATGCTAAATTCTACGTAAAATCACGCAGCATGTATTAGTTTTTCGTCAAAACGACATTTCTCCTTACATTATTAATCTGCAAATTTTACTGCTTGAGCCATGCTCTGCCGTATAGCCACGTATAAAATATCGGATTTTCAACGTCCTTTTTCTTCAAATATATTATGGAAAGGCCAAATTATTTTATTGCCAATCGATAGAAGGGCCAAAATATTATGTATCCTGAAAGTTTTACAAAAATGACATCTACTTGGTAATTCGGTGGAGCCACCTTAATAGGCGAATTTCAGATCAATTGGCGCTAAGCTTCATCACGTTTTGAGACAGTTTGCGAATCTTTCCGGAAACATTTTTTCGACATTTCCGTGGCAGGTTGAGGGGTTTCGGATTCGGCACTTATTTTTTCCCCATCCCCTCGGTGGCTATTCTCCCTCCGGCGTAGAAAACATCGTCGGCCGGTGATTGAGACCACTCAAGGACTCCCAAAACCGGCCCGGCCCAAAAGTTTCCCCCTTCACACATTCCGTCCTTGCACGGATTTCACAGCCTTCGAGGCGCGCGTGGTTGTTTTGTAGCATTTGGGGGGGTAGGGTGGAAGAGTTGGGAAGGCGGGTTAGGGGTTGGCCGGGGTGGGGATCCGCTTAGGCGGACGGGGAGCGGTCTGGACACCAGCACGGTTCACGTTGAGCTTCGTCAGAATGGGTGTTGCCCAGACGGGTGGAGTAGGCGGGCACGCCTCGGAGTTGGCGAATTCTCTTTCGAGAGCCCAAACTGCACATCGGTTGCCTTTGTGCTGGATTCACGGCCGACTGGCAGTAAAAAAAAAACTGTTTGCTTTCTCGGAGTCAAGGTGTTGACCATTCAATCCATTGAAGCGGCGATATTTCATTCCGAGGTAGAAAACGTGTGTAATATATCAAAATGTGTTTACGACCTATTCTTCGCTTGAATGCAGGGGTGATAAAGTTTTAATGTCAAAATTTGATAAGAATTGTAAATTTGTGTGATTTGAAATTCGGTTTCTAAAACCTCAGCCAGGAAGAAAAGAATTAAGAAAGTAGCTTCTACTAATGAATGATCATTCATTGGCTCAGCAGTTCACCATAACAATTTATTATTGTTGAGTTAATACATAATTTGTTTCAAGATCAAAATCCCTGGGATTTAGATGGAAATTCTTGCGCAAAAGCAGGCAGTCAGAAATTGAAAGTTCCATCGGAACATCTAAAACATCAATGATTGTCGATTAGTTATTTAATTCAAATAATTGTCTTTAGCTATTTAACTATTAACTGAATTGGAATTTGAGTATTTATTATTTTGCAAGCCTTAGTTCGTAAGGGCATGCAATCTTTACCGTCACTGTGTTCTCATATCCACCGTAGAATTCATTGAAATCCTTCAGGTAATCATGAAGTTAATTAAGAGTAATAAAACGCTGCTCTGAAAAAACGTCGTTGAGATGCCATCTCCTCATACGCATTTTAAAGAATCCATTTTCTGGAAATTATATAGTTCAACTCTTGTTCGACAAATGCTGCCCTATCGAAGTATATTCTGTAAATTACCTTGTGAACTTATAATGGAATGCTATGCTACTTGCCACAGATGGAAACGGCTGAAATTAAAGTAGTTATTTTCCTCCATCATTTTCGCAAAGTATGTTTTTGCAACGTCATTTTTAGGTACAATTTTTTTTAGCAATAGGTTTACAAGTCTTACCTCAGATACTGAGTTCTTTAAAATGTGTTTACGGGGTTGAAATGACAAGAGGTATGGTAGACTTGGAATGTGCTCAAATGAATAATACTTGTCCGTACTGAATTACAAAGCCTCCTCAACTCAGAAAGGATGGTCTGATGGTGATGTATTGACCCTGAAACTTGTCGTATGCAGTTTAAATAGCGTAAGTTTGCGTTCATTAATTCTCAACAGTATGTTTATATTCTACTAAACATCGCTCAGATCTTTGGATTTTGTTCGTACATGGAACGAAAATATATTGTCTTGTGGAAAAAAATAAATGTAGTTGAAAGACTGAATTTGCTACAATAACAAGCTAATGAGGCGGCCCGGAATTTCACGGCAATTATGGCAAAGGGAAGCCGCTGGCCAAGAAATGGACGAGCGTGCAAAATTCCTCTCATTCTTGAACATTTCGACTCACTCTCCCGCCTTTTCGATGGAAACGTTTATTTCAGAAACAAAAGTCACCTTGTCAGACGTAAATGGACTTTATTTTGCAGAACCACAATTATGAACGCATTTGCCTTTCATCACGACTGAACTAATTGCCTTATTTCTTTATTTTATCCTTTATAGTTCTATCAAGTCTCCATCTCCGAAAAACGCTCGTTCCCTGAGCAGTTTCACCCGGTTAACTCCTCTCTTCCATTTTACCCTGAGGTATTTTTCCCGCCCCGATTTCTCCTTCTCGTATATGTCCACGGGGAGCATTTCATCGTCGTCCTGAGGTGGTCTCCTTTAAACGTTTCCTTAATGTCTTCCGCACTTGTTCGAGTTGTGCAACGTATGATACTGCCATGACGGAGAGTGGAATCTGGTCCAAATTCGGCTTTCAGTCTCGCCGTCCAGTCCGTTATTCAAAAGTGGACTCGAAATAGATGGAGATGGAATCCATATTCGTCTCTGTATTGAGGAGGAAATGCAGTGCTGTACGCTTGGTGATGATGCAAGCTCCAACGTCCTTCCACAAGTTACGTTGTCCTCTTAGGTGATATTTATAATAAATAAGTACCTATTGCGGTATTTATTTTAATAAACTATTGATTGAAACAACTAATAAAAAAATAGAAATGACAATCGCTAATTACCCTGTTAAAGAAATTTCATATTTCCTAACCTTGCATTCTTGTGAACAGTGGCAATTGATTATTTTCCTTAGCTTTTTTTCTGAAAAAGCTTATGCGATGAGATGAACAGGATATCTATCGCGATTAAAATAGTTTTTTTACGCTAGTATTTCGAAATATTTTCACCAATAAGTAGCGATTGAAATAATAGGGTAGGTATTTATTGAGAATTAGAATTTTTCATCTATTTTTTTCTGCCTTTTAAGTGTTGATGTTAATTATCATCTCTCTGAAAAACCTTATGTTCTACCTGTGTAAGATCGGAACACCTACTAGCGATATCTTTTAATGTTTCGTTAATTATGAAAACGTTATGGTTTGGCATGATAGCCACAATGGCAATGAAAAAAATAGTTTTTCATGAAAAAGCCGGTTGGCTGTACGCTGAGTCCTAAACTTTCTTATGGCCAATTTAAACTTAAACAAAGATCGTTTAAATAATTTGGGCCCACCCTTTTGCTGATGTCAGGAGGGAAACTCTCTTCATATTTTACTTCCGCATTCAATTTTCTAAAAAAAAACATTAGGTAATTGATCCGTGAACGTTGATTTGGCTAACAAAAAAAGATGGTGGCCTTGAGTACCGCAATTAAACGCTGCCTGCCTCGAAGAACTGTGACCAAACATAATTACAAGATGCGTCATTTAAAGCACAAATTGGTCATGGAAAGTGCTACCAACTGAGCGCAAAGAAGCAATAACCACTGAACTCGAAAGCCTCCTTTTGATACCTGCGAATTTGACGCGAGATAAATGTCACATGTGAAAGTGAATGACCAACAATTATGCAAAATTATACACCATTTGAAATAACTCACCAGTTTTGCATAGCGTTTTTCCATTTTTATCCCTTCCCCTACCATATATTTGCTGAATTAAAGACTGGAACCCACCTGAAAAGAGATATTAAAATATTAGAATATAAGTGTCAATCGGTATAATCAGTTGATTTTCATAGAATATACCCTTTCACTTAATTGGTAATTTGATGTTATTATAAGAATAGCATATTCTGATAGAGATGTAGGAATTAATTCTAAAAATCACGAATGGACTCCACATAAGCTTATTTTAACGCAGTACGAAACCGAGCGTGGGGCGATTGTGTCCTCTGCTTAAATGAGGTTTCAAGCCCACATCATGAAGCACCAAGAAAGTCGAAACGTTAAGGCACTGGTTATTTACTCTCCGATGAAACTTAACTGAGAGATACTTCGGGTTGTTTCCAAGAAAGGCATCCCAGAAAATATATACAGAGTTGAATTTCAAGTCATTTATATGCACTCAACCGACCTGTTTGCCTTTCTAACTCGGCCTGATTTTGGGAAAATTGCTTTGCAATAATAATTCGATTGACGCTCGAATTCTTATTCCCTCCATGCACGTGCCGAGCCGCCGCAAATTGAAACTGAAAGATTATTCCGAAGCTGTTGGGGACTCGTGCGTAATACTCTTGGCGTCGCACACCGAGGAGCGTTTATTATTGCCCGCCCGCGGCTCCAGATTTAATCCCTCCATTTGTGTAAGCCACGTGCGTAAGCCTCCGGCTGTTGAGCAAACGATCCAACCATACCAGCCTGCTACCCGCTTTCCTAGACGCAATCAATGATCACTTTGAAAGCCAGAACGCCCACCGGCCACCCTTTGATTGGCTCTAGCAACTAGCTTTTACGGGGTTGGGTGGCGGCGCTGGCGAGGATAGAAAAACAGTTACGAGGTCGCTAGCTTGGCTAATACGAACGTTACCGTTATGCTCTCCGCCTAGCGTGCCGGACGAGGGGGAGAGTGACGGATAGAGTTATAGAGTGGGTGAGGGGCGAAATAATAGAGCTAAAAGTAATGGCGGTCGCGCGCATACGATGTTGATCGCTTTCACTTACGCACGCCCGTCAAGAGTGCTGCGTTTTTATCTCGTCCCCGCAGTGGTCCTGCCATTTGTCGCCGCTCCAAATGGCTTAGTTTCCGCCTATTGTAAGTTATCACTCGACTCCCCGCCGGCCTTCAAGACTCGGGAGCGCCGAACACTAGGGTGCGGTTCATTTGCGTGGGGAGCTAGTCAGTGTTCGATTGCTCTCTCTACACGCGTGCGAAAGGCACCCTCGAGGCAAAGGGGCGTGTACATGATGCAGTCATACTCTCGCTCCTCGTTGCATGCGGGCGTCGAAATCACCGCGCGGAACGAGCGCTGAGGTCTCCGTGTTCGGCCGTCTTTGGAATCTCAGCGCTGCCCTAACCTCGAAAGGAACGCACGGCTCGTATGCCTGGAGGAAAGATTGCGCCGTTTGGCGGGAGAGAGAGAGAGAGATTGCTCGCTGTTGAATTTGCCATCAGCGGGGCGTTTTGACGGCACTTTTCATTGGCGTTAACGTTATGGGATCTTTATGGAAATCATTCGTTGGGTCTTAAGCAGTGAAGTAATTATGCTCGTGGCACGCGCATCTACGCACGCCTGTGGTGGGAAACGGATTATGTCGGCTGAAAAATATATCTTTGCCCGTTAATTTGCCACTATTCCATTGCCATAGGGCTCTACAGTGGCAACTAAGGTTCAATTTTCTCCAGATATACATATATTAGCGGTCGCACTGCTGTTCTTTTCTTTACCTTATTTTATTCTGGTTTTTGACACATCAGTCGTTTTTTGTTCGACTCTCTCGCGTAGTCCTTCTGCGCGAGAGAGTTTTCATGATTTAGCGGTAAGGAATAGACAGTTCCTCTTTAGTTTTTCACTTGCGGATGCATATTTTTGCTGAAAACGTTCAAGATGTGATTAGACACTAAACGTCATCGATACTTTTTTTTGGAAACCAGCTAATCAACAGCAATATGCAACTCATGATTCCTCGTCATTGTTTGAAAACGGTCGCTAATGGAATTTCAAACTCCAGGACATATTAATCTCTCGATTATTTTCTCTTTATTTTGCCAATGACTTATAGCCTCATATTCTCTCTTTGGACTTAATCATCCACTCGTAAAGTTTTACCTTTGAGGTGAGAAAATTAATTAATACGGAATAATCTCTCACACCAAAGATAGCCCACAAATTACTAGCGGCGGTGTTTATCCCTAACTCTTATTTATCACCGCCCTGAAACCTGATCATTAATACTTTTATCTGATGACGGCATCTACGCATTTTGTACGGCATCTATTAGCCCAAGCGATTGCTGCATAAGTTTTAATTGCGCGATAAGATAAAATCAAAAGTTGCATACGCTGCAATATGCGAGGTTGCGAATTTACTGCTTTGCTAAAGTTCGCAAGTTTTAATTTAGAGCCGTGACAGTTATGATACTGACTAATGATACCTCTATTGCCAGTTACTGATATGTTCATTCGCTCTTGATGGAAATTAATTTTTAAATTATTTTGCAGCTGTCTTTAAGTATACGTGCCAATTCTGTGCTTCTTAGGTGCTTGCGTTATTCCTACCTACAAATGGGTTTTAAGAAAAACTTTCTCACAAAATCCTCAAATTTATTGAGAGTTAGAAAACGATTAATGCCTTACACATTCAATCAATTCAAAATTTTCATTTGAGGTATCGATCAAAACAATTACCCATCGATGTTGACGCTGCCGATTGGACAGTTTAAAAGTTAGTCAGACGTTTTAAAAGTGTCTGTCGCAATTTTGAGTCATGCTCATCTTTCATTGAGACAGTTCTTTGTTGAAGCAGGGAACCTAAAGTACTGAAAAAGGTACTCCCTTACCGTAAATGGATAAACAATGACGTTCCAGAACATTGAATCAATTGCTTTGGCTTAAGGAAAGAAAATATTTCCGCCATCATACATTTCGCAGTCCTTTTTGCTTCGTTATCTTCGTTTGCTTCGTAACCGGCCTTCCGTCTCCACTCTGTGATAGTGAGCATTTAACGTCTGGCTTAGGGTGGCCGATTAATGGGAATTATCTCAGCTGTGGGCAGAGAAAGGGAGAGCTTGGAGATGCTGGGTATGTGTGTGGAAGGGTGGGGCCAAGCTACTGTAAATAATTGAAAATTACACTCTCCACTCATTAAACCTTGTTAAACCCTAATGAGAAGAAATTCTCTTGTACTTTTTCTTTCTTCGGGAAGCAAGGAAAATGGCCTGAAATAAATTTCTTGGCTTTGAATCTTTCCGCCACAAAAGGTGCCAAAGCGTTTTCTATCATAGAATAAAATCAAGTTATTGAAAGAAGCAAGCACTTAAGGTGTGACAACCTTAAACTTTTGCCTTCTTGAGTGATGCGAATGCTTGCCAAATGTGAATTTAAGGGCGCCTGGAACTTATATTTATTTGCTTTTTGATTGACGAATGAATAATTAAAAATATCATCCATAGAGAAGATCCTCGTGATAACTTCATTACAGAGGAGAATTTCCACAAGGAAAAATCCATCTCCATCGGAACCACTCCCCTCAACTGCTTTGAAAATGATTTTCAAAGCTGGTGGAACTTTCCACTGTGATGTTTTATGCGTCAGTTAAATTTTTCAATGAAATTAAATTATTTTCAAATATTAATATTTCAATTGTTCAATCAATTGTCTTTAAAGAGGATTTTTGAATCTATTTCAAGTGCAGCAAAAATCGATCCACCATCATGCCTTTCATTAGTCATTGAGTGGTATCATTAAAGCCTCTCGAGAGTGATTCATCTGGCAGAGGTACCATTGGCAAACGACTTTTTAATTTTTAATTTTCACTTGAAAGTAGTTTTATTTCCCCTTGACAACTTTTTAATGCCACTTTACCGTGCTTGCAGTTCATGATGGGAATGTATTATTGTGGAAAAAATAGCGTAGTAAACAGTGGCGGAAGCTTTAGTCGTATGATGCCTATAAAAAAGAAATCCACTCTCGCCCCTAGTTTTTAAGTGTCCACCTGATATTTGATGGGCCCGGTAACCCTCTCCCACATAACCTCAGCGGATGTTTCTCCCACAACTTCCTCTTTCCCAAGACCCGTACAAATTACGCCATTTGTATCGCCTCTTTCATCGGTCGTCCATTCAAAAATTCGTCGACGCGAGAGGACGAGAGTCTCAATTATTATAACAGGTTATGTTGGTTTCGAAAAAGGAGGTGGATGCTTTGAAATCTCGAGATCGCGAAGGAAATCGATGTCTCGCGAGACTCTTTTCGAGGTTCGATCTCCTAACTGGAAACGGCTTGGGGGTGAGAGCCAGGAGCAGGAAGAGGAGGACATTTCTACACTCCGTCTGAGTCGTAAGAAAAAAAATCGCGTGGCGGACACGCTGTGACCGCAAGGGTTTGTCTACGTCTACGTTTTACCCTGCGAGCCACTACGAGGGTGTTTGGCAGGGGGTGCAGATCACCAAATATGAACTATTGACATGCAACTAGACTATTGCATGGAAACATACTATCTAGTTGTGTTCAATGCGTAAGATATCATCCAATATACCGTCCGATGATCTGATTTTATTTTCGTGTGAAAGGTGGCTTGGTTTAATGTAGCCCGCAAAATATCATAAACCCATGGTTTATGATATTTTGCGGAACACGAAATTGTCCTCCTGCCCGCATTTCTGCTTGCTTTCTTACATTTTATTTTTACCTTTTTCGTGCCTTCCCCCTCTGCCTTCTTATTTTAACTCCACAAGCGAATTTTCTTGATGAAAAAATGAAGATTTGGGTCTTACATAGTCAATGTGCTGTGAGAAAAAGACTCTCAGGCTTAAATGCCGCCGTTCTGTGGCCTGAGACAAGGAATTAAATTGATTCGAAGGGTTTGCACTCGTGAGTGAATTCCATGCCCTTCACAACCGAGCTTAACCTGTATTTCAGGATAGTAGCTGAGGGTAGAGCCGAGCAAGAGCTAATATCATAAAGCGCGTGAAATTCACGCGTCAGGTTACAGGGTATTTCCATTTCCTGTGATATTTGTGGTTTTCCAGGGGCTCAGAATGTCGGACGAATCAGGTTTTAACTGCGGGTATCAAATAGGGCCCTTCAGGATCAGAAGTTGAGTAATCCGGTCCGTAGTTCTAAGCTCTACGTGGTTAGAAAATGGGAGAACCTTCTGAGTAGATCATTCAAATACACAATGCCTAATTAAATTTGAATTTCATGTATATTACTAATAAGCATGTCACTAGAAAGTAAAGGTATAGCCATTGAAATTAAATTCTTCATTAAGTCAATAAATTAATTTGGAAATCGTCTTCGTGACGCTTGACTAATTAGACTTGGATGAGTCACTAAAACTCTGCTCCACTCTGTCCACTATGTCCCTCTACATAATTTTATTAATATAAAAAAACGCTACTGGGCTACTAAGTGAAATGATAGATGTATACTATGGAGGATGATGATAATTGTTGGTGATGTTAATTTGGCCTGTTTCGGGGAATAGTTTATAGGTTCGTATCAAGTCCTCTTTGGTCTTAAGAAGGCTCCCATTCCTGCCCCACCTACTGCTTCGCGCAAATTTATGATATGATGGGCGCGCTAGAGTATTGGGAGGTCGATGTTTATTTAATATAACCAGCGAGAGCGAAGAGAGAACAGTGGGGTGGTCGGAGAGGAAGACGAATAGGAAAATAAATGTCTGACCAGCAAATACATTGGGGAATTTCGAAGGAGGCAGCAAGCGTGTGTGGATGATGAGGTAAATATATGCCATAGAGGGTGGTGAAGGGGGATAATATTAGATAGCCACGGAAGAAGGGAGAAAAGAATGAAATAATTGGTTGGTATGGAGATAAGTACAAGATATTACTGGCCCAAGTTGGATTTAGCACAAAAGCGGAACTTTTTTGCGAGAGAAATATCAGAAGCGACTCTGCGATGCAGCTAAGAGAGATAAGATGAACCAAAGACGGACTTCTATGAATGGAATACCTGTTAAAAGCGTATTAGGGCAACAAATAGAGCCGATGGCGCCCGTTACGTAGCCGGAAATTCAGCTCACCTGGTGGCCACGATACACCCCGCGCGTTTCGTAGGTACTCATCGATTTTCCACCTCCCACTTGTGTCTGCTTTCCTAACGTTATCGTCTCACTTCCCTGAGGCTTCTCTGGGAAGCGTGCTCTAGCCCCGGGACACGGAGAGAACGCCCTGTAATCCGTCCGCCTCCATAAGAGCCCGCCGCTCGTAATGCTATACAAGACTTTCGACAGCGATTTCCTGATTAATGCGTCGGTTGGGCAACACGATCATCGGGACCATATAGGAGGATTGGTGGGACTTGGGAAGGGGTAAAGGGGAAGTCTGTGCTCTGGAGACGGCATTCCTTTCAGTCAGTCGCCCCACAGGTGCGTGTGCATAATGCGTAGGTTATAGAGAAACCGAAGGTGGCATCAGGGAGAAGGGGAGTTGACTGCTTTCTGATCTCGCTGATGAAGGGAAGTGCTGTAGTGACTAGCCTTCTTCCCTCTCCTCCCTCACTCCTTGTCTTTTTTTTCTTCCTTCGTTAAGCCGTCGATTGGATCTCGTTAGAGCCCGGCCCCTTGGGGAGGGGAAAGAGTAAATATTACGAAAAATGGAGAGAAAAGGAGAGGGGTGAGAGGACGGAACAGCGCCTTCTGAGGCGCCTCGGATCGAGATCATGAGTTGATATGAATGAGGGAGGAACCTACACATTCGCCTCTCGCCCCCACCCGAGCGCTGGCGGTGAAAGTTTTGCTTCTAGAATCCGGACGCGTTATAATTCTCGGGGATCCTGTTTCGTAACCGCGGAACGGGGATGACGTTACTTGAGGCGATTTGTATAACGGAGTGCGCCCCACCTGAAATATGGCCTCTCCATTTCTGGCTGAGGTACCTTGTTGATATGGACCTCGCATAACCGAAGTCGAGTTCGTCATATAGACGGAGCAAATTGAATGTTTAAAACTGTTAAATGAGCGCGTTAGTAGGTTACCACAATGGTTTAAGCTTTTGATTGATATCTTTCCCGTAACTCTATAAGTCAGCATCTATCAATGGCGTGAATACCATCAACGGGAAATCAAGAAATATCCAAGCTATGCCTACATTAGGTAGGGAGGAGTGTTTCAGTACAGGCTATGGAAATGGGGATTGAATGAATTAATATGCATGTACTTACTTAAAATAAGAATACATTAATTAATTTATTTCAATATCCATGGAGGTCTGTTTAAGTTACTGTTCCATATTATACTAACGGCATTTTAAACAGGGTCTTTCTGGCTAGGTGTATAGAAGCAAATCTAACGCATATCATTCGCATATCCGAAAACATTCTAGTCAGTTTACAGAACAGGTTTTCGCTGGTGCCATTGCTGCTGCGTACGTATGCTTGGCAAGTACATCTTATTTATAGGAGTAGTCATTCAGCTGATGAGTATTGATGGATCGAGGCAATAGATTCAAAGTGAAATGCCAAGGTATTTCCAGGCGATGACATGCTGTGGATGCTGAGCGCTTTCGTGTCTAACACCAACTTTTAATATTTTCAATTACTAAAGCGTAGGAAAATGTTCCAAGGATGAGGGAAACACACACTCAAGACGTGAGTATTTTTAAAAGGAGGAGCTCGTTGTTATCAGGCAATCCTCTCCTTCAGATGAATTGAAGATATGATAAAATGAAGATGCATTGTGATTGACGGGATAACTGGTTAAACGGGGCTTTTGAGACGGAATTTTTGACCAAATATATTCATACGCGGAGGTGGTGCTGAAGTGGGAGTCTCTATGTTGCTTGGAGAAATGGACGTGGGTTTTTTGAGGAAGTTTTGTCTGGAGATGTGAATACGGGGAGGCAGTCAGCAGGAAGATTGTGGGAGACAGGGTTGAGCAAGTAACTGCGGACCGGAAGTGAAAAGGGAAGTGGGATCCTGATGGTTTCCCGGTGGGCAGGTGTTTATGACGCGTAAAATTAGTTGGGGAAAGTAAAAAAAAATAAACTTCAGCCCTGAGTAACTCTTTAGCTGATATTATAGGCACATTAATTGTGGCGGGCAATAAGCCAAAGCTAGATTATCGTGCCCCTTACAAAAAAATCATGAATTATCTCGATGAGATTCAAGCTATTTTCCACGTTTATTTGAAAGAGACCTATGTTCCAAGCAACTCAGTACTTGAATAGTCACCTGTTACCGCGCTCATAGAAGAATAACGCTGACCATCTGGATTATTCTTATCAATGATCTTGCAGAATGCCTATTGTTAAAACTATTTTTTAGGATATTTTATGCATTTTTTAAAACCTTGTTGCCAAATTAATAAAACTCAGTTTATACACCCAGTATTTTATCAGAAATTAGGCATCCGACAAGTTGACCAAAGAGAAATTTCAGCTAATGAGCTACATTTTGTGTTTAAGTCTGTCCAAAACGCTGCCAGAGAAATCCTAGAAGCTTCATTTGTGAGTACAAATAAACCTATTTTTGAGAGCTTGACTATTCGAGAATATTAGAGTGTACAATCTCCTTCGCGGGAAACGAATAAAAATCAGGCATATGGGATGAAAGTGGGCCACGGCGTCTAGTTTTCAGCCTTTTATTGATTTTATTTCGAGCAGCAAACGAGTTGACAGCGGTTTTTCCGACAAAAAGAACGAAATCCCGCTTACTTCCACTGGCTTTTTCGGCCGGACGATACGAGACTTACATTCCGATCGTATATCTAATGGACTCGCTCTCGGATCAAAGCCGAGGATACGAGATATCGCGACGAAGGGAGGAGTCCCGTCATATAAGGTAAAATACCGCGCGCGGCCGGCGCGGCGGTCGGTTGTCTGGTTTCGTGATCCTCGACCCCCTTAACCCCTTCGGGATCGGCCGATACGATCCCTGCCGGGCGGGGTCGCACGGAGAGAGCAAATTATCCACGTTCGACGACAATGCCTGAATGAAAAGGTAGATGCATGTCGAAAAAGTGGTGGTGATACTTTGGGCGCGGGACGTGCTCGGGAAATTTAATGAATTCGGGAGGTGGAGGGAGTGATGAAGTGCTTGGGGTTTGGGCGGTTCACGAATGAAGAGTGGTGACGCAACCCTCCCGTGCACGTAAGGGTGATTGGGAACAGCGTGAAGACCCTGTGCCACGTAGGGTCCTTGGGTTTCTCTGGTGCTCGACGAAAATGCGAAACTTGGGTTAAATTTGAGTTATTGCCCGGAAAATTTATGCCACAGCACTCTCAGGGATGGAAAAATGCTCTCTTGATTATAAAAATCGTGAGTAAATTTAGTTTGAACTTAGCCATATTAGTGAAAACAGTGTTGACATGGTTATAAATTTCCTCCAGTCTGCAATTCAAGTATCGTTAGTTATTCTGGGTACACAGTGTTAGGCTAATGGGATCCACCTTGTATGTGAATCTACAGAGTTTTATATGTTGGTGTACACATCACGGTGATCAACCATACCCTGTTTCTTGTCGTTGAGCCTCCTCTGGAAAATATTTTTAGTGATTCAAGTACTTGCCTTGTGTGCCCTAAGGAGTTTAGTTAGTTTAGCCTTCTACTTTTTCATGAATGTATTGGATTGAATATTAGGATGGATAAGGGAACTTTAGGGGAAATGACAAAAATATAAAATTAGTGCTTCAAATGCACAAGGTATTAAAAAGAATGACAGTACTTGGAAGTCACCGCATTATAAATGTAGACTGCTTGCCGAATTATTAATTGTTCGAGTGCAGAACTGTGAGTCTCTTAGTGAAACATTGTATGCGTTTAATGTCACTATCAAGTTTTAGGGATTTGATCCTATTTGCTCATGTTTTCGCAGCAACTTCAATTTTGAGTTTTTTCCAGCTGCCATGGGCTTGACGTTAATTAGAATTAAAACCTCATGCATTGAAACATATAATGTGCCTCAATCTGTATGGTCTTGGGGTTCAATTAGTCGCCCGAGATAAGGTGGAGAAATAAATCAACGCCATCAGCGCCGGGATCGATAGGCTATAACGATGCGGTGGTTGCGACAACGGGGAGTAGGGACTAGTTTATGGAAGAAAACTACTCATTATCTGATTCCTTCGCCTTCATTTGCCATATAATGGACTACCGGCAGCAAGTCCGTACTTACGTTGATGTATTAATTATATTCCCATACTATATAGTTACGTGATTAATGTAGAAATGCGTTGTACAGCTGACGTCATTTCCTCGACTAAGGAAAAGTGTAGGTATAGCTCTGTGGCGTTAGAAATTTTTTATGGAATGGAAGAAAGGTGGTGGCTAACGCTCTATTAGATTTTGCCTAACCTACTATTTATTTACTTTTTAAGCACTCCACCACGAGTATGCGACATTATTAATTTTAGAAAGCAGTTGTTCCCCTACTGTCACAACTACCCTTTCCCATACTCTGATGTGTGGATATTTTGGTTCTTGGCTTACAACTTGGGAAGCTATACTCTCATCAACCAAACCGATCTTTCAGCTGTGTTTCTCAAATCCAGTAAGGTTCCAAACATTAACAGCTGGTGAAGTCACAATCCACAGCTGCAGCGGGCTAGTCATAGAAAAGGGATGCGTGCTGATGAGCGGGTTCTTTCCCCTTGTTTCCGTCGGAAGACTTTAACGCTAAAGCTTTGGGAAATGTCGCAACGTGCGCTCTACGAACGCTATCTTCTCTCCGCCGCGGGCGTATATACCACGAGGGAAGGAAGGGACATAAGTGCCTCCCGCATCGCCCCAGAGTCAATCTTCGGTCGTCTGGATCATTCTAGAGCTCCCCAGGCATCAAAACTCTCTCTTTCTAGAGCTATCGCCAGAGGCTACATAAGAGGAAGCGCCTCTTTTGGAGAAGTTGACGCCAAAATGATTTTCTCTTTCACTAGGCCCCTCACTTCCCAGTTAGGGTCGCCGATGTTGTTTTTTGGTCCTGCGTTTCGCTAGTTATTTTTATTCATTATAACTCGGTGATTGTAAAAAGGGAGTAAGGTGGCTAATGGGTTGGCGATGTTAAGCCCCAGTCCGTAAATGGAGTCGAGAACACAATCATCCATCAGCGTGCGCTTTCGCGTAAAAATGAAAGAGGTGTGACCTCCTGGACTTGGGTTTGAAAATTATGCACGCTTTTATCTTGCCAATTTTATTGGTTTCCCCTCAACGCTGACATTTTTATCGTAATATAATTGTTTTCTGAGTAGAAACATGAAGGTGGAGTTTAAATATATTAACTTAGAATAAGATCTGAAAGCTTTTGAAAGTTGCTTCTGCCTGCGGACGAAGGATTACTGATGACATATGAGGTGACGTTGTAGGAAACTTTGACTGTGAGAACGATGTGGAATAAATCTACAATCAAACTAGATGCAGGTACACGATGAATCCTCTCGGAGGTCGTGGAAGAAAACAATTTAATGCAAACATCTTGTAGGACAAGAGAAATAGTGGAAGAAATCAGCCAATGTTAGATTGCCAAACATTCATAAGTTTAGGAAGCTATCACGGGATGAAGTAATTAATATGGAATTGTGAAGAACGGTGGCTTTCACAAGGTTAGGGCAGGGTTGAAGTTGGTTCGGTGACTTATGCACTGTCCTCCCGAACCATGGATCCGGAATCGGATCCCAGCAGATTTCTGACTGGAATACTGGCCCTTGCCTGAATGGAATGTGGAGGGTTTACATGGTCAGTGCTTTGCTCGTCGGAAGGGATGCTAAACCATCGTTACCTTAAACAGGTGCAGAATTTCTCTCCAATCTTTCTCCAGTCTATAAAAGAATTCATGGGGATCTGGTGGTCTTGGTTGCTAGAGCACTGGCTTTCCATCCCGAGGGCCCGGCAGTGGCGAATTGTTTCAGTGGAAAACCAGTCCCCACTTGAGTGCCTAGTGGAGGGCATTTCAAGTTAAGTACTCCGTCCGTCAGATGGGACGTTAAGCCGTGGTCCCTTTGGCGCTTATCATTAAGAGTTGGCTAATGCCAACGACGGGTTTCTCTCCACCCTTTTCCGTTCCCTAAAAACTCCTACCATAGCCAATTATCCACCTATCCTAAATGACGCAAATGAGCGGTCGGCCTCCCCTGAATAACTAACTAAAAGAATTCATATCTCCACTCTCAATTACTCATCTATTCTAAACGGCATCAGCTGCCAGTCACCTCGGTCGATGAAATGGGGAAGAATGAAGAAATGGCATTACCCAATCTTGAGATTGACTAAACTAATGGGAGTTTCGGTCGGGGAAAAGAGGTTCGGCCCAGACGGGGCAGCATCTACAACTACATCTACATAATACTCTGCAAGCCACCATAAAGGTGTGTGGCAGGGGATGAACTCTCACCAAAAATGCACTACATATCATGTACAAAAAAGGATTAGTACTCGTATAGGTACTGTTCAAAACTACGCTATTTAAAAAAAGATAAAAATAGCAAAGCATACATGCAAAAATATGCTGTTAGTTGGGTTAGCTTCAAGTCCTTATACCAACATGAAGCTACCAATGCTATCCATTGCTACACTCGTACTGGATATATTTACCGTTATTCATATCCCTAATAGTACGAGGAAAAAAGGGCATTTTGAATCTGTCAGTTCGGCAATCAATTTCTCTAATTTTATGATTATGGTCCAGTCTACCATAGTAAGTTGGGGTCCGCAAAATATATTTAACATCATCATTGAAAATATATGTTTAACATCATCTCGTGTAATGGGACTCAGATGCGCCCACATCAGTTTGTGGCGGGGCCAACTCGTGCTGAACCACCATCAACCACGCGTGACGTGCTTTATCGTCGGTCCCCTCCTTCATTATCAACCCAGGCACGCGTTTCACGCGTGTGTGAAAAAAAATGAGGAGGGGCCGAAAAATACGACGGACGGACAAAATGCAGCCCGACACATCGTGAAAGCAGTTTTACTTGGCAATGGAAAATGGCGATGGATCAAAGGGTCTCCTTCGAAAGGAGGTCAAAGTAAATATATCATGCACTCGCACACCTTCTTCGCCCTGCCTTCCCCGGGTGCCCCGAATTTTCACATCTGGCGAAATCACGGTCCGGACGCTTTGTGTCCAGTTCCTTGGAAATTCACGAAAAAATACGAGCTTCCTTTATGAATCCAATCAAGCGTTCCCAAAAAAGCTGTCTGGAGTGTATTCGTTTCTCCGTGAATCTGGACCTTATCCAAAACGGGAAGTGTAAAAAAAAAAGAAGTCCTGGCCTGGCTCATACGAGAATGTCCCACTCCCCGAGTTTTAACTTCTTGAACGCCGAGACACAAAAGACTTTCTCGGGTAGTCTATTTTTTTTAAGTCTTGGAGCTGAGGTTTATAAGCTCCTTCTCGTGATTTTTAGAAAGCTAGATTTCGAAAATGGGATGAATAACTGCGCTTACTTAAACTCATGGGAGACAAAAATAAACAGTCTGAATACATTACGCCAGCTGCGGTAGTCACGTTGATAACGCGCCGGACTGGCAACCCAAATGTCGCGAGCTCGCATCCAGCACTGAGCATTTATGTTGTGTTAGTCTCAGAATTAAAACTTAGGTTCAAGGTGCGATGCGGTGCAACTTCAGTAGTTGGAGAACCCAAAAACCCAAGTCTAATACTACTACTAAACATATTACGTGGCAATCTTGAAAAATTGAGCAATTGCGCAATATTATTGCGAATTTCTTTCAAGGTTGCTCTAGACAAGTCTAAGCTCTAAGTCAAGTGCCTCGATGTCTATCAATAAGAAATTGAAACTAAAAAGATTCTCTGAAGTCATTCTATAATATGTGCTTTACGTATATATCTCATGATCTCTCAGAATAACTCACCTCTACGTAAGGGAAATAGCTATACGTGTTTGGTTTTTGTTGATCAACAGATATTCCCAATCCTTAACTAGCTATTAACTTCTACCCAACGTTGAGTGAACACGTATTAGCTGCAAATTTTGCTAACAACTTAAGGATAAAGTGCTTGTTGTCGAAGTGGAAAGAATCTAATAACGAGATTTTAGGCTTTTGTCATTTTGTACTCCTCAACCAGTTCTATGGATGGATATAGAGTTTTCCTTTAGAAGTCTTGAATTTAACAGCGTACACATTGTTGGCCGATATTGCCGCTGCTAACAGTAGCGAATCTGGGAACAACAATTTTGGGGCAATGGGATGTTTTAATTGCCACATTCGGTGGGATATTGTCGATGCTGATTAAAAAGCGTAGAAGAAATTCTGTTCCTTTTGACGTAATTTTTACATCGAATGCATTATGGACTTCTTGTATCCATCGTCGTACCTTTTGATTCTTACGTGAAATGGAATGTAGTGAAAAACGTCTCTGATTGGGAAATGATCTCATTAAAAAAATAGAACGTTTCAAATAGAGTTGGAATTGGTATCAAGGTGATGGAAGAACTTAAAAATGAAATAAAATTTAAAAAGGCCTCTAATAAAAGCTAAATATTATGCTGCACTCTTGGAGAAAGGAATTCTACTTTTAGCCTCCTGAAGTGTATGCAATCCATTGCAGTATTTCACTATCGCGGAAATGAACCAGACAAACTGACGAAAAAACTGTCTCACGATTACCATCGTCCTTGTAATAAAACTACGGAAAACCGTAATCAAGTCACGTTTGATTTAATTCGGAGAAATTCGGAGGCAATCTCAATCATGGAAGTGAAGCAAACGAATATTTTGGGGAAAATGCAGTGCGACACCATCGCTCATCTGAAACTTTGATTGATGAAATCGACCGACGGACCCCTCTCTTGCCTGACTCGGCAGAAGATGCTGGGATGGACCAAAGAAGCGTTTCAAACTATTCTCAACGTCACTTTTGAAATGATACCTTAAGCCCGAGGGGGACGTGTAATTTCAATGCGCTCAATTCCTCATTTCGTGCGGTGGCTCGAATGTTAGCAGACTTTTATTTTAATTTATTTTTTTTAGTCGTCGCGCCAGAGTTAACTGCAGGGATGCGACCCGGAAAGGCGCGTTACGTTTCGTGCCGTACCTGGGAGGCACCCGAACTCGAAGTCCAAGCCTCGGCTTTGAACGAGACCGAACCCTTCACCGCGGGTGGTTTATAGCACCAACTGACCTGTCACACTATAGTTTATAACTTCTTAAAGTAAAACATAAATCGCATAATTATGTTCATCTTTGTGTTGTACTATATATGTTGATGAAAATGGTTTTTTAAGCACAGTTATACGATATAAATTAACACCTTTACGTGCATTAGTAAACCAAGGCAGTTTAATGTACATTAAATTACTAAAGCATGTAAATTGGTTAATATTAGGGATGGGTCGGTTCGGTTCTTCGGTTCTCGGTTCCACCGGTTCTTGAGCTTAGAACCGGAACCGGAACCGAGGCCAAAAATAATCGGTACCGAAATAATTGGCGCGAAAACCAGTTTGAAACCTGCTCACACTCTGAAAGTGGAGGCTTCACATTAAAATCTGGTGAAATAGTGTACTTAGATGCTTCAAAGTTGCCGCGAATTATTCTAATTCAGTCGTTAAAATGACTATATGATTTATTTTATTACATCCAATTCTAGTAAATGATGAAATACCGCCGTAATAAGGATATTCTGATTGATAGGTATGTGTGACGTCAACCTCCTTTGGAGGTGCGAGTCCTCATATCATTTTCGTAAATCATATCATAATATAGTATATATAACACAAAAATATGATGAAGTAGGTATTCTTTTTCAAGCAGTGTACCTCTGAAAATGATTATTGATTATCTTATCTTACCACTAAGCAATGCAAAGTGGTAAATTAAGAACCGAGAATCGGAACCGAGAACCGAAGTTAAGAACCGAACCGGAACCGGAACTGAAAAAAAGTGGAACCGACCCATCCCTAGTTAATATCTATCGTATGACTGCGATGAAAAAACCAGTTTCATCACCATGACTAGTGCAACACAAAGATGAACAAAGGTTTGTGATTTATGTTTAACTTTAACAGGCTCGGACTCCGAGTTCGGGTGCCTCCCAGGCACGGCACGAAACGTAAAATGCCTTTTCGGGTCACATCCCTGGTTAACTGACCGACGGCTAGCTTCCCATCCCACAGCCGTTCCCTCTTCCCGAAACCCACTTGTGTGCGGTGGATCAACTGTCGCTTTCATTCGGACGGAACTGCCGAAGGAGGGCGACTTGGAACGGTAGGAACTTTCACTCGTCGCGGTTGTGTCTGTCGGCATGTGGTGTGGTGTTTGTCCGCGGCTAGCGGGCGGCCGGGGGGGGGGGGGGGGGGGGCTGGATGGGGGAGTGGGTAGGTACGGAGGGGGTGGTAGGCGAGGGGTGGGGAGGGACACACTCCTCCCCCCTCCTCCGGATGTCCTAACCTCCGGAAAACACACACCCCGTCTGCGGAGCGCGGCTTTTCTCTTTCTTTCCATTGTTGCGCGGTGCTCAGGGAGCGAACGGGGGATTCTTTCCCAGCATCACGGCTACCGAAGCTCCATTACAACCACTCACTCTCTCTCTCTCTTCCCTCAATACTTCCCCACCCACCCCACTACTCTTAACGGGAAGTGAGAGGTGGATTGACTTCAACCAACCCCCCTTCGTCCTACTCGTGGTAGTTAGTAATACTCCGCTTACTACCCCCGTTTATCTATATGGGTTATTCTGAAATTAAGTGGAAATTTATGAACGAAAAAATTTATTTTTTCAATTATTAAATGTTATGTATTTTTATATGTACTGGTGTTGTAATTAATGTATTTAAGTGATCTAACATTGAAACAGAGGTCAAGAACACGTTAATAGCTAATTAAACTGAAATTTACACTATCTCAAAACACTGAGGTGACACAAATTTCCACGGAGGTGACAATATGATTTGATATAAGCTTCTAGTTGAAATTAATAGGGGGCATACCGATAAATTTCATAACGCCAGTGCCAATCTTTGCTAATATTGCATTAGTAAAGTTAAGCAAAGTAGTCTACTAATGTTATTTTCAAGAAGACATTTTTTGACATTAGGCTATCTCCGAAGACTCATTGAAAGGAAAGTATCTAAGAGAAATTTAGTTTATTAGGACACTTTGTTAGTTTATTTTCCTATTTTACTATTACTTAAAATTTTATTAAATCATCATCATCATTGGTCAGCAATCCTAGGATTGGTTTGACGCAGCTTTCCACTCGATCAATAATTCAATAAAGTAAAAAAAGTTAAGGACTCATATTTCCACTTAATTTCAGAATTACCCATATTTTGAGAGTATCTATTACATCTCAGAGCAAGAAAATTTGAGATGACACAGTTTTTAACATCTTTCAAATTACTATCATCATCATTAGTCTGCAATCCTGAGATTGGTTTGACGCAGCTATCCACTGAATTCTTCTTTCAGAAAATCTATTCATATTTACGTATTTCTTCTCTTTCACATATTTCATATTTTTTGGACAACGGATTAAGTAGGTTGGTATTCCACCTGCAACCTAGTTTGCTGATTGGAAACTTAGATTTGGAATCATATTACTAATCATTCCAAATGAAAATCTTTAATCAACAAAGCGGGTTGCAGGTTGCATAGCAACCTGCTTAATTCGTTGTCCTAAAAAAATATGTCATAGCTCAGCTTCAATATTACACTATCAATTAGAGACCCAACAAAGTGTATTGTTCATTATTTTATCATGCACTTCAAAAGTTTTTCCTGAAATCCCCAATGAAACTTTCTGCAAATTTTTTAAGATACCGAAGCGGCTACAAAACAATTCCTTTTCGGTATTCACATTCTCATGTCAGCCTATGTGTCGGAAATTCATCATTTCTCTATATTCTTGGATTTACGCTATGCTTAACGAATATAAAATTTAGTGTTCAATATTAACCAAATTAATAAAAATTAATTAATTGGTATTAACGATACAAGTTTTACTTGTTTAAATGATAAAATTATTGACATAACTGATTCTGGTTAAAAGTTGCCAAGTCTTCTACACTAGATTCTATTTGGTAGGCAAGAGTGAACTCCAGACACTAAATCTTTGGCCTGTGGAACGTCTATTCAACAAACAAGGTGTTTCTGGGCAGTTCCTTCCTCTAGGCCACCTGCGATACTGTATAGCTTTTCTGCCCAGAAAATCACAAGGCTTGGGTCTCGCTGGGCGTGTCTTGAGACCCAAATTTTAACCACACATTCTTTAGCCGTGCACTCAAACTGTTAGACTGCCCCTTAGCATTGCTGTTAAACGTAAGTTGAAAATAATGTGGTTTTTTAACCTTGAGTTCAAATCTCGATGGGCAATGAAAGGGGGAAATGAAGAGATGCTGTACTTTATTATCGAGGTAATATTATTCTGGTAAAATATTTTCCATTTATGCCTATACATTTCGTCCACAATGATAAAATTGAAACAATTACAAATTTGTGTAGAGGCAAAGCCTTATTTTATTTATGCATATTGCGGTCTTTGCTTGAGAAAAGAAAGAAATATTTTTCTCCAAAACCTATGAGAACTGTTTTGCTAATATACGATACAGACTCTCCAGAAAAATCCATCCATGTAGTTTCGAATAGCATAAAATACTTATTCAAAAAGTCCGAAACAGTTTTAGTAGGACATATAATATATTCGTCACTAGAGCCAGATTAAATTAGCTAATAATAAAACTAAACTTCCTAACATAATAAAACACAAAATAAAACTCATTTATTGCCTCTTTAAGTTTACGATCAAGCTTTAAATCGGACATCAATCAATAAAATTATTAAATGTAAAGAAAGAATTAGATTCAATTAAGTTCTATCTGATAGAAGTCTCTTTTAATAGCTTTCTGTCTTCGGATCATATTGAATGAAGCACTCTAGATGCTGAACAGCATCTAACTAGAAAACGTGAGAGAGATAATAATACTTGATCTTCCAAATATATATATTAAATCTCATTATAATAAATATCAACTAATTGTAAACGGTTTAATAGAATTAATTTAGCTTGCATATATAATACTGTATTTCCCACTTATATTTAAAATTATATTCAAGTGTGATCAATTGGATTCTATTAACACTCCTCAGAACTGAGTTTGAAGGCTGAGAAATGGCTATCGTACTATTAAGATACAATTTTCACTTCAGAGCAATAGTATAATACAAAATGCAATATTGTTCTCTCCATTATTTATAGTGGTAGTACAATGAAGAATACAATCATAGAGGAAGATGACCGTTACATACTTATTAAAATAACTTCATGTATTTTATTAAAAATATATGTGTAAATATATGCATACATTCGTTCATAATATTTAAAAATTCATCCATGTCGGACAGCATAGGTATTATATGCGAAGAAATGTATTTCTTTTAATTTGCATAAATACTTATCGATTTTTTGGGCGGAGAATGTGTTCTGGATCAGTTTTTATGATGCCATCGTGGAACGATTTCCTGCATTAACTTCTCCCGAGTGGGAAAGGGACAGTTTTATATTTTTTATGTGCTGTATTCCTGTACAGAAAGCATCAATCTTTTGAAAATTTTTGCATCGACACAAACATGACTTCAATTGCGGAAGTATAAGAACGAGAAATGACATGAATGAAAAGTCAATATGGAAAGTTTTATTTGCATGAGCACGATACAACTTTGAACGTAGGACGCGATCGTAGAGGTTGATAATCTCTTCGATAAATGACTTTTTTTCTCAAGACCTCAGTGCACCGCATGGCGAGAGCGCAGTTGGAAAGTTGAAATGGAATTATTCGGTTGGGAATGATTGATGTTCTGCTCGAGCAATTTTCCTTTTTGCAATTTTATTATCCGAATGCACTAGGAAGAGTTAATCTTGAGACTGACTCACGACGTTGTAGCGGTGTGATAACACCTATGCGACACTATTACTCTTTTCATCGTCGGTGACAAGTAGAGGTTCCCCATGACGACAAGTGTTTAGAGTAGTGGCAGAATTGAATATATGGGTATTTATTTTCTTTTGATTCTAATTCAGTGGAAAAGCCCAGGCAAAGAGGGCATTCTACCAAAAGAAGAATCTACTTACAGTTGGGAATATAAGAGTAGAAGCAAGGAAACGATTCATCAGAACTTACATATGGAGCATGTTTCTTTATGACAGTGGGGCATGGATGATTACTGCGGCAGAGAAGTCAAGGGTGGAAACATTCGCAATGTGGTGAGCAAAGAACGATGATCGATTTAATGGACCGACCGAGTGAGCGACGAGGAAGTCCTGAGAAGAGTGGGAGAAAAGAGAAGTCTTCTGAAAACCCTAAGAAGAAGACGGGATGACTTAATCGGCCATATCATGAGACATGATGAACTAATGAAGACAATCGTCAAGGGACAAGTGGACGGGAAGAATGGCAAAGGAAGGCCTCGAGTGAGATATATGGAACAAGTGATGAAGGATGTCAAAGAGAAGGAATAAGTTAACATGAAGAGATTAGCTGAAAGGAAAGTTGAATAGAGAGCTGCGTCAAACCAATCTCAGCATTAATGACTGATGATGTTGAATAGCAAAGGAGTGACTTATGCTAGTGACTTATTTTGTAGATTTTGAAAAGTGAAATTCCGAGTGAAATTTTGATCTATCGACGTTTTTTTTTCTAGGGAATACTACAGAGGGATATGGATTCGTTTTAAACATTTGAACATTTCCCAACATTCTTCTTCTCTTTTTAAAAATTTGAACAAGCCCCATTGCACGCTTTTCAAGTTTCATTACATGGTCAATATACCTAGCCTCGCACAGGAGAGGGTGGAATAATCCCCATAAGGGCATAGATACTTTCAAGAAAATCATTTGTGTGTTGTCGTCACCTCGCGGTTGTCTTCTATGACTTAGCCTTAGCTTATACTACAAGAGCATTTGGAGCTTCTTTTAGAGATTCTGTTGTACAATTGCGTAAAGACTTTCAATAACCGTTAAAGCAACGGTCGAGTTTCATTAATGATGCCTGAGATATTTAAAAAAAAACTAGTAGCCATACTGTATACTTGTACTCAAGTGGATCCGCATAGTATTTGATTTTATACAGCTCGATTTGAAGTGGCCAATAGCACGGCGTATGTTGCGGAAATCAATCCAGATCACCGAATTTAGAAAATTTCCTTCCTTCCTAACAGTTCCTCGGCGTTTGCCCAACACAATGGCTAAAAGGCTTTGGTGAAAATGTTCGGTATTAACTAATGTGTCGTTAGTGTTTGTGATAGCTTATAACTGCTTAGCAATTTTGAATACTGGAATCGACAAAAATATATACCCTTTTGACAAAAATATACGCCCTTTTGACAGAACTTTCGATTCTGACAAAAATGTACACCCTTGACAAAAATATACGCCCTTTTGACAGCACTTTCGATTCTGACAAATATATACACCCTTTTGACAAAAATATACACGCTTTTGACAAATATATACACCCTTTTGACATCACTTTCGATTCTGTTCGTAAGAGAGAAAAATATGTGTTTGTTTTTCTTTTTTAAAACTAAGTTTATTGGGTTTCCTAATTAAAAAGATCTTCGAGTTACTATAATTTTTCGTATGCTTTCATTTTATTGCTACTCAGAATTTTGCTTGCGTTCCGTGTCATTGACCATCCTTATTGAAGAGTAAATAAAGAGCACAGTCCTCAATATCAAAGAAATCATCAAGAAAAATAATTACTATCACCGAAATTCTTCAACAAGGAAAAACAGGTCGTAATTTATAATCCGTTACGGTGATTATACGCTGAAAACCTTGAATGAATTGGCATGTTAAAACAAAATTTTGAAATTGATTATAAAACAGATTTTTTAATAGGATTGGTTCATTGTGGAGTAATTTGAAATGTCTGAGACTGAGGTGCCTTTTCATTACGTGGCCATACAACAAGCCCATTACTTCTGGCCTTGTCTAGTTCATTAAATGGGATGCGAATGCTGGGCAATTAAGACCTTGGACAAAATTCTAAAGTCATGCGTACCATGGTCACCTTGACGAAATGTTTTCACTGAGGAACTTGTACGTTACCTCTTTGAATTATTTCTTAGTCGTCGGATCTGATCATTAACCGAAGGATATTATGAGTGTATGGTTATATTGAAACTGATTTCCAGAATTTGGGGTAGCATTAATGTTGAAAGAGTGTGTTAATTATCATTGTATTTAATGTTGAAAAACAAGAGAAGCTTGCCCACGAACATGGCATAAAAATTTTAAAAATATTAAAAAAATTTGGGGTCTGGTTACATTTTACTGGCATAGGTACGTGTTTTAGTTTTTTGCCCATTGATTGGAAAGGAAACACCAACGAACGGCTAAGGTACTAATATTGTGCGTAGATACTGACTCCAGAATTATTTTCACCGGGGCCTGAATCAACCGTAATCACTGTAACTTATTTTCAGAACTAATCATTGGTGGAAGGTAAATACGATTGCAGGATTTTATTGAGGTATATTTTTGGGATTCGAGTCAGGAAATATTTATTGAGGTCGAGAACTTCCTCTCTTTGCTGGCCACGCTAAATCTGCATGGCGCAACCTCAATTAAATGCAAAGCAGGTCGCCATAAAAATGAAATGACATCAAACCCGTATCGGTCTTGTCCTGTATTTGCGGCTTCCTGGAGATCCATCGAGAGAGGGATACCCTTACTATACTTGGAGAGCCTCCATATCGGACTGAATAAGCCTATCAGGTTCTATGAGGGGTACATTAGAAATTATATACTTTCTTAAAGAAGAAGAAATGCGAATATTTTAGAACTATAAGCCTGACAACACATGCATCGAAGATATTGACAAGGATTATCTACAGAAGAATAGAACGAAAAGCAGAGGAGTTTCTGGATGAAGATGAATTTGGATTCTGAAAAAGTAAGGGTACAAGAGAGGCAATATTGGCCTTTAGGCTGCTCATAGAGAAGAGAATGGAGAAGAACAAACCGGCGTTCATTGCATTTGTGGACTTAGAGAAGGCTTTTGACAACGTGCATTACGCTATATACCTGAAGTTTGTGAATTGAAATCCCGCCTCAGACACCAACGTTTGTTATTTACATACACTCATGAACTTGAATAAGAACTCTAAGCTGTGGTGCATATGTTAAATATTTTATTTGATAGCTCCGGTATCGCTTAGCATACACTGATGCACATCTAAAGAGTGACATGCATATTGATGAACCTATGGGGCTTTACTTCAGATCTGCGAGCATTGCATTAAAATAGTGCATTGTTTCCACACTGTAAAAAGTTGATCTGATTTTCAGTGCGATCTGAATTTAAGCGCTGTCTGGTTGTAAGGTAGGAACACGGATTCAAGGTGCGGAAGAGGCAGGAACATGGATGGTTGGTACAGGAGCAGTTAAGCAGGAAGCAGAGGAAGCAGGATTCTGGATGGTCTGATTTTCAGTCGTTCACCTGCCTAATTTTTAGACAAGATATTACTGCTGAAATTCAACATACCCTGTCTTAAAATTGTTGCATCTGAAATTCAGATCGCTTTTGTACCTTAAAATCAGATCTACTTTTTACAGTGCAGTGTTTAGTTGATACTATTCAGATGTGTGACCTGCTATGGTATCTCAAGCGCTGGGTGAAAGCACTGAATGTATCATTCCAAAGTTTCATCTGGTCGAATGAAACAAACTTCTCAGTCCAGAGCCGGTTTTTGTATGATTTCAATACCGTAATTTTTACGGATGTGATGGAACTGAACATCTGGTTGATAAATAACAGAACTTATATAATCCAACTATCGCTACCTTTTGCATTAACTCAATCTATTCGCCGAGAAACAGTACTCTGTTCACTAAAAATTAAATAAGCGGATCTCACTAAATATTTATATCCTATCTACGTATTTTCACGCAAATCCTCAAGTGTATCCGATTTTGTAAACTATTGAGAAATAGTCTCCTTTTTATACCATACCGTAATAATACCTGATGATGACGTTACCGTCGAAACCATAGATATTTAGATATATTTAATATTGTTCTAGGGCACGCCCTATAAGAACAAGTACTGTTAAGTAAAAAACAGCTCCGAATTTTATATAATAACACATATTAATCATAGCATGCATCCAATACAGATAGATATACATAAATATTCCTGCTTATACATAATTCTCAAATATTATTACAAAGTTTTTCCTCTGAGGACTAATATTCATGTGCGTAGATTAAATTATAACTTTAAGTATTCTGCAATTCCAATAAAAATTTGTACATTTTTGTTTTAAAGCGTTCACCAGACGACATTTGTTTTAGATGCATAGGAAGGGAGTTCCAAAATTTGATTGAAGTTATTTGAAAAGTGTTGGAAGGTCGAGTACAATTAATCCGGTCTAGGGTTTTTTTATTAAACATTTCCACAAGATATTGTGGGCTTTGGATGTATCCCTAATTGGACACGGACGACTGGGTATTCTAGACATCCTAAAAATAAGACCGCGAAGCTGACTCATTAATCATGGTTGCTTGGATATTCATCTTGGCGTGAAAACTTCTTTAATGTCGACACCGAGAGGTGAAACAGATAATGAAGAATCGGGTCGGTGTGGTTAATGGGGAACTGGTTTCTATGCCACCCATGTGGATCTGCCATCAAGAGTTTCAGCCCCTGAAGTCGGCAGAGATCGCGGTTGTGGCAGAGAATTTTCACTTGAAATCCTTGGTATGCAGAAGGTATTCCAATGTCAGCACTCCGACGGATGGGAATTTAAACAGTGAACCGCTTCGCGACTTGAGATCAGACTAATATCAACGCCGACAGGGGTAGAGGGATATTCAATTTTATTTAACCTGGGCTAGATGAGGCCGCTGCGCCTCATCTAGCCCAGGTTAAATAAAACAAAAGACAAAGTTCTAACCTCCTCCGTTCTCTTCAAATCCTTGTAAGATCCAAAAGAAAGCAGGGCCTTTCAATAAATATTGCTATGACTTACGAAACGTGTCATAGAGCTATGGGAAGGGCTTGTTTGGGAAACACTTGAGGTTAGAAAATTGAGTGAACAGTCAGAATAACGAAGAGAATTAAACTGTCGGACCGAGAAATGCCAAATATTGTGTCTTTCCATGTATTTTTCCATGTTTGAAAGTCAAAAAACGCCGAATTATAAAAAAAATATGAAGTTCATTTCATAATTAATGCCATTTTACTTCTTCCTCACTTTCTGAGAAAATGTCCTTCTCAAGGTGGGGTCTTATCACCCCCTGCCTCATGGCTCTGCGGCATCTCGCAGGGTTATGTGTAGACGTATATTAACCACTTCTTGCTCATCCCCTCCCTGTTTGGGGCGCGAGCAAGCGAGGAACAGATTTGATACCAGAGCGGTGAACATTTTTGGGGCATTTGATCACGTTCCCCGTACCCAAACATACGGCTCACGCCAGGGACTCTGATCTCCTCATGTTGAGAAGTCGAGGGGAGCCTAGAATTCCCCATCCCCTATTTCTTGTAATAACTTTCGTTCCGGAACACGACCGTGCCGAAATGAGAGCTGCGACGAGTTGCTCGGGACGACGTAGGAAGAGCAGGTCGGAGGACGAGAGAAAACGCCGCCTATGGTCATTACCGTGGCACAGGACGCCATTAAATAAAAGAATTAGGGGAGGAGAATGAATGAGTTGCTCCACCCGAGGCGTCCCGAGCATTAAAATTAAGAACTCCGACGGAAAATGGGTTCGGTGTCTCGGCATGCGGTTTTTTTTATTCGGTTTTTCCCCACCGCGGTCTTCCGCTTATTAGGTTTATGGGTCATCGAGGATTAAGAGTAACCTTACGGTCTTAGGGCTCAAGGCTGAACGGCGATTTTCACCCAATCTGTTGTGCGTACCGTTTTGTTTCTCGGGTTGAAAAATGATGGATTGAGATCAAGAATTGGAGCAAATGTCGTTTCTTGAAATGTACGGCTTCAGCATGAAAATTACCCCTGAAAGATCCAGTCGGCTATTACTATGAGATGTCGTTCCGCATTGCTCTGTAGATGCAAAATGGGTGACACAAGATTATATTTTACTCTTTCTGCCCTCCTATAAGAAATGTTGAATTTACGCATTGATTTGAGCAACTGTAGAGGCCTGCTTACACGATACATTAACACGTACGGGTTCATGTACATTTGCGTGAATGGTTTCAGCGCAACTTGTGCGAATGCATGAACCAAATAGAACAGGTTCTATTTTCTGTTCACGCATTCATTCATTTGTACATTTTGGGGTGGTTACACGGTGCATTTTCTTGTTCATTCTCGCGTTCATGTTTTTACACATTAACTCGTACGTGTTAATGTATCGTGTAACCAGGCCTTAGTAGCTTTCGTTTTTTTGGAGAGACAGCCAACAGTTAAGATTATTTGCGTCATTAAGGATCGGTGGATGATTAAGTAGGGGAAGGAATCTTTTATAGAACGTAGGATGGCTCAGAAGAAACCTGGCAAAGGCATTAGTATGCACTTATCGAAGAGCACCAAGGGGTTCACGACTAAACACTTTGGAACACTGAGGTTGAAGCGTTAACCACATAGCACTCAGGTTGGTACCGGAATACCAATGAAAAATCTCTGCAATTCCGGGAATTAGAACATGGAACTTTGAAATGGGAAGCCAATATTATAGCCAAACACACCAGCTTGATATCTGAAAGAGATATAGTCTAAACAAGGGGGTAAGGAAGATGCATGTGTTTAAAGAATGGAGATAATAATTGAATTTTTTTTCTGCTGAAAAAAATAAACTTGTTTTTATTCCTAATATGGGAAAAATCTGGAAGACTCCCTAGAGATCTAGAGAAGTATCTTTATATCCCAACTGAGCTGGCTATAGTACAAAGGAACCATATTGTAGTAAATATTGCCATTTGTTTCCCGAGGACAAAATGTGTGATAACTGCTACGTAAAAAACACAGAAAAGCTTTCTGAATACTTTTCCAAACACATTTAAAATTAGAATTAGTACGCGCGCTTTTCCCAACTAGGAAGTGCTTCCTTGTTTGCCAGTCTGTCTCAGGTGATTGAAACCCAGCTTTCTCTAAACACGTGGCTACTGTGAGATGCTAATTTAAGAGATTTCGGCTTCCAGATAATTTGAAGTCGGTGGCAAGGTAGCTGATGAATCTTTTTGTGCGAGCACCTGTTGTAGCAGCAGAAATCGGATTTCAGCGAGACCTTTGACGTTCATAAAGAAGGCGAAGTCTATCATAGACGTGTTTTTATTTCAATTTTAACTTCTCTAACCCTAGAAATGACATTGATACCATTTTCTGGAAGGTCTTATTAAACACAATTCTCTTGTTCGCTAAAATATTTTGGCTTCAATATCCTGATGTTTAAATCGAAAAGTATTTGTTACGTGTAGTGGCCTGGCGCAAATAAGTCTTTCGTTCGATACATTTAAGAATTTTCTGCAATGATTAGACAAATCAAGTCATATTACATTTGGTTTAAAGTAAAATTCCGTCATATTACCCCAACTTCAAAATGGTGGCTGAAAAAACAGAAGTAATATTATTAGACATAGATGCTTAGATTTTATTGAAAATCATCCAGAAAAACCTCACTTAGAGATGAATACTATTTAAAACTAGCATGTCTTGTCTCTCAAAGCCCTATAACTTCGATGGATCAGATGGTGAGTATATGGATCACCTGCTAATTTTATTGAAAAGTGAACACAGCTTTCACGTCTGAGACGGGTAAACTGATTTCTCGCAGTACTTCGATGCTATTTTTGATCTCTGTCGACGACCGATGCTCCATACTTTTCGGAAAGCGGTCAGCCCTGCAGAGATGAGATTAACCTCCTTTGTTGAGTAAATAAGCTTTTTCACCCTTCAAACATGAGAAATAAAATCATATTGAATTAGATGGTCACGTGATATCTAAAAAAAAAATTTGGACCGTTACTTTGCATTGCCCTCTTTTTTTATCTCAAGCTAAAAATGACGTTGAAATTTCAATTAAGAGTTAACCTTGATCTGATTTTTTTAGCCAATCTTTTTAATGATTTACAATTAATTAATTGCTGCATTTGTATTTGATTAAAAAATCTTTTTCTTCTCTATCCATTCCTTATTTTCGCTCGAATTTATTTGCACTCAGATTAAAAAAAATATTTTATAAGCTGCAAAACTACGAGGCACAAATGTCGAACAAAGCTAAAATTTAACGTGGATGATAGTACATTTCAATGTTGCTCACCCCTACATCTTAAATCAATTTCTTTTAATCATTGCCCTTCCTGCCTTCCGGTTGAATTTTACTGTAAATGCATGGGATCGACTCTTGGGAGCCAAACAACATGGGAGAAAGAGAGAGAGAGAAGCGTGAAAGTTTCAGACGATTTCTTTCAGTGTTGGTTTAAGGTAAAGTAGTTGACATTTTCGTCACCCGGCCCCGCTGGTCGCCTCGTCGCGAATCGATCAAATCCAGCCACGCAGAGCAATTGACATTTCCGAGGCAAGGCGCTCGAGATGCGACCTATTGCACAAACAATCCCACTCCGAAAACAAATCGAGACAACCTCCCTCCGGTCTATCGGAGCTCGCGAAGACACGATCGCGAGCACCCCTCCCCCAGCGAGAGGACTCGCCCTGCCCCGCGGCCTTTCCACACCTATCTCCGCCGAATCGTCTGAAATCACTCGTACGCATGGTCCTGGCCACTAAGGCGCGCTGGGATACAGCCCCATACAATCTCAACTATGCCGCATAACGATTAAACTCGAAATGTTTTCTTACCCTAACTTTTAGACACCACAGTTTGCATAAAAATAAAGTAGTTGTGATTACCTAAATCTGGACCCATCTGTGAAGAAGCAAGAATAAGGAAGGTAGTGAGGCAAGGCTGTGCACTGTCTTCTCCCGTAATTTTCAATGTTTACATCGAGAGTGCCGTCAATGAAATCAAAGAGAAGTCTTTTGGAGTGAATATCCACGGAAAAAAAATTTAGCATTCTGCGATTCACCTATGACAGCACTCATAGCAGAGACAACAGAGAGGGGTCAGAATAAGATTCTAATAGCCATGGAAAGGACAATGGCCAAGTATCAGCTGAGGGTCAATAAGATCACCCTCGTGGTAGCTTGCAGGGTATCGTGCAGATGTGGATGAAGAAGAATACTAAGATATTTGTGTGCAGCAAGAGAGAGGAGGTCAAAACCAATGCTAAACTATGAATACAAAAACTTGTAGGGGTGACAGAGTTCTGTTACTTGGGAAGGCAAGTAACCATCAATGGGCGAAGCAAGAAAGAAATAGTTAATAGAATAGCCCAGGCAAAGAGGAATTTCTATCAAAAAAAGAAATTACTTACAGCTGGAAATACAAGCGTAGAGATAAGGAAACAATTCATCAGAATATACATCAGGAGTATGTTTCTTTACGGCAGTAAGGCATGGACGGAGATGGAGCAGCTGCGGAGAAGAAAAAAGTGGAAGCATCGATATGCGGTGTTACAGAATAATGATGACGATTAAATGGATCGATCGTGTAAGTAACGAGGAAGTCCTTAGAAGTGTGGGAGAAAAGAGGAGTATGCTGAAAACTGTAAGAAGAAGAAGACGGAACAACTTGATCGGCTATTTTTTGAGACACGATGACCTGATGAAGACAATCATCGAGGAAAAAGTGAACGGAAAGATTGGAAAAGGCAGGCCTCGTATGGCATATATGGTGGACAGGAAAAAAATAAGAAGATAAGGATAGGAATTACGTAAATATGAAGGGGTTGGCCGATAGAAGAATCGAGTGGAGGGCTGGGTCAAACCAATCCTAGGATTGTTCACCGATGATGACTTTTAGAAGGTATTTTTTTAAAAATATGGTTGATTAGTACCTCGTTATACTTTCCTTATCACTCTTGGGATTCCTACTAGCTGAAGTAAGCTTTTTTGGTCATAAAATGTAGATTAAAATACCAATTTCAATAATTTTACCAGCGGCTGGAAATAGCTCTTCACCATACAATGTGACTTCTAACCTCTATTCATGACTTTTCTCACTCTTCCCCTCTAATAAATCTCATTTCCTCTAAACTAATGCCATTTGCCATAATCACGACCTTCAAAATACCCTCATTCATTTAGAGACACGGATTTTAATGACATCCTGCTTAAAAATCACTACCGTTGGGGTTTT
Source organism: Platycnemis pennipes (assembly GCA_933228895.1). Lineage (NCBI taxonomy): Eukaryota > Metazoa > Arthropoda > Insecta > Odonata > Platycnemididae > Platycnemis > Platycnemis pennipes. The sequence goes on along the minus strand of OW121852.1, from coordinate 47,471,668 downwards.
CTCCATTCCTGCATGCCTTCGCTGTTGTTGTTATTGCAAAGAAACGACCGGTAGCTTTGGGGTAGTGAAGGAAGGGTGGGGATGCATATTTTACAAAATTAAAAGGACAAAACTTGAAAGTGAATACAAGGAAGAAAAATTATTTTTCATGCGTGTTATAAAATTACATGGATTCGAATGAAATTATTTTTCACAAATTTTTTTTTTAAGCTTTGGGTAAATGATGTCCTTTTTCACTGCCCATTATTTTGTATTTCGCAGTACATACGAGGTATTCTTATACTTATAAAAGTGACATTTCTCAGTGAATCAGATACCAATTTGTACTTATTACAGCATTGTGATAAACATTTCCTTTCATGCTTACATTCGCCAACCTATACTGCCCCTTAAACACAAGAAGATATGCAAAATGTTGGACAACGAGGCGTAGGTTCATCAGACGGACATAGCCTTGAACTTGGCTCGCTGTCCACGAGTGTTCAAGCGAAGATCGGTATGCCGCGTAAAAATCTGATTTTTCCGATGATCGAACCTATTATTTCGAGATGGGATGCCAATACTTTTGGTACCACGTTAACCTGATTCCTGTCACGCACTCTCTCTGGGTGATGTCGAAATCTCGGAGTGGAAAAACGGACCCGTCTTCTCTTCCCACGTCTGGAATTCGTTTTCTTCTTTGTAAGTATCCCCCGCCCCCGCGTTACGGATTCGTTCACCGAATGGGGAGGGTCGAATTCGGGTCGACACGTGCGTCAGGGGGGGGCGGGGCATGGTCGAATTGAATGGGACAGTGTCCTCCGTTGAATGGGACAGATACTATAAGAGAACAGAATAGGCAGCATAGGAAAGGGATAGGTAGGGGAAATATTTAAGAGTATTCTGTAGTGCATGATGCATGTATTAACCCCTCAAATACTATAGATACTAACAATCTAGTTGCATGAGACCCTTTAGTTGCTTGCTTGCATGCTAGTAGTGAATGCTTGGTGACCTTCACCCCCTGCCACACACCCTCGCGGTGGCTTGCAGGGTATCGTGTAGATGTAGATGTAGACAGTGTCCACGGGTGTCTGATTTGCGGTCCAAGGGAGGAGAGGAACAAGCCTGTCTCGATTTAGTGCTTATTATGGCGGAGGTGACCCAGGCTGAGGTCAATTGTCCCATTAAAGGATGGGTGGGCAGTTGGGCGCAGCTGTGAGAGATTTATAGAGAAAACGGTAAAGTGTTGAGCAAAACCAGATTCGGCATTGGTCTGCTCTGAGAGGAAGGAACCAAGGGGCCTGCAATTACGCGCCGCATCCAGTAGACCGAGCCCTTACGGACCTAAGTGCTGTAATCATGCCGATAAGCCTTGAGAATCCAATGACAACTCTCTCTTCTCTGTGGAATTTTGGCTCCAATTTGAGTGAGAAGAATATGACCCTGTTCACGATAAAACTATCCTGGCGTACAAAGTACGCATCTGCTTCTCTATTTATGAAGGTTAATTTTATACAGAGTAGGGGCAATTGTTTTTCACATGAAAGTTTTTCTCACGACTGAAGTTTTTTTTACAAGCATTAGGGTAATGTGTTCTTTCTGATTCTGTGCCAGATTATTGGTATTTTTTCTGAAGTTAGGACATCTTGGTGATTTCAAGATTTGCATATAATATGCATAAATTGAACCGTCTCAGGCATTACTTGGTAGAACTACTGCATATTAGATAAAAAAAGCAGAAGTGTGATTGCAAATAGTTGCTTGAAAAACCTATTTCCTTGTATCAACGAAAGAGGCCACTTTAATTTGCTACCTAATACTCTGGAGAATCAGTTATCATTGACCTTTTTAAGAGTTCCTTTAGGAATAAAAGAATTTTTATGTTGAATCCAAAACGATTACTTCACGTATTCGCTTACTTCAAGTTCTCATAGTTTCCAAACAAAAGATAAGATCGCTGAGATGAAAATAGACGCTGAAAGATGGGCTTAAAACGCGAACCGCGGCGTTGTCTCTGGCACCCTACCCAATTACCCACTTTGTACCTCCGTGGTGCGCACTGGATATCGCGTGCTCACCCGCGGCGCAGTTTGTTCCGTGTACGCTCTGCTGTCTTTGGAGATAGCCGTCACAGCAGTAATCAAGGAATTTCCCAAGGAAAAAAGGAGAAATACCCTCCTCCCTTTAACCCGAGCCCTTTGTATTTTCGGTCTCGCTCTGCTGAATCAAACCGCTCCGGTTACGGATTAGGGTCAATTACACTGGTGTGGTGGGGGAGGGTTGACAATAATTGCTCTCCAGCTCGTCTAGGAGAATTTTCGGTGCACACAAGGTTAATTCCCGGATTTCGCAGGGTGCCTCGCCTTTGCACGACTCTTATGGTTTCCCCAAGAAAAATACAATTTAATTTCCCGGATCACCTCTTAGCCTAGATACGCTGAAAACTGGTTCAGGAATAAATGGAGGTGTTGATTAAAAGTAGGTTCTGCCGTTCAATTTTAGATGGTCGCATTTTCTCTCGACATATTTATCTCTGATTGCAAGGTCAAAGATTTCCGTCACGTATGCCAAGGCACAAGAAAAATATATTTCGTCCAACCTTGAAAGGTGGTGGTAGGAGAACAATATAGGTGGTTTTCAAATGCTCCGAATGCTGAGGTTATATCGTACACTTTTACTTTAACTCAACTGGAGTGCAAAAAGTGGCATTAATTCCCGAGTGTTTTTTTATGGCAGCGAGACATGGATGATGACAGCTGCGGAGGAGAAAAGGGTGGAAGAATTCGAAATGTAGTGTTACAGAAGAATTATGAAGATTAAATGGATCGGCCGAGTAAGTAACGAGGCAGTGCTAAGAAGAGTGGGAGAAACAAGAAGGCTGCTGAAAACTCTAAAAAGAAGACGGGACAACTTAATCGGACATATCTTGATACAAGATGGCCTGATGAAGACAATAATCGTCGAGGGAAAAGTTAACGGGAAGAATGGAATCGGCAGGCCTCGCTTAAATATACTGAACGAGTTGTGAAGGATGTAAAAGAGAAGACTTACGTTAATACGAAGAGGTTGACCGATAGAAGAATAGAGTGGAGGGCTGCGTCAAACCAATCCTAGGGTTGTTCACCAATTATGATGAAGTTACCAAGCTGGTAATGAACTCGCCGTCTTTTATTCGCCATATCGACAGGTTACCTATTTGGCCACTGTGGTACCTAATATTTTACGCTTTGGTCCATTACTTAGATGATTCAAACTTAATCATCTGATTCCGAGAGATTAAAAACGTTGTAAGTGATTCCGAAGGATCATCATGAATAATATCACTAGTCGCCAATACAGGAATTTTGTTTGACATTGATCCCAACTCGATTCTCCTATCAGATATTCTGCTCACATGTACACACATAATTATTCTCTGACAAAAACTTCACTTGATCATTTTTCACACTCACTCTTCCCTCAACGTTTAATTTCATTGGACATCATGCGTAAAGACATGGCCGATTAAGTTGTCCCTTCTTCCCGACCTTTCTTTGAGATTTTCCATCCACTTCATTCAACCTCTTCTTTTGTTATTGGTTACCATTTTATCTCCACCATTCTTAGCTAAACCACATTTTGAATGCTTTCTGTCCTGCATTTCCTGCTGTTGTTTTTTTTTCTATGCTTCAGCGCCACAAAAAAGCGTGCTCCAGATATAATTTATAATGAAGTAACGGAATAAGGAAATACAGTGGCGATACGAAATGAAATTCCTTGGATTTCCCCATTGATCCAGCATCGTATTCGTCCATCACTGCTCTGCCGGGATCGTAATCAGTAACTGGACGAGAGGGAAAGGGAAAATATTTCAATTGACCTTAGGGGTGGGGAATTGGGTACAGACTTGATTCCCACGATTTCCGCAAATCCAGAAGAATTTCGGTGCCGACCCCGATGCAAGAGTGAGTGCACTTTCACTCTCACTCCTTCATGCTCATCTTTTTTTTTTCGCTCAGCCCAGGAATCCGGCGACTTCAAAGATCAGCCGACAGTATTTCGTCCGGAGGAACGCATCCAGGAAGTGTTCGGACCGGACTCATTTGCCGCATCCTGCTCCAATCCCTTTCTATCTCTCAGACTCGCGCCGCAAGTTTGACGAGATCGGAATGAAAAGGGTTGACCGGTGGTAAAGAAGCAGAAGGAAAACAAAAAAATTCCTCCAGCAAGAGTGTTTCATTGTGCTGCGGTGTCAAGCGGGAGATCGTGACTTTTGATTGGATTAGAAAGCATTCTCCCGTCTCCCACCGCTTCCGTACCCTTCCGTCCGTTTTGAGGAATTTTCTAACCCCCCCCAACGCCGATCGGCACCCTTATTAAGTTGAGGGGGGGTGGGGGGGAGCGCGCATGACTGATGCGGTTTTAAGTGCATTGGGGGGTGAGAGGGAATCCAGTCGGGGTCGACTCATTTCGCCAGGGTGAAAGAAGGTCCAACGCGAAAGGTTGCGAGAGGAAGAGCGCAAAAAGGGAAGGGACTATCCTCATCGTTTCGCTCGGCAATTTCGGGCGATAATTAAGGATTATCTCGAGAGGCATCTCTCAGAAATAAATCAACGAGATGGCGGGTCCTCTGGTGGAAGAGGCGTGAAGGTCGTCGATCGTCTTCACGGAATTCCGCGTCCTTTCACGTTTTGATTGTTAACTTTCGTCTGGTCAATCCCCGATCCTTGAAATCATTTATTTTCTCGTCTCAGAAAGGCGTTCTTCGTATTATTCGGTTTGGCGATGAGCTACCAAGGCAGAATTCGTGCCATCTCCGTAGTACAGCTTTCGTTTGTTCGGCTCCTTAAATACTTATCGCAAACAATAAACGGATAGGGATATTCAAGAGCTGGAAATACAAGCTTAGAAGTAAGGGAATAATTCATCAGAACGTACATCTGGAACATTCTCCTTTACGGCAGTGAGGTATGGAAAATGAATGCAGCGGAGAAGCAAAGGGTGGAAGCATTCGTAATGTGGTGCTACAGTAGAATGATGAGGATAAAATGGATCGACAGGGTGAAAAATGAAGAAGTCTTAAGAAGAGTGGGAGAAAAGAGAAGTCTGTTGAAAACCCTTAAAAGAAGACGGGCCAACCTAATGGGCCATATCCTAAGACACGATGGCCTGATGAAGACAATCGTCGAGGGAAAAGATAACGGGAAGATTGGAAAAGGCAGGCCTCGTATGAGTTATATAGAACAGGTCGTGAGTGATGTGAAAGAGAGGAATTACGTTAATATGATGAGATTGGACGATAGAAGAGTCGAGTGGAGGGCTGCGTCAAACCAATCCAAGGATTGTTGACCCATGATGATGATGATATTTTTAAATTTGGAGCATAAAAAAATTCCTCACATTGTTTTCCCCACTGAGTTAAACCCTCCAGAGCCACCAACGTTTCGAGGGGCAACTTGCGTATCATCCTTTGGGCTGAATTCTTCCCTGAAAAATCACCTTGACCACTCGCCGGGAAAGCGATCAGATCTTTCTTCTAGACCATGAACGATGCTAATTGACTTTTAAAGTAAGCAGTTGCATATTTAGCAACCTGTTTGATAGGTATTTCTTTTTGCCAAATGGAAATAAAGGAATATTTTTTGATCACCCAACTTTAAAATCAGTGATATTATGCTATACTGTGAACAAAATTCATAATAAGATAGAGTTGAGTTACTCATTTCATTTCGTTGTATTTTACTATTTATACGGAGGTGTAGAGAATGGGAATTTAATATATCTCCTATGATTTATGATTCTTAGGAAGTAAGCGTTTTATGCACTCCGAATTTTCCTTAGTTCTTCATTGCAATTTTCGCCCTGAAGTTAGACCTTGCGATGCTCCTTGGGTTAGACTGCATTACCTTTTAATATTCTTATCAAATGAAATTTAATTTTTCCCTCTTGCCGTATTTTTCCACGTACATTCATCTAACTTTACCTCTGAGCTTCTTTTCCTTGACTTTCCCTCTAATGCCTCTCCAAATTATTAAGTTACAAAATAATTTTTTTCATCTCCAATTCTAATTGCGTCCTTCACATTCATATTTTTTTAAATCTTGCCCTTTCTCCCAAATCATTGCGTTACCTTCAAAAATCTCAGCCACTGCTGGGGCTTAGTGTTTTCTGGTGATGAATATTTGTAATACTTTTTGTTTGATTGTTTATTTTATCACATTATAATCACAAATAAACTATTAAGTTATGAACAAAACGTGTCTACTGTTAATATTGACGTAGTTACAACTATAACGACAAGATAATTTTAATGAGCAGGAGTCATGGCATTAAATTGCCAAAAAGGAGAAAGCACTGCAATGCATGCATATTAAAATATTTTGACATCATCGTTCAAATTAAAAACCAGTTGATAACGTATTTTTTTCTGATGTGAGGGAAAGAATGCCTTTGCAATTACTGGTAAGTTGAATTCCAGACCTCTTTTTTAAATACATGGATGGTTTTTCGGGAGTTTAGGTCCTTGTGAAAATGAAAACATTTTTAACTTTTTCGGAAAATATACTTTTTCCTTCTTCAGGGCTTTTAAGTTCTTAAAAGGTGAATTTGTTTGCAATTTGGTTGTTTGCATCGAAGATAAAGCAATCATATTGTATTCTCATGAAAGGGCAGGAGTCATTCATTTGGTTTGATCGAACTTGATATTGGTTCTGAAACATGAATGGTGTTAAATGAATAGTATTATCTAACATCCGAAGGCATAATATTAATGCATTCAATGGAAATTAGGAGTGAATCACCTCTGATGAACATAATGAAGTTGGTGGAACGCATGTTCACGATCAGGTTAGTAAAAAAAACAATATGGCATAATTTTACCCTGAGACTTGTGAAGAAATTACCGTACCAAAGTTTAAGTGAAAGAATGCATTCTGAGATAAAGTGCTTACACGAGTATTAATTATATTTCACGATTGAGGCAATTTTTGAAAGTGCTGCTCTTGAAGTATATTTCAACAGCTAAATTTTAATACTAGAAAATGTAATGGGAATTGGTAGTCTAAAATACTATCTTTCCTGGCCCTGTTTCAATTTTTAGTTTTAAATAGGGTTGCATTGTGCAATTCTGATGGCTCCTTTTTAAATTTAATTTTGCCTGAGACCTCTTCAAGGTCAGCAAGCCGTATACCAGACGGGGTGTTTAACCGTGAACGCCTTTGACACCAATCGCTAAGGATAGGTTAATACCTACTTCGGGTTCCTCTCCATCGGTCTATGAAAAGTCTTGACCTCTTCCAAAAAATTATAATATTAATATGACCTCAATTGTCGGTCACTTCCCTTATTAATAACAACAGATGTACAAAAGTCAGTTCGTCTCTTTCCTCTTTAGTGCTGTAAGAAAGAAGGAAGAAAAAAATTCTGTCTAGGAATGTTTATACACTATGCTTTAAACCAATTATCATTCTTTGCAGTCGTTACCGGCCTCAATGATTGATAAGAAAGGAGAACGAGGAAATGAGCGAGAGACGTAGTACGCTAAGTTGGAGAGGAAAGCAGTTCGAAAGGATAAACGAGGGAAGAGCCGGAGGGAAACGATTTGTGTGTGGGGTCGGCTTGCCCGGCATGGCGTGATAGAGGTCTTGCCTCTTTCGTCACTTAAAAAAAAGAGTCCTCAGAGGGAATTTGGGCGGATCCGAGCCCAGCCTAGTCGAACCAATCAAACTGTCCACTTTTTATCACTATGAAACACCCTGGGTTGGCCAACCGCTTGCAATTACTTGCATCTGAAATCGTCTCTCAATCCCGCCTCCAAGCTCCGTGACACTTCATGTTACAGTGAACTCCCGATTATCCGTGCGCACGTTATCCGGGCTGCGGATTATCCGTGCATCGCCAATCTATTTAGTTTATCAGCAGTGGTCTCAAAGGTAAGTAAACTTTTGTTATTTTCTTCATATTGTGGCTTTCACTGAGGCCCTACCGATTGGTCCGATGTCTTACGCCAGGCTTCGTGCCGCCACCCGAGGCTTGCGAACATTTAATTGCGGCCGGGACAGCTGTACTGTTTTCTTTTTTGTCATTAAATGCTATTATGTACAGGAGGATCTTTTCATTGGCAGATTGTGTTTTGTTTTTAGGAAGTTTATTTATTTTGGCGGCGCACCGTAGAGAAATGAATCCGGAAAGAATCAAACCAGATTATCCTTGATTCCCGATTTTCAGTGTACCCTTTACCACGTGGTTTTTTCCCGACGTATTAGATGAGTGAAAATTTCTCGGGTCTTCCACCGGGTCAAAGACTCAATCTCTGCCAGAGTTGCAGCCCTGCGAGTTGCAACTCTGGCATAGATGGAGCCTTTGACCCGGTTGAAGACCCGAGAAATTTTCACTAACCCTTTACCAGTCAGTAGCACGGAAAATCGGGAGTTTACTGTACGAATCCATATTGCCAGAATAGTTACAACTCAATCTTTACTACCGTGGTGTTTAAGCTGGTGACTTGCTTTCTTAGATTAAGACTGCATCAGGTTAGGTTAGATTCAGTTGGAATAGACGATGCGGTAAAAATGAAAATTTGGAGTACGTTAAAACCTAATTCCACGACCGCTCCTTGAAAAAAGATTTTCTTCCCTTGTTTAGACTCCTCGTAGGTTTTATATTTGCCTGTTAGACAAAAGTTTACTCTCCAGTTGGTTTCTGGGAAAATCTTTCAATGCACGCGAGGTGAAATAATTTGTGCGGGAAAGAGAAGCCCGGAATCCCACGCTGCACGACAATTAAAGAGTTATCTCAAGTTATTATGATCTGAGCACTACTTTTGGAGATATTATGAAATTATTTAATTACTTAATGGGTGACAAAGAAATTATTTTTTTGCCACGCTTATGGGCAAAATTGTTTTTTTTTACTTTATTTTTTATCCCACAGCTGTTGGTTTCTCTATATTTCTCTGTAATTGTTACTTATATGGAGTAATTACTCTACTATCAGGTTTTGTTCTTAGAAGAAGATAGCAATACTTATGTGGTGCATGAGGGATGACAAGTAGGTATAAATATTTTACCATGGACTGTAGAATTTTATCATAATAAATACAGGTGTTATTATATAATTCTGTTTGTGCGTGAATGTTTTTGAATAAACGAGCGTGTTTAAGTGAAAATTAAGAATATTTATCCTGCTTCGTACAATAGTATTTGAGCCTTGCTTTTGACGGTCTATCCGGTTTATTAACATAATGCAAAGATTTTATTTTATATCTCAGAAACGGAGTGCTTTTCTTCAGGTTTGTAGACGATGATATTGCGTTTATTCAAGTCTTTTTATTTTTATTTCTTAATTTTTTCTAAACGTAATTATGTCTTCAATGTACTCAAGACAATTGCTAGAAATATGGAACAGAAAAGGTCCCATTATCCACTCGTGCAGACGGCTTGACGACAAACGATTCGGATTCCCTGTTATATGTTTGTTATTCAAAAGAAACCTATCGTCGCGTTGTAAAGTTGAATCATACATTAAGGTGAAAACAAATATTCCTTCGGTGTCATTGAATTTGCTTTTTCAATACGCTTTTCTAGAAACAACATCGGTTATTGAAACCGATAAAATTCACTGTTGGCGTTAGCATGAAGTTAATTATATAGGACCACCATCTTTCGCCGGGTCCTGAATACGTAATAGCGTATTTATCAGGACTATTCTGTTTTGTACTGCGGCCAGATGGCATTTCCAGCATAACGAAAGTTCTTTTTTTGGAATATTTGTTTGTCTAGTGGGGAGAAACGTCCGGAGGTCCAAAAACAATCCCCGGAGGCGAGAGTGCATTCGGAATGAATGGTTCAGCTGCCCTTTCCGACGCTGAGGTGGGAAAAATTGTCTGAGGCGGAAATACGGTGTCCCTCACGTTTCGAGTCGGAGAGCCTGCAGGTAAACACACGTGAACGTTGCCAACGGTCGACTGGCGCAAGCTGCCCGAGATTCCGGAAGGTCGCGGTAGGTCATTTCAGCCTTGCCTCTGACCTCCAGGCTGATTTCTCGGACTAGAGGAGAGAGTGGAGCTCTCGATGGAGAGTGGATTCCTTCAAAGCTGGTGAAACTTTCCGGCATGCTCCAACTCAGTATTTAAGCAGCTTGCACCGCGATTACTACCACCCTACTGAGTGTCGCAACCAGATTTTCGCGTTGAGAGCTGATGGGAATAAAGTTGTGAAAACATCAAAACTACATCCTTGCTTGCTTCATCCATACAATATGAAACCAATGAGCCCTTACCCACCTCTCTCTATCATAACCTCCTCTCTCTTCCTACTATACTCTTTTCCTATGATTATTAAACATTTTTGTATTACTTGGTAGTTCTAGTTCTATTCCAGCAGACACAACGTCTAATAAATGGTATCACTTTTCCGCTCAAGAATAGCATCCCATATTTTTGTTTGACGGTAGTACAGCATATCTAGATGTTGTGTAAATTATCATAGAATGGACTACATTCCACTCCATGGAGCTACATTAAGTTTTGCCTAACACTTTCATCTAAGAATCCGAAACAGGTTATTTATATAACGTTTTTCAGGGAGTATGGAAAGTTTTTAATAATTTATTTAGTTATTACGTCATTGATTAGCCTTTTCTGTTTCGGATGAGTTTCCCCCGAAAGATATTTAGGGTGCCCATTCATGTACGCATCAATGTGGATTATTCGAATAATTTTACAGCCTATCATCATTTTTTGTAAAAAAAATGGTCACTAACTGAATTTTTCTCCGGAAAACAGCGTAATGATAAGTGGATGTAAGCAAATGTTTTATGTCAAAAACAGCCAACAGGGTGAAACGGAGTATACCTATTTTCATCAAAGTCAGATTTTTAAAATTTTGAAGGACCTCTAATTCCCAACACCCTCAGAACGTTTCCCGTTTGTAGCTGCTATCCAAAGAAATGATTAAACAAACACTGTTGATCAGTTGGTACGCGACCAATATGATAGCATATGACAACAATGTGCATGCATGAATCATGATATAGGTAACCCATCGTACGTGAAAAATTAGCGCGAAAATGTTATTCATGTACCATTTTAGCTCAGTAATTTGTCATATGTACCATTTGGGAGAGTAATTAGAGTCATTACCCTGCTTCCATAGTAAATGATGAATTCCTACCTTTTATACCAGCAATAGTTGGGTAAACCGGGGAATGATGGAGAATGAGCAAATTACCTGAAAAAATAGAGAAATGCAATTAGTTATGCAATACAGATAAGTTATAACCTAATCATAATATAAATAATATGATAATATTAGTCTGTAATGAACTATGTTACGGAAGGTTAGTTTTATTCATTGTTGTGAGTTTAATAATGTCCCATTTTTCTATCAATTTTCACCGAGTCATGCTCATGACCTGAATGCTGAAAAGCTTAGGCTCAGCAGGGATTGTGGATGATTGGCCCCATGCGGTGATGTTTTTTGATGTGCACGCGATCGGAGTACATGGAGTGACTCTCAACGCCGGAGTCTAGACTCCTTTAAGGGGATGCAACCGCACCTCAGGAGTCGTAAAGCAATCACTTTCATCCCTCCCTCCGTAAACGAGGCCACAAGTCCATACGGGGAGTTGGACTCCTATACCCTCGCATGAGGTGTGATACTCGTGGTATGAGGAATAAAAACTCATCAAGTTGTTATTTACCGTTTATGTTGTCCGGCCATACATACGTCCTCTCCCCCGACCAGTGCAGGCGAAAATCACGCGATTTTATTCGCCACCAAGTCGACGTTTAAAGTGCCTTCGTAATCGCTTCGTTCACTCATGCACTATGATAATGACGTGAGGTTTCTCAAAGGAGGTTGTTAACGAAGGATTTTATTCTCCTGGATTACTTAACGATTTGCCGACGCGAAATTTTCGTATACCTCCAGAGATTTTTTGCATTTATCTACAGGAAAAATTATTTTCCACATCCCTAGCGTTGGAAAATTAACTTATTGTTGCACGCTACGCCAATTATCAAGCTGACTTCACAAAAGTATCTTGATTACAATATAGTTGGTTGGTTATTCAGGGGAGGCGACCTACAGCTGAGTTCATTTGCGCAATTTTTATGATAGGTGGGTAGTTGCGTAATGGTAGGAACATTGGTAATGGAGGAAGGGTGGAGAGAAACCCGGCATCGGCATTAGCCTACTCTTAACGACAGGCGCCTTAACGACAGGCGACAACGACAAGGGGGCCCATCCGACGGACGAAGTACTGAACCTGAATTGCCCTCCACTAGGCACTCAAGTAGGGACACTGAAAAATCCTCAACTGTCGGGAATCGAACCCGGGCCCTCAGGATGGGAGGCCAGTACTCTAGCCACCACACCAACCCGATTCCCGATTTCAATATAATTTACTGTGTTGGGTATGCTTCCCTTAAATATAGACGTTAACGTTCAGCTCTTAAAGAAACATCCGCGCCGCCAATTTGAGTTTTTCTGCTGAATCTGTGGAAGAATCGTCATGATTTCTCGTCTCTCACGTAAGAGTCATCCTCGGGAATTCGTACCAATTTTTCGCTCGGAGACAAATTGCTTCTCGGCGAAGGAAAAAACGTGCTTTCCGCGCGAGCTTTCATCTTCGATCACTCGATTTGGCGCATTCCTCTTCGCGAACTGTTGCGAAACTCATTTCTTCCCGACGTAATGCTAGCGAGTGATCAATCCGCGGGCGCAGTGGCCCCATCAGTATGAGCGCTTCTCATGGGACGAGACTTAATTTAAACCGAGACTCTCCTCTCCATCCATACTCTCGCGAGAGTAGTCACCCCGTGTTCCATCTTCTACCGTGAATTCTTTCTCTCACGCACAAATCAAAGGCAAACGATAAGAATTCGGATGGGAATGAATAGAGAAGAAGTTGTCGGCGAAAGAATGTTTGGGGTGAAAAGAAAGGTAGCATATAATAATGAAACACTGAGGACGTGAAATAGGTCCAACTATTGCAATAATAGATATGAAATAAATATTATTGATGAATAGGGTATACGATTTATAGTACTTAAATATTAATGGGACTATCTCTTGTCCCATGGGGGTCGAAACAATTTTTCCTATTAGTCGAAGGGCCTTAAACGTGTCGTATATGCTTTTCACTGATTCAGCCATCACGTAGTGGAAATGTGACGTATTAGGTGAGTAAAAAACTTAGCACTTTTCCACAATATATTTAAAATTATGAGTGCACACCTGATGATGGCTTAGTAAGCCGAAACTCGTGTTGTGCAATTTTATAATTTTAAATAAATTGTGGAAAACTGCTAAAGTTTTTTACGCACCCAATGTGTCGTATATGTTTTAAACTTTCAAATGTCGTTCATTCCACAAACTTCTACCCATTATGATAGGTTCATTTAGGTGTTCCTGTCGTACTTATATTTTATACTATAGGTTGCTTTTGAAAGTTTCATGTGCTCCACCCTCCCTCACGCTATTCAAAATCCTCATTCGTTCCTTCTGCAATATGACACTCTCCCCTCACTTGCAGCCTTCAGGACATTGTCATTAATTGTTCTCTTTAAATATTTATCTTTGAGGAAACAGCATTTTCGGGAACTCAGCCGGAAATAAAGGGAGAGATAGGCTAAAAAATAGATGGGTTGATGACGTAAAATGAGCAATTGCAGAATTAGATGTTGAAGGCCTACGGTCATATATTGCGGCGACCCCAAGAAAAGGAGATACTTAATCATTTTGAAAAGTGTTGCGATGATCGAAATCGTTTTGGAAGCAAGAACCGGTCAGTTTCATTCTCCTCGGGGAGTGACAAGCTTCAAAATCTTCGGAGAACTTCAACATTGTGTATTTAACACCGATTGAACTCCAAATGAAACGTAATGACTTCAACTCCAATCCCCACAAATTGATACAAGCTTCAAAATCTTCAGAGAACTTCGAAATTTTGTATTTAACACCGATTGAATTCCAAATGAAACGTATTGACTTCAACCTTCATCCACTCAAATGGACTCAATCTTACCCTTAAAGTGCTACGCTATCTTCTTAATATACATAATTTATTTTTTATTTCCGTTTTTACTGCGTAGAACATTACTTAATCCTTAAACGCTGCTTTCGTAATAAAATCGTTTAGCAGTCGTTCATAAAATGAATCAGCGCATCACAGACAGGAGCACTGATGAATTCCTCGCTCTTCCGAGAATTTTTTTCCCCTTTCCTTCCATTTCAATTATTAATCTTGTTTGACCTGGTTTTACGGCAACCGCGTTTTCTCGCCACACGAGTTGTTTAATCTGAACAGAAACGAAGCGTATTACTTAAACTGGGGTCCGGAGGCTGGCTGAGCCAACCTCTCGGCCAAGGTCCGTCTATATCAGGTCGTGACACGCTCATGTGATCCGCCATATTGGCTCGGATTTGCGGCGGGAATTCGAACTTACCATGCAAACATACGTAAGTTATTGCTGCAAAGAACCATAATTTGCAGCCGTTAAGTCGGCTGATCCTCATCCTAGCGTGTAGAGCATTAGGAAGAGCCGCCGAGAGGAAGTCGTCATCACCCGGATGAGAATAGGGCACAGTCCTATGACCAAAAAGGCGCCCAACAGTATGTGTCGAATGGTTGGCTTCGTTGCCTATGTCAACAAATACAGCGTTTTCCAAAATAGGGGTTTCGTACGGTGGACAGGGACCTAATGACCCTAAAACACCATTGAATAATGACGCCCCCGGGGAGTTCATTACTTCAATGAACCCATATGGCAATAAAATCTCCCGCTCTCGTATTGGGGTGAAGGACAAGCACCACGTAATACTTAGCAGCGGGCATTTATGCGAGGAAGTGGAGGAACACGTGATTGAGTGTCGTCGTCAACTCACGGAGATCAAACAGGATGACGACTACCGCTCCTGACTCCTACGCCATCGGGATGCGGAATGCGTGTATTTTTAATGAGCCAAACAAGGAGAGGCTTTGTAGTGCAAATTAACATCGGCGTCAGCGCAAATAGAAAGTTTTATCTCTTCCTCTCCTTGGAAGTGCCCCCTACCTCGTTTTCGCCAACACCCAGAACAAATACCCAGGACCTAAATATGACTCTGAAACGGCCAGGATCTGCGCCACTTAGAAGTGTTACCTACCATCTACTGATACAGTGCGAAAGAGACCCCGAGGGTTAGTGACACTTTAGTTCCCCTAAGCTTTGGACGAGTCTTGATCTCTGGAGTAACACGACTCTGAAATACATATTCAGCTCGCGAGAGGAGAAAAATGTTCATTTATTTAATAGGAGGAAAAATTCATACATTCACGGAAATTCTTATCTATACTCCTTATTTATTATAAATTTGCATGTGAGGCTCGTAAAATATTTATTAAGGTCATTTATAAATATTTGTAAAGGTCTTTGTTCCGGTCATGACATGAAACGCTCCTTCATACAAAACTTATTTTCGATAATGCATTGATTACTACAAATTTTCCATAAAGGCTCGCAATAATATTTATAAATGTTTTAATCTTCGTTTTTATTATGGCATGACTTCTACCCGTATAAAAAACTCAAAGAAGATTCGGGATAATTCATATGATCTGTTTTCTAGACCTCTTTTATTATGATACATATATTTTTTTATAGTCAAGACTTAATGTCAATGATGTCAATTGAGCTAAACACCTGACTGTAGAAAATTATGCATATATTCGGGATAATAAAAGCCCTTTTATTTTCCGTGATCGTGGCTTACACTCCATGAAAACCCTTAATTGAAAATATTTAACTAGAAACTTCTTGAAGGGTGTATAAATTTATAACTCTTTGGTTGCAAGAAGGAGTGTATAAAATGAATTTGATTGATGGATTAAACATACCCGACAAAGTAATAAAGTTGACGTTTAAATAGCTGGCCTGTTTGCTCGTCATATATGTAATTTTTACCCCAATAGTTGCGCTCCCAAATTACTCAAATATACGATTACGATCGCTCTAGATCTATTTGTGTCCATATGTATATTTCTCTTCATTGATTCCACGATTAGCCTTTTAATCATTACCTTACCTCTTTTTATATCTTCTTACCTCTGGTGGGAAATTGCCAAGAACCAGGGAAATTCGCTCTTTATACTAGGTATAACTAACATACATCATGCAATATATTATACGATTCCTGTATCACAAAAACTTACAGTGGCTGTCATTTGGTGGAAGGAAACAGACAGTGGCATCATCTATGTATATCTACCGAGCATCCGACCAGCCAGAGTGCGTGAGAGAGAGTCCTCGCCGAACATGCAGTTTCGCGGACTTTCTTGGTAATACATGGATGTACAGCAACCAAGTCTGTGGGACTAGAGCACGATCTTAGAATACCATTTTAAGTATTCTAAGATCGTGGGCTAGAGTATCAATGAATGGCACAATAAAATGAGAACTTGAAACCCCATAAGGCTATCAGCTAACTTAATGGACTCAACACCGAAAATGCGAACTGGCCTTGAAGTTGTTTTTCGGCACCGCGGTCGAAAGTTTCTTGACTGCATTCTCGTCCCAGTTTTACTCGCATACTAAACTCTCCTGTGGCTTGCCACTGTGTAACTCCTGATCGGCACCCAGCGATTCCCTTTTGAGTTACAACTTTAAGTGTGCTTGACTTGAGATTACTTTGTGTTCTCCGTATTTGCTTTAAGTGTGCAATTTGATATTCGAACGTAAAATTTGGACGAGAGTCCTACTTTACCCTGGGGAATCATCGCCAGTGAAAAAGGCGTAATTCAATTTAGGCAATAAAACTAGTCACATTTTTTGAAATCGATCCCATCTTTCGTGAATTATGAAATTATAATGTGCTGGATATTTCAAATAATTTGATTTTGTCAGTTTTATAGTGGAGAGATACATTCAGCGCTATAAAAGGCCGTATGCAGGATGTGCAGGAGGCCTTTTGGACTCTGTTGAGAAAGTTATAATTAGGCGTTTTGGATTTGGAAAAAAAATCACAAGAACATTGATTGTGTGAGTGGGTATTAGGAGAAAGTAGGATGAGACTTCTGTAGCTATGATGGGAGTGAGATTGATGATCTATCAGAGAGTTGCCGGGGACCAGAGTCGACTTCTCAATCCGAGGGAAACATGGTCTCTCACGCTATTCCGGTACTAGACCTGACGACCTAGGAAATGGAGGAAAAAAAGATTAGGACTCCTGGATATGGTTTCCTACTTCCCTTGGCGAAGTTTGAGGCTAACTACTGAAATAAGTTCCATCTCTTTAAAGTTTAAAGGAGCCATATTTTTAATTTACTGCCCGATATGAATGTTCCGAGTGATAACAAACTTCGGAGCTTTGTACCAGATGGGGTAAACGAGTCATAGTGAATCATATTGAATTGAATGGTGATTTTGAAGGTTTAAGCTGCAAGCATATTATGCAGCTGAAGAAATCTTATTACTCTTCTGCGAAACGGTGTTATTCTATACCTAAAATTGCCTGCCGCCCTGGGTATTTAGGCAAATTTGTTCCTAATTCCCTCATTGAAAATAAAATCCCTTGTTTTATTCACCAATTGTGTTGACAAACGCCATTAGCATCTAGACCGTAGGATTCCATTGCCCTATCTCGCGCATATAATTCAACAAAAGTTTAAATATTAATGTTACTGTCAACGGAAATAAAAATAGTGAGTACGGCTGTAAATTAATTTGCTTAGGTTTGTGATTATTTCAGCACGATGCCCGGTGATGCACGTTTATTTACGATGACCGAAGCAGACGGTGTTGGCTTTCACCACAGCATTTCATGAAAAAATATTTTAATTCTCTGAAAATTTCGTTTAATTCTAGATATTTTTGGGCAATTAAAAAATAAGTATTGTAGTAACTAACATAAGAGTTGATCTCTTGATTTTAAAGCATACTTCCGGACGGGTTACCCCCTGCCGCACACCCTCGCGGTGGCTTGCAAGGTGTAATGTGTGTGTAGATGTTTAAATGTATAATGATAGAAATTATCAGCGTGGCTTTAACCATTGGTCCAATACCAGGCTGATCCATTTTTATTTTATCAGTTGCGCAACTATGTTATGCGAATACAGCATGAAGGCAGCCTATAACGTTACGTGCTGAACTCCTTAATTATTACAAACCTTCTGGAGGGGTGGATTACGTGGTGAAAGTCTAAAAAAGAGGAAACCAGGAGATAGAGCATGGGAGCCACTCACGCAGCGTCGGGCAAGTTTTAATGATTCACGGACGGATGGTTTGACAGGGAGATATCCAGCGACGAAAGTAAGAGAAATTTTGAAACCGCTCCTACGGTGAGACCTAATTTCGGCCACATCGCACTCCAACGGCATCTTCTTGGCATTGTGCCTTTTTTTACTCTCCGTTTCCGACCTCATTTCGTTTTGCGACTTCTCTCTCCTTACCTAACTCTGCGATTTTTTACACTTTCCTCTCCCTATTCATCGACTCTATTTCCTCTGGTTCTGTGATGTGTCCTTTAAATTATAGATTGGCCATTGTTTTAGCGTAAGGTACCATGAAATTTTTTTTGCCTATGATGTCTTTTTCTTTTAATCAATGTGGACGAGATGCTTGGTCGAATTAAAAATATGAATATGTTCATACTATAGCAAGATTATTCTATTTGAGGGTGGAAACCTTCCTGGTCTGTGAGCCAAGGTACGGTAACTGCCATATAAAATTTAGTTGATATTAGTTGAATTTTTTTTATTATTCTAATACCATTTTTAATCTCTAATCTTTGTTCTCGACAACATTTGTTTTTTATAACTTTCGATGCCACATTTTGTCAGATGGTGTCCATTTACGGTTTATACTAGTGCAGATTATATCTGCATACGTGTAAATTA
Source organism: Platycnemis pennipes (assembly GCA_933228895.1). Classification (NCBI taxonomy): domain Eukaryota; kingdom Metazoa; phylum Arthropoda; class Insecta; order Odonata; family Platycnemididae; genus Platycnemis; species Platycnemis pennipes. Next base: position 47,452,831 of record OW121852.1, on the reverse strand, counting down.
TTTGATAAGGGAAATGTGTAGAAACTGATCCCTGATTTAGTCAGAATTGCCTTTCCACGTTTTGAACTTAATTATATATTACCATTGACCAGTGGCGGACCCAGAAATTTTTTATGGGGAGGCCCGCCATCTGCCCGATCTTTTACAAAGTGTAACCAAAATGTTATTTTAATATGTGTTGAATGCTAATAGAGCATAAGGACGTGAAATAGAGGTAATAGGTTAATATGAAGAGGTTGGCCGATAGAAGAATCGAGTGGAGGGCTGCGTCAAACCAACCCTAGGATTATTGACCCATGATGATGATGAATAGACAATATCAGTTATAACCTGCATACATCCTATAAGTAGCCATATCAGATTTACAGACAAAATAGTCCTAAACTATTAGGCCTATGATAAGTTAGTTACGTGTAACAGCACAGATAAAAGCCTTTCTTTTATCATTGGTCTATTTATACTCGAGTAAAACGATGTAACGAGTTTTTACTACTTTTCCAATTGCTGCTACCATGTGACTGTGACCCTTCAATTAAAGATTAATTTGGAGTTTGTGGAAAGCTAAGAGGGGGGGGGGGCAGGGCCCCTTTGCCCTCCCCCGCCCGTGGGTGTGCCACTGCTATTGACAATATGCATTGAGCATTGAGCAGTGAAACAGTAGAACCCTAGTTATTATGACGGCTAGAAAAATGACTCTCGCAGCTAGTTTCCATCATACAACTTTCACCTTACTTGAAAGATTCCTTCTCCTAACTATTTGTCTAATTTTTGGCATCTCTCCACACAGAGCCTCCCTCCAAAATTTCTGTGCTGGGAGAGGGAGATGAGGTCAACGCTTTTGACGTTTTTTAACGCCAAACTCCCACACAACTTCTCACCCCTCAGAGAACGGGTTACGGGCGGTTCCTGGTTGCTTTTGTGAGAAAAAAAAGTCTGGTTGATCCCGTTTACGGTGGGGTGGACTAAAAGAAAACCTTAACACAGATGTGGAGGTCGGGCAAGGCTCTTGCCCGCCTGTACTAATGCGAGTCATATGTCACGTTGTGTTAGTTGTATCTGAATACCTTCGACGATTTATTTAGTTCAAGGAAATACATCGATGGCGTAATGGGGTCGTTTACCATATTTTTTTTATTGCCGAATCTGATAGAGTTTGTAAAATAAAAAGACCTGAATTTTTCCGTTTTCTGATCCGACAATTATTTCCCGAGTCATAAGCGGCGAAAAACTGATGTTTTTAACCCTTTCGGAAAAGTGGGTGTGGTGCAACCTCTGACGTATATCTACTTCGTCCAATCACAACTGAGCCCGCGAAGCTACTTCGCCTTATCGCAAAGGGGGGGACACAGCTGACTCGGCCAATGGGAGCGATTTCGACAGCATCTGTGGGAGCAGACCTTCCGAGAACCCCCCTCCACTCCCTTCCCCCTCCCCTGAAAGCAGTCAAGGACGGGAGGAAAATGACGTCAATGTTATCACAGCAGTATTTTCGGTGGGCGTCACCTTTTGCTTATTTTAATTTTTGATTTATGAGTGAATGGTTGTGGTTAGAAGATTAATTTTTTCACTAAAATTCGTTTTTCGTTTCCATCTAACGATTTCGTGTACAAAATTGCGATTTCGGTTCCGAGTAAACGCCCCCATTGCTCATTTACCCACACTACGATGTACCTGTATTTTAATTTTGTACCGAATTAATTTGTTTACCAATCGGATATATTTGAACTCTCAAATTCCAAACAAAAAGTGTCCCACTTACAGGTTTAGGTGATTACATACTTTAAATATTTGAAATTTTCCTGATCCTGTGCCCTAAGTGCGTGAAAAATTGTTTCATAAATGATTAGCACAGCCCTAAGAAGAGGGGATAGATCGTCCAACCTATCAGTTATTATTAAATTTGAGACAAAGATAACATGCATGCATTAGTTGGTGTTTAGTTTACATTGGTTAGGTATTCATATCAGTTACCAACCTTATTTTTACGGCCGAATGCATGAAATTTATATCAATTAAAATTAATTTTCATTGATATAAATTACCGCACAGTAGCAGCTTGAATTGTGAAGATTTTTATCTTCACTATTTCAGGTTTGGTCAAAAACTATAAAACGAATATATTAATTCTCAAGTATGATTCTCCTATTTGAGGGTGATATTATTACTGCCGTTTTGTAATGGATATCTTTAAAATTACTTTAAAAGACATCTATTGATCGGAAGGTTCAGTGTACATTTCCTTCAATTTGAAAAATTGGTCCATTTCGGATTTGGGAGCCCAGAATTGACCTCAAGCACCTTATTCCCCCTTTTATTAGTGATGCCAAAAATTTCAAGGACAACGTCTTTTGAGATTGAAAAGCGCTTATTTCCCGCGTATCGCCTCCCTTCACCTTGCTCAATAGCGCATTCTAGCACTCAGCCTTTCACGCTTTTCTGAAAGTGAACGTGTTAAGCATTCCTCTTCCATTAAACGACGATTGGGGCGACTTGAAATCCCTATACACTGCGTTTTCGGTAGACGCGGGTAACACATCGGTTTTTTCCTTTTAATGTTTTTGGTTCACCCTGCCTTATTGCCATATAGTACTTGCTACTGTAAATACACTTAAATTATCCTTATCGCCTGGTTAAGACCTTTGTGTGGAGTGTTTGTTGTATGACAGCTAGATATAATAAGTTTTCGACCAGATAAATAAGATTAGAGAGATAGATTGTCGTACTGATAGAATCAAAATGGCATTTCCCCCCGTACTTTAAGAGAGCAGAATAGGCAGCATCGCAAAGGGATAGGTAGGGGATATATTTTAGAGTAGTATGTACTGCATGATGCATCTATTAACCCCTTAAATACTATAGATACTAACATTCTAGTTGCATGAGACCCTATAGTTGCTTGTTTGCAGTCAGTAGTGCATGCTTGGTGCCCCCCTGCCCCGCACTCGCGGTAGCTTGCAGGGTATCGTGTAGATGTAGATGACATGGACTGTGAGATGAGTAAAAGGCTAGAGGCTTTTGAGATGTGGTGATATAGAAGGGTGTGTAAAGTAAGCTAGACAGAGCGAGTGACGAATCAAGAGGTATCGAGAAAAGTGAATGAAAAGTGGAACCTGTGGAGAACAGTAAAAAGAAGACGGATGTATGGGTCATCGATTTCGGCATGAGGGATTGGTGAAGATAACTGTTAGAGGGTGAAAGATGTAGAGGAAGACCTAGATTGGAATATTGGAAGCAGATAAAGGAGGACATGGGATGTGGACGGTTTTTGGAAAGGAAGAGATGACAGAGGAAAGAAAAAGGTGGAGAGTTGATGCCAAACAATCCTGAGGGATTGACAACTGGAGGAGCAGAATATTCTATACACTCCGACCAGGGACGAATATTAAGGAATGGATTGGCCTGCCATTGATTGTCAAAGAGTGGTCAAGTTATAAATGGTATACATTTTTATGTTACAAAGGGAAACTATTAGAAGTTGATGATAGGTAGGGGCGCCATCTTCAATTGTAGTGATAGTTTAGTGTCTATATTTTTTCTTGTTTGGTTATATAAGGCGCTCTTAGTTGATTGTTATCCTATTAATTACTTTGCCTCTCCGTTAGTACGTATTCACATACAAAAACCTTTTAAAGAGATAAAATAAATCGGGAATTTTACTATCTTGCTTTTATAGTTATTGCCACTTATTGCTTTTCTTAATATGTGAATTCATTGAGGTGACATCTGGCGTGATAAAAATCTGTAAAAACCCTCAGATTAAGAAAGTTTTATGAATAATAGATAATATTTAACCCCCATGACATCGATATAATTTTTTTCCATTTTCGAAGAAATAATAGCCTTACAATATTATTCTTTCTTATAGTTAACTACAATTAAATAAACCTAATCAAATAAATTCTCACAGACAGAAAGGTAATATTTTTAGTCGAATTCTTCTCTTTTTTCGCGATTTGAAACATTGCCATTTGCACCACAAGGCGATTGCGGAAACACCATCGTTCGATTTCAACTCAAGAGTTAGGAAACTGCTTTTCAAAAATCCTCAGTATCTCAGCATTTATAATCAAGTCTATTTATCTAGCACAAATACCGGTAATCACTTTCTATCAGAAATTATGAACTGAGGTTCTATAATTATTTAAATTATAGTGAGATCTAAGTTCAACTGAATAGCTGAGTGCACAGGTTTCTCTTAGAAAAAAGTTTTATCGGTGCACAAGGAGCAAGTTGCAAACACGACCGAACAACAAATTCACCGTCAACAAAAGGTGGTGCTGAGAAATTATTTTTGAAATGTTGTGACATTTTTTGCGATACTCTATTGAGAAATTCCGATGAATTAGGCTACGCTAAAAACAATGGATAACATTTGACTCAGTTCTCCTCTGTCTTCTTCTCCCTAAAATTTTTCCTTCTTACATAATAATGAATAGAAAGGAGAAGATGCTCAAGGTTGTAACGCATCTCGGAAAATATTTCTCAGAATTCTTCTTCTTCCTGGAGGAGTTGCCTGTTAAGATGTGATTCCCGTGGTGATAGATAGAGGCGTGAGATATGTAATTAGATGATGCTGATAAGAGCGCCATATCTTTAAGTGCGCCTTCTTGCTTCCTCAATTTATCCACCGCTGCGTTAAAAATGATTAAATGTAATGAGAAAGATTCTATTCAATTAGGTTTTCAATGCAATTTGTATGGAGTGCGATATTTACTGAGTCATTCTGCTATGGCCAGAAAATGCATTCTTTCTACAGGAAACACTTAATGTTTGTATATTAATTATACTTCGAAGAGAAAATACTCTACGACCGTTATCCTTCAAACAAAGGGAAGAAGATACTTGCGCAAATGAATAATTCATTACGCGATGGTGTTTTCACCAGGAAGTGAATTGAACCGATGTACTTGTCGTACAAGATTCACGAGGTTAAAGGGTAATTGATTGATTTTTATGCTCTGTGGAACAAATATGTTCTTTGTTTGCTAATACATAAGGTATTCAAGATTAAGTCTAGCGCACGGATGTCGATCTCTGAGTTCCGGTTGTTAATTCGGATGAAGATGGATTCTTGGTAATAATGGCCTAGTCCCTGAATATCGAAAATACAGAACGTCCATCGACACAGAGAAGGAGTCACTTATCCCCTATCAACCGTAACGAGTGAATGTTTTCCGCCGCTAGTTAGGAATTTTTTAGATCTGCCCGAAATATTTTGGCCAGCCTTCGGTTTGAGTAAGGTTGTATGGCTTAGAGAACAACTCTTAAATTCATTCCCTCAGAGAGAAGCTAGATACCAAAATTATACAGCTTTTTACGTGTACCGACTAATCATGTGACATCACTGTGTCTAGATTTTTTTTTAACCATAAGACAAACAGCACAGCCCGAGGTGTCTCAAACCTGCTACATTTGATTTTCTAGTTTTGCGCGTTACCAACCTGGCTACTAAGTGTAAGAGGGTTAAATCCAGCTAGAATTAAAGTAATGCGAAATGTTCCTGTTGGGTGTTGGAACTGAATTAAATAATTTTGTGTACCTACATGAAAATTGCTGGAAAAGGAAGTAAAGTTTCTTAATGTAACTGAATTTTCCATCGAAATGTAATTGATTCACGTGAAGTATCCTCAACCCAACTCGTATGCGTACTAGCTCTCATTTATTTTGAATTATTTAAGCATTGTTTCATTTTGATATAAGAGACGAGTAGGAACCAGCATGTGACGGAGTGTTACGGAAAATTATCTTTGGAAAGTTTCGTAATGAGATCTTCATGGGCAACTTTGATGAGATGGATGCGGATAACCCGTAAAGATCACCACACTGAGGATACGAGTTTGTTCTCAATAATGCGGATTGAAGTTTCCCTTCGTTATCCCAAGCGTTTTTTTTATCCTTAAACTGCTTTTCAATGATCAAACGCGGCTTCCGTGAACTCGGCGAAATGAAATTTCCAAACGACGCGAAAACTTCGCCATTTCCTCAGTTTGTAGCTGTTTCCCGAAATATTGTATTTCCCATCGTTCACCCTCTTCCGGCAATGGATTTCTAAGCCATAAAATAAAGAGGATATTTGAGTTGAGCTTATTTTACGAGAGCGAAATAGACGTTGGTAGATGACCGAGATCAACTTACGCTGCTAATGGTGTGATTGTAAAAGTTGCTGGAAAGAGTCCAGGGCATAGGAAAAAACGATTTCGGATTCAGTTGAAAAGAGGGTCATGAAATGAAGAGAAATCTCTAGACGTTGGTAGGTACTTGCTAAGTTTTGAAGTGAATCTTGCAATTGAATTCCCTCCTATGCCCCACTTACCGAGCTGTTACAAAGAGGACTTCATAACTATGCGCAAAAAAATTACTAAGGACGGCTTCTCAAATGCAGAGGCGATCTCAGCAAACAAAACATGCAATGGGATAAGTTTGCTTGAGGAATAATATCCGTATAGTATCATTCAACTTGCCGGAAGTTGACCGTGAGATGGTGGGAAAGAGACTGAAATATTTTTCTCCCTACATTCGTATGTAAATATAACTGAGCGTAGTTATCATCGTGAAGCTATAACTTGTATGTAGAAAATGAAATATTTTGCCAGAAATATACTATAGGTAATATAATTACTAATCTTTTTTATGCATGATATATAATGGATGTTTAGAGTGAATTCACCCCTTGCCGCACACCTTTATTATATTTTGCAGGGTATCATGTAGATGAAATATCCAGTAGAGTTGCGCAATTCTCGGGCCATTTGTACTATCGCATAAGAGTTTTGAATTCCTTGAATTCCTGAAAAGGGTTCCTTTCTGAACCAATAGGCACATGGCTACGTGTCATCACTTTTATTTTTTTGGCCGAATTGTATTCACTACACTCCGTTCCTAATAAACAAGACAACAATAATTTCAGAAAAATATCTTTAAGATTTGTGGTTCGCAGTCATTTGCCATACCAATCTCCCAATTGTCTATCTTTTATATCTAACCAGTTTTCATGTAATAGCCTAGTCGTATGTCATTAGTGCATGTTTGGTGATAGTCACCCCCTGCCACACAACCTCTCGGTGGCTTGCAGGGTATCGTTTAGATGTAGAAATATACCCCTAGAGTTTCGATATTGATCCTGTTTAGTATTTTAACTCGATATGATGTGTACTCGATAACTTTGATCCGAAATGAAGTTTGCGTCTTACTTACTTCGGTCAAATAATTATTTCAGATGATGCTATGTCCTCTCTAAATACTTTCTTCGAAGTTATTAAAGAAGCTCTTATATTTTACTGCAATAATTTTATGTTGGAGGCTAGCATTGCGTCATCCAATGTGAAATGAGCGCGAATGTACTTGATTTTCATTTTCAACATGAGCAAAGTCGCGGTCAACGAGAAAAGGTCGATGAATGGTCTTACAAAAGTCACGGTCACAGAAATCCATTTAAGACACTATTGTACTGTAGAAGTAAGCCAGAATTGTATCAAGGCTTATAAAACTTTTACGTTGGACGAAATTCGACCGGCATTAATCTGCATCAAGGGAATGCAACCTTTCAATCAATATCTCGTAGCCTTTGTTGAGTGCATAGTTGTGCCTTGGCGTGGGATAACTGAAATGACACCTTGCAATCTGTGTTGGCATGAATCATTCATAAACCCACGCCTACGATATAGCTCTTGGCCTATTGCTTAGATTGATGCATGAAGCAACCCCATCTCGTAGATTTTTGAATGGAAATCTACGCCTCGAGATTTAATGGCCGTGAAGTGACTTAATGATAGTTTGAGGAAGAATCTCCGGCGAGATTCTGTTTCGCCTCGTTGTGGGCGTTTATGGCTCAAATTTGATCAGCTGAGAAATGCTGCTGATTCCTTGCCAAGAGGATATGGCCTCAACTCGATGATAACTTTTCATGATATCTTTAAAGCATGATGGATATCGAAGTTTAATTTGCACATTTTCAATCAGCAGCGAGTAGGATGAAATCACCATATCAGTACGTAATGGAAAATAGAGCTGCGTTTTGGAAATTACGAATTTCACCAGAGCGTAGCATTAAGTTAAGTAGCTTAAACTAGATTCTTTATGTCTCTACTCGGTTGCCATAAAAACCTAATATGAAAAACAGGTTTCCTAACTAAGCTCGTTATATAACTAGTACCTTGTTGATGAGCGCCTTTGAAGGTTTATGAACTATTTTTGTTCACTGAATAGGCGAGGGGAAAAGGAATAGATGACATAATGGTAGAATGGTGCTGTGAGAGAGATGTTTACTTAATAGCACTCTTCAGCGTCATAGATGCCCTCCCCATGGCCGAACAGCTTGAAGGCCGAAACACAAAAATTGTAAGCGTGTGACTTTTGACGTCGACGGGAAAACATGAGGTAGGAACTTTCTTCCATCGGGTTTAAAGGACGTTTGCCCGCCATACGAAAAAAATCGACTGACGGAGGCGTGGAACTGAGTTCAGGCAAGTGCCTAGGTAAACAAAGAGTTGAAAATTAAATTGAATAATACAGTTGACGGTTTTCTCCAAATATTTCTCCAAAGTTTCCGCTTGAAAGCCGGAGAAAACACCGAGGTATGTAGTTTCTCAGGCCTCGGACACTCGGCTCCGTTTCCGAATATAAGTGAGAATAAGGTGCATGCATTGGCACTCGATAAACCGAAGGGATGGAAATTTCCAAACTCGCATGCTCTTATTCCACGAACCCGTTGAAGTATCCGTTCTCTCCATAGAATCCCCCGCTCGCCTTCCCTCCACGTTTTCCAGCAAACAATCTATGATTTTAGAAGAGATTTTAAAGACCTGGGAGAGTTTGAAAGAGTAACTTGCCACACTGACAAAACGGTCATCGAATCATGAGACAGTGACACGCTCTTAAAAGTGGTCAAAGGAAAAGGCGAATTCCCACCAAGCAAAAATACTTGACAAATAATTGCTATTGGTTGACTTACGGGGCATTCCCTCTACGTTGAGATGCAATAGTACAAGTCAAAGAGAATACTTATCAATTACAGTGAACTCTCGATTATGCGTTCGCGCGTCATCCGGGCTGCGAATTATCCGTGCATCGCTAATCTATTTAGTTTATCGGTAGTCGTCCCAAAAGTAAATAAACTTTTGTTATTTTCCTACAATCGTGACTTCCACTACGGCCCTACCGACTAGTCTGATGCCTTACGATAGGCTTCGTGCAACTATCCGAGGCCTGCGAACATTAATTGTGGCAGGTATCTGGATTCTTTTTTTGCCAAAAATCCTATTAAGTTCGGCGAGGATTTTTTCATTGACAGATTGTGTTATTGTCTTCGGGACTTTACTTATATCTATATCTACGACATACCCTGCAAGCCACCTCTAGGATGTGTGGCAGGGGGTGCATCCACACCAGGAACAATGACACAACAAACAAAAATGAACAATACAAAACAAACACTACACCTTTAAAAGTAATTAGGGGAAAAAAGAAAAAAAACTACCAAATCCTAATCCTGCAGGACACACCCACGAATACCATGCATGCCTTGAAACCCGACACCAGTTTCAAAGATAATCATACTTATTTTGGGCTCGCACCATAGAGAAATGAATCCGGGAAGAATCAAACTGCGGATTATCCGTGCACCCTATATCAGTCATTAGCACGGAAACTCTGGAGTTAACTGTATAATAACTTGAAGCTTATAACCGTCCATGTGAGAAATATGGGAGCTATCTCATGATTCACTGTAAACGAAATTGTACATTTGGATCGATCGACCTTCAGCAAAAACATTGCCCTCTGCTTGTACCAAAGTCTCTAATGCCGAGCCGACGAAGTGATCCAAGCGGAACGTGATCTATTTAAACGGAATGGGATATCCACCGGTCCCTATGTGGAATTCTCTTGCGAGTGAAAAACCTTCGCAGTGTGTTTTCGCAAACTCGTCGACTTTCTGCCAAGACATCTCTTGCCCTAACCTTCCTTGCGGGCTCCTGTTCATTCCGGCCTATGCTAATGTCCATTTCTATTTCCTTAAGGGGGTGGAAATCATCTTCAACATCCCAGACGCTTACATACTTGCAGTGGCCTGTTTTTACCGCTCTTGATCTCCCTCCTCGTGGAGAGATTTGTACGCCAGATCTCCCGGCGGATGCGGCTCACTCGGTGGGGATCATCCCTTCATGGCGTGGGAAAGTCGAAAGCTTGCCATCCGAGGTGACGGCACCTCCATGTCTGCTCGAAAACGAGACGCCGATCAAGTTAAGGGAGAGTCTTGGCGATGGATTCGTTTTCAATGGGAGCCATCGGGACAGTCCCACTCGCGACTCTGCCCTTACGGTCTCACGCTAACATTTCTAAACCTAGCAATCAAGACGTTGCCTAACTTGACCGGGGAGGGAAATGCGGCTCGATGCCGGATTGACTTTTAACGACTAAGTTGTGAAAATGCCAGGGGAAGATGATGTTTTTACGCAACATCATATTCCCTGCAAACCAGTGGTTTTATGGATTGTTATTGTGGGTGATGATATTTTGCTAGGCAATTTTGTCGAAAAAAATGCGTTCCCTTGCCCATTTTACGTTTTGAAATTGAATTTAACGTCATAATATATAAGCATAGACTATGACAAAAAAATTCATAAACATAATAATCATATGAGGTTGAGTTTGAAATTCTTATGGTGGTATACTTCGCTTCCGGAAACATCTTACGTTCCATAAAATTGTCATCATCATCAATTCCAAGATTGATTGACGAAGGATCAATTAACCTCTTCATGCTCACGTAGCTCTTCTACTTTAAACCTTTCACTGTTTGCTCTATGGGTCAAATACACGGTGTTCCTTCGCTAGTGCACTCCTGTACACCCTCTCAACCCTTTTTCCCCCAACGATTTTACTCTCCAGGCCATCATGTCTCTTAGAACGACAAATTAGATTATCCCATCTTCTCTTTAAGGTTTTAATGAAAATTTTCTTTTTTCCCACATATTTTAGGGCTTTTTAATTTTTAACTCGGTCTACCTATGCTTAATTAAGCATTCCTCCGTAATATCATCAAATACGACTTTGAATAAAATCTTATTTGATCTGAAAATTGCCCGTATTTATAATCGGGGAATTTGTTTAGTGTTCTGGCTAGAATACGGTCTCCCATCCCAATGTCCCAGGTTCGTATCCAAATAGTGGCATGGAATTCCCAATCTGAACTTAATACTCAGAGGAGATTACTTCAGGAGCAGTGACGCAGTCATAAATATTTATGGGGAGGGCCCTCCTCTTGCCCGATATTTTGCAAGTGTAACCAAAATGTTACTTTAATCAGTACGTTTCGAATAGTAGGCCATATTAGTTATTACATGTATGCCTCCTATAAGTAGGCATATCAGATTTAGAGACAAAAAAAGTCAAATTTTTAGGCCTTTGCTAAGATGCTTGTGTCACAGCACAGTTAAAAGAGCCTTTCTTTTATCTTTGGTCTATTTATACTCGATTAAAATGATGTAACTTTTTCCCATTTTTCCAATTGCTGCTACCATGTGACTTGTCAATTAAAGATTAATTTGGGTTTTGCAGAGTGCTAAAGGGGGAGAATTTTGACGGGGGGGGGGGGGGGGGGGGGGAGGGCCGCGTGGGTGCGCCACTGTTCAGGAGTATTACTCCGTCCTTCTAATGAAACATGAATTTGAGAACCCCTTAGCGTCTCTCATTCTGAAAAGGCTATGCTGACGCCGGGTTTCTCCTAGTTCTTCCTCCGTTCTCTATGAAATTCCTTCCCACGCTCAATTAACTACCTATTATTAATAGCGCAAATCACCCTCGCTGTTGCTCCCTAGCATAACAGAAACAATTCAGAGAAAACGAGGGCATTCTTGCCTTAATTAGAAATACCAGAATCTTTTACGCTTCTTGTTGGCTAGCAGTTTCTAAGTATGTCAGCTTCGAACATAGTTTCTCATCATAGGCACTTTATTTTGAAAAAATTCTTTATTTGCTTGGAACAATTTAGTGTGGCACTGTAAAGTTTGGTTTATATTATGCAGTAGAAGTGATTTACAGGTCAATTGACGAAAGAATGAGAATTCAGTGCTCACGTACTGAGGAAAATAGCATTCTATACTCTGTCTCAAATCAGAAGTATCTGTTTAGCTTTAAATTTTATAGTCAGTAATGCTGATTAATCGAATTTATATAGATAAGTACAATTTCTCGTATACTACAATGAAAAAAGAGTGGTTTGAAAGTACATATTTTCAAAGATAAGCTGCCTAGGTGTCTATAGTTTAATTATGGTTCAGTTTAAGTATTACACGTGTAGATCTTAGCCTTCTCCTCATTTCACTATGACTATTACTTCAAAAATATATACTTGCGGTAGTTTTGCAAACAAATTGTTTATCCGCCCATGCTGGTACTATTTCTATCGCTTTAATATGTACGCTACGATTACGGTCGTTTATACAGTTGCAATTCTTTGGAACACACTTTGATCTAGAGAAAGCTTAACGCTTAGAACTCTTGCCTAGAGGATTCTTTAGAGGCTTAATGATATTAGCACGCCCGGCAATGCGTATGCGGTATTGATGTCAATTTGTGAAGAAGCCCTCTAGATTTCGGGAGTCGCCTGACTTTGAGATGAAAATATAATACCGTTAATACTGTTGTTACTCAGAGGATTTCTAATTTCCCCCGCACTCTCCTCGCGTTCAACCCATCCTCTACCGTGGAAAACTCAGCGGGATCTCGATTGAAATGTATCCAATTTAGGACGGCATTTCGGCATTTCGACCTCCGCTAGGGGGCGCTTCCACTCCCAAGAACGCGCTTTCGAGAGCCACGAAGCGGAGAAGAAGCAGAAGATAATCGAATAACGGATGTGCGCTAGATATCTCACCCTCCCCCCCCCCCCCCCCCCCACCCAACTTCTCCGAGGGCACCCTGCCCCTAAGCTGTGCTCCCAAAAAATTCCTCCCCATGCCCTCCGAGCCCCCCCTTCGCCGCTGATGACGGAATCGCGCCCCGCCCCTCCACGAATTCCCTGTTTCCTTCCAAGGAGGCAGACGGGACTTCTGTTGGTCAGACGCCTCCGGAGGGAGAGTGGGGTGACCGGTGAATTATTGCGCTCCGCCGCGAGCTGGTTTTCGCCGGTAGACGGAGGTGGCGACGCGCGGTGGTGCCTGGTTGAATAAACCTGTTACGAGGGCGGGAAAAGGATTTTTAACCGATCTACATTGCAGATAGTCCGCCGGGTAGATATGTATCAGGGGCTGTTCCGGGAAATCTTGTACACATCATCAAAAATTCCTGAAGCACCTTGACGTAGTCACACATGCGCGCCCCGCGAGCAGCAGCGAAAATCATTTGGCAGGGGTTGTTAGGTTTACAATTGGAAACATGAATTCAGGAAAGAAAAACGGATACGAAGGTAGATTTAATTTTCATCTACATCTACGCGATACCCTGCAAGCCACCGCGAGGGTGTGTGATAGGGGGTAAAGATCACCAAGCATGCACTATAGACATGCAAACATGCTACTATAGGGTCTCGGGCAACTCGATTGTTAGTATCTGCATAGTAATTAAGATATTTGGTTGTTAATACATGCATCATGCACTAGAGATTGCTTTAAAATATTTCCCCTACCTATCCCTTTGCTATGCTATCTAAAAAAGTTTGTTGTAGGTCTTATGTTTTCTTAATTACGAGAAGACTAAATAGGCGGTTGGTGGAGGTATTTAAGGAAGATGGAATTCTGAAGGTTTCAATTGCAGGTAGAATTCTGAGTACGGAAGGAAGAGGAAGAAAAAGAAAAGGTAGTATAGATAGTATTGAGAGTTTTACGACACAGGATTAAGTATATTTGAACTAGTATGAGCTATAGACTTGATGAAAAGAAATAGCGAAGGGATGGAGGGGATAGAAGGATGATATGCAGAGTGGAGTAGGAACACCTCATCAAAATATTCCCAAATCGGTAGAAAACTATCAATCATACTGTGGTCGTGGATGGTGTGCGGGAAAAACGAATTATTTAACATTTCGGTCCGAGAGTATTCGATATTTCTGAGAGTATTGCCTTCCTGGGCATAAGATAAAGGTAAGTAAATATACATCTTCAGTCCTGGCTTAAAACACGCGTGATTTGACTGCATCATGTCACATTAAAATGATGTGCAACTACAGAATTTCTGAACGAAGTAATTCAATAGCCGAGGGCTGAGCGGTCTTAGAAATCAATTGGAAAACGCGTCGCTTTCCATTTACCTAATGTGGTGCCTAAGTTAGTTCTTTGATTAAATCGCAACTAGTTGGATCCCAACTGCCGGATCAACCTCATATTACTCCATATGGGTCTCACCAGAGCCAAATAGATTCTCTATTTTCCTTTTTCGATGTAAAACCCTTCCAGGATTCGTTCGGTGAATGGTAGACACTTTAAAATAGTGCTGCAAATAGAGTGATTTCTATTCCCCTTTAAAGCTTTTAAAGCTTTAAGCTTTAAAGTTCTTTTAATAATAAGGAAATCATTTCTTTAAGGGTGTGCATCTAAAGTCACGTGTGCAGTGTATTTTTATGGTGTTGTTGGTATGGAAAATGATTTTACGATATGTCACATTGCCATTACAATCAATATAAAGGAGAATTGACGATGATCTACTCATTGTGAATACGTTGAGTTATGATAATATGTGCCTGTCTCTCAGACAGGGGTAGATTCCACGAATACACCAGAAACAGTGAAAGAACATGTCTCTTTGGACCTGAAACTTACCAATTCAGGGAATAGGGTAATCAGTGTTTGAGTCCCGGTCATGGTGAATGATTATTTTCTCTGTGGAATTACCGATACTGTAAATCAGATGTAACTTAGCAGTTTTAGCGGTTAAGTATTTGATTTGAGTCAATGGATCGGTCCTAATATGATTGATGATGATCCTTAGCACATAAATAAGCAATGATGTTTCGCATTCAATTTCAAATTTTATATGCAATGATATCAAATAATAGTATTTTCCTTTTGGGACTAATCGATAATGTAGAGAGGAATTAGTTCAAAATAAATGGAAAACTGTGAGGTCATTCTATCATTCATTTCCGGGATGGTTTACACTCTACTCACTATTGAGGCAGTCATGTTCAATTACAAGTTGTGACTGGACTGTTGGACGGCTAGTTGAAAGTTTTATCTATATTTTGCATTAGCGAAGAATGACTTTCACAAATGAGATCTTTCACTAGGAGTTGAAAGTGAGTTGTCCATACAACAGAATTTTATGGTGCTAGCAATGGGTCATTGACATTAGACGTCGCTTTTCTGAGGAATAAAATATTACGGTTGTGTTAATGAATTTACTTTAAGGTTAAAAGAGTCACAGCCGGCCGCCGCAATCAGGTCGATAACCTCTGGAGATACCAACCGCGCTATATAACCTCAGCAGTCAAAACTCATAAAATCACATACTATTACTACTAAAATGTCAAAAATTTTATGATATTTCGTATTTATGGTAGAGTACGCGTCACTTACTTTGAAAGCTTACCTCTCGTTAGCCTTATCTACCTAGATATAAAAAAATGCTATTTGTTCAAATTGCCTGAGTTTCCGGGATCATCTTTTATAATGAAAAATCACAGGCATGAGAAGAAAGAATTATCCTCATTCCACTAAAGAAAGTTTTGAAGCAAATCGATAAAAATGTTGAGATAGGAACGGCAATATCACGTAAAATAAAATGATTTATTATTGCATGGCTCATTATTTCATAGTGCATGATTTTATGTAGCTTATAAGCAACGCACTTTCAAAAGTAAGGTTTTAGCGTATTTGATGGTGAACAAAGAAATTTTAACTGTTGTTGATTCTGAGTTTTCATTTATACGTTATGAATTTTGGCTAGAGTTATTTCCTGCTCTTCTTTTTGGCATTAAATTGCCATCAAAATTCACTGATTGCAGTATTTCATCAAGATTAGCCTGCGTCCTTGCAACAGTATTATTTCGTTTTTATAAACAGAATGGATTGCTTCAAGACCTTGGCTCTTCTTCCTTGCTTGATGTGATCCATTTTTCAGATAACTTGCGTTTAAGAAAATAATGAAACCGGCATAATAATGAGGAAATGGGAAAAGCTTGTTCTTTGGGAAGCAAAATAACTAGAGATGGCAGCGGAAGGCAGGAATTCCAGAAAATGTCAGCTAAACACTCAATGTCTAACTTAAAAATATTTACTTACATTTAAAGAATCACAGCATTGGAAGTAAGGAAGAAAATCATTTGAGCTTATATTTTTTTGCATACTCCTAATTATTATTAAGTCCAAGGGAAAAAAATTGTGGAAATTTCCCAAAAGATAACCATTTAAAATATTGTTTCGGAAAGAATGATCAAAATGAAATGAGAATACCGGGTAAATAATGAAGCGGCTCTAAGAACAGTGGGTGAAAAATGAACCCTCATTAAATTTTGAAGAACTAGACAGGACTATCTAATTAGAAATATATTCATCTACATCTACGCAATACCCTGAAAGCCACCGCGAGGGTGCGTGGCAGGGGGTTAAGATCACCAAACATTCACTACTGACTTGCAACTAGGCTACCACATGGTAACTACTTATCGAGACCCTGTGGTGTCATGATAAGATGCCACGCCAGGCTGATTCCAACGATATGTTTGTTTTTATTTTGCTTGAAGGTCTTCACAGCTTCTCTTATCTACGGCTGTAACTGTACCTTTCGGGAAATGCTGCGTGTGATTCATTTTTTGACTCAACGTTTCACTCCCCTGGCCCCTTCAAATGTACAACGGCTAACGTCTTCCTCCCGAAATTCAAATCGGCCCTACCTGTACAGTGGGGCAACGGATACGGATGCTCCTGCATAAGAATGGAACGAAGCAGATTTATACTCAGTCTCTTGATAACGCTCCCAGTAGGAGGAGTGAAACGTTGAGTGAAAAAATGAATCGCACACAGCATTTCCCGAAAGGAACTGCTACAGCTAACGATATGTTTGGTAGTGCCGGACAGTAGTTCGAGCAGATTGAGTCGATATGAAGGAACGGAATTCAACGTTGGACAAGGACGGAGTTTGAGAAGCAGTGGAGGGAGGTGGACGAGGTGCCTTTCTCGAGGAGAGCACACGGGTCTTCACCTCAATGGGCACTCGGAACCGTTAGACCACCGGCTTGCATTGGGTCACCAGGTCGTCGGGGAAGGTCGCCACGCGTTGTTCTTCATAACCAGCCCTTCGTCGACCGACCAAATTCCCCTCTTCCAATACCTTGAGTGAGATTCAGATTGCCGAGAGCCCGTGCCGTTAATAAGACCGAAGAAAGAATTATCGCACGCACACACGCTACAACCTCCCGAGGGATGAGCGTGTTGTCCATGCGTCGATGACGTGGTACATTTCGCTTGACTTGTCCCGTTGGGTTTTATAGGTCTCTGAGCTAGTGTGAAATTATGATGTGGTCATCCGGCTGGTTTGGGCGGATTCTTGGATGTAGGGTTAGTTTGAAGTGAACTGAAAATCTGGGTTGATTTCGAATAAGTTTGCGTGTTAAAATATTTCGTAGCTTATCCCTTATTGACTTCACTTCAGACCTGAAGACGCGAACTGAAACGTTGGCGAATTGTCACCCCAGAATGGACACACGCGGAAGAAATCCCGAAAGGAATGGATCCTCAATCCGTAGCCTATCGACGAATTGAGTGAACCCATAATTTTAAAGTCAGTGGAAAAATAATTTTTTCCGATTTTGCATGATTTGTTTTCCTCTTACCCTGTAATGTATGAAGCGAAGAACGGCAAAATTTGTAAAGGGACGGTGTGAAAACTATATTAGCGTAACAATGTCTATAGGCGAACTAAAATGAGAATCATTATTAAACGGTAGGTTGAAATTTGTAGACTTGATCTCTTTACTAAATTACAAGACAATATTTTAAATGATGAGGTTAAAAATACATTGCGAACTCCAACTTACTATGGTACCCTGGACCATGATCATGAAAGTAGAGAAACTGATTGCCGAACCAACATATTCAAAATGTCCTTGTTTCCTCGTACACTTAGGGATATAAATGGTGGTAAATATGTACAGTAGCAGATATATATATACAAGTCTATAAGCGGATAGCATTGGTAGTTGCATGTTGGTATAAGGACCTTAAGCTAACTCAACTAACAGCATGTTTGTGCATGCTTGATTTGCGGTTTTAATCTTTTTTAAATTGTTAAGTTTAGACTAAAATATTGTTAATGATCCTTCGTAAGCATGATATGTAATTTATGTTTAATGTCAATTCACCCCCTGCCTCACACCTTTATGGTGGCTTGCAGGGTATTATGTAGGTGTAGAAAAAGAGATAAATAATCCGTTAGAAGTACTGGACCCTAAAATTTTCAAATTACATTCAGGAATCTGTGTCACCCTCCCGGTAAACTTGTTAGCAATAAAACCTCAACGGACATAAACATCGAAACACTTTTTTCTCTGGGTTAATGGACACCAAAAATAAATTTCAATCGGATTTTGCCGCGTGCCAGCTGCTCTTACACATGGTTTATTAATTTTTCTTCTCATTAATGCGCATATCTTTGCCGTATCTTGTTCTAATAGTCTTAAATCTTGATCTGGTTGCCGTCTAAAATTCTTTATAATCTTGCCTTTCCTGACGAATGAAAGTTCATTCCGGGTATGCTAATGTTGGATGCTTTCTCGAGGCTTTAAAAACTGCTGAAATTTATGTCTGGAAAAATCTCAAGTACATACTTGAAGTAAGGATAATGCTTTTCTAAAAACATCGGTTTGATTCACTCATATAATAGCTGCATCGTAGGTGATAAGTGATATTATAATATATTACAGCCTCTGTTTACATTTATGACAATTTCTTTCCAATTTACAGTCATAATTGTTGCATTCTGAAATTAATTGAGATGTAAAATGATTTCATTGAAGCACTTATTCGTGCTGCCTTCGGAATAGCACTAACTCAGAGGATGCGCTCCGAAAGTAAGTTCTGGTCGTGTGGATAATGAATGATGGTTTTCGTCACACATGCCAGTGCACTCTTTCGAGGTGGAATTTCCCATCTCATTTCTCATCTGTGGTTTTAAAGTTTGTACCCACATTTATATAGGCACTTAGATCAGGAAGAAAAGTACTTGGATGGGAACGCAAATGTAAGGAGGAAGGATGGAGGGAAACTTGTCGTCAGTAGTAGACTGCTCAATTCGCCAAGGGGACCACGGCTTAACGTCCCATCCGACGACGGACGGAGTACTGAACTCAAATGCTCTCCATAAGTACTTTAGTTGGGGCGGGGTTAAGAATAAAAAATATAGCTTACATAGCCAGGATTCGAACCCGAAACTTATGGGTGAGAGGAGATACCTCAAGCCGCTACAGTAACTCGATCGCCATAGCAGATCGCGAGATACCCAATCGGGGACTCGGTCATTTTCAGCATTGACACTCGAGGGCATTACCGTAAATAATCCTCGCTCGGCTAATAAAAGATTCCACGGGCCATAGATGTCTATGGTAGGGCCGTAACTCGCTCCGAGGGCGAAGAGAATCTCCATGCATTATGTATGCGAAACTTAGGAGAGTGAGGGACCCAATTTCAATTCACTGGACCCAAGGGGTCGAAACTGTGTCGTCCTCTCCGGGCTCGCGTCCCGCGACGGAATTTATGGGCTTTTTCTCGCTCTCTCCCTCTTTCTCTGACTCTCTTTCAATTGGTTCCTCGGTGCAAATTCCTTTTCCGAAAGGCCTGGATCAAGGTCGAGGTGGTATGAGGTTGAAACGACCGATCTGCTCCGTGGATCACCGAGTAGGTGACGCGGATTTTGCGGGGAACTTATCTGAAAATCTGCGCTTTATTTCCTTTTTTTCGAGGTTGATCGTATCCGGGGAATAAGTCAGCCTTAGCGGTTCTTTACGGTGGGTCGTGGTCTTACGGATCTTATTGGCTCGCTTGTCGCGAGGTCCATGGCTCCGTATTTATGTGTCCCTGTGACTTAGCTGTTTCGTGTGGTTTTATTTTGGAAAGTTCTACGTCATTGGCCCTAATTTTTAAAGTAATATTCATTTTTAAATTTGTGAGGTTCTTTTTGATAAAGGATTTATTTAATACGCATAAAAATATGAAAGATAGCTTACTATTAGTGGAATAATTTTTTGGAAGTTTATTAGATTAGGTGTCAAGTTTGCCATGGATGCAATAAAGATTTTTTTAGCAGTTTGATTCATAGGTATGATTTTGATTTCATTTATTGATTTTTTTATGACAAACATTCGTATGTTACTATTCAGAATAGTTTTATGGAGCGTTTTATTTAAATTTTATAGAGCATTTTATCACCATTTGTTACCTTCAATCGTTTCTCTATCTTCATTAACTTTTACCTCATCTCGGTGTACCTATTCCTACTTATATTTTCGTATCCTTTTCTACTAATTTTTTGCCATTCTCCAAACTCTCATCTCAAACGGCCGCCACCTATTATCCTCTCTCGTCGAGTTCCAGGACTCAGAAGTGCGCTACGCAACACTATCTTTCAAACTTGACGTTTTATATAAAAGGGCAAAAATAATATCAGGATATGGTTTTTGTTCAAAATCACGACCTGCGATTCTTTTTCGCATTAGGTATGGATTACGTAAGGCGGCCAGAGAAGAGATCTCGGAGAAGACCTAAACAGTCCAACAAGGACATCACAAACCAATCTGCCATTATCAACAACAGATGGGCAACTCTTGAATCTACTTCGGAAGAAGGCGGTTGTTTCAGAGCTAAAAAGAAACCTCCAACCTTTAAAATCTCTTGAGACAATGGTTCTGCGTTTGGGACGATCCTATTTGTCATGGCATGGTGCGTGATGAGCCGCGATTTCGTTTTCTTTTTTATTTCTGTTGGGGCCATTTTCTCGGCTATAAAGGCCCGTGAGGTAGGACAGGGCGATGACTGTGGCTGTCGGTGGGTCTCGCATTCCAGTGCTTCATTAGTGCCAAGGCAGTGGCGCCGATTCGATGACGCAACGTAAAAAGAGCGCGTAACGGTAAACGAAATTCTTTGCGGGGTTTGAACACTCGGATCCGACTTTGTTGAGGGGAAAATGAATACGCGAGTAGGAATGGCATGCGAGCGTCGACGAATATAGGCCGATTTTGTTGATATACTAGGAAAAATTCCCTTCTCTTTTCAGTCTCTGCATTCAGAAATGGAGGTTCGCGGTCCGAGTACCCATTCAATACCCATGAATGGAGTGTTGGTGATTTTTTTTCAAATTTAAAGAGTAAATTAGTTTGAGTTCACTTTTCTTTTGTAAGCGTAGGTTCTCATTTTCTGCTTTGATCCGATTTCCGTTAACGGCTTTCAGAAGCGTTCCGTGCTCGTTGCAATTAGTACCTTACCCTTTTCGACTGGCTGGAAAACTGGTGGGAGGCGTTCGACTTTTACTCTAATTATCTCTATTTAGGATTTTTATTTAGAGCTGTACGTGAATTTATTGTGCAATGAGAGCATAAAAACGTGATTGCACAAGAGGCATGCGAGATAGCTTGTTTACGTGCGGACTCAAGGGCGCTGTATTACCTTTAATTTAAAATGATTGCCGAACGAAAAAGTTATATTTCCTAACGATAAACAGGAAAATTGTATACTTCCTTGCATTATGAAGTTTGGGCTCTGGACTAAAATGGAATCATATTTTATTGAACCACGCATCAATCGGCGTCTTAATACAACCCTTAAAAAAATTAGCTCTGTCACTCTGACCCCTTTCAAGGATTATTAGCTCACAACGTTATTTTTTCAGATAAATTCTTCATATTACAATTGTGAAAACTTAGACTAATCAGCATCATTTCATGTCACAAACATTTTGATGAATTGGGTTAGAATCACCGAAAAACAATCGTATATTCCTCCGTATCCAGTGAAGCGATTTTTAAACTTCATTTGTTTCTGTTCTGCGCATATGCCTTTATAACTGTTTATTTAAGCTTACTAATTCGTTCTCTCGAGCTTGGAAATAGTCATTGTTCATCTTGCTCATGCACCCAAAAGAAACGTCCCGTCCTGTAGAACAGCGGGGATTGACCCATGCCCTTCATCTCGTTCGTGAAAGCATCGAGATCGAATGGCACCGAATTCGTAACGCCTCTGCCAATTAACCGTCATTTGACAAGATAACTGGAAGAGAATTACGTGCGAAACGAAGGCAAGGTAGGGGGAAAAAAACTTGAATTTATAGACGCTGCACTTGCCTTTCCTTTCCATTACTGCGACCGTTCACCCTCTTGGACGAGGGTGTGAGGTGGGAGGGAAAAACACCCTGGGAAATCACGGGCATTGGGTGGTCTACTGGAGAGAAACAGTGAAAGGGAAGATGCTGTGGCTGGGTCTCTTCATCCGTCGCGGCCGCAGGGATGGCGGGAAGTGGAGGCGCCGTAGGGTGGCCGTACAGGGTGAAGTATGGGGGATGACGGAGGCTGGCCCAGTGAACGGCAGATGGAGAAAGTTGCTCCCATGTAGAAATGGGGATCGAAGCAAATACATGCACTTCACGACGGGGCTCGAAAAATTAGAAAGGGAGCGATTAAATTATTAACCTTCATATTTTCTTTCCCTGCCGTAGGCAGACCTGAGTTTACATTAGGTGCACCTATTTCCCATGCTTTCACATTGAGTTGATTCCTCGTTGGGTTTAATTTTCATGGGCCACGACGGATGTTTGTTGATTAACTGAATGGGATGTTTACTTTTGCTTCTCTTGAGTTCTCATTTTCATCGCCCACGTATGAGTGAAGTATTTAAGTATTTTTATTTTCGACCGAAAAATATTTAACCACTCATTATAATCACGCTAATTTTAACCCTGTAGGCCATAGCTATAATACTGCTCAGCAGCATTTTAACATCTATATGCATGGCGATAGTTTGCTTGATTTCTACTCATTATCTCAAAATACCAACTGGTCTGTGTCATTGAGTGGTGATAAAATGATTTTTCCATGGAAACGAATGAAAAACACTTGATTCATGTAAGGATTTCTGGAAACGTTAAGCCTCAACAAAATCAGCAGATTTGTAGCATCGTAAGTCTCAATTGAGGCAACGAAAATTATTTTGCTACCCTGAAATTGTAGTGGAGCGTCGTAAAAGTGTGTTAAAATTTAGAGTTAGCCACGAAGAATACTGTTCGGAAAAAATACTAAGCGTGCAAAGAATACAGTCGGTGCAGGGAGAGAAAAGAAAAGAAGGAAGACCTGTCGCTCATTCGACCTGAAGTTTGTAGATTATATTCGTCTGCATACTAATGAGGGTTTGATATCTGCGAAAGCTCTTCAGGAATTCCCCTGCGTTATTTCACCTGTAACGGCCAACATTTTCTCATGGACGAACACGGGACTTCGGCCACATTTACCTCTCTCCAATCCTCGGTTGGTTAGAAACTCATCCTCCTAGTGTGATCTTGTTGGATTTGAAGCCAATGAGTATTTTTTAGCTACCTGAATAACTATAGATTCCCATCCGATCCAGAAATCCCAACCAACGGTGAGGGAAGTGATTTTTAATTAACCGACCACGTTCCGAAAAATCAAAAGCTGAATGCACTTTTATATCTAAGACAAATAATGGTTATCTGACCTTATTTATAGTAGATATTATTCTATGTTTTTCTTGTATTCAAGCATACATTCTTTGATATTTATAGGACACGTGGTGGACTGCAATTCATAATGCCGGGTAATTTGGGGCATTTACAGCCATGAATAATTACCTGACCTATGATTTGTTTCTCGCTTCCTTTCTCCGTACATACACAAGAAAGTGCACTTCAATAAATGTACATGTATTTCTTCTATTCTCTTGCAAGCGAAGGAAGGAGGAATAACTGCCATAAGAAACGATATCCACACTGTTTAGAAACACACTTTCAATTAACTCTGGGATGAATTGTTTCGGAGTGTAACCTGAATCGTTTCAGCGAGCACTGATATCCTTTGATCAAAGGCGGAAGCACTTTTATCGTCCGAGATTGGTCTTCACTATTTACATCCCAGTTCCGGTCCTCTCTCTAACTTTCGACGATAGGTTTACTGAATGTTTCAAATGGGAATTTGGTGATTAATCCTTCCGGCACTCATCGTCAGAGACTATGGCGAAATAAACGCATGACTTGCGATGCAGCTCTATCTTATATCTTGCGTTTAATCACCAATCGCGACCCTACGATCATGATATAAGTCGTAAGGCAGTCGTTATTTCGTTGGAGAGTGTTTCCCAGCCTAATATGTTTTTTTCTGATGTACCTTTACTCCAGGATTAATCGCCCTTTCTCGAGAAAATGTTTCACAATTTGTGTCCCCAATAAATAGGTGTAATTTGTGTCCACTGGACGGTTTTCTTTTCTGGAAAGTTAATGTGAATCCGATATTTTGTACTCCTGTCGATACGTGACTTAATAATGGATACATTCTTGACGACCAATACCAACAGTAATTCAGTTTTTCCTGGTCAAGAGTTCTAAGAAGAAATAAAAGGTTTCTGAAGAATTTCAAACTACTGATTGGGGGAATTTAAACATGTCAAAAAATTTGGAATGGCTGCGTACAACGACAGTTTTGCACTCTTATGGCTGAAAGGGAAATTTTCTTTCAAGACTGCCAGCTACTCTATCACTCATTGTCATCAATTAGTTTCTCTTTCGGCAGACAATGCAGGCGTGCTTGCCATTATAGGGATGACATCACTTAAATCTTCATCCCGGCTGCGTCCGTGCGCATGAAATGTCGGCCAGCTTGCAGTGAAGTGAAGCTTCCCACAGGAAACTACGAGTCAGCCGGTCAAAGGTTCGGTATTGAACGGGGAAGGAAAATGATGAGCAAAAGGTTGCGGGAGAAAGGTAAGGTCGAGGTAAGTCGCACTCGATCTCGTACGAAAATAAACCGACGGCTGGATCGCGTTGGAGAGCTCGGTGCCCCTTTCACGGGCGCCGTAAAAGTCGGGCGCGACTTCTTCCGAAAGGCGGAGGAGGAGAAAGATGAAAAGGAGTTTCCTCCCATCCCAGAACAGTCATAAAAAGGGGAACGTCTTCGGAAGAGGAGCGCGGGGCGCATGAGAAAAAGGAAACGAGGCATTTCAAATGGCAGGAGAGCAATGGAAGGTCTTCGATTTTTTTTTCTTTTTTTAGTGGAAAGGGGAAGTTCTCGTTCGGACGTCGAGATCTCCCGCGGATGCCAGGGCAGTGGGAATAGCAGGGGGGAGGAGAAAATAGCTCG
Organism: Platycnemis pennipes; assembly: GCA_933228895.1. Taxonomy (NCBI): domain Eukaryota; kingdom Metazoa; phylum Arthropoda; class Insecta; order Odonata; family Platycnemididae; genus Platycnemis; species Platycnemis pennipes. The sequence continues at coordinate 47,427,552 of OW121852.1, read as the reverse complement.
CTATCCAGAAGATATCTCAGACTTTCCTCACACGAGCGAATCCACGTTCGGACTCTCCCGCCCAACGAATCGGGACCGCGATCCCTGACCCCACTCGACTTCGCTTTTCCACTTTTTCCCTTACCCCCCCACCCTCCACGCCAATCCCTCGTTCCTCTCTGTCCACCTTTCACGATCGGCATATCCCACTTGGACTCTCACCAATTTTTCCAGGTGGACAAGCGGACGGTCAGTTCCATCGGTCACATTTCTTCCCTCCTCCTCTCAGCCCCCCATACAACGTCACTCTTTCCAATCGGAACTTACCTCCGAGGCTGCAACGCTGTTTTTTTTATCCAGTGATTTCTGCCGCGACAGCTACCGCTTTTGCAATCCTCCGATTAATGGGTAATCCGTGAGTAATCCTCCGATAAATAGCAGATTTGAATGAGCATAAAAGTGTCACTAAACGCTCCGTTTAGACAATAAATATAATTAAATGCTACACTGTATGAGAATAATTGGTATTTATGATGAGGAATAGTCGAAGAACTAGGTACTTTTTTCACACTGAATTCAACGCCGACTTTTGTTTTGAAAATTAACTCAGTCCTTGAGAATGACTCTTAGTTTTCGAAACCATGCTCGGTGTTTAATACAGAGTGAAAATAGTAGGGTAATTTCACGTCAAAAAACGGGAAGTCAGGAATTTTTGCCCCAACCGTCTCCAATTTTCACAAACATTTGTATATATGTTTCCTGTTTCTGTATTAGTATGTGTGAAAAACCATTTTCCCAAATATCGAGTTTATCAAGAATTACAGCTATTTGTTATTGTTAGATTTTTACAAGTAAGCCCTTAGCTTTATGTATATATATCTTGATATAATTGAGCTATAAATCTCCAAAAAAGATTGTTTTATTTGTTGAAAGTTAAAAAATGATATTATGGGGGCAGATTAATATTTATAAAAAGTTTTTGAACTTTTTCAACATGTTTAAACTTTTGAACCCTATTTGCAAAAATACATACCCCTTCGATTTCGCTAGTTTTTAAGAATCAAAGGGCTATTTATTCGATACAGGTTAGTGAAATAACATCAATGCGCAATTCATAAACTACTGCGTAAAACATTTCGAAAGAATCGCGTGCAGAGTACCTACCGAGCGGCCCTGCGGCGGGTCTGTTTTCTGTTTGCTCAGCGCTGCAGCCTGGTTCTTTGTTCATTCCTCGTCATGATTAAAAAATAAATGTATATTTATCACAAATCGTCTATTTTAAACTTGCATGCCATTAATTTCCTATCAATCTTTGTCCCATACCGTTAAAACTTATCTTATTTTCTGTTTGATTAATATTTTACCCTCTATCACCCTCGTTAATTCTCAATTCTCACTAATCACCAACCCGTTTACCTAATCTACTTTCTATTGTTTCCTCGGGCAAATAGATTTTCTCCCTTTCGATTTCCAGGTATCTTCTTGTATTCTTTTCTGCACATCTTATTTTCTTTATACTTCCACTGGCACGCTCATCACCAAATATATCAATGATTGCTCATCTTTCCCTTCAGGTTCAGGTTGCTTAGTCAATTCTCTCTATCTCTCTTAGTCGGTACTCTCTATCCGAAAGTTTCATCTCATTTTTTTGCATTATGGTAATAAAATTTCCACTAAATTCCATTTGGTTTAAAATAGTAATAATATTACTATTATATTTAAAGAAATAATATGACTGACAGATGGAATTTGGTGCTTATAAACTACCTAATCACAATTTAAATAAAAGTGCTTAGTCTACCAAGATTTTTCCGTTCATAATCACATACTTTTCATCTATAAGCCTCGTGTTACTTTCACTATGGTATGGGATCACGATGGGAAAACTGGCTGATGGGAGAGCTGTCCGATCTTTCGATAGCCCATACTCTCTCGAGAATGAGGACTGTGTAGGCAGCTTGATCAGACTAAGGAATCCCGCTGTTCCGTCGTGGTTTTCGGTGGATTCTTAAATTATTTACCACATGACTCTATTACAACGAAGTAGTAATGTAGTAGTAATAGCTATAGTAGCTAGCCCGGTTTATGTGCCGACCTCACAACCCAAGGTTAAGGGACTCGATTTCAGCCGAGGGCATAGTTGTGATCGTGTCAGGCTTATAAACTTACATTAGATGGTAAGATATAGCCATGACATTTCGATCACCTGAATACCTAAGTCCACCACTACTACTAGTGTGAAGGAGGAAAACGGATTGAGTGGGTTAAATGACGAATTAGTTATTTAATTCTCATTATATTCTGCTAATGATTCGAATGAAATATGAGGTCTTGGGCAAGGAGCCGCTAAGTTTCATCTACATGTACATCTATATAATACCCTGAAATCCACTATAAAGGTGTGCGATAGGGGGTGAATTACACCAAACATGCATTACACATCATGCATAAAAAGGATTAGTAATACTAGTCTACACTTCATAATTTAAAAAAGATAAAAATAGCAAAGCAAGCGTGCAAAAACATGCTGTTAGTTGGGCTAGCTTAAAGTAGTTATTCCAACATGCAACTACGTATGCTCTGCTACACTCGTATTTTAGCTATTGTTTATATTTACAGCTATTCATATCCCTAATTGTTCACTGAAAAAAGGACATATTTTTCTAATAAAGTAGGTTGGAGTTAGGCGTAATAAAATTGTGGCTTCATACCGGCTCTACTCGTCAACCTTGCTGCATACCACCGGTCATCACCTCTTTCAACGGTGGAATGAAAGGCCTGGATACGAGCAATGAGGGACTTAAAGCGATACGGTCCCTGGAGACCCCAAGAAGTCTCGCGTTCTTTCATGAGCCTTTCACTTTAACTTCAACTATGCCCATCCCCCCGACTTTTTCTTTCCCCTTTGTCGTTCAGTCACGGTTTCTAGACTTCTCTTGAAAGAAGATGGGGAAATGTTGGGTTTCCAGTGTGCACTGTCCAATCGAGGGACTTCAACATTGCTCCAACAAAAGGCTTTTTCAAAAAATGGGGCGTGAGTCGATTTTATATCGGTTGGACACTTGCCTCGTCGAAAGGGCTTCAATAAAAAAAAAGAAGGAAGGTAATGAAAAAAGAGCTAAAAAGAATTGAATGAGTGCTCAAACAGTTCAGATAACAATGGAAGTTCCTACTGAAATAAAAGTCTCGTGTTTACTCAGGAAAGGAATGAATTTTGGAATTTGCCGATATTTAAACGAAACATAGCCTTTGTGATTATTGAAATTGCAGTCCCCTTTGAGACTTTTTCTGTTCCAATTCGCACAAAAATCACTGTTCTTGACTTATGTTGGTTGCTGGGTGTGATCATGAAAGAATCTCGGTAAACGGTTCTAGAGCGTAAATTCATTTCTTTTCATTTTGTGTTTCAAATCAGCCCAATCAAAAAAAATATAAAAACTGAAAGCAGGTAGCAAATATATGACACTACACAGGAATGTATTTGATTAGGCCCATTGCTATTTTCTAAGAGGTCTTGATAGTACGCATATGCCATGTTTCTATAGTAAGAGAAAGCATTAACGAAGTCTCAATTTCGCCGTTGTCGTGAACTTTCTCCCATATGCGCCTCTAGTGTTACATTCAATGATTAATGACGGATGAAATGTAGCGACTTCATTAATATTCGATTAACTCGTCGGAAAGGTTTCATCGGTCAACTCAAATTTTTAGGTGATGGGACTGTTCGAGAACCTATACTTTGCCCTTGGCAACTTCCAGAAAAATTTTCCTCTCGTGGAAAATACCAACTTGTTACTTTCATTCTTCCACTTTCTCTTTCTTGAGTTTGCTTCCTACAGTTAATGAATACGATGTTACCTTTACGAATAAACAAACCAGATTCAGGTGTGATGTGGTGGAAACGTTTCATATTAATAGCAAGATTTTTCGATTTTACACAATATAAAAATTTATTTTGACTAGGTTCAATGATACTACATCTCTCTCATGACTTGGAAATATTCAAAAATATCATCGAAAATATTCAAAATAAATTTTAACGTTGTGGAAAATTGTAATATATTTCTCTTAATATTAATACGATGTTACCGTTAGTAGGGGAAGTGACCGACGGTTAAGACACCAGCAAGGACATGAACTTGGAAATAGGTGATATCAACAGGGTACTGATGATCAAAGGACAAACTAGACGCGGAATTAGCCAACTCCTAGTGACAGGAAACAAGAGGTTTTCAGTTTAATGTCCCTTTCGATTGACGGGATATTGAAGTCCCCTACAATATGTCTCAAGACTTCATTGATAAGATTATAAAATCTTGTACAGCCAGGATTCCAAGATAATATTCTCAGTGATGACGTTAAAAATATTTTGCGAACCCCAACTTATTATGGTAGACTGGACCATAATCACAAAATTAGAGAAATTGATTGCCGAACTGAAGGATTCGAAATGTCCTTCTTTCCTCGTACAATTAGGTACATGAATAGCGGTAAATACATCCAATACGAGTGTATCAATTTATAGCATAGGTAGTTGCATGTTGGTATAAGGAATTTAAGCTGACCCAACTAACAGCATTATTGCAACATGCTTTCGTTGCAATTTTTATCTTTAAAAAAATTAAAATTTAGACTAGTATATTTTTACTAATTTTGTATGCATTTGATGAAGTGCATATTTGGTGAGAATTCACCCCCTGCCGCATATCTTGATGGTGGCTTGCAGGGTATTATGTACAGATGTAGATTCAAACCCATGTCCTTGGAATTGAAGGTCATAACTATAGCTATCACATTAATCATGTCTCCTGAAAATTCTATGCGGCAGACGTGTTTTAATAAAGTCATTGTCCCAAATTGAGATCTTGAACGGAGTTGAACTGAGTGAGATAATAACCTTAATTCCATTTAGGATAATTCTATCGCTTCACATTAGGTGAATTTTTAGAGTTACCTTTGTCGGTTCCATTTGCTTCGCACATTTGAGACGGTACCATGACTTACCAAATTATAACCATGAGTTTCATAAAACAGCTTTTTCAACTGTGAAAACCGGACTTGCTCAGTAATTCAATGTTCATTCTCAGGTGGAATATTGGCTCCATCGGCCCCTTTCGTAAACAGTACCTACGTTAATACTGATGCCGGGTTTCTCTCCACCCTTCATCACCTCACTTTTAACGCCGTCCGCACATATTCACTATCGGTCTGAATCTCCCTTTAATTCGGAAAAACTTGAAATCACGCATTAAGAACTTACTTTTCGTTCATGATAAATAAAACTTTTTCGTCAAATTTAAAAAACGTCTTTCTGATGTACATACCACCTTAACTTGCCAAATTTTTGATGTGCCAACTTAAATGTTTTAAATTAAGTTTAATTACATAATACATGAAACATTATCATCACCATTCCTCAAAAAACGCGGGGCCAAAACGGTTGTCGATTCTTATAAAAGTGACATACATTTCACATGCGATGTAGTCTGCAGTGTCCCGCCTTTCCTAACTCCCCAAGCATTCCTCCCAGACAAATGATCTCATTTCAGTTTTTTGCTTTGCGGTGTTTTCACGCGATTCGTCTTGCCAAGGCCGTTCGATATCACTTTCCAAACTTGATTATTCACCCGAACCTCAAATAACCGCGAAAATTTTCACCTAGCCGCTCGGATTCCTCCGAAAGAAAAATTGTGGGAGGAGAGCCGAAATGTCCCGCACAGAAATATAAAGGAGAGACACAAGTAGGCCATTTTTCTTCGGTGAAGTCAGAGCTCGAAATTCTGAACCAAGGTTATGATCTCGCGCCTCATTTGCGGTTAAGGGAATGTGGGATAGCTTGCGTGTCCCGGCTTTTCATAAATGCGGTTCATGTGAGAGCGTCTCTCACGCTGCAAATGCAGCGGAGCCTACTTTTTGACGTGAATCGGTCGGAATATTCGCCACCGGAAGCGGTTTCCCTCATTTCCGTAGTTTGACCATTTGTGTGGACCTCTGCAAATAGACGGATATGTTTCCTCTACAGGTTTTTTTTTCATGGTTCCCTTCCCGAGCGGTTGAAGCGTGCGAATAAACCTACCGATACACAATCATATTTCAAACCTTGCGGTATAACTGAGTAGTTTTAGGCTTGAGGTTAATTTTACGTATGAGTTTCCATTTTCAATATATTTGCTGTTTTTTAGACTATAATTGTGTTAATATTATGTGAGCCTTCGTTTACGCGTCTATTCTGTAAGTATAAACGGGCATCACTGAAGAAATTAAAAAGGTACGACTTACAAATGTCTTTGGTTTCGAAATTCCTCACATAATCTATCGAAGTTTGAATTACACGAACCCATGCTTTATGTATTTAATCTTATATTAGTCCAAATAGTTGCTTTTGCAATACCATATATTGTACGCTGCTATTGTTGATGATAATGCATGTATAGTTGCATATATAATCAATAAAACTACGATCACAGTTTTATTATCGAAATTTATTTTTCTAAATTAATAAAAGCTGTTTGCTTCACTGTATATTAGGGTGTTATCCACTCTCATTCACCTCGTTAACGTGCCAGGAATGCAATTACGGCATTATTTCCAACATTTTCTAAATTTTATTTAATTTTTTTCTGGGTGCTACTTCCACGATGAACGAATCTTACTTTTAGTACACAATATTCAGTTCAACAATTGATTAGTCTTCACCGGACAGCGTGATTATGAAGCGCGCTACAGCCTAATTACGCTTCTTTATTACTAGTAATTCCGGTTAGAAGACACCTAACACCTTACTTTCTACGAAGAGTGAGGGTAAGATGTAACATCTCTATAGTGACGACGCGCGCACCCTTTCACGAGATCGATGAGAGATCGTTCCGGTGAACGTTATTTCTTCCCTTCCATTTCTCTATAGCGTGCTAAATCATTCCGGGTGATCTTTTTCTCTCTCGTTCCTGAGGGGCTTTCACGACCCGGGGATGAGATTCCCAGTGTCATCACTCTGTCCCCGATGACGCCAACCTCTTCGAGGGTACCTATCGGACTGGGGAGAAATCACGGCGGAAAAAAATCACAACTTACTCTATTAATGCGCGGGATTAACGATGTGCAAAAAAATACATCCAGATGCACGGGTCTTTCTCCAACCCATTTCTCTCTCCAGCGTAATACATTTATCCTTTCCCCTCACGGTCCAGACCGTAGTAGTCTAGGGCACGGGGAGGAAATTGACTAGCAGAGAGAGAGATATTGAACAGGATGTGGTTGCTGTTTGCACACACTCTCTTGCCTGCGTTCGTTTGCTTTTCCTCGGTCCCGTATCGGATCATGGGGGAGCTTGAGGGAGGGAAGGGATGACTGACGAAGAAAGAGAATTCTCGGAGCAGTGAAAGGGATGAACTAAGCAGTTCGCGTTCCGTGCCGACCGAGCGCGTGTGTTCATCCACGGATGCGGAGTGGGGCACGGCCGTGATTTCCAAAAAGTTTTATTTCTATATTTTTTGCTCCATTAGATTTTCATACACATCTCCACAAATGTTTTGACCAATTTCTCGCCAGTTGTGGTCTTGACATTCACAAACGGTCTGTACTCAAATCATGCCGTGTCGAAATATCGGCCGGGTAGTCAGGTCGTTAGCGCATCGGCCTGGCAGACCCAAAGGTCGCGGATTGGAAATCCGCCTTGAGCATGTATGTTGTTTGTCTTAAAACTATGATTAGGATTAAGTTAGGTTATGTTTCGTTCAACCCGAAGGTTGGTCTAGGTGGTGAGGTTCATCTACATCTACATAATACCCTGCAAGCCATCACAAAGGTGTGTGGCAGGGGGTGATTTCTCACCAAACATGCACTACATATCATGCATAAAAATAAGAATATTATTAATATACTTGTCAGAACTTCACTATTTAAAAAAAGATAGAAATTGCAAAGCAAACATGCAAAAACATTCGGTTTGTAGGGTTAGCTTTAAGTACTCCTACCAACATGCAGCTACCAATGCTATCCATTGCTACTCTCCGATTGGACATATTTACCGTTATTCGTATCTCTAATTGTACGAGGGGAAAAGGACATTTTGAATCTATCAGTTCGGCAATCAATTTCTCTAATTTTATGATTATGGTCCAGTCTGCCATGGTAAGTTGGGGTTCGCAAAATATTTTTAACATCATCACTGAAAATATTGTCTTGGAATTTATTTAAGAGATTAAGTCTAAATTTCAACCTGCGATCTGACAATGATTCCCATTTTAATTCATTTAATAGACTGATTACGCTAATATAATTATCGTATTGTCCCTTTACAAATTTTGCCGATTTTCGCTGCACACATTCAAGTTCATTATTTAGACCGATTTCATAGGGATCCCATACACTGGCAGCATATTCCAAATGAGGTCTAACAAGGGAAAAGTAGCTGATTTCTCGTACAAACTGGTTGTAGCTTCGTCTCGGTCTCCGTCTCAGGTTGAAGCTTAACTAAATACTAAACCCAACGTTAAATTCACACATCGAAGTATGGGTGCCAGATCCTTTTCCGGTAATGATTGCGATTTCTCAATAAAATTTAGCATTCGGAAAATAACCCTACTTAGGTTTGGTTAGACGTGTTCTATGTTAACCCTCGGGAATCAATCCCGAGACCTCCAATCAGCAGCCCAACCAGTCCCCATATCCAATGGGTACCACGCTAGGTAGCGCGAAATGATCTTAGAACTCCCTAAAACCTAATTATACTGCCATTATCGAGTTGCATTTGCTCCCGACAAGATTTAGTTCATGTGCTCTCAGTGAATAATTACCAGTTCGTGGCTAGGTGTCATTTACCTACTCCCCTCGATGCTTGCGTTAAATCGATCGATGACTGATTTTTCCATGCTGATGGACAATGTTCCGAGTCACTGAAATTTGCGGTTTATTCCCAAAGGAAAACTTAAGAATCAACTTTCCCCTCGCAAGATTCCCCACACGAGAAATTAGCTCGCGGCGTGTTTTCAGGTACATCCAGTTTCAAGAAATTTCAGTTTTAATTACTCCATTTAATGAGGCTGCAATAGTTTAGATGGCTTAGGCACGTAGAAATGTGATGAATGATCCCTTTCACTCGTGGAGCGCAAAGGTCTTCCGCAAGTTTGAGCTGGATTCCGGTTCAAGCTTTGCTTCATTATTTAAAAATCACTACAGGCTGCACGTTCCGGGCAATTTTGTTGCGGTTGGACTTGTATCCACCATGCATAAAATAACGATGGAGATGCCCGGCGGCTATTTTAGGGTACAGTGAAACGAAAGGTCATGAGTTTGATTCCTGCCTCTGGCATTGAAAGATTTTGCGGACAGGTGGTCAAGATTAAGCGGGATTAATGGCTGAATTGGCCTCAGCCTTCGAGAGAGTAATGGCACTGCCGTATGAGGTATCTCACCCGAACGAGTGTGCGCACAAGGGAACGCAAGAGCTCGCTTGTTTTCCGTTTCCATTTGAATGAGTCTAGTTCATCGGTGCTAGCGTAAGATAGCTTTTAGTTCAATACCGTTGGATTAACATCTATTTCATCAAATATGAAATTAACTTAAATATTAAGTACAGAGAAGAGAGTAGATGCATTAAAATCCGTGAATACTGGTTACTGTTGTTTCGAATGAATCATGTAACCGGCCATAACTCGTTGGCGAAACGTATTCATTCCTTCTTATCCTCCACCTAGAATGTAATTATATTCGGAAGAAACGTTTTTATAATTTATAGCGATATAGTATGTTCTTGAGCTTAGATAAATTAATTTTCTTCGGCTGATGAAGTGTCTATTATCAAAAATTATTTTATATCATTCAAGGACAATACGCTATGGGGTGAATTTGCCTATTTTTCATAGGTTAGAAAAGTCTACGCTTGGTAGCACTAGGTTTGATAGGTTATTGAGATAGAATTGAGTTTAAATCACTATTAATAAGTGATAATGTCTTTAAATAAGTGATAAGCCTTATAATATAATTTTTCACCTAAACACCTTAAACATAACTGTCAATTTTACATAAAGGATTTCAAAAGAAAAGCGCAAAAAAGATAGTAAAATACCCAAACGCACTCCTCGATCGCAGTGCTCATTTTATGGAACATCTCTTTATCATATGTTTAAAATTTCCAATATCACTGTTCCTTACGTTTCCACGTTACTCAATAATTATCACGCAAAAAGTACTCTCACTGACTTTCTGAACCACCATATCCTATTTCACACATTCGGGTACCGCATTGACCTTTGCTACAACCGCTCGTAAATATTGGTCGATTGGTTCTCTTTTGTTTGGTCGCAATTGTCAGAAAATTAACATTTTTAGGTGTAGACGTATTGCAACCATGAAATTTCACCGAGTGGTGAAAAAAGCCTCTTCTTAAAAGAGGTTTATTTCTAAGCAATCATGTTCCCTCCGTGTCTTTCCTGTTCATCCATTTGCCGTTGCCTTTTTTATGAATGTGATGATATATCAGCTTCGAATGAATCACACAGTCGGGATAGAATTTGGAGCCACATTAAGTTCCCTTCTTTTAGTGTTGTGGAAGTGTATTTAGTTTTTTCTCTTTGCTCTACCCAGTTTGTTAGAACTGAAATTGGAATCATTACTAGACTGTAGGTTGAACAACCTACCTCGTAAATTTAACCTCTTCAGTAAACTCCAAAACAATATTTTTGCTGATGACGCTGAAAGCATTTTGCAATCTCCGACTTAATATAGTAGGCTGGGCCATGAGCATAATTTTAGGGAATTAATACCCGAAATGACATATTCAAAATGTCTTTCTTTCCTCCTACTATAAGGTATATGAGTAGTTATGAATATATATTCAAAAGTATTTACACAAATGTATCAATTACCATCGTCAAGATTGAGGACTTTAATCTAACGAGTTGGCTGAGAACTTTAAACTAATCCAGTTAAGAGCATTTTTGTGCATGCTTGCATTGCTTTTTAAATATTTTTAAATTGTTATGGTTTGACTTGAACATAGCTACTAACTCTCTATATGCTCGATAGGTGAAGTATATGTTTGGTGTTAATTCACCTTTGTGTTGGTATGTAGGCTTTATATATCTGCAAGCCACCGCGAGGGTGTGTGGCAGGGAGTGAATATCAACAAACATGCACTATTGACATGCAAATAGGCTACTACATGGCAACGTCAGATAATAGAGTCACATGCAGCTTTATGGTTAGTATCTACATAGTAATAAAGGGATTATTGATTGAAATAGCATTTATCTAAATATTTTATCCGTGTTCACCTACTATGATTGGGTTACTAATGTTAATACATGCAACATGAACTACAGACTACTCTAACGACGTTTCGATATCATGTAGCTTTAGATGTACCAATGGAAAAATATTCTTCTTTCAACAAAGCTATGCCTTACACGCAATGATCGTTGTAGAAGATGTAAATTGACTTTTATCTTTTGGTAACGAGCTTCACATATCACTTCATCCGAACCCCAGATCTGAACTTCCTCCGATCCATCTTCCCAAGCAACTCCCCCGTGGGGTTGGTCGGGTGGAGGAAGATGAATCAAATGAAGCAGTGACGAGGAGGAGCAGCGCTGCTCTCTTATGGACTGGTTTCGCTCCGCGGGTCGAAGTAGGGCGCGGCGGCGCTGCCCTCGCATCCCTTCACCCCCTTCCCTCCCCCAACCTGGATTCTCGTCCTCGGAGGGTGGGTAAAGAGGGTGAGGGGTGGTTTGGGGGCAGGGGGTGGGAAGTCGTCTGCGGAGGAGGGAAACCCAGCGCGTGAGGGAAAATTTATCTTCGTCGATGACGTTCGAGGCTGAGAAGTTTTTTTCGCTATTAAAATTTTTTCCATTAGACTTTTTCTATCAGATTGTCATTACTATTATAACTCACTTTTAGAATGGTTTGAACCAATAAGTGCACGCATTAAGATGATATTACGAAGTGAAAACAGTTTTCTTTTGAGTGTGTATTTTAACGAAGCTCCAACTGACAACCTACATTCTCTTTCCCCTCATTTCATATACCTGGTTTTATATTTTAGGGCATAAATGATAAGTCCTTATAGACCACATAATTTATATCGAAAACATGGTAGATTAACAAATAAAACAGTTTCAGGCGCAACATTTTAGAATTTCATAATGCAGTTTGAAAAAAACTTCTGTAACTTCCACATTTAAAAATATTGTAATACAACCTGGTGTAGGATATTTGAATCCTGCCGCGTGAACGGCGGTGAAATTCACATAAATTGACATGCGAAAAAATTCACCTGGACCGGGAATCGAACCACGGACCTTTATTATTATATATAATTTTATATAATTATCAGCTTCCCTCGCCGTTTTTATGTTCATTACTTTTTCCATATTTAATCCCCGAACCCTCCGGATTTCGTGATTCAGCTCCTGGTCACCCAACACTACGCTATTCTTCAACTATTACCAATGCTAGAATTCGTATCTTTTCTGATTTTATGTATTCGTGTCTACCTTTTTGGAAAGAAAATAGTTATCTAATATAAATTTAGTCTATATATCGTAATACTTGGTCCATTTCCGTTCAAATCCATGCGTTGCATCTGAAGTAGAACATTATTTTAAATGCGAATCCTCCTTCAGTTATGCATGCTTAGAAGTCGTGCATCGTGGATTCCAAGTTTCATTTGGAGAGCGAGAGTTTCGTCAGAGAAATTCAGACAGGGATGACATTTTAGTCTGTGTCTTTAGTCAGTGCTGTTCAAAACTCGCTTTCCTTGAAAGGAAATGAGTTTCGTGATTGCGGTTCCACGAATTCCGAGTAATTTTGCCATAAAAGATCATATCCCCGAACTAATTACTGCATCAAAATACCGAGGTGACTTCCCTCCTGATATGCGGTGCAAGTAATTGAAAAAGTCGCCGAAAATTACAAGTGTGTCTATTAGGAAAATGAAGGGCTGTAAGACACTCTCGGACTTTCCTGGAACCCTGTTCCTACCCTGGAATTACAGGAACCTGTAATAAGTGAAACCAGTGTGCCTTCACTTGTGCTGAGTGTACGATTCTGAACATTGGCATGATTCCATTTAATTACTTTAACTCATTTCCGTGTGCCTGGAACTATTTCTACTCTCAATCCTCTCATTTGTCAGCATATTATCATAAAATTCTTAGTAGGCTATGATTGAATCATTTGGTTTTTTACTAAAATCCCTTAGCATTATTTCCCTATTGCATACAAATTCCATGAGTTTTCTGTAAGCTATCGTGGTAATGAAATCGCTCTCTCTCTCTCCTCTCTCTTTCTCTAAAAAAGTAATTGAATGAATGCTTTAGCAAAATCCTAATTAGGTGGTAAAATCGGAAACATAAATTAATATTTTTGTATGGTCCGCTTTTGTTTGGATGTAATTAATAAGCGTCAATTGAGGAGTCTTGTGAGTATGCTGTGCCCTATTATGCAAAGTAATGAATTAGAGAAACGAAACATTGGAGCGCACATAGGCATATTGATTACTTGAGAAATTCTTCATCTACATGTACGTAATACCCCGCGAGCCACCACGAGGGTATGTGGCAGTGGGTGAAGATCACCAAACATGCACTATTGACATGCAACTTGGATATTTAATGGAGAAATGTTAGATAATAGGGTCATAAGCAACTAGATGGTTAGTATCTACATAATAAGAAAGGGATGTTTGGTTGTTATGACATGTATCATGCACTACATACTACTCTAACAATATTTCACCTACCTATCCCTTTGCTACGCTGCCTATTGTGCTCTCACATGGTACGCGGGAAAAATGACATTTTAAGTCTATCGGTACGACAACACATCTCTCTGATCTTGTTAATCTGAACAAACCTAGCATAATACGCAGGGGTTCTTCATATATATCTAACGTCATCTGAGAAAAAATCGGTTTCGAATTTACTAAAAGGTTTGACCAAAATTTTAATCTGCATTCTGATAGTAATTCCCATCCTAGCTCTTCTATTAAACTCGTAACATTTATACAATTATCCTAACGGCCTTTAACAAATCTAGCGGATCTCCTTTGCTCACGATTTAATTCTTTTATCATACCTTCCTCGTACCGATCCCAATTACTTCTCTCTCGTACACCTATATAGTAAAATAAGGTATAGTTCTCTGCCTCTTTGTCGTATCATTTGTCATTGATTTCACCAAAAAGTTTTTATTTACTTTTAGCCACTGATGAAGCTGTATCACCGATACTAGGCCAAATTACAAATACGTCAAGGAAATTATAAGCCTTCTAGAAACCACGTTTTTGCGGAGTTTTTTTGCTTTTCAAAGGAATTAACCATCGATTGCCTATACGACCAGTTCTTTCGCATTTAAACTGTCCTCTGAGGCGGAAAATAGCCTCTACAGATATTTTCCAACTCAGCAAAGGTATCCAGTCTATCGAAATCGTACAAACAACCCAGCCTCGATGGGTTCAGGTCGACGAGGTAAGGTGACTCCAACTGAAGGGAAAACCAGGGAAAGTTAAGCGATACCTTCGAGCCGGGAAATGTGAGGTAATTCCATATTTGGTAGTACATTGACCTTTGGGGGATTTAAGAATGAAATATGCTCCAAAATATGAAAACTATCCGGAGCATAGAGGGCGAGGAAACTACGGTTCACCAACGAAACCAAATAAAAGGCGACTTGTTAATTTTACGTTGCATTGCTCGGGCAAAAGGATTTTATATCCTGCCTTAGGATAATTTAATTTAGTATTTTTAGAAATGATTGACGAATGAATAACTATTTTATTTATTTGCATGGACTGATAACTTAGTGTCATTGATAACCAGTATTTCACGAGCTTCGTAACTTTATGCTACAATGCTATTATCCTCAAGGTGGAGTTTCATGTCTCCCTTCTATCTGTACGTATAAATAGATGAGTGAATGTTATGTGGAAAGTCTTTTCTAAAGATATCTATGTGCATTCATGGTGCTATGCGCTAGATAATTATATTTGTATATGTGTTATATTGAAGACCATTTTAAGCAGGGCCAACAGTATCGTATTTTATCTTATTTGAAGGTGTCTTTCAGGCCAATTGCCTTGTGGGACACCTAGTTCCAAATTGATTCTCATTGTGTGAGTTTGTTTTAAATATCTTACTTTTTTACAGAGCAATAAATGTGTATTTCTTTTTCTCATTTGCATATAGGTCAGTAGTGCCTGCACGGAGTAGTATTTTTTCCTGTGTGGTAGTATGTGAGATCTTATTCTCTCTGATTCATAATTCATGCCTAGTTATAGTTCAGCCCCCACCACGCACCCTTGGGTTGGCTTGCAGGTTATTATGTAGCTGTAGAAGTATAATCTTCATCTGCATAATTATAATAATAATTGTATATACCTTATCGATCATTACATCAAATACGCTTACAAATCGATTGTAATTAATCAGATGGCTCAAGCAACGATATTCCAGCTCAATGTAATCTTCACCTCATTGCAATTGGAGAATATAAGGTGTTTTATAGTGCTTTAGGCCACAAATGGAAGCTTGTGGGTAGTTCATGCTTCTAAATGAACCATAAGGCGCCGGCTTGGCTGGCTTTTCAACCAAAAGATCATGAGTTTTAATCCCGCCTAGGACATAGAAGTTACGTTTGTTCTAGAATTGAGACATTTATCTACATCTATGCAATACCCTGCGAATGTGTGTGGCAGGAGGTTGACAACAGTTAACAGGGGGTTGGCAACAGTAAATAACAAGCTTAGATTATTTGCAGACGACGCAGTGAAATGTAGGAAAATCCGTACCCATAATTATCGGCAAGTTCTAACGAATGACCTCGAGGTATACCAAAAGTGGTGCGATAGGTGGAAGGAAGAAATAAATTTGAAAGAGAATGTATTTTTATGAATCTCTGGAGAAAGAAAAACTCTTCTCAGTACAGCTATGGGGTGTAGAATAGTTAATTAGAAACTGCATAATCCGTTAAATACCTTGCAGTGAAACTAATGAATGACCGAAAATCATGTTCGAAAATTACCGATCGAGCTAATTGTAAATTAAGATTTTTGAATTAGATTTTGACATTAGGTTGAACAGTGCAATAAAACCTTAGCCTACCTTACCTTACACTTTGACTTATAAAGAAGGACTAAGGACAAAGAATGACTATACTTATCAATAATCATTTCATTGCTACGTAGATACTATCACGTGACTCTCATATCTAGCATATCCCCATGAAGTAATAGCATTATTGCCCTAAGTTACATGTAAGTAGTGCATATTTGATGCACTTCACACACTGCCACACACCTTCACGGTGGCTTGCAGGGTATTGTATAGATAAAGATACTGTAGATCCTAAAACCCAAAACCATTACGACTACTACGAATCGTACCATTACTACTACTACGAAGGCATCGGTTTGGGATTCAACAGGGTATGGAAAAAAATAACGGAAAAGTCACTCGCGTCATGCAGATTCGTGTATTTAAACGCAAGCGAGTTTAATTGTGTAAGGTGAATGAGGGAGGCGGGAATTTTTGGACGAAATGGGCCGGAGAGGAGATGAGCGAGGGTGTAGTTTTCAACTTTCTAGAAAGGCCTTTTCTCCGGCACGGAACATTAGACACCCGCCGCCGGAGGATTGCCCCGGGTAAAACACATTACCATCCAACCAAACGGACGGCTAGAGAGGTGTACACAATTAGGCATCCAGTCACGTTGTTGTGTTCGAACGCCTATCTCCTTAGCCAGCCTTGTACCCGATCTCAGCCCTGATGAAAATGAAGCGTCCCTTTCCAGTTAATTGTGCATGCGGCTTTCGAAATTAAAGGGAACGATTACATTCCCGTTGAGTGCGCCCTATCCACATGATCTCCGCCTTCCTAAGCGACCTCCTGCTCGAACCTGTAATTTAGAAGTAATAAATGACATTCGACCCTTCTTCTAGGCTGAACTCTCTATTCCGAAGCCCTGTAGCTATTCTCCACGCTATTTATTCCACATCCTTAGCTACCCTCGACATCGTTATCAGTGGTTAATTTAGCTGTTGACGTTCAAACCCTGCTCACCACGTGTATCTTGTTTTTCTTTGTATACACATCCAATTTAGGTTTTCAACACTTATCGTGCAGAGTGGCTTAACTCAGAAATCAATGCCGGGTGCCATCATTTTGTATAAATTACAAGATTGGTAATTTTCTCATCCACAATGAAGCCTTATTCCTACGGCATATGTGCATATTATTAGGAGTACATACCTAATAATAATAAGTTAGTAGGGTGTTACTAATTTCCCATTCCCCTCTCTCGGGCCATTGAAAGAAAATGACGATTCTTGGTGTTATTGGGTTGAGGGGTATGTACAATGCAATAAAATTTCTAAGTAACTTCCACCGAGTTGGACTTTATCTTCGCAAAAAAAAAGATTCATACTTTACTCTATCATAGAATGATATTATTGCACGGGTTAATATGTTATCGAATGGAGTTGAAAGTGATATCGTCTTTATACTCAGTGAATTGGTTAACACATAATGATCATGATGCCAATTTACAAATGGGAACACGGGGACATCAAATTTAAATCGCCTCTTTTATGTGACCAATTGCAATGGAGGCAAATGAGAACAAAATGAAGAGACAGTAAACAGCCTAAACAACCACCGTTTTGTGTCTTGTTATAAACAGAGGATAAACAATGGAACTTAAGTCGATTGAAAAGTTGCATGGCGAATGGAAATTCGATTACAAACAACCCCTGTGATTGTTACTCAACGTGGCGTAACGACAACTCGTGTCGTGAAAGCGTGGTTTTTCCGGTGTAAAGTAAATAAAGAAACATGCATGTAAATAAAAAATTAAATTTATCTATACATGCGACGGACTCAACTATAAAAGTTACGTGACGAAAATACCAAACGGGAGGAGACGAAGCGGATTTTCCCGGAAACTCGAAAAAGTTTCGAACACGCGTCCGCTCCGTTCAAAATGAGGTTGAGCACGCTTGCTCATTGACATCACCCAAGAACCGGTTTGCATAACGCCTCCGAAGAGGGGACTGGACTCACGTCCTGCGCGCGCTCTTTTTTTAATTAATGGTGCGGAGTCGGGCGAATATTTATTCCGGTGGACTCCGACGGATCGAAATCAAAAGGCACAAGCTCGCGCCGACTCTCTAAAGTCGACATCGTGACGGTGATGCGAGTACGGGGGCAATTCTTTGATTTATGCATTTTTATGAGCGCTGGAATAGATCGGCGGAATGTTTTCACTAGGAAACAGGATGGAGTTGGTACGCACCGGATGAGGGAATATCGATTTTGCCTCCAATGGAAAACTAGTTGGTCTCCCCTCTGATATCACGTTATGTTAAGGAATGCTACTTACTAAAGATTGTAGAGAAAACGTTGGGCCGTGAGAAATATGAACAGCTGGAGACAAGAATTAGGGACAAGAAAGCAAGAAACCAAGACCAAGTGACATCTGAGAATCTTTGTACGGTTAACATTCAAAATAAACTTAACTCCATCGGTAACGACTTTCTGTCGCATGAGACCCTATAGTAGCTTGGTTGTATTTCAATAGTGCATGCTTGGCGATCTTCACTCCCTGCCACACACCCTCGCGATGGCTTGCAGGGTATCGCGTAAATGTAGATGTGATGTTCTGTTTTGGTATAACCTCCAGTTATTAAACGTTTTCATTCCTCAATTAAATTTTATAGCTAGATATGCAGATCTACGTGCACTCCGGCCATCTTAGTACCTCCCATGTGATTTCAAGCAGAAACTAAGACCCTCTTCAGTCCGGGAGGAAGATATAAGTA
The DNA here is from genome assembly GCA_933228895.1 of Platycnemis pennipes. Lineage (NCBI taxonomy): Eukaryota > Metazoa > Arthropoda > Insecta > Odonata > Platycnemididae > Platycnemis > Platycnemis pennipes. The sequence continues at coordinate 47,408,762 of OW121852.1, read as the reverse complement.
TGAGACTCAAGTAAAGACCCTTACGGCTTAATGAATAAGATCTGCCACTGCCAAAATAATCATAGACGGTATCCATTACCTTAGATAAAGTGCGATATTATGACGTTCTATGTGAATTTCAGTCTATTAAAACTTATGAATCAGTAGGGGATGGTAGCTAATTAATGCATATTAATTCCAACATTATATGTCTACTCAGTAATACAGGTATTCCAGTAAATTGAAACGACTGCCTTTTAATATTGTTCAATGTGAACTCCTAGACAAGCCAAACTTATCATCTGATACTCTCCATTCGTCTAACTAAAAAAAACTACCTGGACTAATTTTCGTAACAAAATAAAAAAATGACATCTTCTCAAAGATCATGTCAATATTGCAGGGCTACAAAACTTTAATCGAAGGTTATGAGTTTCTAAAGCAAGCATTTTACTGATTTTCTAAACATTCCCTCTATTAGGGAAAATATTTCTAATACATTAAGCGCTAGGCCATGTCATTCTCATAGAGATCATAACGGTTTCTTGCAAGGGAATACAAATTATCCTTGACAAACGTATCAGTCATCGGCTTTGACCTGAAGGTCGGTTTGGCTTGTGAGGAAAAGATTCATCTAGATTCCAGCCCATAAGCGCGTAAAATGAACGCTTAGAGGATGAAACTATGACCTTTTCCTTGAGACGCTATTGGTTTCATGGAAGGATGTGATTTCTTAAGAATTTCACAACGTGAAATTCGCTGGGCGTGTTGTCCGTTGAGGATTTTTCCAGATTTGAACCAAGAACCCTCCATTCCGTCAGCAGAACGCTACACCCACTGGGCAGTCACGCCACAGACTGACCATATTTGGGACAGAAATAAGAAGTGGCGCCGGCAACAATGGGGTGGGTGACAGTGATGAATGTGACACGCGTTTGTATTGTACGTGAGAGATACCGCACCGCATTTACGCCTTCGATAAGCGTTTTCTCATCGGTTCATTTATTTTCATCTACCCACATCTACACAATGCCCTGCAATTCACCGCAAGGGTGTGTGGCATGGGATGAACCATCACCAGGAATTGATTACCAATTAGAGAGAATAAGTTTACACTTACTATCTTACTACTATTACTACCATATAGGCATGGAAAAAATACATCTCCTAGCATAAAGTACTAACATCCAACTGAGAGGAACAATATTACTATCCCGAGGAAAATAGTGGACAAGCAGTTCAGAGACGTGAAATGCTGGCCATAAATGCACTAAATAGTTAATTTATGCAAAGTAATGCAATAGTTGGGGACTAGTCAGACATTCATATGAATAAATAAAATTAATAACTCATATTTTTCCATAGACATACATCATGATGAGTGTTAAAACAATTCAAAAATTCAAAAAACTATATTTTAGTTTCTAAATTCAAATCTACACTAGATGGTTCTAGATCTAGATGGTTAGTATCTTCATAATAAGAAAGGGATGTTTGGTTGTTATGACATGCATCATGCACTATATACTACTCTAACAATATTTCACCTATCTATCCCTTTGCTACGCTGCCTATTGTGTTCTCTTATGGTACGCGGGAAAAATGACATTTTAAATCTATCGATACGACAATCTATCTCTCTAATCTTGTTAATCTGATCAAACCTAGCATAATACGCAGGGGTTCTTCAATATATCTAACGTCATCTGTGAACAAATCGGTTTCGAATTTACTAAAAGGTTTAACCTAAATTTTTACCTGAATTCTGATAGTAATTCCTATCCCAGTTCTTCTATTTAACTCGTAACACTTATACAATTATCATAACGGCCTTTAACAAATCTTGCGAATCTCCTTTGCGCACGCTCTAATTCTTTTATCTTCCTCGTACGGATCCCATATACTAGCGGCATATTTGAAATGAGGCCTGATAAGTGTAAAACAGCTTCCTTCTCGTACTCTCTCATCGCATTTGCCTAGAACCCTTTTTACGAATCCTAATCTACGGTTTGCTACACTAGTTGTTTCCCTGATGTGTTTCCTTCATGACATGTCTTCAGTGATGGCGACGCCTAAGTATTTCATAGTATTTAGTCATCCCCATACACTCACGAGAGCGACTCGCTTACTAATCTGCCTACACCTCCGCAGGAAGCGTCGGAGACAAGGAGGACGCCGGGCGCGTCGTCGGTCGCACCCCTCCGACGACGCCACCCTTAGCCGCCCACTCGGTCCGTGAACGACCCTCACAAACCAACCCCTATAAACGTTCCACCACATTCGAACATCGTGCCAGAATCGAAACTGGGTTTATTATTACATTTGCACTCGGGAATTACTAGATCTTCTCGTGTCGGAGCTCGCGTCTCGAGTCGTAAGACGAAGTGAACGGTCGGGTGATGCAAACGAGCGAGACAAAGAAAAGGCTGGAGTGAAGGAGAGCGGTCGGACCCCATCTTTATTGCTTGTGTGCTTATCCGGTTGCACTTTTGTTTCGTCGGTGGCAATAAAAAGGGAACGAGAAAGGGAGACGGCGACGTATTGAATTGTACGGAGCGATATTTTTTTCCCCCGCATAAATTTGTGCTCCGTCCGTAAAAAACGTTCAGGGTCCGAAAACCTCCTCGCCATTGTGAAATCTTAGGTGCGTGGCTCGAATCCAAATCCCTGATTGATCTCAATGTATGATTTTCTTGTGCGGCGTTCTGTTTTTGCATTCGCTGTCTACATTTCCCGTGTCACCGTTTGAGAGTGAAATATATGTCTCGCCGAGGAAGTTGATATCGGTGTGCAAAATCTTTGGTGCGCTTTGCGACCCGTGAGGATGAAGTATTAGTTGTGTTTTATGTGGTGTGGGCGGTACGTTGATTTATCTGTCTTATATTTCAGAACATAGAGTACATATATAAGTTGCAGAGATACGCAATTTTAAATTGTATGTATGGATGTTATTAATAAGGAACAACGATAGACCAAGTTGTTGTTCGGTTGTCATATCCTAAAACGGATGGAAAATTAAAGTTGCTGCCTTTTATTTAATTCTCTCGAGACAGAAAATAAGGTTTAATTAACCTACATTAGTTCTTTCTCGACTATGGCATATCATTTACCATCAGTAACTTCATTTCCTTTCATTCATGAGGGTATCAAAAAAGCACGATAAACTGGTGAACCTTGACTGCTAAAGTGAAAATTTTAGTTGATTGTGCAGAATATGTGAACTATACAAGAAATGATCTTTAAATTTAAACTCTAAATTCAGTAATTGAGCAAAGATTGCCATAACATCATTATATTTCAGGGGTAAACATTTTTATGCTGCCGCCTGGATTCTTCATGCATTGCTGGTGAAGGCTCTTACCTTCCAGACGCAAAGCAGCGGTCACGATGGAAGTACAATTTTCACTCGATATCTCCATCTTTACTGCTTGAGGTCATCAAGGCATTTCTGACCTGCCTTTACGGAAATTTTATGCCGCAAGTATATTTTTTTATCTGGTTAAATTTGCATTCCTCGTTTAAGCTCAAGCTGAAGCATGCGGAAGCGTAACGTGTTCTTTTTTTATGGAGAATCATTGATGCGGTTGATTTTTAAAAGCCCTGCCGTGGTATAGTGCGGGGAAATTTGTTTTCTTTCAGAATTATTGATTGAGTAGGTAGAGCATTTGTTATTAGTCTTCCTTACCTACTCACTGCTGAGGGATAATTTATTTATTCTTATGGAATACTACCCTTACAAGTGATCCATTTTTATTTGAATCTGATGATAACTTATCACATTGAAACTAATTGTAAAAACAGTAAGTAAACATTGTGCAAGTGCTAATATTTTTATTTGGAGTATGATATCCTTGTTCACCTCGCCCATAACCATTACCTTCACTTTTTATGAATAATCTGAGCAAAGTAATTGGTCGGATTTATTATATTTTAGTGCATTTTTAGCGTTAATTATGGAAAAATTGGCCATTTCTAAAGATATTGGAGCACACGATTGCCGCCGTGCATCCTAGATTGACTGTTGTTTAAGGCGATCGATACTAGAAAGGGAGGAATCCTGCAACGCCCCGGGAATATTTCACCCCGTCGAATCGTCGGATATATTTGTTCCCCGTCGAATGCACACAGCTGTGCTGCGATCGCGAACTCCCTTTCTCTCCGCGGCAAAACCCTCTCACCGTCTCCTTGCATTGGGAACAAAATCGGCCGGTCAGCTGACACGCGGGACATGCGGCCGCTCCGCGTAGCCCATCCATCGATGGTAATTGGTTCCCCAGCCAGAAGATTTCCGTGAAAGTAAATCGTGAGCGCGAGGAGAATGGGAGCCATGGAACAGAGAAGGGGATGGAACTTGCGAGCAGTTATCACGGAGCGGAATAAGTGTTAGTTTCATTTTTTTTCTTCCCTATTTTTGCAGTTCGACGAGTCGGGGCGAGGGAACGGGTTTTTTTTTGTTGGGGGGTTTGGACGGACTCGTGGTCCATTCGGGAGCGCTCATCTTGGGAAGATGATGGGAGAACGAGATCGTGAGCCATTTTTCCCCGAGTCTGCCTCGCCCCTTCTCTCCATCTCCCCCCACCCGGTCCATCTTTCTCGAATTCACCCGGCCTCCAGAGTTTTTCATTTTTTTTGGCGTGTTATGGGGAACACTTTTCCGTCGACAGTCGAGCTGCTGGATATATTGGTCAGCAGGTCGTTAGATTCTTATCCCAGAATAGTCGGCTGAAAGCGGATCAATTGTTGTTTTCGGTGCCTCATAAAGAGTGTTGAATTTTTTTCGTGCCCATAGTTTTCCGTCTAGTTTACAGATTGTTCTCTCGTGGCATTGTCTCTTGTTTTTCCAGCTAGAAAGTTTGCGTGTGGCTGTTATTTTCTAGTTACCGAAATGAGAGTCATTTTTTGTTTAGCACTGTGCCGATATAAGATCAATGGGTGGATAAGTCGAGAAATTAGGTCTTAAATAAAGTAAAAAAAGAAAGATCGCTTATTAAGGAAATAAGAAAAAAGAAATGTGACTGGCCATGTGGTTAGAAGAAGAAACATTCTAACAATGGCATTAGAAGGTTTAATTGAGGGAGAGAAAAAAAGAGGAAGAAGAAGAATTAAATTGGTGCATGAGATGAAGATCAAGAACTACAATGTGACTAAAGAGAAGGTTCGGGACAGAAGCGGATGGAGACAGCAGTGGTGTAAGGGACCTGCCAGAAGGCAGAACACCAGATGATGATGAAGATTGTGCCCCACTTTCTCTAAATACAAAACGAGGTTCAGTAACTGCAGATAATTAAAGACCACAACAAAATTTATTGGTGCCGTATTTATATTTGAGCAAGCACACTGATCGAAGGGTCACGGGTTCAAATCCGGGTGAAGCCTATGGACGTCCCCGAACGAAAAATCCTCTGAATGCGAGGTGGCCCAGGGAAAGGAACTGGCCCTCCTACCCTGAATGTGTGAAATTCACACGCCTGTCGCTTGGACCGGGGTGAGCTCTACCCTCACCTATCTAAACCAACCTTCGGGTTGAATCACTGAGTGAGTGAGTGACACAAAACAATACAATTCTGTGGGCGATTATTACTTCCTTCGCGTGCAACACGTAAGAGCTAGTTGCTGGCAAGCGTTTATGTGAATTTCCAAGTCTCAAACTCTCCTATCCGCCCCCACAAACTCCGTCTAACGGCTGTGTACGCATTAGTATGAAAACGATGACGCTATCACTATCAGAGGATGGCAAAAAACTTTTTACGAGTCTGATACGGGTATTGATGTCGGAGACGAGCCTTTTACGTTTCCTCTCGTTATGTCACTGCCTTAATTGGCTTTTGTATTTCCATTGTGCCGATCTAAGTAATTGGATGCCGTTGACGTACTTTCAGGATAAGGTTTCTTACCCGTTCTCCTCACCATAATAGAGCGTAAATCACTTGGACCCAGAGTGTATTCAATAGGTCCACATCGTTCAGCTTTGCAAAGCATTGTTGCGCTGGATTGTGTCATACCCTTCAACGGGAATTCAGTGTTATACTAGCATGCGTATTGGTAAATGATATGCGCCTGATGTTTCAGGGGAGGTAGCATGCTGGTGGACGTTAGTGGAGAATTAACGAATTAGTATCGGTGCGCTGGTATAACGTTAGTGCGAGAGAGCTATTGTGTGTTTCGGAAACTTTCAGTATTTCACTCATGTCCAAGATATAAATATCTTTTGCCATAACGGATGATTTATTCCATACGTGTTTCTGTACGTTCTATTATTAAAGTTCTCCGTGCTTTGATAGAGATGAGGGTTAGGTGAAAATTCGATTCGAAAATTAGGCGATCGATCGATTCAAGAGTCGTAGGATATCGTGTTCAAAGTTAGAAAATACCATCTCACCTTATCATCAATACATCTACATCTACATAATACCCTGCAAGCCACCATAGAGGCGTGTGACGGGGGGTGAATTCTCACCAAACATGCACTAAATATCATGCATAAAAATAGGATTAGTATTAATATATTAGTATAAACTGCACTATTCAAACAGATAAAAATAGCAAAGTAAACATGCAAAAACATGCCGTTGGTTGGGTTACCTTCAAGTCCTTATACCAACATGCAGCTACCTATGCTATGGATTGATGCACTCGTATTGGACATATTTACCGCTATTCATATCCCTAATTATACGAGGTAAAAGTACATTTTGAATCTGTCAGTTCGACAATCAATTTCTCTAATTTTGTAATTACGGTCCAGTCTACCATAGTAAGTTGGGGTTCGCAAAATATTTTTAACGTCATTACTGAAAATATTATCTTGGAATTTATTTAACAGATTAAGTCTAAATTTCCACCTGCGATCTGACAATGATTCCCATTTTAATTCATTTAATAGACTGGTTTCGCTAAAATAGCTATCGTACCGTCCCTTTACAAATCTTGCCGTTCTTCGCTGCACACGGCAATAACCTGTAACCTGTGGTTAAAAAATTATATCACTGACTGCAAAGGTCTTTGTTCTTTGCCTTTTACTAACCCCGACACGTCTTCCATTCTACTTACTTAGTGCTGTTAGTCTTATTTAAGGAGGACTACAAATTTTTCATCATCGATTGCTCCAGACGTATTTTATGAAATTGATTTATGTTACAGTAATTAAGTAATTCTACCATCGATTTCTTTGAACACGGCTCGATTTCTGAGCTAAGTTTTTAATTACTACTTTGACAATTAGAATGAATAATGATCTCATAATTACTTTGGTTACACAATTATTTAACCTATAAATTTATAAAAATGATACGCGCAGGCGTGAGCTAAGCCTCAAATGAATGAGTGAAATTATAATGAGTATGGTTAAGTGAAGGGCCGCAGGCGAATTAACAAAAAGCTTAGGAAGAAAATGCTTATGGTGTACCTTCCGAGAAATGCTTGTGATTCTCACGGTGCTGTTAGAACAACCCACTTTCCCGAATTAACGTTTCTAAAATAATGTTTCAATTAAAAAAATGTAGGATGAATACATAAGCCTTCAAATGATTCGCGATTGAAAAGGATGGGTAACAGACTGTCGAAATATTGCTGAAGACATTCATTTAAGATTTGTGAGAGCTTTCTTTTAACTAGTGGCTAAGTAATTCAAAAACGCATAATGGCTGGGTCAAACCCAGGGTGTGAAATGACGCTTTCCTGGGGGAACACGGCTTTTCATTGTTTCTTGTGAGAATATTTCCTGACTCCACCGACCTTCTTACCTAGCGCGCCGGTCAGCCTTTTTCCATGTGATCAACTTCCTCGCATTCCATCCGGCTGGGAACATGCGCTTGAACTCTATAATCTAGTAGATTAGTGGCTAAAACGACATCAGCGTCAACATTCGGGAAACTATCCAATTCTTATCTTTACATTCAAATATTATTTGGGCGTAATTTTTCGTTGTAGCCGATGAAAGGATAAATAAACATAGGTTAAACTCCAAAAATCTGCCACAAAAATGTGCATTACAACACACAACGAAGCCTAAGGTCATTGTGGCCTCGTCAATAATTTGTGGATGATGTTAGAGTGCTTAATGTCACCCAATACGTAAGTTAGGGTGGAAAACTTTTGGATGTGATCCATATTTGTTTTTTTTGGCGAAACATAGATAGGGCTATTTCTCATTTTTCATGTTTTGATTATTCATTCACCTCTACTTCCTCCTGCGAAGCATAATATTTAATTTCATATGCAAATATTAATTTCAGAAAGGAAAACGCGGAAAGGGAAAAAGTAATAATAATATTTACAAAATTCATAAGTTTAGCGTAAGTTTTCAAATACACATGGTGACTAAACAAGCTGAGATACACCGAATTTTCACTTTCAAACTGTATGAGTAAGTTTCCGGAATGAATTTGTATGAAATATTCCCACACCATATACTAGGTAGTCAAACGAAGGTGCTTGCACTTCTGTGTTCAGAAAAGTTAAGGTGAAAGAATTTAATTGAGGGATGTTTCATAAAAGGACGTTAGATACATATTAAGAATCCCTACGTTTTATGCTAGGTTTTATCAGATTAACAAGATTAGGGAGATAAGACTGTCCTACCGATAGATTTAAAATGTCATTTTTCCCATCGTACCATTAGAGAACAATAGGCAGCGTAGCAAAAGGTTGGGGGAAATATAATCAGAGTAGTTTGTAGTGCATGATACATGTATTACAACCAATAATCCCGTTCTTATTTCGTAGATATTAACCATCTAGCTGCACGTGACCCTATTATCTAGCATGTCTCCATCAAATATCGTTGCGTGTCAATAGTGCATGTTTGGTGAACTTCACCCCCTGCCACACACCCTCGTGGAGGCTCTCAGGGTACTACGTAGATATGGATGTGTATGTAAATGGAAGGTAATATGATATCTTGGATGGCATTCACTGGTGAGATTCACGGGAGTCTCTGAGCGTAAACCATGGTGAAGAATGCGGTTAGAGTCCGGGATGCGGTGAGTTTTTGGGGCCGGGGCCCGCGGAAAGATCACGCTGTTGCTACCCTTGGAGGAAAAATAATTCATGTGCCCACTCCCCCATGGAAAGTTTTCTTTCTCTCCGTTCCCCCACCCCTTGGCATATAAGATCGCTGAACCTTAGAAGCCGACACGACCTTCATCCCGGGCCCTCCCGGCTCGGGCGGCGTGGCGGACGGACACACGAACTATTCGGGGCGAAACGGCGGGGTGGCATCCCTCTCGACCTCCCCCTTCCCCCACACCTCGTCTCTTTCCCTTCTCCCCCTTGGGGAGCGGGAGGTGACGTCATCCACACTTGATAGAGGTCGGGTCGAGAGGGTAGGGTTGGCCTTCCGTCTGGGTGGCGACCCCATAAGGGAAGCGAGGCGGGACCGAAAAGGCCGCTTTACACGATACAATTATTTATACAATTTCTTGTACAAACTCTTGAATGAGGAAATTGTACGGTGTAAAGCGGCAATTTGTACGTACGCTTGTGCGATTGTCTGAATGACTGAACGGGAAATAGAGCCAGTTCTAATTCCATTCAGACAAACATACAACTTCGTTCAGTTTAAACAAGAGTTTGTACAAGAAATTGTACAAAAAATTGTATCGTGTAAAGCGGCCTTAAGAAATATTTCCTACCACACATGCGCGTCAGTTTTCCTATGGAGACATGAAACAACTTGAATTTAGTAAATTTATACGTAAGATGCAGGTCTTCCGGGTTTTCCTTCGCGTTCGTCCATGATTCCTGGACAATAGTTTCGCCGGCGTTGCAGTCGGCTTCTTCAGGTCCAAATGAAGCCTTAGTCTTAGGCTTAGACTAGAAGCTTCTTCACTTTGACCTGGAGAAGTCGCCTGAAACGCCTGCGAAACTGTTGTCCCAGGATTCATGGACGAACGCGGAGGAAAACCCAGAAGACCTGGATCTTCACTACAATCACCCCGCGGAAGCCTACGCAAAAAATGTTTACGTACCTTAAGCTAATACAGCTAACAGCATGTTTTTGCACGCTTGCTTAGCTATTTTTGTCTTTTTTAATTGGGAAGTTTAGACTAGAATATAATTATTAATCCTTTCTAAGCATGCTATGAAATGCATGCTATGTGTGAATACACCCTCTACCTCACAACTTTATGATGGTTTGCAGGGTATTATTTCTCTCATCTACATCTGCATAATACCCAGCGAGCAACCACGAGGGTGTGTGGCAGAGGATGAAATTCACCAAGCATGCACTATTGACATACAACTAGGGTACTGCATGGAAACATGCTATATAATAGGGTCACATGAAGCTAGATAGTTAGTATCTACGTAGTGATAAAGGGATTGGTTGTTAGTACATGCATCATGCACTACAGACTGCTCTGCAATATATAATTTACCTATCCCTTTGCTATGCTCCCTATTGTGTTCTCTATTATTACGGGGGAAAATGACATTTTGAAACTATCAGTAGGGCAATCTATCTCTGTAATCTTATTTATCTGGTCTAATGAAGCATAATACTATGGTGTTATTAATAAGCTAACACCTACAGTAAAGCCATCTGATTTAAATTTCTGCGATAGATTTAATCTTTACTTTAACCTACGATTAAAGACCATTTATGTATTGTTTTTGGCAAATCATCTTCATAAATAGGGCAACAAGAATCATTATAAATATGATATAATCTTCAATTCTTAAATTGAGATTATATCCTATATGTGCCCGCATATCTCTAAAGGTTCTATTCTTAATATCTACTAAATTATAATCTAAATTCTTCCGTGATATTGTGATAGTAAAGCAGGTGGACGAAAGACTTTCAAATTAGTCCGAGTTAGCCACTGACGTGGATCTCTTGTTCTGGCTTCAATACCGTTTCATTTGTCGATTTTTTCATGCTGAACCGGCATCACTAATTGTAAGTAGCCCATTTCCATAGCAACCTGCTCACATACTTTTTTAGGATAACCAAAATCTGGGTCCCATTTGTTAGTTGCTCGGAAAAGGAATCAGCTTTTACTCGATCTGGATGAAAATGTTCCTCGAATATTTTTTGTTTCATTGTTAGGACCGGTTCCCAATGCGACCTCATCCGGTGACGCCATGACGGCCTTCCGCGCGAAACCGGTCGAAATACTATATTTGTGAAAAAACTTGACTCTCTATAAGTTCTTCCTCAAAAGAGATTCTAAATCACGAAATATGAAACTTTTTCATGAATATTTCTTACGTCCCTATAATTTATTTAAGTTGCTATTTTATCGAGGCTTTTGCACCTTAAAACTCGTTCTTCTAGCGCTTGGATATAATTACTCACATTTATTATCAGAGGTAGGTACTTTAAAAAGTCTACCAAGCTCCGTCTAAACTTTACTTGTTTTCGTCCTATTATTACTGCTATTATCAAATAGCTTGCTGATGGCTAACGTTACATGTTTTCTTCTTATTAATACTGCTGTTATTAAATAGCTTGCTAATGGCGAACTTTACGATGGAAACTTTAGAAACTGCTGAACTGAGGTTCTTCATATTCGAACCTTAGCTTACAGTTATCCTTTGGCCTTAAAAATGGTATTTTCTGGACAGTGGTTGGTATCTAAGGATTCGTGGAATAGCTTTACCCTACTGTAATAAGTAATTACTGAGAAAAGTAATGACCTGACCTGAACGCTAGTTTTCTTACCGTGGAAGGATTCCATCTGCGGCTTCATTACGAGGGAGAAATAACCTCGATGTAACGTACTGGAGGCCGAGGAAAAGGAAAGTGATTGCTCCCAAGTTCTGACATGCGCGACTTAATTACTCTTGAAGCTTGATTGCCTCTCGTAACATGCTCTCGACGAAGGATTCGGGCAACCATCTTCCCAGAGTCAAGGAAAGGGGTAATGAGCTTATTCCGTTGAATAAGCAAATCATATACTCATTTTGTTTCCTCGAAACCGAAGATTTGTCTGCTGAATCAAAATTTTTATAATGCAGAAACTTTTTTTACTCTTTGCCTCTTGAGAGATTACAGAATGGTATACGAGACCCGTAATCTAATCATCAATGTATTTGAGAATCGCCGCATCGATTATCTTTGAATCGATGCTTTAATCTCAAGGAAGACTTTACTGTCTCTGCATGTAACTCTACTGTCTAACATGTTTCCATGTAGTAGCGTAGATGCTTGTCAATAGTAATTGTTTGATGAAATTCACCCCCTGCCACACACACTCACACTTGTAGGGTATTGCATAGGTGTACTGGTAAGGATGGAGGACGCGGAAGAAGGGTGAAGATAAATGCTATTTTGCGAATAAACAGTTGAGTCTGGCAGGAGCAAGAAAGCATTCAACCAGTAGAAATCTATCAACCAATAGTTGCAAACACAGACCTGTAAGTAAAGATGTACTTCAATTGAAGCTCACTCCATCGTGACGAGGAATGGACAATAAACGCACAAGGAATAGCAACACTGGCTTTTCGAACCAGGAACTTTTGAAACGATCAAGTTTTCATCGTAAAATATCAGTTTGAATCCTTATTCATTCTGACGCTTTCCGTAGAATTTAGGCTGGAATATGACTTCGAAAGAGTAGTTATTTCACTTTCGTGTGCGTACTCGCACTGTTATAAGCTCTCTCTGATCTTTCCTTTCTATGGATAGTAATTCATGCTTTGGACGATGGTGATTATTAGAATTCCTTATAACATTTTTAGAACTACATTTTCTCAGATTCCTTGGGTTTTTGAGAAAACGTTGTTGCAGATGTAAAACAATTTATCTTTTTGTTTGAAGTGTAAAATAAGTCAATGTCTTTAGGTTTTATGCGATTATTTTCTGAATTATTTGTCTTTTTTTTCAAAATCACTTGTCTTTATTTTCACGCCAAGTCCTACATATACGAAGGAATCGTGAGTTTGCTAGTATTTTATTATTAGAGGCGAGTAAAGTTTTTAATCAGGTAATATGTTCAACAAAATGATTACTAATGTTGGCACAGATGCGTTTACCCAGTACAGATTTCGAACGGAAACGGAATAAACGTCATTCCTCAATTTGATCGTATGCAGAATTAGACTACGTCATTGAGATTGTATATTACGTCGGTACTTTTACTTCTTGATTTGCGCACAACTTGGTAAAGCGGGCTTCAGGTTCGGAGACTAGATCGAATATCCAATGCCTAATGTAATGATTAAAACGCTGATGCCACACTAAAAAAATTACATATCCCATACATTTGATGGAGCCGGCAATGCAACGGGAATCTCCGGGGTCCGTTCTCAGCGATGGAGGAGACATAAAATGCAGCAGCGTATGACTGAATGTGTCCAGCGAGCCGCTGGAACCACAAGAGAATCACTTTGAAATCACCCAGTCCATGTCTTGCGTACGCATTCTTCCGTGAACCGTGAACCCCAGAAAAGGGCGCCGAGTGTGTGTTTTCTAGTCTCGATCGTTGCTCAAACTGAACGTGACCAAGGCTCGCGAAAAATGAGTTACCCGGTTTGGAAAATAAGGTAGGAAACAAAGGAGCTTTCACGAGCGATGCCATGTTATTTTCGTGAACTGTTTCTCTCCCCTCCTGTGCTGACTCTATTCAAAGTTTTTTTTTCCCTCTGTTTTTTTTATGGCGCTTCTACTGGAAGTAACCCCCAAACCCCTCGGCTTTTCCCCGTCCTTTAAGGAAGGAAAGATTTTCACAAGAGTGGAGTTTATGTGGGAAAAATCTGAGCTGATACACTTTCGCTTATAACTCGTAGCTTTGTGCCTGTGGGAAAAGCACCCAAGCGTTTTCTTTTACATGCGTTTTAGATTTTAATATAGGTAGTCGGTTGATTATAAAAGCGGTGTCGGACGTTCAAAGGAAAGACATCACCCGGGACTATGTTGCGGTACTAAGGGACGCAATCACATTTCGAATTTCTCCGTTGCTCTAAATATTTTCATTTCTGTTTCAGAGTTCTCTGGAGGAAAGTTTTACATTAAGCAGCAAATTTTATGCATCCCTCGAACCATAAATCAACGTAGTACATACCCATTTTACTGTGTATTCGGATGCTATTTTGAAAAGCTCCTAGAGGTAACAAATTAAATTTGTCTTATTTATAGTTCAATGTTTACGTTTACTGAGGATAAAAGTTTGCGAGACTAGTGTATCAATATGATTGTTGATGTGTGGGAGGGGGGTTTCCTCAAACTTCTCGCTCGAGTTAAATTTAAGTAAATTAATGTGTGGTATTATGTGAATAAGTGTTACCTTTAAGTGGTGTGGATGGCTGCCGCAAAATGTTGATTTCTGACTTTATTATGCTCTTAAACTAGGCGTAATTTCTTTTATACTTCATAATACGTGTTTTATCTTTCCCTTCTTATAAGTATTGGCATAATATTTGCATTTTCAGTATCCGCTTCTATCACCGTATTATAGGAAAAGCCTTCATTTTACTTTGCGTTCTCTAGAAATTCACTCGAGACCTTATTTCTCCGGAACCAAATCTGATGTCCAATTAGAATTAGTATTTACGTTAATTTCTCAGTGGTATTCTTCTTTTGCAACCTCCGTTATCGACGGTCATCCTGACTCATTGACGGCTAAGATTGTGAATCAGAGATCGCTACGCTGTTTATCAATCTAAGCCCTTTTTCCATTCACAAAAACCAGTTCATTACGGTCGTAGAATATCGTATCCGATCATGAAACTTTTTTCCTTGTAGAAATTTAACATGCTCAAAATAAAATGACAATATTTTCTTAGGGACTACCCGCTTTCCTATCTAGGGCCTCATGAGTAGGCACGCGGTTGCCCTCAAAATTTAGTTTCCTGATTTGTTTTGTAGGTAATTTTCATCTTGTTCAATAGGTTTTGAGCTATAAATTTGGGCAGCTAGGTTGATTTTGAATATTGATACATTAATCTTGAATGTCCCGGACTAATGAGAAATTTCTGGATAATATGAATCAATTAATATATAATAATTGAGTTTCACTTTTTGCTGCTGAGCTAATATCGATGTAACGCTCATCGTAACCTTTGGTAGAATAAAATCTTGTATCATTAAACATTAAGTTTTGTGTTACGATAATGTGCAGGAACTCTGTTTTTTGAAACTTTTCTGGTAAAATAATTATTTATGGATACCATTCATATGCTAACAGAACTTGGTAATTTTATTTTAGGCCTCTGGCAGTGAAATTAATTTCAAGGCTACCTTATGCAGGCTAATGAGCGAATGATAGCCTGAGCTAAATTACCTGTTATTTTGTGATTAATCATTTCCAGAGAGAGTTGTTTTTTTATGATTCCTGAGGCAAATATAAGGTTTCGTGACGAAGGTGACGATTTGTCCCAACTGCGGTCAGGCCCGCAGAGTTGCTTGAAGAAATTTTTTCCTTGATGGACATTGATTTAAATATTCAAGGAAAAAGTCAAAAGTTGGAGTTTTCTATTTTTAATGGACGCAAGCGCCTCTTGTGACTGATTGGCTGATCCAACTTTCGAACAACATCCACAATCCAGATGACCTTGGAAGATGATAGGGAGTGGTCGCAATTGCCTCCTGCCTCACGTCACTTGCAGAGACCAAAGGTTTGGTTGAATTTTCCTAGGACTTCGAAAATTTTAATCGGCCGCGAGTATATTAAGAGAGTTTTCACAAATTCACTTCCCCCGCATTGAGGTATTTTTTAGAATTATTTGCTGTGATTATAGCACAAGTCCATATTAGTGGTGGCATTCTAAAATGGGGGGGCGTTGGTGATTTTGCACTTGACAATGAATTTGTGCTTCAAGAAAACGACAGAGTATTCTATGGGGATGGGTTTTGCACCTCATATTTTACAGTTACGCGAATAGCTTACATCGTTGCCTTGGGGTCAGACATCGTATTGCCATGCAATGGTCTATATTCTAGCTCAGTACGAACTATAAATTACTCATCGAACCAACTTGTTATGATTTTGCGATCTCCAAAGCTAGAGAAATTAGAAACTATTAAATTGGATTAAATTAATATTAGATATTATTAATATTTACAGGGTTGAAATTACAACTCTGCCTCTAATAATGCTCCCCTAATGTTCGTATGCTGAATTTTTCTGGGTTATTGATAATTGGTTGCTGGAAAACAAGAGAATGCGAATGACGTAACTGGTCACTGCCAAGTGAAGCGTTCGGGAATCACTAGATATTTTTGCTGTGGAAGGCCTCCGTGGATGAAACTCAAGATCCCATTGTTCCACAGGGGAGAGCGTTTCAAAGCTATGCCTCAGAGCGTTAACATTTTACTCCCGTTAAGCGTGAGTCGTTGGAAATGGACACTGATTTTGGGACAATGGCGCTCCCTAAACGTACCGTTGCGTATCTCCTTACACCCTTACGGAAAGAAGACTCTGTGGAGGGTATGAATGAATTATTGTTGGCTTCTATTCAAGATGGGAAGTAGAGGTACAGGAAGGAAAGAAATCTGAACTTATTTAGTGTTTTTGGCAAGAATCCCGGTAGAGATTGCTGTTGTAGAGATCGGAGGAATGCTGTTGTCAGTCGTTAAAAGGGAAGGTTTTCGTTTCAACAATTCCTGGAATTCTCCCCTTTTAGTTTTCCCACTAACCAGAACTCTCGTTCTTGTATACGATATAGGCGCGTTTAGTGCGCCGTGATGTGTAGCTTTCCTTGCGTACGTATTGACGCGACCTCACTATCTGCTGTATCATCTTTTGGCAAGTCATCTTTTAACTGAAAGGCATTCGAGAGGCCCCTTGACACGAATCGAAATTCTTTCTCTCGCAGTCCCCCGCCATTTATCGATGCAGTCTATAAGATATTTTACTTATCCCTCAGTGGATCGTTAAGGGGATGTTGGATGAAACACATGCTAATCATTAGGTAGGACATTGAATACGAAATATTTTGGCTCAAATCATTAGTACTTTTTGTTAAATACCCGTTGATATTTATCCTCATGCCTTCTGATGAATTACAGAGCATTTTCAATGCGGGTCAGATGTTTTTGAGCTTTAAATTACACGGAAACATTAATTCATTTGTTTTAATCAACCTAATAGATGCTCGATTCCATCGCCTATGGTAATAGTCGGTAGACCATGGTGCAATAAACCATTTCGTGTACGGTGGTAAACAAGACCTCAGAAACGCACCATGATTGAGACAATAGTAACGAGATAACTAAGACATTTGTTTCACTATATTTACCACAAGGTGATTGCTTAGGGAGCTTGACACGGATTTCTGACCCTGTTATTTTATGTAAGTTGTGTCTCACTTTTGGGTCATATCCTCCTAAATTTTTTTTTGTGTAAAGAGTTATAAGAGCACTTCATAAGATGACAATAACGACTCTTTAAGAAGGGCTTATGATGATGCAGTGTCTTAATCATTGAGTGCCTCTCAGCATTCATATTCGGGGCGGTAACTAGCATTTGTACCACAGTAGCAAAACTTAGGTCGTTCAGCAGATGATTGGTAAAGCGCCTTCTCATTTGAATATTTTTTCAAAGGTTTTTCCTGATGTTTTTCCAACTGTACGAAGTGGAGAAGATTTTTACTCAATTGTAAATTTTACTGATGCAATGTGCTCAATCTGTGTTGGCCGAACTCCAATGGAAACTTCGGATGGATTATTTTCCGCTTAAATTAATCGGAGGCTTAGGTCGTTTTGCATTAAAATCTTAACTCATGGAGTCATTACTGAATGACGTTTACGACGAGAGACTGAAATGTTTTAAACTGGCCTCTAAGGTCGCCGCCCAGATGTGCCTGGACCCGATAAGTTTCCCCGGAATGTGGAGCCATTGGGGGCATTAAATTTACGATGAGCTCTGCGTAATTTTATCAAATGGAGCATATTAAACACGTGTATAGATTCAGCGATTCTTCACTCGCTAATTTAAATACACATCTTGTTATCTTTTTAATGCACTAGCTGGTTTGATGATCCAAATATTTAATGAATTAGTATTTGATCCGGGACAAAAGTATTGATACAACATTCCTCTGTCACTCCACTCTTCTAGTCTCATTTGCATCTTTTTAGATATATAGGTAGGTAGGTATATTTTAAATTTGCATGAGGATTCTGCCGTGAAAAAGTATCGCCACTTTGATTATTCCGTATCCTAAGACTTTAGTTCCCATTAAAAGGTGCCTGCAACTCTGAGACAAACTAAAATCTCTGTATATTATAATGGATTAGAAAAAGACCAATAAAAAAGCTTAGTCAAAATTACTACGAAGAACAACACTAATTACAGTTATTTTACCAAATTAACGATAGAATTGTTTTCACAGTATTTTACGTTATGCCATGCACTACAGAGAGGCCAGAGAGAGAAATTGGTTTAGTTCACTGAAATTTCTCATATGCCATGCATTTATTTTGCGTATCGTCTACAGCAGCCTAGCCTATTTTTAATTCAGTCCCTTAGCAATGATTTTGGACCCCTGAAAATAGATTCGACCTAGAAGAACGAAACGACTCTAGATTTTGCGATGCTTAAATTACAGGAAATAATTATATCGAAAGATTTGTTGCTTTCCCGACGATTGATTCAGGTATCTTGTCATGCTATTCACCGGGTCAGGAAAATAATGCCTGCTGCTGACGTTTTGATGCATAGCCATTTACAATATTTGCGCGACCTAATGCTAGCGCATGAATGGCTGCGACGATTAGCCGATTATGTTGATCGCTGCTCATGGATGTGCACCTCTCAACCTCTTTCGCATCCGCGATAGAATGTTGTTGACCTACTACTGACCCGTTTCCTCGAATCCCGATATTTTCGCGTCAGAGGGATGTGCAGTTTTGGCCGAAGTTGCCGTGCCAGGCTGAGCCTGAAGAGCCGATCCCACATCTATTCTTCATCCTCTAGACCAGTAGGTAGGCATAAAAGGACGCGGTTAAATTTTTAGTATCTGGACAGTGTTTGAAGTTTTTGTTTTGACCAGTGCAATGACTCTCCTTGTTGGATTTATAGCTCTCTGAATTTTCGGTTTGATGAACGATGTCTCATGGAATATTTACCAACATTATTAGTACAACCAGAAGTAGTTGAACGCATGCACTAGCTATAACGCTAAGTATCGAATTCCGTTACCACTTGGTCAATACATTTATAATTTGAGCCACAAATCAGGCATGGCTGCCATAGAAAGGAATTAGCTGCACTAGTTAGCCGTGTAAGAATTAGTGTGAATCGTCACTGCAAGAAAACTATTATATTCATGTTAATGAAAATAATAATGGCATGGATGGGTTGACCTTGGTCAGTTTTTTAGAAAATGTGCTGAGAAAATTTTACTCCTCGTTATTGTCATTTTCATCACCCGAATTTAAGTGGTCAATCAACATAACGTGCGCTATTTTAATTATTGCCGTCTTGCAAACGTATTCAAATTATTTTATATAGTCTATGCTCGATAGTTTCCATTGTAATTAAGAAATGGGGCGAGCATGCGGTAATATATAGGTTCATATATATATATATATATATATAAATCTTCCAACGCCGACGGTTTAGCACCCTTGCTTGTTTTTCACTCGTAAAAGGGTGCTATCTCGCGTTTGAAAACTGCCCGTATCGGACACCGTGTATCGGACGTATTTTATCCTTCAAATCTGTAAGTTTTCCTCTTAAGATGGTCTGCCTTTATTTTCCCTGCTATTAAGGTTGATGTTTGTTAGAGCGAGTGGGAACAGGGGATCAATCTATTATCGAGTTCTCCCATTGCGGGTTCAGATGAAGGCCATTGGATAGGATCAAGGCAGTGCGGTTCAGTGAAAGCTACATTTTTCACCGCAATATTTTGCCAGTGACTGCATTCTCTCCTTCCGTCATGGTTGTGTGATACTTAGATAAATAGAAATCGCTTCGTACTATGCGCGCGATATCACATCAAGGTGACGATCCAACAGGCAACTCGATGAACTGAATCCACCCATTACTTTGATTTAATATTTGAAGCTTCGTCTTTTGACTTTAATATTTGGTTCCAGCATTGAAATTAAGAATAGAGCGTATATTGTACAGCACCTTATGCGTAAAGTATCCAGGCGATCAGATATATGAAATTTGCGATGGATCGGTAATACTTTTATTGTCAATTTTTCAAATTCCGAATCGTTCATAAGAGATTCAACCTAATCCTAACTCAAGAGTAAAAAGAATTTTACAAAATCAATACACTGCTATTGACGGTACTGTTGCAATTATTTACAGACATCTCCTGTATCCAATTTGGTATTCAATCTTGACAATGAATGAAGTGTTATCATCGTTAAAAACTTCCGCATCGTTGTACGTGAACAAACTAGCTACATTAGAACCCATGTGGATAGTGTAAAATTCTGGCTTTATATTTACGTCTTCATAATACTTATCGAGTCACCGCGGGGATGTGCGGCAGGGAGCGAAGATCACCAAGCATGCACTATTGACATGCAATCAAGCTACTATATGGTCTCATGCAACTAGATTGTTATAATCTACATAGTATAAAGGATTAATACATGCATCATGGACTACAGACTACTCTAAAATATTTCCCATACCTATCACTTTGCTATGCTGCCTATTTTGTTCTCTGATAGTACGGGGAAAAATTACATTTTGAATCTATCAGTAGACTATCTCTCTAATATTATTTATCTGGTTGAATCTAGCATAATACGCTGGCGTTTTTAATATATGCCTAACATCTTCAGTAAAGCTATCCGATTGAAATTTCTCTAATAGATTTAATCTGTACTTTAACCTACGCTCTGATAATGATTCCCACCCTAATTCTTGTATTAATTCTGATACACCACTCAACCTATCATAACACCTTTTAACGAACCTAGCTGCACTACGCTGCACACTGTCTAGTTCTCTGATTCTCATCGACCCTAAGTAGCGCAGATGACCTAAGCTGTGATCGCCTCCCCCCAATAACGAACCGTAATGGAAGTCTTCATTTAAGTTGATATAAATAAAACAATGGATTCGAGATGAATTTCAACGAAGCCGCCAGTCCACTCCCCCGGACAATTACTGCTATTTCTTTGTGTTCTGGCTACTTGTCCCAGTTTCACCTATTAATCTTACGGCCGCATAATTGATAAGGATTCCGATAGCGATGCAGTTAATTTTCCGGCGCGTGATGTTTACATTGCACTCATTCTCATATCCGAAGAGCCCTCAGGACCTACTGTATCTCTACGCCAGGGAACTGCTTTCCATCCCCCTCTCCTCCGCCTCAGGTGCTACTCGGGAGAGGTTCATGCGGAGTGTGAGAGCGGAAGTGCCTGACCTCCTTCCCCGTTGCCCCCTCACCCACCTCCCTCCCCGCCTCTCTCCCCTCCTCCCCCTCCCTTCCCTCTGCAGGTGAAAATCCCTCGGAGCCAGCGCTCCGGGTGGGGAGCGAGGTGGACTAACGAAGACGTGATACATCATAGTATCACGTCTTCGTTATCACATCAGGGTGTATAGGCCCTGATGACAACCGCCGATGCATGATGATCGTGATTTCTCCCTCAACTACTTCCAGCTCAATATTTTCTCTATAAAATTGTTTTTGTAATGACATAGCCGTAGTGTAAGGCCGTAAGCAAAAGAATGACGAAAAGTCTCATATTGAGCGAGGTATTGTTCGGTGCCGAAATATGGAAAGAGGATGGAAACAATATTAGGGCTTTTGAGATGTGGGTAGAGCAAGTTTAATGAAGGCTCACCCCCTGCCACTCACCTCTGTGGGGGCTTGGTTGGTATTATGTCGATGCATGGAGAAGGGAAGTTGATTGAGGAAATTTGGAAAACTGAGTGTATAAAAAGGTGAAAAGGGATGAGGATGCTTTTAAGGACATGATAGAGGTAAGAATGTTGGATAAGTGGGGTAGATGGACGAGAAGAACGAGCTTAGATAGAAGAATGGGAGGTAGGAAATATACGGAACTAAAGAAGGAAAGAAAGGATGAGGTTGAGGTAAAAGTAGACACCTATCTAATCCTACATCAATCAGTAAGATCACTAGCATAGGAATCGTTTCTGTACAAGATTCTATTTATTATTTTGGCACGTACCATGTAAGCGTTAAAATAATGCCTTTCGGTGCAGCTACTCAAATACTCTGCCTATTAGCATATTTTATTCCGTCTGAACTCCCACTGCTCGCCGACAGTTATGCTAATGCGAGGTTCCACTTTTGGCTTCGCGTATTAAACTTCATATCTACACAGTTGTTGGTTTCATAGTTTGCTGTACAGACCTCCTGAAGATGGTCCAGATGAAACTCACATCACATGAATTGCATTGCTAGTTTTGTCGGAATACCCACTTCCGTGGAAAACAGCAGAAGGTGCAAGAAAAGAAACTACATTTCCCTAGTTTATATATGAGAAATTCTCTGCTTATTATTCGAGACGACCTGCATGGTAACTACCGATCAAGCTGACCAAAGGTTTATCGTGTTATAGTGATGGAGTGCTTTCTGGCTGTTTTTTTATTGCACGATGTGAATCACTTTAGCATTTATTATCTTCGGTAGGTCATTTGTTATAAACGCAGAGGTACGTACCTTGCATCAGGTCATTTCTTTTCAAGGATATTTTATCAGAGTGCGCATCAGCCAAAATATTTTGATAATATTTCTAAGAAACTCGGTATTAGGAACACTGACACCTTTTACAAGGTCCTGGGAATTTTTATTTTAACAGAATCGGGTGTGCTGTGGATGTTAGATAACTTCGTGATCTCAAATCCCATCTACTTTCATATTTTTTATGGGGATTATTGGTAACGCGTGTCAGGGCTCGGTTTGCTTGAATTACTGTGGTTGACTTAAACGCTATAAAAGGTCTATGGTGGCGAAGAAAAAATACCAGGACGGTGCTGCTATTGAAATAAAATATGCTTCGGCGTTAATCACTTGTGTTTCACATTCCTAGCCGTGTAATGTAGGCTTTTCGTTTACGGGAGCTTTATTTCTATGGCATAACTCATTCACAGCACAATATATTACCGACGTTAATGTTCGCTCCTGGCCAAACCGATCTTTGTGGTTTTCATCCATACACATTCTGCCTTTGCGAATGTAGTCATTGAAATACCGACGATAAACATCTAGGATCGTTCTCTTTCGGCATGCAGGCACCGTCTGATTTACGGATGATGTTTAATATGGTAATGTCATCGATCCGTTCATGCTGTGACCATTTTCAGTTGGAGGACTGCCCTCGAGGGGAAAGAGGTCGAAATTCGTGGGAAAAGCGACGAATTATTCAAGGCGTCCAAAAATTGGGTTACTTCCTTAATAAATTGGGACAGCATATTTTCCCAGGCTGCGTCTCGCGCTCAAATTTCCCTGAGTACCCCATTGGCAGGAATGTTATCTTATTTATTTTCTCAAATATTTCACACGCATATATTTTACTACATCGTGATAGTGATAATGGAAGACAAATAATGGATTTTTTGATACAACCTCATCATTGTGGTCGAAAGAAAGTTAAACGCTCAAAGGTTCCCTAATAACTTTATAGTTATGATGGAATTCCGCATGCGATACTTTTTTCACTTAGACGGCCTTATATATTTCATATGGCCCGCGATTCAGAACAATAATTACATTCGGGATGTTAGTGATAAATTACTTATACGCTAACACTATTTCAGACTTCAGAGAGGTATTAAAAATTTCGATGCCGTGTGAATTGAGGGAAGAATAGCATTTCTTTAAACCTAGGTTCCGCTTCTCATCGCTCCCGAGCATCATGACTTGTTTACTTGATTGGCAGCTGTTGATGATAGCCGTAGGTTAGATTTGACATTCTTGCTGCAGTTGAATAAGTAATTGCGAGTAAGAAGTAAAATCACATGACCCATCTTAACCTCACGGATAAAATAAATAAATGTATACTCCTTTTTTATTAAATTGGCTATGTTGTCCGAATATGTCTCTTTATTATAGCTATTCATTCTGATATTGCAAAAGATGTGTTGAATCCGTGATCTCAAAGAGATTTGTGAAATTTTTGTACGACCTCTGGTGGTGTAAACCCTCGACGAGCTTGTGTTTATTTTCGTGACAGTGGAATAGTTTTGCGGAAACTCTTCTTTAAACTCACGTGTTTTGAGTATCAAAGCGAAACACATGGCAAATATCGTTACACCCGAAAAACAATGATTTGTATTAACTTGTGCCATTATTAGTTCCATAAAAATCAAGCGTATTAATTCATGGCGATGTAATAAAAGGCGGATTATTTGATGGCGAAGATGTTGCAGAATACGTGTCATTTAATACAGTCAGGTGGAACTCCAATTCCTGCCTCCGATGTTGTTAATATCATCTCATAGGCTTTAAAAAAAGCGATCTCATTTCTTATAGATTTACTGCATGTATATTTGAATAGATAGAGTTTTTTACTGCGGTCATGGGTGTGATGAAAAGATAATTTGCTCGCCTTTCAAGGGGAAGCAAGGACCTCTAAACCCTCTGAATTAATTGACTCTGTGGCATTGGCAATTTATATTTCATCTTTTATAAGCTGGGTCAGGAGAAAATAAATCTTTTGTAAAATGCACCAACTTGCCTTAAACGACCATAATGGAATCATGTTTGCTCGAGTGTATGATGTAATATTCACTGGTCCCATAAGCTCTATGCATAAGCTTATACGAAAGTGAGAGTGTCATGATGAAGTAATAAGGATTTTCATAAGTTTAATATAATAAAATGGCACAGACGGTGTAAGAATTGCATTCGGTCCTTTAACGCAAACTTTATGAGTTATCTCGGGTGATATGCACTCAAGAACTTGACATTGATATTATTTGCTACGCTTCGGTTGACCTTACCTTTGCACTCGTGTTCACCACTCACGGAAGCGTGTAAAGTAGTTTTGTAAACATCTCTTCTTCCATTTCGTGCTTAAAAGCCTTGTAAGCATAAACATGAATAATACGACCGATGGAGCACTTTCTATCGCACAAAATGTAATCAGTATAAAATTATCTAAATTCTCTTTCACGCCGGAAAATCTTTTCGCTGATGTTATATTCCAGTGATGAAATTCTGAAATAGTCTGACATTGGAAAAACAACACTGCCAGATAACCTTCATGCCAACACAAGAGCACAGTCATGCTAAGTGGCTCCAACAGCTGCTTGCCAAGAGTCATGCAAAGTCGAAGACTAGTACGATGATTCTGGTACCTCTACTTCTAAATTTGATCAGAAGTTTTGCTACGTAACTGAATTATATCGCTATAAAATTCGCTACAATCCTAGTAAGATCTTTTGTTAACTCTAAACATTTTATAATCCAGTGAAGGCTACATAAAACAATAATCGTAGATTTGAGAGATCTTGGGATCTATTTTTGGTTTCCTTTGTTATCGAAACGCTATAGCTCTTTCCGCATAAAAGTAGCTACCATTACTAGGTTCTGTGGACGACAAAAAGGGAAAATTTAGAAGTAACTGTCGTAATCGCATACTAGGCTCTATTTATCTTTTGCTCATTGTTATATAGATTTACTAACGCTTGTTTCCCGTCTGTGCTGTTGGACCAGTTTTTAAATACTGCTTGCTGTTTTGGAAGGCGGATAATTGGTAGGTGTTCTTTTTTGGTGCAATATCCATTCAAAAATGCGTAGAGTATATTCTTTTTAAATTCGCAATACATTTTCTATTTAATATTACGTTCATGCAACTGAATTCGTCTCCATACTACGTTTAGCACCCAGGAATTTCCCACATTTTCACTAGTGCAATTTAAAAATATATTGGAACGAAATTTTTTCATTCTCAGGCACTGCGTTTACTGCAAGTATTTCTAGGAGTGGGTACTGAGTTTTCGGTGAAAACTCTTCTGTAGATAATAGTTCTTTTGCTCTTATATTTGAACACCACGTTCCTGAATATGAAGATTATAAAATGCGTAAAAAATGGCCTAAAAATTCGTTATTTACATCTCCGAATTTAATGTGAAGTTACAATTAAAACTTTCAATTTCTCTGGTTGTCTGCTCATGAGCGGTATTTTTTGCAAATTCATTGCTCACTAAATATTTCTCATTGTTGTAAAACTCAAGTCACTAGAACTAGGGCCTCTTAGTCTCGATCTTTTCTGATCTTAGACAAATAAACGTAAATTTTCCCAAGTTGCTATTGACATTTTTTAATGTTCTTTGTGTTACCCTATCCGTTTAAACTGCATTCACCATTACATATACGAAATGGACGTAATGCTAAATACCTCGTCTGAGCTTGGAATTTCTTATGCTGGCCCATGCCATGAAAATAAATGCGTTGCGTTGAATGATGGAAATCTACCTCGATATTCTTTTTTACCTTCAGTGCTGACCTGTAAGTATAATCTTCATATATTACGGGAACGCACATAGTCATTGTCTCCCTCCCATAAGTTTTGAGATTTTATGGGAGGAGAAATGTGAACACTAAAATGAAAACCTTCAAATCTTTAACGGAGCACCTTTACTCTAATTTGCATATCGGTAATATTACCACTGCAGAGTGCAATAACTGATTGATGAGCAAAAAGATGGGATCAGCATCGCGGGAAAATTTTACCGATATCTCGGGATCATATTACAATGCATCGCGATGGTTTGTTCCGTTTCCTCAGGCTTCGGCGCTTGGAAATTCTGGGAAGCACACCGTTGAGTTTTGGGGAAGGAGGCGGTGGCACACTTCCGATGGAATGCAAACTAATGGCGAAATCACGAAGGAACACGCCTTAGAGGTGACCAGACTGTCTTCCGAAATAATCTGGCAGCTCGCCGACACCATGTCACTGCCACCGTACACCGCAACCGATAAGAATCCTCCAACATTCTGATCACAAACATGACAATGTTTGCATCTAACTGCACTCAAAATGTTCTTCTTCTTAAACCTTCCACAATAATGCTAGTGCCAGTAAATGGTGAGGGTTACAGCTAATGCTAATCTTACTGAATTATTGATGCTGTGCGGCGCGAGGAACATAATTGGGACTGTTACATGGTCTACACTTTAATGTAAATGTGGATTGGAAAGCTTGAATGTCGGCACTGTAGAAAAATACCAAATTAAAAGAATCATCCACTCGGTAGAAGAAGTAGTTTTGGGTATTACGGGCTCCAACGTCTAATGTTACATCACACCATCTAATCTATGAACCAAACCTTGAAAAAACGACATTCATGCACAGGTAGGGATTCGAAACCATGACCCTTGAGGTGCCAGGCCAGCACGTCACCGATCTGAGTACCACTCTCAGGTATCCGCCAAATTTAATCCAGCATTACCCCAACTTTTGCTCATGAAGTACCTACTGCTTTCGTGTATTTCACAGTAAACCTAAAATTATGAATAATGCAATAAATGCTTGGTAAAAGCCATATGTATCAAATACATCTAACATTATCGCTGAACCTATCCAAAAAACCGACGTACCCGTCATAGTAAGCTCATTCCTGTCATTACCGATAGCGGTGTGTTCAAATTCTGAACATCTGTTACAACAAGACTCCTTGTGACTGTGTTCATTACGTTCATATTTTGGTACAAGTTTAAGAGTTGCAGTTTAATTACTGATACCTTGGATACACAAATTGTGTTTTATAAACAAGTTTTTGATAACCATCTCTCAAACTATTGTTCCCGTGTGAAGACAGTACGCTGACGATAGTGAAAGTATAGGGAGGTGGGACGGAACCAATTCATTTCCGCAAAAGTTGATAAAATATGGCAGTTATAAATGCTTTTCGGGAAGTCATAAATTTGGGACACAGCTGGAGGAAGTATTTCTTGATACTGTCTGGTAATTTTACGATTATGGCCGTTGAAAATGGCAAAAAGAAAAAACACGCATATGTTCGCTAAATAGCCATATTTGCGAGCAAATAAAAGTGCGCTTCGCACTGCCAAGAATAAATATTGTTGTCCTCACCAATCGCGCAGATGGAATTGTAGGGAAACAAGAAAAATCGCTAGAGAGGAAGAGATGGGCAGTGGGAAGAAAAAACACGGAACTCGTTATATATATCGTCTCGACGAGGAAGTCTTTGCGGTGCAAGTGTTGACGACCCTACTTTTTCTCCCCGCCTATCCTTACCTACTTCTGCAGAAGGGGCACGGGGGAAGAAGAGTAGGACAGGGAGGAAGAGGGACTGGCAAGCAGCGAAGGTGAGACGCCTTTTACGTTTGCTGCGCGGAGGTTGACCGAAAGCCTAACGGCGAAATTTCAAAGGGCCTGTTTGTGACGAACTTTAAGCGCAGGCCGTCTAGGGAATTCCCTCAATTTGGCCACCACCCAGCAGTTTAACGGCGCAAGTGACCAGATAATGCTCTGCATGCATCTGTAAAATGCAGCTTGAGTCTCACGGAATGAAAAAATAGCGAATATTTCGGTAAATTTGGGATTAGCAGCATGATGATAGCTCGCGCTGCAGATATTTTAAGGCGCCGCCGACCTTAGGCAATATTTGATAGACCTCTCTTATCATTCGCATTAAACTCATCTTTACAGACACTACTTCATTCTTTACCACCACATGCTTCCTACTGCTTTTCATTCCATCCTTAACTTCGGCTCTTTTACTGCCAATCATCTTCATCAATATCATTGTTTCTTCTACATCTTCAACATTCAACTCTCTCTTTCCTTCTAATTAACCTAGTCTTAGGATGATTAAATCATTTGAGGTTCATGATGATCAAAGATCTACGAACTGATTATAATTACGTCAGACAAAATATAGAGGGGTGAATATTTGTAACCGAAGTGCAATGATTATATCAGTGACGATTTTATCTTCTGTTCAGATAATCATGCGGACAATAGTCACAGTTTCTTCAGATAGATCCAGTGACCCAAAATTCCGAGTGTCGTGCGGGTATGCGGTAATTTACGGACATAGTTCTTGGAGGATGACCGTCTTAGGATAAAGGCTCCTCAGCACTTTTTGAAGTCGGATTGGAAATATGCTTATTCTACATCGTTTTCCCACTCACCTTAAATCCATCTTCGCCAAAGTTTTTCTCCTCCGATAAATCCAAACGATGAAGGATGACGACGATTCCTCTTCAAGGCGTCGCCTCTTCCGTCCTGGACGCAAACAAGGCCCTTTCGCCTCTCGCCCTCCTTTCCACGGAACTCAAATGATTCGGGGGGAAACTCGGCGCTTCCCTCCCCTTGTGAACTCTGTCCCCTCCGAAAAAATGAAACCGTAGTCAAACTGGATGCGTCCGAAAAAATGCGGTCTCTCGACTCGGAGCACTCAACTCAACGGGGCAGGGTCGCGTTCGACCGAAATGCCCGGGGGATCGTCGGGTAAAACTTGAGAGAACGAGCGAAGATGCCTCCGGTTGCCGACGGCTCTTCGGCCCGGGGGGAAAGCGTGGACTCCCTTCTCTGCCGTGAAGGGAAGCACGGCGGGCTCGATTCGATTTCTCTCGCGGCTCCGTCGGACGAGAAGGGGAGGTGCTCTCAACCTGGTGCTGTTGGTGTCTCCCGGAGAGAACTGAGGAGCCCTCGCCGATCACTCGCCGCGGATCGGAGCGGGTGCGCTGGGTGGGGGGGTGGGAGGGGGTGGTGATTTGAATGGAGAGGGAGGGAGGGGAGCGAGAGAGAGTGTGTGGGAGCAGGTTGGTTCGAGTGGTGTAGGGGAGAGGGCCTGGGGAACGGGAGGGGGAGTCTTGTAGACCGTTACACGTTTCTCGCCCCCTCTCCGATCCCTCTCTCCTCACGCATTCACCCTCCCTCGTCCCCCTCCCCATCTTTATAAACCCACCCCCCCTTGCCCACCCCCTATCTCTCCTCCTCAGCTCCGCGCCCCACTTCCCACCTCCAAGCCGCCTCCAAGGAACGGAAGATTGGGAGGGGAAGGTCCTGGCGCTGTCTTCGTCTTTCATTCCGTTGCCCACCGCTAGCTGCTGCCAGGAGGCAGACTGGTTCCCTCCCCCTCCACTTCAGCGGTCCAAGGGGGGTTTTGACGCGACTCCTGCTGCCCCGTCTCCAGATATCTTCCCCCAGGGCGATGCTGCCCCTCCTCCCCTTGAACTACCTCGAATTTAACTCCCGCGTTTCCCAACTGTGGGAATGTCTGCAGACAGATCCCTTGGTGTTCGTCCCAGTGGCCTCGAGAAGGTCTGAGGATTATGTGCTTTGCCCACGAAATGAGGAGGAGAAGAAAATCATTCTGGCCGTCCCAGTGGGACGTTTCCAGCATTCTGTTTTCTCTGCAGATAGATTTGTTTCTGTTTTCGATGACCCGGCTTTCTATTCCCGAGGACCCGGGTTCGATTCCCGACAGTGGCAGATTTTTCAGTGGAAAACCGGTCCTCACTTGAATGCCTAGTGGAGGGCATTTCAAGTACAGTACTACGTCCGTCGAATGGGACGTTAAGCCGTGGTCCCCTTGGCGCCTTTCGTTAAGAGTAGGCTAATGCCGACGCCGGGTTCTCTCCACCCTTCCTCCGTTCCCTAAAAACTCCTACCATTACCAAATTATCCACCTATCCTATATGGCGCAAATGACCTCAGCTGTCGGTCCCCTCCCCTAAATAACCAACCAATCTGGCTTCCTGTGCCGAGAGATCGGGATCAAATATCGAAGGATATTTTTCTGTAATCCAATTTAAAAATTATCTTTAAAGGCGAATCACTTTAAATGAAATGTTTTTCTTTTTTGGGACTTCTCACAACAATGGCTACAGCATAAAGTGTGTATGTATGCAGTGCGTTGCAATATAGTCTCCATTTTTGATGGTTAGTGCCCGTTTCTTATCCTTGTTCACTGTTTGCCGAAAGTTGAATTCTAGGTTTTATGAATGAATATTGAAAAAAAAGAGGGCCAAGTAATATGATTTTCATGTCACTATGCATTTAAGGCATTCGTCATGGAAGGTTATTGAATATTTAATGACATTCCAAGGGTGGTTTTGGCGTTAGGGAGTGACTTGTTTGGCAGATTGTACAACAATGCGAAGAATTGAAGACAAGGCATTGAACTCTCTTGCAATTTCAATGGAAACTTCAACGACTGAATATATTACAAGCGCCCCAGTAGAAAATTCGTTTTTATTACTTTAAACTAATTATAAAACCATTTTTCCTTCCTTTTTAGGCATTTAATCCACTCGGAGTATCACTTGTGAGATTTAATTTACGCATCATTGCTTTCCGCTATCTTACTATAAATGTCACAGTCGTCGCATTGAAAAGCATGGCATTTATTTGAAAAGATTTTTCTTCAAGGAAAATACGTATTGATGACCTTTATTTTTCAACTTTCAGTGAGACAATATGGCTACATATTTATTGGGATATAATAGAAAATTGATTAACAGCCTTCTCTGAAAGAGCCATCTGCAACGTTATTCAAATTGATCCGTGAACAGATGTAGCAAAATGTTCCAAACAAATTATGATTGGATAACACAGTAATGAAAATTATGAGAGAAATTGTAGTTTTTCCGTCACATATGTCAAATAACTCAATCACTTATGGGGTTACTGGTTCAAAGCCAATAAAGTGCACTTTATCTGAAAAAAAGTTCGGGAAAAGCAATTTTTTTTGGAAAGAAAACGGAATAGAATTTTATAGTTGAAAATGAGGCATCCCTGGTCTAGCTTCATGCATGATATTCCGAGAGTCACTTAAAATTTCGACCATAAATGTTTATTGTAGCTAACCAGTGGGCATTGTCAGTCACGTGCGATTACCTGAGATAAATTTTAGATATGGTTGAAACAACTTATGAAATTGGCTCTATCAGTAAGGGTCAAAAGTAATGCTTTGGCTGGTTGGTGCTCAATTTATCCAAACCTTTTGTTATTGATTGAATAGAATTTCACTTTAATTAATATATTTTAGCAGTTATACTTATAAAACTTTATCCCAAGTAATTTATACTTCGAATTCTATGTGGGGCTATTATCAGCTCTTATTTCATGAAAGTATGCATCTATACCTACACATTACCTTACCACTCACAACTAGGGTGTCTGGATGAGGGTGAACTACTACCATTCATGGAATGAAATCATGAAGTCAAAATACTGATCTTATTAATATTACCTTTTCTTGGCCTAAATTTTCAAATAAATTGAAATCACACATGAAACCTATTATTTTCGCATGCACCTAATACTAACTCCCAATTCTATCAACTGTTAAACAAAGTAATAATTGGGCATCATATTGAATCTTAGTCAAATAGTTTCAAAGAGATAGGCATTCAAAATATGATTAAATTCGTGAATAAAAATGTCGAGTATTATCTCATTACTGTGAACAAAGGGCAATGCATCTTTTGTTTCAACCGAATATTTATTATCACGTCATCTTGATTATCTTTTGTAATCCATCAAGAGTACTACTGCGACAAATCGCCTCTAAAATTAATTAAAAATTAATGAAGTACTCCTGTGTGAAGACAAATTACCCACTATACAAAAACAAGCAAATTTAACAATCAATTGGTTAAAACAATGAGGCAAAAGATAATTATCTTGCGGTGATGTACGAATCAAATGCGGATGTAATAGTGCTGTGCACATTGAATGTGGATACCTCCTTTTTTGGGCATGACTTAAAATGCTAAACGTGCAGTAATTCGACTTATATTCAAACAAGAAAACCTCATCCTAATGAATATTACAGGAGAGACAATGTGTGGTATCTTTTCTCTACATATCTTGTTGGCAATACTTAATATTTCATGTTTCTCGAACATTAAAATGAGGGATCCTCCAAGATACATGTGGTTTAGATACCTCCTGTCACTCCGGATAACTGGATATGAAATGCTTGGTGAGAATTGCACCTTCGTCAACAGTTAAAAAAATAATAATTTGAAAATTAAAGTGAAATTTTCTTTAGATTGCAACATTTTATAATGAAAAATGAAGATAAATGGATTGATTAATTTATCTTATTTGGTGCTTAATGCTTTCTAGCAAACTAACTTCATTACGCCAATACCAATAGGTACCGTTTATTTTAACGGGTGACCGGCTAATTAAATTAGGTATTAAGGTATATTCTTCAAGAACCTGAGAATTAGAGAATGTTATCACTTTTAAAGACATTTGGCTAAATAGTAAAATATCTCTTTTGATTGATTTTGTACTTGTTCTAACTGCTATAAAATGCCGAAATGTTGTGCAGGCTTGGAATAATTTATGTGAGATTCAGGGACAAGATTGATTTAGGGTATATCCATTAGTGAGGTCGGATCAAAGTGCAATCAGAGCGAAATATGTGTAGTTAGAATTAGGGAGGAAAATAATTGGAATTTTTGACGATACCTAGGGGATCGTGTTGGTGGAGTGACTAAATTATTAGCCCCCCATCCCGAGGGTCCGAGTTTGAATCCCGGAAACTGTAGATTGCTCAGTGGAACCCCGATCCGGCTTTGAGTGCAGTGTTGAGTGAACTTTTAGTTCATATCTCCAATCGAGTTGTAGTGGGAGTCTTGTTAACAGAGGATATGAATATTTGAGGCATAAATTTGAAATGATTAGGAGAAAGCGTGGAGCATTTCGTAGTGCCGATGAATGCAATCTTTTGTGGATTTGTGAATCAAGCTAAGTTATTAAGTATCAAACATTAGGCGTACTAATGAACATTTGGGTGAATGATTCCGGTTTATGAGGAGAGGAAACGATTTCAGACCATATATGGTGGGAGTTGTCAATCACAGAAAAATTATAGATAACTAATAAACTCTACCATTTTAACGTAAACTTCGGCCTTTACAACGAATTTTTATGCGGATTTCAGAAGTTATTTATCTTTTTCCGTCACATTATGCGCTAACAACGTAATACTAGTTTCAGTTAGGGTTAAAATATCAGTAGCCAAAAATTACTTTTTTTGAATTGTTTTTCTATGATTTTTTATATGAGTATGATTTTATATGATTATGAACCCCTTTACTGTTGCTTTGGCGTATGTACCTTGTTCAACCGTGACATTTGAATTACCCAGGAAAAAAGCTGGAATCGCTTTCTTAGTAATTCTTTTTATTTTTAAATAGATCGTGACCTTGTCTCCCCTAGTTAATTGAATCTTTAACTATCTTCTCAGTACCAGATTTAAACTGCAGTGTATGCTACTTTTCTTCCTTGTGGTGGTGATCAAAGGAACTGTTTCCGATTAAAAGAGATTACCACCGCAAATTTCATCACCACCATTGGTGATACAAGGTCGAAAAGGGCCAAATAACGGTGCTTGAGTGCAGAAAAAGGACTCATGAGGTAGTAGCCATTGTATTTGCATATATTTATGAAGTGGGGATTACATCTGCCTCTTTATATTTCCTGTGATTTTAGCTACGTTTTCAGCGAGGTAGCTCAATGGGCAGTTCGTTGAGCTAATATACAACTTCCAGTTGACGCTTACGTGGATGGCCCTGGTTTGAATCCGAGAGAGGCCAGTGGACACGTCCTACTAAATCGAATTTGTGTGGTTTAATGGATCTCGGATGTTTCTGGGTACCGTAGGTCGCGCAGGTACAGGGGTAGCTGGTGGTTCCTAACCTAATGTATGCATTTCACTTGTCGCTGGATTGCTGCTTCGTGAACGTTTCTCTCAACAACTAGACCAACATCTGGGCTGGATAATATGGTGATATACTAGTTGATATTTAGAGAGAATCTGGAGATAATGACAGGCTTAGCTATGGACGGGTTCATCAGATCTCCGTTCAAGTACATATTACTTACAATATCTTCCTTTATTTGTAGATATAATTTAATTGTGCGTTTTTATACGGATACTATAATCATATTTGTTATTACATTTGTATCTATTTATATTACTAAAGGACCTTATTGTAAAATTCATATAACTAGGCTTACTTCTTTCAGTTTCCCAGGAAGCGAATCAAATGCTTAGGAGCCCTCAAAATTCGGATTTACAGAATATTCTGTGGCAACTATCAGTGAAAAAAATCACAACCTATTTTCCATGTATAAGAAAGATCTTAGAGAGGTACTTGCCGATTCCCGTAGCTGGCAATAGGAAAAAAATTGAGTCACGATGTTTTTCTTTGATCTTTGAAAATTACCATCGCCATTCTTCGTAAATGTGCGCGTTCGCTCAAAGAGTCCATGTCATACACCACTCGCGTATTGTTCTGGAGTTGGATTTACACTAACTTTCGCTTTCGTTTTTTTCACCAACGGTCGCAGCGGTCAGGTTATGGTGGACTTATTATAATTAATGGGTCGCGTACTGTTAGGCATAAAATATATACATATTTTCTCCGTCGAGCAAAAAGTGGATAGGCACTTGGATCGGTGTGGATAAAAAAATAAACGTTCGGGTAAGTGCGAACTGGTAAATGACAGCTGTGCAGTAGCTCTGGGCTTTGCTCTGTGTTAGCTGAGGGATAGGGTGGGGTGTGGGCGAGAGGAGAAGCGAGGGAGGCTGCACGGGAATGGGTGTCTCTGAGCGGATGCGGCCAGTTGGTCGGGAGCGATGAGGGGGGGAGGGGAGGAGCGAGGGGGAGGGAGACGGGGGTGGTTGAAAGGGAGCACTACGCCGAGGACGAGGAGAAGTGAAAGGAGTCTTCACCCTTCTCCTCCTCCTCACCACCCCACGGGCACGTGGAGTGGGAGACGGGCGCCGACACACACGAAGAGCGCTCCACACCCTCACCCCCCCAGGACAGAGATGCAACACTCTCGCGTTTCGCGCGGGAAGAGTGTGTGTGTACTATTCGTCTATTAGAGTGTCCCCGTCTCGAGGTGGTTACTTTCCTCCGCCTCCCTTCCCAACCCACATTAGACGCATAGGAAAGCGACTAGTGCGGCAATACTCTCTCGCGATTTCAGGCATCCGAGTCGTCGAGTTGTTGACCATCCAATATAGGTACTCTCTCTCTCTCTCTCTCGATCATATACGGATGATTACGAGAGAAGTTGGGATGAGTTAGCCGCTAGATAATTTTTTCGCTCCCTTCTCGTCACTCATGGACGAAAATTGAAATTGTGCTGAATATATTCACATCTACATCAACATCTACATAATACACTGCAAGCCACCATAAAGGTGAGTGGCAGGGGGTGAATTCTCACCAAACATGCACTACATATCATGCATAAAAAAGGATTAGTATTTTTCCTCTTCTAAATTACACTATTTTAGAAAAGATAAAAATAGCAAAGCAAATATACAAAAACATGCTGTTAGTTGGGTTAGCTTCAAGTCCTTATACCAACATTCAGCTACCAATGTTATCCATTGCTACACTCGTATTGGATATATTTACCGTTATTCATATCTATAATTGTACGAGGAAAAAAGGACATTTTGAATCTGTCAGTTCGGCAATCTATTTATCTAATTTTGTGATTATGGTCCAGTCTACCATAGTAAGTTGGGGTTCGCAAAATATTTTTAACATCGTCACTGAAAATATGGTCTTGGAATTTGTTTAAGAGATTAAGTCTAAATTTCAACCTGCAATCTAACAATGATTCCCAATTTAATTCCCAATTTATTTCACATCTGCATCTACGCAATACCCGGCGATCCACCTTGAGGATATATTGCAGGGGGTGAAGATCACCAAACACACGACTTTCATGCCACTATGAGTTTCAATGCTACCACTTCGTGAGGACATGTTAGATATAAGAGCTACGTGCAACTAGATGGGGACTGCCACATAGTAATGAAGGGATTACTGGTTATAAAGGCATTTCTTTAAATATATTTATCTGTATTTCCCCTAGGTTGGTAATGATAAAAGAGGCTTCATCGACTACAGACTACTCTATGAATAATCGCTATGATGATGAACGCCATAAATGATCCTAAATGGACTTATAACTTTGTATAATTGGTTTCCTGAGAAAAAGAAAAAAATAGGCATTTTAGGCAATGTCGTCAGCTTACTCATATGGGATCAAGATAAATAAGATGGGTGAAGAGAAAGAGAAACGTTAACAAGGAACGTATGGAGAGGGGTAGGATATATGCGGACTTGATGAAAGTTATAGCATAGGAATTGAGCCGATAGATGAATGTAGTGCAAAAAGAAATAGGGTCCTTCAACAAGCCTATCCTAGACACTAAAAATAACTATCTACCTGATAGACCCGAGTTCAAAATTACACAATTATTCATACCTAATTCTAAAGTAACAAATTCTTTCACAGATGAATGAATTTAAATGGGACTGATACATACGCATTTAACACATATCCTCTCCTATTTTACTCGCAGAGACCGTGGGAATACCGGAAATAACATTTAATTAAAACACGCGTGAAAAACGGATACTTTAGGCTAGCATGCCATAAATTTAGTAAGTGCTGGAGTAGACTTTGAGAAAATTTGGTGAAACGCTCTTTAAAACTCTTTCAGGTATGGATTATACAAGCTCTTTACTGAAAAGATAGCAAAGAGGGAAACCAAATAAGAATTGAACCAGTTATTTATTTCAACAGAAGGAACAAGTATCATAAAAAATATTCAGACTAGGATTATGCTGTGATAGAATTGATAAAACACTCATTTAAAATATTCCCAAGAATGAATGGTGCTGTCGTTCGATAGATTTGGACTTGAATCCGTAAATATTGAGGTATATATTAGTGTGGTGAAATTATAGGTGCTTAGTTGTAAACCTACCAAGAAACTACGAAGCAGCGATTGTTATCTACATGTACGCAATACCTTGCAAGCCACTGCTAGGGTGTGTGGCAGGGGGGGCGTTAGGATTCGATTTCTCTCTGCGTATGTCTTTAAAGAGACATCACCGGTGGGGATCGGGTTGCTTTGGTGGCTAGAGTACTGGCCTCCCATCCCGAGGGCCCGGGTTCGATTCCCGGTAGTGGCGGATTTTTCAGTGGAAAAATGATCCCCACTTGAGTGCCTAGTGGAGGGTATTTTCAAGTTCAGTACTCCGTCCGTCGGATGGGCCGTTAAGCCGTGGTCCCCTTGGCGCCTTTCGTTAAGAGTAGGCTAATGTCGACGCCGGGTTTCTCTCCACCCTCCGTTTCCTGAAAATTCCTACCATTACCCAGTTTCCTACCTATCCTAAATGGCGCAAATGACCTCCGCTGTCGGTCGCCTCCCCTAAATAACCAACCAACCAGTCTTCACTGGTGTTCGACCAGGAGAAGGATAACTCTTGTTGTTCCTCTAATATATCTCGATAGAATAATCGTAAACAAAGAATTAGATTCTTGTACTAAGGCCCGACGAAAATCGCTTTCGATCTGCAAGCTAGAATAAGTTTGCCTCAGGGATGATGCGCTCTTTTAAGTACAGAAATAAGTAGCACATGCTACGCTGGCTGCAGGATTTCATCAAGACTTCCCTGCATTAATATTCCAGTGTTAGCAACCAACGTATCATTGCCACCATCTATATGGTTTATTGCATTCTTTTTGGATTCACAATTATGAAGTGAGTGCTTCACACTTACCGTGGAAAAATACTAGTGCAAATGGGATTTCAATGAATAGGTAAGCAAAGGTGACTAGCAATAAAAGAATCCCACCTTGTGTTATTTTTTTGATCCGCAAAAAAATCAGGAGTGACATGCATGACGGAGAAGCATTGATTTACTCCTACACGTGAGCATTAAAACCGAAATTTATTGAGAAGGTAAATGGGACAGCAAAAATGCGGATGCATTTATACCCAAAGGCTTTGAAAGATGGTTCTTTTTACGTTTATGAGCCCTCAACTCCGGCTCGTGGAACTGTATCGCTCGAGATTTGATTTTATAGCTCACGCCTGAATAGTTAGCTTAGCTGAAAGATCAACTTAGGACGCAAAGAGCTAAAGATAATTTGATTCGGACATCTAAGTGAATGGTCATTTATTTTGTTAGGATTTTACTACCTTTACAATTCACGGCTACATCTTTATTGCTTCGTAGATCACGTCCCCATGTTATAGGCGCAATGAAATGGGTATTGGAGCTAGACAATATTTTTGCCTAGCTGATTCTCCTGAGTCAATTCTTTTTGTAATTTTCTAGAAAATCACATTATTTTCAATAGGATATTTATTAATAAGTGGGATAAGTTATTTAAAATAAAGAAAGATAGCTCATTTACACCTTGATATTATCTGCATTGCGAGCTATATTGGCGGCTTGTGGCAGAGGGTTTTGGTGATGGAAATGAAAGTGGAGTGGACAGAAAAATGGGACAATTAGAAAAAAAACTGATGTAAAAACGGATGTAATACAACATAAAATAACAATGACATGTGTTCGGAGACGGTTTACGCACTGTAAAAAGTAGATCTGATTTTAAGGTACAAAGACGATCTGAATTTCAGATGCAACAATTTTAAGACAGGGTATGTTGAATTTCAGCAGTATTATCTTGTCTAAAAATAAGGCAGGTGAACGACTGAAAATCAGACCATCCAGAATCCTGCTCCCTCTGCTTCCTGCTTAACTGCTCCTGCACCAACCATCCATGTTCCTGCCTCTTCCGTACCTTGAATCCGTGTTCCTGCCTTACAACCAGACAGCGCTTAAATTCAGATCGCACTGAAAATCAGATCAACTTTTTACAGTGCGGAGAAAACGAATACTTGCTTCTTCATGTACCATGGTATACTGTACTTTTTGGGCTTGACTCATCTGGTGTTTTTTCTGTGTACATATTTTAACACTACTCACTAATGTATTCACAACCTATTCTCGCTGATTGTTAATACATGTCTGGTGATGGTCCCCCCCAACCGAAAGGGACCCTTACAACCAGATAGAAGGGTATAATGTAAGTGTGTAATGTGTACGTGTATAATGTAAATGTTTAAGTGTGGAAGTAAAATTATGCTTGCCAGGACAGCTGCAGCACAGTAAGATTTTAATTGATATGGCGTGCAATCTCCTTGTCTCTAAAGGTTCTGCACCAAGTTTTTGTAAAGACCAGGAAGCAATTTCCCCACATTGTTTTGGTATTTCTTAAGAAACACATAGCTTTCTTGTGAGTCCTTCGCGAGCATGATATTTTGGCCTGGAACCGAAGAACCTAAATATAGCCTTTCATCTGTTAGTAATAAATTTAAGCGGTTGAATAGTTGACAGATTGTTCGAAATGGAGATTTAATCAACTTATTATATATCATAATAGCCACTAGGTATGAAAAAATAATCACTCTTTCAGTGCTCAACCCGAATGTTGGTTTTGATAGGTGAGAGTAGACCTCACTTCTTATAGGCCATTAGTGTATGGAATTCACATACTCAGGGTAAAGGGGTCAGTTCAATTCCCTAGGATACCTGTGATATCCCACCGGTTCTGTGATTTCCTCTCCGTAGTCAGCGCTCTCTACCCACTAGGTCTCCACGAACCCTCAAAGAGAAATATGTATTTAGCATTTATTATTTTATAGGTATCATTTACACATCATCACATTTTGCGAAGCTGTGAGGAGTGTACCTAAAGAGTCGCAGTGCTGAGCCACATGCATCACATAGATTGAATAATGCGACCCGGATATTATATTTGTTTCAGTTATAAGGCATAAAAATGAGATTTATTCATTTCAATCAGCATTTTCCAATAGAGTGCTCCATTACCGGCGGAATATCTGCGTAAGTGAACTATTTTTACTTTTCTGTATATAACCTGACACTGGCCTAGGAAATTAATGTGAAAGCATTAGGCAGAAGAAACATTACAACATCCGGAGTCTCCGAGTGAAACGGCAATTTTATGAATCACTGTCACTCTAATTCATAGCAACATATATTCCGAATTTGTTTGCTTCACAGTAGTTGAATAGTTGAGAACCTTTG
The DNA here is from genome assembly GCA_933228895.1 of Platycnemis pennipes. Taxonomy (NCBI): domain Eukaryota; kingdom Metazoa; phylum Arthropoda; class Insecta; order Odonata; family Platycnemididae; genus Platycnemis; species Platycnemis pennipes. Next base: position 47,368,019 of record OW121852.1, on the reverse strand, counting down.
GGATAAGGAGGTGAGTTATTTTTATTATTCGAAATTTCTCAAAACTGCTAAAGGTAGATAGATTTTTGTTTCCTTGCCCTTCATGTGAAATACTTGGTCATATTCAATGGAATGTGCTGACGTCATCATATTGATCTTTGATGCATGCGCATTCCCCGGCCTTCAATTATTTTCCGGGATGATTTCACGGTATACCGTGTAAATATGGCAAAAACATGATTTGGGCAGAAGTCTTCACAGTTAGAAGAGATGAACTCAGTCTTAATCTTCAAGGTCCCCATTGAAAATTTCTTTATAATATTGCGTGTTCCCGTTATTTTGAGTATCCTTATCATAAATTGACGAAATTGATATAATTACGTATCGAAAGGAATAATTACACCATTCGCAAACAGATATTACTTCTTAGGTACGTTGGAGATTCATTCTCGAACTCCTTATGCACAAGAGGGTTGGATCGTTATTGCAAGGAGAATACTGGCTTCATCTTTCGGGAATGGCAGAGATTTTTCATTGACGTACCGGTTTCTACCTGATCGCTGCGTGGAATTCACTTAATGCTGAGTACTCTTTCTGCCGGACAGGGCGCTAAGCCGTGATCCCCTTGACACATTTCGTTATGAGCAACCTAGTGCCGATTCCATACATTTTAGTGAAGCAGATATTTAGAAAGCAAGTGAAGGACTGCAAAAGCTATCCTGGGGCAGACATCAACAGTGACAATAATTTAGTGATAACGAAATACCATCTAAAATTCAACAAACTGAAAAAACAAGGAAGAATATATGGCAAGTAGAACAAATAAAGGAGGCTCAACATCAGCTGGCATATCAAAAAGCAGTGAGAAACAACATAGGAGAAGACCTGAGAGAGAAATCAGTGGAAGAGCGTTGGGAAAACATTAAATGTGGACTACAGGAAGCCGCGAAAGAAGTTATTGGAAGAAGAAAAGTTACCAAGAAGAAGCCATGGATCACGGAAGGAGTCTTAGACCTGATTGAAGAAAGAAGAGAGTACAAGAATGCGAAAACTGAAGAAGGGCAGCTTTGCTACAAAAGAATAAGGAACGAAGTAAGTCGCAAAGCCAGGAAAGCTAGAGAAATGTGGATGACGAATCTATGCGAAGATGTACAAAACAACTATGCACTTGGAAATGTGGAAGCTGCCTATAGGATAGTGAAGAAACACTTCAAGGAATGGAGTGCAATATGCAATGCCATAAGAGAGAAGAATGGAGACATTTTGATTGAAAATGAACATAAAGTGAAGAGATGGAAAGAATGTCTGGAGGAGTTATTCAACGGAAACAATCTCAACACGAAAGTGATCGAAGAGGATGATATGGGATCATCAATATTAAGATCTGCATTCGACGCAGAAGTAAGAGACCTCCTCATGAATAAGGCTTCTGGTGTTGATGATATTCCTGCAGAACTAATTAAAATGTAGGAGAGAAGACATTAAATCACCTCTACAAAACCATCTGCGACATGTACTCAACAGTAGAAATTCCAAAGAACTTCGAGAAAAACATCACCATTCCTATTCCCAAGAAGAAGAGAGCGCAGAAATGCGAAATTTTAGGACTATAAGCCTGACGACACATGCATCGAAGATACTGACCAGGATCATCTGCAGAAGAGTAGAACGAAAAGCAGAGAACTTCCTGGATGAAGATCATTTCGGATTCAGGAAAATTAAGGGTACAAGAGAAGCAATATTGGCCCTTAGACTGCTCACAGAGAAGAGAATGACAAGCAGGCGTTCACAGCATTTTTGGATTTAGAGAAGGCTTTTGACAACGTGGATTGGGACTCTGAAGGAAATTGGAGTGTCCTACAATGGCCAAAGAATTATACACAGTTTGTACAAAAACCAAGTAGCTGTGATTTAATCAGGACTTAGCTGTGAAGAGGCAGCAATAAGAAAAGGGAAAGAGACAGAGAGGGGTCTGAATAAGATGCTGATAACCATGGAAAGGACAATGGCCAGATATCAGCTGAAGATCAATAAGAAGAAAAGTAAGATACTGGTGTGCAGTAAGAGAGAAAGGACCAAAACCAATTTCATACTAGGAAAACAAAAACTTGATGAGGTGAAAGAGCTGTTACCTAGGAAGCCGAGTAACCAACGATGGACGAAGCAAGAAAGAAATAGTAGAATAGCCCAGGCAAAGACGGCATTCTATCGAAAGAGGAATCTACTTACAGCTGGAAATACAAGCGTAGAAGTAAGGTAACAGTTCATCAGAACATACATCTGGGGCATGTTTCTTTACGGCAGTGAGACATGGACGATGAGAGCAGCGGAGAAGAAAAGGGTGGAAGCATTCAAAATGTGGTGCTACAAAAGAATGCTGAAGATTAAATGGATCGACCGAGCAAGTAACGAGGAAGTTCTAAGAAGAGTAGGAGAAAAGAAAAGTCTGCTGACAACTCTAAAAAGACGAAGGGACAACTTATTCGACCATATCTTGAGACACGATGGCCTGATGAAGACAATCGTGGAGGGAAAAGGTAGGCCTCGTACGAGCGAACAGCTTGTGAAGGATGTAAAAGAGAAGAATTACGTAACAATGAAAAGGTTGGCCGATAGAAGAATCGAGTGAAAAACTGCGTCAAACCAGCCCTAGGATTGTTGACCAATGATGATGAATGCCGATTCCGGGTTTCTCTCCACCCTTCTATTCCTAAATACTCATCTACTTTGAAATGGCTCAAATAGCCTAGGATGTCGGTCAACACCCCCGAATTACAATTGCTGCTACTCCTATCTCTCAGTGGTTTTTCAAATCTGCATTAACTCTTATAGACGCTTCAGACAGGGGGTCAAGGTACATGCAAGGATGAAAATTGAGAGAAACCCGGCATCGGCATTAGGCTGCTCTGAACGAAAGGTTCCACGGGGACCACGGCTTAACGTCTCATCCATCGGACCGAATGCTGAACTCGAATGCTCTCCACAAAGTACTCAAATAGTGGATAGCTTAAAAATGAAAAATATCCACGATTGTCGGGATCGAACTTGGGTTCTGTGGGTGAGAGACTAACCACTATATTTACCCGACCACCATGCTCCCTACCTAAAAGAATTTTAATATCATACTTGATAGCCTTAATTACACTATATCCTGTTGGAATGGAAACCTTGGGAAACGTTTACAGGATGAGAAAGTATTGTTGGCGTATGTCAAGACCTTTGAAGTAAAGCGGATGACGACACAATTTGATTGGATTTTTAGTTGGTACCGGTTTTTGATAGAATTTAAAAATACGCTAACGGAAAATCGAGAATTACCTAGCTTCTTTTTTTCTATCAACGTTAATTCTCATGACACCAACTCGCGCCTCTTAATTGGGTATAATAACGAGAGTTGATTTGCATTTTATGCCAAGGTATGTGTTCCGTTTTTATGTTTCTCCTTTTTTAAGGGTTAATAGCAGTTTGATTGGACCCAAGTGTTGAACACGCGGTTGCAGACGTGAAGAGCTCCAGTTGAGAACTGCCAACTGACTTCAGGTGAAGCTAAATATTTAAAGTTGGTGGAAAGGAGAGAGAATAAACCATTATTCCTGATTACATGTAGTATGAATTCCTGATACAAGGTGACGAGGGAACCTCCGCACACATCGAGAAGAGATTTTAATGATTCATATTTGTTCACTGGTGCCCATGATATTTGAATAATTTTTCTCATCCCCAGTTACTCTCAATTTATATAGTCAACAGACTCCAAATGCACATTTTTTAACCAAAATCTTTCTTAGGGTGCTATAAAACCTTCTTTCTAGCCATCAATTAGTGTGCAACACTGATAACATTAGTCGAATAATTTAGTGCTCATATCATATTATTTTCTTTTTAAACCGAACCTCTTTATAGCTCATTTCTTTTATACTTTTATAGTTAAGGGCAATTCTTTAGTTTGAAGAGAATTCCGCAGCATACCTTGACAGACGGATATTTACGGATATTTGTATTGTTTCAATTTCACAAATTTTTCACGGGATTGGTACGACATAATGATGAGTGGAATATCTCAAGCAACCATTTAATCTATTGTATTTACTTTAGTTATTATTTTTTCGCCATTTCGATAATAAGTTCTGGAAAAGTTATCTTTTCTAAGTAATAGATGGTTGCTGGTTGGTTTGACCTAGTGACGTTGGCCGAGAATATCGCAAATAAGGAGGAATTTTGCCTCCCTCAATATGCATTGCGAGCCAATTTTATGTACTGGTATGATAACTACGAATTTTATTACGAGCTCTTGTCATCATCGCAGACCATCAGTCCTGAGATTGATTTGATGTGACTCTCCTCTCTACTCTTCGATTGGCTAACCTCCATATATTAACATTTACCATCTGTTTTATATCCTTCACTACTTCCTTCATGTATCTTAGTCATGGCTCTTCATAGTCATTCTTCATATTAACATTTTCCTCGAAATCTATCTTCATAACATCGTCATATCTTAAGATTTCCCTGATAAGATTATCACGACATCGTATCAGACTTTTTGTCAGGTCTATACATTTTTCCTAAGTTTAAAATTATTTCCGCTACCTAATCAACCATTGCATTTCATCTTTATCATATTTTTCACCATTAATTTATTCTAGTCTCGCCATTTCCACGGATGTTATTGTTCGTGCCTCGCTGTCACGAAGGAGATAGTACCATATGCACAGTCTAATGAAGTACTTTCTCATTTCCAAGCTCGTTATTTCAGCTGCATCCTTCCTGCGATTTCCTAAAGATTCTTCTTTTGGTAGAATGGCCCTTTTGCCAATTGATGTGGCCCTCTATGTTCCCCGTTTATCTCTCATTATTCTCTTTACCAAAAAGTAATATGTAACGAGGACTTGTGTCTTCAAGGCCTTCATTGAACTGCGTCTTCCAACATTTCAACCGAATGCTGATCCAATACTGGCGTAAACTCAGGTAACCCAATGTATTGACCTCAAACTCAGAAGTATGCAAGTTTGCAGAAAATACTTAACGAGCAGTTAAATTGATGGAAGTGAGCAAAACTAGGTGGAATTTCCTGACGTCATTCATGGTAAAAATGATATAACCTTGTGCAATGCTAACGCGGTTTTGTTTTAGTTCACCAAACGTTTTCAATAGGTACCTAAGCGATATGGTATAGACCATAGCGATTGTCCCTGATAGTAACGTTGACACTGCGATGTTGAAATGATTGGTAAAATAAAGATCAAAGTGAAATTGCACTAAAATATTCCATTTTCACGATGTTTAACTTCGCAGACAAAGCCTAACACTGATGCCGGAAATGTTCGACGATAGTTAATCCTGTTAATATTTAGCAGAGATTTCTCGTGGCTTTCATATTCCGCCAGTTATTTTCTGATTCGAATATAATATAATTCAGGAAATATAAAAATCTAATGAGGGTATTGAAATATGAAATGCATCTATTTAACGTTTTGTAGTTATTGTATTATTCTGTATTATTTTGGCGGCTGTATGGCCGTCCATACACATTTAGAATTAGTGCTCTTCATAATTTATTAATTGGATAATTTATTTTCACCACAATATGAAAACCTGTTTGTGAAAGTCACTAATGAATTTTTTAAAAAGCTTTTGGAGGGTTATCTATAACCTGGGGTGTGATTTTAGTCTTATATGCAGTTTAAAACAGTGATAAATAATAATCAGCCACTGAAAGCAAATGCTGAAATTTTTCCTTTTTTGCCTGGCAAGAGGAAGAATGTCGTCTTCTTTTTGATCACATTTGGGATTAAGAGATTACTCTTATGCATTAATTTGCTTTCAAATCGTGCATGCTGCCGGCCAAAAATGGAAACTTTCATTTTCTTTGGGGTAGAAGCTGAACTGGCTGCCTCGCATTTAGGTAAAGGAACTGTGCCTTTCCTCGAGTGATCATTTTCTTATTTCTCAAATTGTTGATCCATATTACATGGATACCAATAAAGAGTGTGTTCCAGAAACTATTTTTGCAACGTTTTCGTTTCGATTTCCTCTAGTACCCGCCCTAATAACCCTCTCATTTTCCTCATCCTCCCGGATCGAGAGAACAACGGTTTCCCTCCCACTAATCGCCTGATTTGACGGGAAATTCTTTTCAAGGACGTTTGGGTATGTATTTGACGTCGATATCGCATCGCCTCATTGGCACTAAGGAGAGCGGTTCTGGTACCAAGGACGTGACTGCCAAATCCATACCCCCGCCAGAGGAAAATGTTCATATTTGGGCGTTTTTTTTGAAAATGTGTGTTGAGTTTCTGTTAGGTAGCAGGCAGGGAACTACGTTGGAAAGCGATATCTTGAAGCCCCCTGTCAACAGCAAACTCTAGGTCGCCCGGGAGAAATAGCGCCAATATCACGGTGATAATAGAGTGCATAATTAGGAAAAAAAGATTTACCGAGATAAACTTCTAACCATGCCTCCATTTTTTTTATTTATTATCGTATGGTGCGTTAGTTATGAATTCTATTCCTTCTCTTGCTGCATGATGCAAAATTCTCTGCTTTCACCCCGGTTAGTAGGTTATACATACACTAAAGTTTGAACGGGAAGTCTGACATCATATTTATAGTGTATGACTGTTATACATACGTGTTTATGTTGCCTAAAGTTGGCTCTTATTGGTTCGAAACTTATTTCAAATAATTTAACGGCTCTGGTTGTTTAAGACATCACCGCGACCTATCTATAATCTTATGAAGCTGGTTTCCATGCGCTGTTTAGGGTGAAGCCATTATAGCGGGTAATTTTTTTATTTTCTAATCGAATTACCACCCCCTCCTTCAAACCCCGGTCCCTGTGGTCATTTGAGTTTGCTTAAAATATTAGCGTTGGTGAAGTTGATTCTGTGGTCATTTTCGATGCTATGTTCAGGGCTACAGCAAATTTTGCCTAATAATAGAACATGATGCACCTTTGATGTTCTTTCAGATTTTTTTAAATAATCGGCCCGTTTTTCCGATGTAGACCTGCTCGTAATTACGTGATACTCGATAGTTGCCTAATGTTTTCAAAGCCAAGTTTATTTAAGCCATTCCAGGAACTTTTTAAGTTTTTTCGTCTGTTTTTGAATGATGATAATTTGTATTTATTGACTTGAGATCTGATTGGATACTCTTGATATAAAGGGAAGGCAAATCTTGCTTCTTGGTTTCTACTCCTCAGCTGAATCTTTATACCTGTTAGTTAAGAAACTTCTAAGGGCTATTTGGATTTCCCTGTCTTCAAATCCATCTAGACGAAAAGTGGTTTTCAATTGCCTCGCTTCTGCTTCCAGGCTTTCTGCATCTGACACTGCTTTAGCCCGACAAATATGCGTTGCCTTAACGACTATTTTTTGTGCAGGTCTGTATAACATAATATATAGATACTATCATCTCCCGATGATATATAGGTCGTTGCGCGCGAGTTTTCGGTACACGCTATTAAGTCCTTCTTTCTTTCGCAAAGGATGACGAGGAAAGGAAGGCGATTTTCGGCTTCTAATTCCTGGGTGAATTCGATCATGGGATATAAGTTTTTAATATGGTGGAAGAGTTTCTTTAGTGCCTAAGTTTCATGAACGTGTTGTCCACGTATCTGTAGAAATATTTGGGAAAAAGGGGGTATTCCCATTACACACTTCTCGATATCCTCCAAGACTGATGTTTATAGTGATGCATTCCCGTGGGCTCTTAGATGCATATTCCTCTTACTAAGGGCATTGCGTTTTCAGCTGTAGCATTGCTATCATCTATAGCACTATTTTGTCCGGCAATGATGATGTTTAAGTGCTAAAAGTGCCAAGAAATCATAAGCATTGGTATTCATGATGTTAGATTATTTTTACCGATTACTTTGCAACTATTACAGAACAAAAATATATCTAACCTCGACCACTAATGTCAGCACACTTCCTTCTCCTCGTCTTTTCGAGTCTCTCTAAATTCCTGTAAAAGGGTAGGAATTCACAAATACAGCTGTGTAACTTATCATTTGCTGTGACATCGAAAACTTCAGTTCGATTTAGCTGATGTTTGCTTTTTCTATAGGGTATTTATGCTTTTCTCCCAAACATTTTGGTTAATATAACTCGCTAAGCATCTTTTGTGCCTACATGCTATCGTCTTAAATTAAAAGAATTTATCAGTAGGGGCTTGAGAAAAGATAATTTAGGACAAAGTTACGTATATAATGAGAGATTCTAACAAAGAAAGGCGAAATTTTCCTATTTTTTAAGTCTGTAATGCATTGAGGAATCATTTTTCGGTGGTGTGTCTCAACTTTCATGGTAAACTGGTAACTTGCCGGCTTGAAAACCCAAATGTTATGAATTTGACTCCTGCCTCGGGAATGAATTTTGTACTTGCCTTAATAATAAGATAACATTAAGCGTTATGGAATTGAAATGCGTTAATAAACAAAGTCAACTACCAGACGCAAATGATCACGTTAATGATTATTATCCGTGATCCGATTATTTGTATTGTTGTAGCGAAAGATCTATGCCATTGCTAATGGGCGCTTATTTATGTATTTGATGTATTTAGCTCAAAATACATCAATTTATTGATCATTACTTTGAGGTTCCCTTTTTCCACTAAGGGGAAAGATGAAGCTGAAAAGCTTGCTAGAAGGAAGATATAAGCTCAAGCGGAGTCCATCCTCTTCCTTCTGCACCTTCTAAAACGAGGACATCCCTTGCATGCCAGTCAGAAGCTATTTCGAGACATGGCTGTCTGCATGTTAAAACAAGTTATGCCGTAGAAAAACTTGTCAATCGATTATACACACCCACGCCCCCTTATTCTCGTGGTAAGTGGCGTCTGGAAAATTTGGGTTGGAAGACTTGTTCAATTTTCATTATTTTTTCCCTGTCTCTCGTAGAGCTATGCACATTGATGGACCGAATACTACAGTTGAAGTATGAGCGTAGAGTAAGCATTAAAAAAATACGCCTGTCGCCAGGAACTTCGCATTTCTCGTCTGCTTATGTGTATCACGGAGTCGCATGCTAGAAATTTCTCCCACACTGCTTTCACCCAATGCATTTGGTGTTGGAGGATCCAGGTTTGAACTTTTTATCGAGACCGGTTTGGTTTACTCGAAGATTTTGATTGATACCCGTCTGCCCAATATCCAGCGACGTTGGGTAGCCTCCTGTGTCACTCGAAGGATCGATTTCATCCCGCCCTCCAGTCGTGAGTGCGTAAGATAAGGTGCAGTGATTGTGCGAAGTGCTATATTGGGCAGACGGGTAGGAAATTTGCCTTCCGTGTGATTGAGCACCGGAAATGTTGGGAGAAAGAGGGCTCATCTTTCCTCGTGGTCAAACACCTCTTGGACACAGCACACCACTGCCTGTTTGACCCGGAGATACTCCATGTGGAGAGGAAAGGCCGGAGAATGGACTCTCTGGAACAATTTGAAATTGTTCAGCAAAAGGAAGAGTCCCTCATGAAAGATAAGCTGTTCAAATGTCACTCCCCACTCCTAGCCATTCCATTCCCTAAACCACCCATTAATTCGCCACCAGTACCCCCCCCCCCCCTGTCACCTCCTCCCCCCTACCCAACACCTCCCTCGCCCGCCCCCTCATAATTGTGCATATATACCGCTCGCTCTCTTGACCAAATATTTTTGTACCTGATGATGGCTAAACGGCTGAAACGAGTAGTACCACCATTAAATGTGTGGATCAAGTGCTTTCTCTTGTGTTTTTTCGTTATGGCTTTCGTTTTGTTTTTTTGGGCATTGCTACATGAATGATTCATCCCCAACCTTATTCTCCCGGAATTGCCGCTTTCTGAATAAGAAATTTCACGGAATTAAATTAAATTAATTAAATTAAATTGAATTTGTCTTTATTGATCTGCAAATTTAGGACTGTCTAGTCCTCTCTTATAATTAACAGATTATACAATCACTAACACCCATGCCCCGGACAGTGAAAAATCCTCCCCGGGCGGGAGTTGAACCCGCGACCCTACGAACGACAGGCGAGGGATTTACACCGCCGCCACCGGGGCCGGGAATCGACCATAATTAGATATATCTCCAGGCGGCAGGCAGAAATTCCCCGGATTATAGTTATTTTATTGTCCTTCTAGAGTTACATAATTTTTGTGTAATTCTTTCGATTTTTGAATAACATCACATCATAGCAATTTTTGTTTAATCTTATTGCTTTCATTTAGTTTTTTTTGGGTAATTCAATGTATAAGATTTATGCCTCATCTTATAATGCAGGAATTTCCACCATCTAAGTTAGAAATCTACCGGAATGGATCACTCAAAAGGTGTCAATCCACCCACGCCAAACTATCGAGCCTCTTCTCAGGAATTCAAATCGGCAACATAGGGGGAGAAAGGGAGACCTTGTCTCGGACGCCCGTCAAAAATCGTCGGGGGATCTCTCGCGTTCCCAGATCACCACGGGCAAGCGCGTGCCTTCCAACAGAATGCCACCTTGAGCCGAGATGGTTTCGAAATCCTCGGCGAGCCGAGTGAAGGAGCACCCTGCTCCAGTCTCTTTGTTCGCACATTCATTTATCCCGCCGAAGGACGATCGGCTTTTGGAGCATCTTTCACTTCCTGTCCATCCTCTTTCCTCGCCGTCTCGATCACCGTACGTTCTCCGGCGTCCCTGTCAATACCTCCCCACCTCCTTCACACCCACCGAGACATTTCTGTTGGCCGTCTCATCCCTCGGTTCTCACCGCCCTCGATCGAGATCACCTTGAGACCAAGCTGATTCGACTCATTCCCTATCCACCTCGAGGGACTTCTCGCGATCTTGTTTCTATTTTCGATTTTTTATTCGAGTAGCCCATAAACCGATGTGAAGACTTAGCACTAAAGTCGGCGTTGAGAGGAAGAAAGCCTGGATTATTATCCCAAGACCCTCTCTCCTGACGCTCCCGGTTCGTGAGCTTTTCATGGAATCACCACTATCGGAGTGGGATTGTGATCCATTTATGGCTATGAGAATCGGGTATAAGTTATTCTGGAGTGGATCCGTTAAGGAAAAAAAAGGCTGAATGCTCATGGGGTCAACTGCAATCAGTATATCTCTCAATTGTATCTATCAGGGTCGTCCCTGTCATCGCTATACTTTTCCGATCTGCGCTTCATCATGCTAGTTTCTTCACAGTTCAGCGTCTTGAACTTTTTATCAGCTGTCAGGGTCACTGATATGGTGGCACAAAAGATTTTACTGACTGAAAAAGGGTGCATTTTATCCCCTTTGTGTAAGCAGTATTGAGCCGTTTGATCGTAAGGAATATATTACTCAGTATTTCCTTACAATTTAGCCAAATTAAGTGGCCCCAAGAAAGCCTCTTGGAAGAAGGTCGTGATCTGAGCTGTAGATTACCCATGTGAATATCTGGGAAAAGGCACCGTATAGCTTTTCTTTCTTGAATTATTTTCATTTATATGAATATATTAAACCCAGGGAATAGCAATTGAGACGAAATTAATCAAGGTCACGCTTCTTTGATGTACTTCGAGGCTTGCACATATCCCCTCGAGCTGTTAATTAGTCATTCCTTTCTGTGATTGGAGAATGTATTTTTATCAGTTTCATTACCTGCTAATTTTATTCGTTTCACAGCAGTTAAAATGGCAATAGATTCTCTGGGGTATATAAAAACCTTTCCTAGGATGAAATGATATCTTATCTCCTTTCTTTTTTTGCTCTGCTTTTTGAAAACCAATCATTACATGGCCAAATGACTAGTACAGTATGTACCACTTAGCATTGTATTTTTCTAGCATATTGGGAGTATGAATCAGTTCTTAGAAAACAATAAATTCCTTAGGATGATTGTTCCCAAGGATTTTTCCTACCCTTTGCCACCCGATTTTACCAAAGGTTGGTTGTAATGGTAGTGTCCTCCCGCCATACCTGGGGTCGCGGGTTTGAGTCCCACCCGATTTAGATTTTCACCACCCAGGGCATGGCTGTGTGTGTTGGGACTCGTGTTGGGACAGTATGGTTTAGCGTTGCGTGTATCATTGAAGACGGTGATCGAGGGAAAAATAAATAAGATGAACTTCGTAAGAAGACCACTGGTAAAATGTATACAAAAATGTAAAAGAATAGCAATAAGGTGCGATGAAGAGACATACTGCGTACAGGAGAAAGTTGCATCAAACGGATCACTGATATGCTGACTCAGGATTCCTAATACAATAGACAATTTTTAAGAAGATCTATCGGAGCCAGGTCTCCTTCACCATTAGGGTCCTTCAAGGAAACTACAGTCCCTGGTGAGGAGTCCTACACCTACATTTAACTATCCAAGCCGCCAGAAAGGCGAGTGGCAGTGGGTGGTAGGTCACATGGCGTAACGCCAAGCTGAGCTGAAAAACACTTAATAATGGTGTATTGTGTGAAATATGTTTGAATAATTACACCTTGTTTGTATTGCACCCAGTCGTAGGAGGGAAAATCGGATTCTTGTATCACTTCCTAATTAAGTGACAATTGGCAGTTCATTTCCCATATTTTTTCACTTCTGTCCGTCCGGCCGATGTAGTGTGGCGTTTCGAAATATGCCCATAGTGTAAGATTTGAATTCATGCGATTTTAATTTTTTAAGTCATTTCATTTTTGTGAACAACCTCCTCCCAATTTCCCAACCAAGCTCTTCCTATAGCAGAGTGATATTTCCTATACGTCCACAGTAGTTTGTTCCAATACGTACTTTCTTTAATATTTTGTTTAATTCCTGAATCAAGCCTTTTTCAGAAAATCCAAAATACTTGACATATACTCTAGGGGAGACCATACAAGTGCGAAGTAAAATATTTTTTAAAAATTTTCGACCTGAACTTTTCCCGTAATTCGCTTGATCAACTATCTTTTCAGCGCTGGGCCATATACATTTCAAATATGATTGCCTCGTGATAGATATAATAATAATAATATTTATTAACGGGCTTGCTACCCTTTAGCAAAATATGACATCAAGTAATTGAAGTAAGAATATTCCCAAATATTTACTTATACACTTAGGTCTATGCCACCAATATTTTAATCTTGTTGCTATTATAAATTTACCGCCAGAGGTGCAATATGGTGTATTTTTAAAAATTAAGTTCTAACACTCGTCTATCATATGAATTAACGAAAAAATGTAAATTGAATGCATCCTTGAAGATCTCAGAGAATTTACCCACCCATTCCCAGCAGTGCAGATAATCTTAGCTGTCTACCGCTCCCAAATAATATCGTTACATGGAAAGACGGAAACGTAACCAATCCCGACCTATGAAACCAGTGCACTTCCTACGTTATTTATTCGAGTTATCACTGCTGTTAGTAAGTGAATACAGAGTTAATTTGAAAAAAATTCGAAAATAGAAAGGAGAGGATCTTCTCAATTAATTTCAGCGTTATTTCTCCGTGTTATTAATACTGCTTGTCATCGAAAAAATCATCAGTTTGGTAAAAACACGAGGTGCAATATGGTGTATTTTTTTAAATTAAGTTCTAACACTCTTTTATCATATGAATTAACGAAAAAATGCAAATTGAAGGTATCCTTGAAGATCTCAGAGAATTTACCCACCCAGTCCCAGCAGTGCAGATAATCTTAGCTGACTGCCGCCCCCGAATAATATGGTAGCATGGAAAGACTGAAACGTAACCAATCCTGACCTATGAAACCAGTGTACTTCCTAGTTTCATCGAAGATTTCCTGATTCCCGCGTGTATCAGACACAAGTCACCACCTCTGGAAGTGCATTACTGCACATACCCGTTTCTTCACCGCGCCTCGCATTTAGAAAACGAAGTCACCCCGGGGCTTGTCTCGAGTTGTACATCGGCGCCCGCTCATCAGTTCTATGGGGGTACTGGGGCATGCTCACTCACGACCGCTTCCTCCCTCCCCGATCTCTCGAAGGGGGTGACTCCCGCTGGACCAGGCAGCGGACGCGACGCTCCGCAGGCTGCACACGCACTACACCCTTCCCCAACCTTTCTCCGCGCTAGCTTTCCAGCGGTCGCAATTACTCCGAGAGGGGGGAGATCGAGTTTTCTAAACCGGAGAGGGAAAACCCCTGGGGGTTACCCGCGGAAGGAGATGATCCCTTTCCGTAAACGGAGAAGCTGCCACTTTGCCGGTTTGGGCGGGACTTTCTTACCTCCGTGTCTTCTCCCTTTTCGTCCGCACGCCTCCTTTCCCACAGCGTCCCCTCCCCCTTTCACACGTGCACTTTCACCTCGTGGGACCTCCCCATGGCAGACAACTTTTGAAACCCTCCCTTCGGTTGGGCTAAAAAAATGATGAAGTGCGCATAATTGTCAACGATACTGTTCACATTAGGCACAGTAGTACAGGCATCACGTAGTGGAAGTGAGACATATTAGATGAGTTAAAAAATTTAGCACTTATCTTTAGCCATTTTAGTCACTTTTAGCACTTAATAAGTCATCATCAGTTGTACACTCATGAGTGTACACCTGATGATGGCTTAGTAAGCCGAAACACGTGTTGTGTAATTTTACAATTTTAAATATACTGTGGAAAAGTGCTCAAGTTTTTTACTCATCTAATTTTCAACGATGCTGTGGCATTACCTTTATTGCTAGGAGTGTCTAAAGTACTGAAGTCTCTGATTAATCTTCGGATATGAACAGCGCTCATATTTACAGCACGGTCCAAGTAAATTAAGTGCTTTGAAAAGAAAAAAATCCTCTCGATTTTATGTTCGTATTTTTTTGAAAATAATTCTTAATTCACAAAAAAACAGTGGGGATAACTCTGAGAAATAGAGCTGAAATGTATTTATCGTCCATTAAAAATACCAACTATGCTACATTTAGTATTTCTTATTATATAGTTATACTTGAATTGGTGTTTTATTTTGACGAGTGATAAATTACAGCGTTATTTATTCGAGTTATCACTGCTGTTAGTAAGTGAATAAAGAATTATTTTGAAAGTAATTCGAAAATAAAAACGAGAGGATCTTTTCATTTAATTTCAGCGTTATTTCTCCTCGTTATTAATACTGCTTGTCATCGAAAAAATCATTAGTTTGGTAAAAACACGAGAATAAAAACAGGAGGGCCATTCATTCTTAGAGTATTTAGTTTCCTTGGAAGATGCTGTTAATATGAATGGTTGGCTTTTGCATATGAAACCTGAACCAATACCCTGCGTTACCAACATTGCCCCTTACTCAATGCGTCTCTGAACGGAAAAAGGCTGAGGTTGGCATTAGGGAGTGAAAGATTGGAGGAAGGAGTTTGGTTGGACACTCCCACGGATATGTTCAACTTCAGATTTTTTTTTTAAGTTTCCGTTCAATAGTGTTCTCGGAAGTTCATAGTCCTTAGGAGTACCTGACGTTTCCCTAAAGAAAATTACCCCTCAGGCATATAAAATATAGGCACAAGTCGTACTTGTTCGAATAATTTTTCCATGGTGCAAAATTGTGTTGGGCAGGATGGGAGGTAGATATAACTTAGGGAACTAGGTAAAATATAGGCTCTGAGGAATTTTGCACCTGTACTAATAAGGAAACGGATTTGTGTTATACCGCAAAAAATAGTATTTCTGTACTCCTTGGAAAACGTGTGAAATATTTGTATAAAATATAGCTAAAATTGTTATGATATTAAATGGTTTTTTTGAATAATTTATTGCAAGAATATGGGGAAACCTGGCTAGGTTAATAGGGAAAATACATAACCGGAAATTAGGGAGTTCCGGGTTCACGTACACGTAAGGAGGATTTTTTCTTTGTGGAAATTCTGCACATTTGAATCAGGTAATCCCATTTTTTTTTCAAATAAACACCTCCCACATTTACTTATCTCCTATGTTACTTCTACCCTCAGTTGTAAAAAACTCAATTTGCGTTAGTAATGGAAGAGAAATGCGGTCAAGTATGACTTTTAACTTTATAGAAAATATAGTCCAAATAAATGTATGAAAGCAGTCGGCCCTCCCTTCTCTAACGTTTTCGGGCCATAAATTTCGTTGTCGGTCACTCACTTCAATGTTTTTTCCCGTAAAGGGGGCAAAGTACTTCCTTACCACTTTGCAATTCCCTTTCTTCGCGGAATCCTCGCTTAACATGATGTGACATTCGATGAAGCTTCTCTCTTGAGAAAGACTGGCCATCCCGAATTAAAAGGGGCAGAATTAGGTTTTTGACCAAATGTTCAACAATTACTATGCCCGAGGGGATAATAATCTTCAGGGAATCGTTCGGTTTTCCTGAGGACTTTGGAATTCAAAGAAGAAGTATTTAACGGGAAGCAGAAAAAAAAACAAGTTCTGAAGTTGTTCTCATCCGTGGGACTGTCCCATGAAAGTCAAAGGGCCTAATTACATACAGCTGGAAACAAGGTGAAACGCGGCTGGGAATGCAATTCGCAAAGGTCAAGCTCGGTCGGAGAGTCTAATAAGTAGCTCCATAACGGGAAGCGTCTTCCAGCTCCTCCCCCTCCTCGGTGAGATGCGCCGATGTTATCTTTATTTTGCTGTTTTTCTTCTCGGGGTGCGGTGCCGGTTGGTCACAGGAAAAGCAGTCTACCCTCCCTTCCCTAACTTTTCCGGGCCATAAATTTCGTTGTCGGTCACTCTCTTTAACGCCGCTTCCCGTAAGGGGGGCGAAGTACTTCCTTGCCACTTTGCAAACCCCTTTCTCCGCGGAATCCGCGCGTAAGGCCACATGTGACTTTAAGTTTCTTTCTCGCCAATGACTGGCCTTCCCAAATTATAAGCGGTACGATAAGGTTTTTGACTAAATGTTCAATAATTCCCGCCAGCGAGTCGCAATCGATAAAATCCTTGCGTTTCAACTTCAATGTCGTCATCATTGATTCAAGACGTGATAGTTTTTGTGATTCAGAATTTTCTGGTAGGAAGACTTACTTTCGATGACATACAGGTTTGATGAGTTATCTGAAACTGTTTTTGCTTCGGTCGAATGTATAATTTTAAGCCAGATGGAAAATTTTGACCATCGTGCCCTGTATTGACTTTCTGATTTGGCGATCAGGTGCCCTCCAGCGCCACTTTCAGGGTCAGATAGATAACTCTGATCGCTTCTGAGAAGGAAAGCCACCGAAAAGATAGTAACTATGTAGTCATGGGTTTTAAATGCTCCAGTGGCTGCGGTTAAATTGCACTGTGCAACATAAGTCCTTAATCCTTGGTCGCACATTATGGGAGGTATTCGAACCCGCGACCTTTGGGCTGTCAGGTCAGTGCGTTACCGCTGCAGCAAACAGGATGACTGTGCAATCGGTGGTTATTTTAGCAAATTACTTTATTTTTTACGGGGAAAAAGCCATATTTCACCGTATTAGCAATTTAATTTTGTAACGAAAAATCTAATAACACTTTGATTTGATTTCAAGCGACATTTTCGTTCAATGTGCAGCAACGTAATAAGGTGAAATCACTTTTAATGCATAAATTATTTAGAAGAGCCAGTGTATAAACTTAGAGAGATGTAAAATAAAATAAGCAGATAAAAGTATTAAGAGAGACTGGCTCAATGCGGTAAGCGATATAGATCTTCAAGTCATGAATAAGAGATATTTGAGAGGGTGGAAAAGAAATTTGAAAACAAGGTATGTAAGAAGGAAAACGAAGAGACTTACATTATCATTTCGTTGGACTAGTAGCGGCTGATAGCGAAATCTTGAAAATATTTTAAACTTGAAATGGGTGTTAGTGCCGTTACAAAGAGATACCTTATATACATAAAGTAGCTAAGTGCATATATTCTCACTAGTTGCAAAAAGAAATTTACATAATAATTCTTCATAAGGCATCGATGATGTCCGTATGTATTACAGGGAGTCTCCCGTTGAATGTATTATGAAGGTTATCTCATTGAATTACCAGTTTTCATTGGCATTTATACCGCAGGCAGAGTGCATGTTTTATTCATGCTGAATATCGACTCAAAACACAAATGTCATTGAAGTAAGTCTCGTGATTGCATTGGACTTGTGTATACTAGTTCTTTATATTCCTAGCATATATTGTGCCGTTAGATACATAAAATGATAATCTGTGGTAAACAAACCATTGCTGACTCTACTGTTATTTTGTTATCAATAATTCAGATTCTACGTTTTATATTTTCAATAAATCTATAGTTAATAATAAAAACCATTATTTGCAGGAGACTTTTCAATCAATTATTACTCTAACGAATGAAATGAACTCCGTTTGATATCCGAAGTCCGAAGAATTCTCAATAAACTCTGTTTTCTAGAATCGGAAATAAATTTCCAAAATAAATGATTTGTCAAAGGCAATTTCTAGAGGGTCTTTAATTATAATATTCTGATATTATTGGAATATATATTTTAGCTGGGCTAGGTTTATATGTATTGTCCCTCTTAAGGTTTAGGAGTGACTGTTTACAATTTAATGAACTTCATGGCTCCCGTACACATCTATAGTATAAATTGATCGCTAAAATTTAACACAGCTTTAATATTTTGAGTCAGCGTTTACTGTGCGAGATACCAAAGCCGTATCTCTCGGTTGAAACCAATGCAAATACTATTTTCATTTTCTCTGAAGCCACTATGACTAGGGTCATGTGATAATGCTTTGTTTGTTAGGACTTGGATTAAACTGTTTCATACTGCATGAAATTGTCGTATTTTATGAAGTGCCGGAGCCCTAACGTATTTAAGTTTTGATTGCAGAACTTTAGTAGCTTCCGATTCATTTTGATTTTTTATAATAAAACATTAGTAGGATTATTCAGAGACTCCTGGACGCACCTTGCTCTCATCGTTTCTCTGTTGTTTCTCGCAGGAAACCCCTCGATCTACCATTTAATCTTCTCTCACCTCAATGGGGGCGTTTACTCGGAACCGATATCGCAACCTTGTACACGAAATCGTTAGATGGAAACGAAAAATGAATTTTAGTGAAAAAATTATCTTCTAACCACAACCATTCACTCATAAATCAAAAATTAAAATAAGCAAAAGGTGACGCCCACCGAAAAAACTGCTTTGATAACATTGACGTCATTTTCCTCCCGTCCTTGACTGCTTTTCGAGGAATGAAGGGAGTGGAGGGGGGTTCTCGGAAGGTCTGCTCGCACAGATGCTGTCGCAACTGCTCCTATTGGCAGAGTCAGCTGTGTTCCCCCCATTGCGATAAGTCAAAGTAAAAGTTTGCGGGATAAATTGTGATTGGACGAAGTCGATATACGTCAGAGGTTGCACCACGCTCACTTTTCCGAAAGGGTTAAAAACGTCAGTTTTTCACCGCTTACAACTCGAGAAATAATTGACGGATCAAAAAACGGAAAAATACGGGTCTTTTTGTTTTGCAAACTCTATCAGATTCGGCACCTAAAAAAATATGGTAAATGACCCCATTCCTGCACCTTAGCCAAGATTTTCCTTTCAAAGCGCTGCTCGGCGCGCTATCACTATTTCCAACTAACATAAGTAGTCCTGTGGGAAGTGCCTTTCTCCACTGGAGAAGCTCGTTTCATTTCCCGGGTCTTCTTTTTTTTCCATTGAGTCATCATCAGAACTCAAATCACACAAATTCAGATCTGGTTCTTCATATCTTGCTGCGTCTTTCCTTTTCAACGGCCAGTGGCATTAATACCCAGTTCGTAAATAAAGATTAAACCTGAGCATTATATGTACTTTTTCTCACTTAAGGAATCTTCGTGAGGTTTTTTAACGGATTGGGGAAGTTTATCATATTTTTTATTGCCGAATCTGATAGAGTTTGTAAAATAAAAGACCCGTATTTTTCCGTTTTTTGATCTGTAAATTATTTCTTGAGTTCTGTGCGGCGAAAAACTGATGCTCTTCGGAAAAGTGGTCGTGGTGCAATCTCTGACGTATAACGACTTCGTCCAATCACAAATGAGCCCGCAAAGCTACTTCGCCTTATCGCAATGGGGGAGACACAGCTGACTCTGCCAATGGAAGCTTTTGCGACAGGATCTGTGCGAGCAGGCCTTCCGAGAATCCCTTCCACTCCCTTCCCTTTCCCTAAAAGCAGTCGAGGACAGGAGGAAAATAACGTCAATGGTATTAAAGTAGATTCTTCGATGGGCGTCACTTTTTGATTATTTTAATTTTTGATTTATGAGTGAATGGTTGTGGTTATAAGATTAATTTTTTCACTAAAATTCATTTTTCGTTTCCATCTAACGATTTCGTGTACAAGATTGCGATTTCGGTTCCGAGTAAACGCCTCTATTGACTAGAGCATTGATTTGCAATATTTTGTAAACGATGTTTTGTAAATGATTGAGCAGTCTCTAACGTATCACTATATTATTTTTTATAGAAAGCAGTAATTTTCACTTGGTTAGACATATACGGTTCAATATTCCTCTTAAATTGCGTTGATGAACATACATTAATCTCCAATAGCTTAAGTCTCAAAATTTCGTATAGATGATCATTATTCCTCATAATTTATCACTGATTTTATTTAATGATAACGCTACGTATTATCCT
Organism: Platycnemis pennipes; assembly: GCA_933228895.1. Taxonomy (NCBI): domain Eukaryota; kingdom Metazoa; phylum Arthropoda; class Insecta; order Odonata; family Platycnemididae; genus Platycnemis; species Platycnemis pennipes. The sequence goes on along the minus strand of OW121852.1, from coordinate 47,347,530 downwards.
TCATGTTACAATAATGATTTTTGTAATAGTATCCACTTAATGTCTGACCCTCTAGGTATGGACCTCCGTTAAACATAGTGTGGAAAGGAATGGCATTATGGCGGTAATGCTTCATGTATTGGAGAAATGATTCAATGGAGATTAAAATTTGGATACGATGTTGCCCATCCCAGAAAATAATTGCACTCAAATCATTTCCGAAAGCATCAAGGGGTCACATTTGCTCCTCACCAAATTGTTTTCTCTGCTTGGTATAACACTGACATCTCAAGAGCCTTTCCAAGTTGACCAAGTTGAAAAAAAACCGCAAAAATATTCAGACCATATGAAAAAATCCCCTCCGTAAATTTTGATACAAATTTTTGGTACAAATGCTATGCAACAGATGTGTGACATCCTGGAGGTGCATCAAAATAGCTTCTGGCCCAAAATTTATTTAAAAATCTTTTGGACCATACAGATGGCAAGAACATCCTCTATTTTCCTGCTTCTAAATTCTTATCCAATTGTACGAAACCAACCAATCAGAGAGAGCCGAAAATTTACCATCGTTCTCCGCTTAATGAGAGTGATTTAATTAAATTGAGAGTTGAGGTAACAGCAAGGATGGGAATGATTATTGTGCAGATAATGTGAAGTTGTGTGCAGTTACTGTACTGTATTGTAATGAATTTATCCACGATACCAAAAGCACGATTTGTTTCTATAGACAAATTTTAATTAATGCACGACTCCCAAATTTAAATTGCCATCAGGATTACTTCTTCCATTTGTTGTTTCAGCCATTTCCGTAGTTCTCCATTTTATCGCATCATTGGTTCGTCTCTTTTGGACCAATATATTGCGCCGTGAGAAACATAATTTTTGTTTCATTCAAAATTTGGAAGGAATGCGTATGGAAAATTACTTTCGACCAAAAAACTGCAATAAATTTGACCGTGTAACATCGGCTTTAGGGAAAGGGTATGAACACGTTAGAGGAAAACTCCTGTGGAGGCCACATACCCCCTGATCTGTCCACTATCTTATCCCCATCGCGAAGTAGGCGGACGAGTTTCGCCCTTGTCCTTCTTTTGCCTCTTGACCCTGCGTCCACGCCCCGACGTGCAAGTAAGCGGTTTCTCCCCATTCACAAACAAAGGAGCCGTAGTAAATTCGAAAGATGGTCACGGAGGTGAAACACGATAGTGTGTAATGGAGAAAAGGCCGGAGTAAAGGAGGAAAAATTATGTTCCTGCATCCCGGGCGTGAGCGATCGTATAAGTGCTTTGAGAGTCGTTCGCGCCCTTGGAAGGATGGGAAAAAGCATGTGCGTGAGAGTATGGCAGACGGGGAGTTGTCGATGGAAGCGACGTGTGTGATGTCGTGACACTTTCTTTCCAAGAAATTAGTTATTTTCTACGTGTCAGACCCTCTTTGTTGGATATTGTGCATCAATTCTCTCACAATTCCCCTCTCTTCCTACGACAACTGCTTAACAACACTTTTTTTACAAAATAAACATTCAAAAAATAAACAAAAAACATTTCATTTAAAACAACAACAAAAACATACAGTAAACTCCCGATTTTCCGAGCAAGTGACTGGTTCCATTGCTTCCAATTCCAATATTTATTGACCCTAGGACCTATAAAAACCATAAATACGGAATTTTATCGGCCCTTGAAAAAACTCAGTAGAAACTCAATAGCTAGTAACTCCCGTTATATCACCACATGTGAAAGCCTTGAGTTTATAATTTTACACTTAAGCTATTAAGTATGGAACTAGTTGGACAATGGATTGAAGGCTTGCACTGTATGACTTGTTGCCTGGAATAGGGAAACACGGATAACCCGTTTGGTTCTTTCCGAATTTATTTTTCTACGGTGCGCCGCGAAAATAAATAAACTCCCCAAGAAAATATCTCAACCTGCCAATGAAAAGATCCTCGCTGTAAATAATAGTATTTTATGGAAAAAATGAATCCAGTAGGGCTGTCCCGGCCGCAATTAAATGTTCGCAAGCCACGGGTGGCGGCACGAAGCCTGGCGAAAGACGTCGGACGAGTCGGGAGGGCAGTAGTGAAAGTCACGTTTGGAGGAGAATAACAAAAGTTTACTTGCTTTTGAGACCACTGCCGATAAACTAAATAGATAGGCGATGCACGGATAATCCGCAGCCCGGATAATGCACGCATGGGTAATCGAGAGTTTACTGTTATTGATAAATCTTTTCTTTGACTTGTACTACTGCATGTAAACGTAGGGGGAATGTCCAGTAAGTCAACCAATAGCATTTACTTTTCAAGTATTTTTTCTTGGTGGTGATGAGCCTTTTTGTATCACTGCTGATACACTAAATAGATTGGCGATGCATGGATAATCCGCAGCCGGGATAAAGCGCGCACGGATAATCGGGAGTTAACTGTAATTCATATCTAAAGAAACAAAGAAATACCATCAATGGGGGTGTTTACTCGGAACCGAAATTGCAATTTTGTACACGAAATCGAAGGTTGGAAACGAAAAACGAATTTTAGTGAAAAAATTAATCTTCTATTCACAACCATTCACTCATAAATCAAAAATTAAAATAAGCACAAGGTGACGCCCACCGAAAAAGCTGCTTTGATAACATTGAAGTCTTTTTCCTCCCGTCCTTGACTGCTTTTCGAGGAAGGGAAGGGAGTGGAGGGGGGGTTCTCGGAAGGTCTGCCCGCACAGATGCTGTCGCAACTGCTCCTATTGGCAGAGTCAGCTGTGTGCCCCCCATTGCGATAAGGCTACGTAGCTTCGCGGGATCAGTTGTGATTGGACGAAGTCGATATACGTCAGAGGTTGCACCACGCCCACTTTTCCGAAAGGGTTAAAACCATCAGTTTTTCGCCGCTTATAACTCGAAAAATAATTGACGCATCAAAAAACGGGAAAACACGGGTATTTTTATTTCACAAACTACCTATCAGTTTCGGCAATAAAAAAAATTATGGTAAACCACCCATCCAACAAAAAACAACCAAGAAAACTAAGCCTTGAATTATTAATCAGTCAAACGCACCCTTCTATTTAGGGTTTTGGCACGACGTTACAGGTGGTCCGGCAGACGCCGGGGAAGAAAGTAGAAAGCTGGAAGAGGAGGAAGCTGGGCCGGGTCGAGACGCATAGCGGGGGCGTCGTTGTCCGGTTCGCTCTGTTGATCGCATCCGGGCCGGAGTGACAGCATCCCCAGACGTGAGACTATTGGGCTGGTTCCACGGGAAAGGTGAAAGGAATCCCGGCCCAATGATTGGGGACTCGAGTCCGCATGCCTGTGGCATGTTCATTACTTTCCACCGCCATGGGGTCCGGATACCAAAAGGACGTCGTCATGGTGATCCAGCTGCGCTAGGGGTCGAGCGGAGAGATTGGGGTTTTTTTCGTTGGCCTGCATTCGGGAGCGGTCATTGAAAGGTCAGGTCACGAAGTCAGGACTCTCACACGGACTTTTCACATCGTGAATTCTTTATTTTAGTCCGGGTATTCAAATGCCATGCCGCCCTAAAGAAATTTTATTCCATCACTGTCATGAACATGCTTTGTTATTTCTAGTGATGCACAGCTTGCTCATTCTGTTTCTAGTCGTGCATTGCAAGCATAAACGTTCTGTCAAATGAGCTGTAAGTACCTCGAGGCTAATATATGTGACATTTTGGTGCCTGAAGAGTGATGAATACGGTAATTTATCATTAATTATGGATGGAAAAGGTATGTTATGCATAAGGATACAGGAAGAATTAATCCAATCCAACGACATCAGTTTATAGGGATAATGAGGTTTTATAGTGCGACGCTATAATGTAATGGTGGCAGAGAAGTGATATTTTTGCAGGCATTTACAGACGAATAGAGAGAGTTGGTGGCAGTAACAAGAAGAGGGGAGAAGAATCTGCTGTTACGGTGGAGGGAAATCTACGTGGTAGGTGGGAATTCGATGAAAGCAGAAATGTCTGGGAGGAATTATTGAAAAGCTTCCAAAGGCTGCGACAGAGGCATAAATGTTAGGTAAGAGTGAATACAGTGACAAAGAAAAAGGTTATGGACAATATGTGAGAAGATTGAATGCATGAGGAGTCTTAGAGAAACACAGAGTAGAGAGTATATTTACCTACTGCTGGTTAAGTCGACGGATTTTCCAATGGTAAGACGGTAATCAGTGGGAAGTTAGAAAAGGCTGAGTTCCTCTCAGAACTTTCTATTCATGGTTAATATTCACTATCCCTGGTGTGCTGATAATGGTTTTAGTAAATAGGAATCTCATCTTATTGTTAGTTATTGCCGACGTTTGGTCATCTAAAATTAATTACTTTCTCTGCGTTTCCAACCAGCACTGAAACGGATTGGAGAGTACTGGTCTGCGAATAAGTTTAGCTCAAATAAGTTCTATTTGACCAAAGTTTATTTTACCTTTACGTATTATTTTCCTTCTATTTCCTTTCTATTCTTTCTTCGACTCTTATTCTGCCCATCTCATACTTTTCCTCTTCCAAAGATGTTACTTAAAAGCTAATCCTTATGATCAATTCTCTCTGCTCAGGTTTCTTAACCGTATAGTTCCTAAATATGTTTCAGGCAAAATTGACCATTTTGCATATGCTCCGTCATTGTCCACCTTATGTAAGTTAATTCCTTTCATGCTGGTAATTTTCTCCTTGGCATATGAACATTAATCTGGTTACTTACTTTTCATATACCGAGTAAGTATTCATATTTCTGAATTTTATTTTAAGCCATCATGGATCGATTTTGGAATTCTATTTGGCTTTTTATCGGCGCAACCGTATTTAGAAGATACCAACAATGTTTTCTTGAAGTAAAATAGTTTGTTTATAACATGAAATCACATGGTTCGTCTCACATCCTCAAATCAGTTAATCCCTACGCATCAGAAATCATCACATAGAATTATTTAAAATATTTCATTGTTGAATCTACGAAAAACATCTCTGAAAGAATTTTATCCTGATTCAGCTTCTAACGTATCTGCATTTTTGTCGATGGTCATATTGCAAGAAATTAGCCGCATCAATCCTACAGAGCCAAATGACTGAAACCAGTTGATAACAATGATATTAATTCAGCAAAATAAACGGTCTTAACCGTAAGGAACTACTCTCCCTTCTCTAAAGGGAAGGACGGATAAGTTTGGATGGAGCCACTCCATGAGAATCCGGTCGGAATGTCAGCATAAAAAAATTGGGGACTCCAAAACAATTCACGAGGAATCCAAGAAGTAGGAGTGATATTTCATTAAGCGCCTGTTTAAGCCAGTGAAAGAGGAGAAAGGGAATAGATCCCAGTTTGTGTCCGAGTGATGTAAAGAGTATTATTTTGAGAGTATGGGGATGTTTGAGATGCATAAACGTAGAGGGGTTCATGGGTGTTTTCAAGCCTGTTACCGCACTAATAGGCGCTTCAGACCGGAAGGAAAGGTATACGGATAGGAATGGAAGGGATTGGGGACCTCGAGGGGTGTCCTTGGGTGTTTTCAAGTCTGTTTGGCACTAATAGGCGCTTCAGACCGGGAGGAAAGGTAAAAGGATAGGGATGGAAGGGATAGGGGATGTCACCTTTCCTCGAGCGGTTGAGAGGTCACCCAAAGGGTTAAGCCCCGATGAGGAAAAACCGTGTTCTGGAAAAGCAAAGGAGGTTTTGCGCTTCCATCGGTGTATGTTTTTTTTTAAATGTGGCCACTCTTCTTGGCCGGATTAAAATAACTCTTATTTAGTGAATAAAATGAAAAAAAACAAGTGAGCGGTTGTGAGAAATTCCCCTCCAGTTTCCCGTCCAGGAAAATAAATTTCGACTCTGGCGCCATCTATGAGAAGGAAATGGTATTACTTTCTCCAGATATACTCGTACCACATTAATTCGAAGCGACAGCCAGGAAACTCAGCATGTGTAGGGTACGAGGAAGTGTATTTTTCTTGGGAAAAATGACTGACATTTTATAGAAAAATCACTGAAATTGATGGTGCACGCTGAAATTCAAGGGGAGGGGAATAAATCATGAATGTGTACACACTACTTATTATACTTATTATAGTATTTTTAATAGGGATGGGTCGGTTCCACTTTTTTCGGTTCCGGCTCCGGTTCGGTTCTTAACTTCGGTTCTCGGTTCCGATTCTCGGTTCCGGTTCTTAATTTACCTCTTACTTTGCATTGCTTAGTGGTAAGATAAGATGATCAATAAGCATTTTCAGAGGCATACTGCTTGAAAAAGAATACTTATTTCTTTATATTTTTTGTAATATATACTATATTATGATATAATTTACGAAAATGATATGAGGACTCGCACCTCCAAAGGACGTGGACGTAACATATACCTATCAATCAGAATATCCTTATTAAGGCGGTATTTCATCACTTAATACAATTGGATGCAATAAAATAAATCATATACTTAGTCATTTTAACGACTGAGTTAGAATAATTCACGGCAACTTTGAAGCATCTAAGTACACTATTTCACCAGGTGTTAATGTGAAGCTTCCACTTTCAGAGTGTGAGCAGGTTTCAAACTGGTTTTCGCGCCAATTATTTCGGTACCGATTATTTTTGTCCTCGGTTCCGGTTCTAAGCTCAAGAACCGGTGGAACCGAGAACCGAAGAACCGAACCGACCCATCCCTAATTTTTAACATTCTCCAGTAAGCGTCGAAGCCGAACTAGTGTTCTGAAGGCTATGGTTTAAAATCAATATCGGAAGTTTTAAATCAAATTCTTTTTAAAACAATGTAAAACGTACACCTATTGCCAGGAGTGGAACACAGGCTTTTAAAAATGAGCATTTTTTTCACCTGTCATACAGCGAGAAATTAAGAAGGCTAGAATGTGCAGGAGGGGTCATACGCATATTACTGTCAGCGTCAAAATGATGTGCCGCTCATTTTGAAAATTTATATCTGGATATCTGTTAATGCTAATGCAACGTAACATCATTTGAACCGTATTTTATTGCCATTTCAGTGCTTTTTTTCAATCAATTAAAAATTTAAAAAAAATATGCACGACAATGAAATAATTAACTCCGCGCATCCGAAAATTAGCAGTTTTTTCAACTTGATGAAATTTGCCACTAATGAAGGGAAAAGTATCTACAGTATATAGACTACACTATATCTACAGTATTCAGCTTTCATCAAAAGTTGAAAAAATGAATATAGATACAAATAAGTTCAAACACATATTTTGTTGTTAATTAACGATATTGTTTAAATATTATCTAGTCCTACAATTTGTCCCAAATCGAAAATATTAAAAATATATTAACACGTTTCAATTTATTTTTGATTTTTCCATGATCCGAAATTTGCAGAAATATTATTATTTGAGCACGTTAATAATTTCGACCAATGCTGTGTTGCGGGGCGCAGGACGCCTGCCGGTTCCTCGAAAGCAAGGCCCTCGAACAGGGGAATATCGAGCATTTTCAGACCGCAGGACGAGCAAATATGATAACGCATTCCTTGTAAATTTATAATACACATGCTTGTTCATTATCAAGACAGTAAAACCATGATCAACTCAGTAAAAAATGTCTTTCTCATATTGGTATTTATGCATGAAATGTTTTACGATTTCATAGCTTTCTATGATAGCTCATAAAACGTAATTAGAATAAATGTGTAAATAAAATTTCGGACTGGTATACACCGCAAAAAACTGACTCTGAATACCGACTTAAATATGAAGATGACATGTGAATATATAACACATAATACGTGCATACTAAACATTATGAAAAATCTTATTGTTAACTCGCTCACATCCGCTAGAGAATTTCACGCAATACTAAGAAATTTATGCAAAATAACTAATCTAAACCAAGGAAATAACAGAATGCTAAGGAATTTCAAATGAAAGTCCTAGGGTATTATATAAAAATTTCTAAAAACAGTTTCAATATCTTTAGAAATGTCTACAAAAATGTCTGGGGAATCCTGTAGAAATATTTCCCCCGCCTACCCCACCCTTCGTTCTTTTCCTTCCCCTTCTCTACCTACATAAACTCCTTGGTTTTCCTCTCGTTAACCATAGGTACTCTTACCTGTCTCCCTATCTCCCTATATATTTTTCTTTTCCCTTTTATAAATTTTTTTTGCACCCAATGATGACTCTGTGAGTTGAAACGCCTAGTGTTTATTAATTCTGTGGAAAAGTGCTGAAAATTATTCATTAATGGGAGGCATCTTGCTCGCATTGAATTTTGAGCTGAACTGAAATAGGCTGACAGGACAGAAACGTCCTCTCCACAGCGACAATGGGGTGTACACTTATTTTAAGAGAGTAGGGAAGGGAGGTAAGAGCATATGAAATGATAACCACGCCGGGGGTGGTTCAGTGGTGAGTCTGAATCATTCTATATCATTCCTATATTCATTCTTTCAACTTTTGATGAAAACGGAGTGCTGTAGATATAGTAGTTTTCCCTAGAATGAGTGGCAAAATTCATGAAGTTGAGAAAACTGCTAATTTTCGGGTGCGCGGAGTTAATTATTTTAATATATTGTCTAAATTTTTGAATTTGTAATTAATTTAAAATAAGAACTGAAATGGCAATAAAATTACCGTTAAAATTATGTATATTGCATTGAATTATAATTTACCAATATCTATACATAAATATTCAAAATGCATTTCACAAGGCACATTATTTTGACGCCAACAGTAGTCAACGAGGAACAATGAAAGCACCAAAGGTGCTTTGGAAGGAAATATTCCCACCTCCTCGGCACAAAAACTTGCATATTCTATGGTATCTTATAGAGATTTCATGCTTAATTAAACATGATAACGACGTTCTCATGCCCAAAATTCATCGCGGTGATGACAGATAATCGTCCTGAGGATATTTTAAGGATAAGGAAGTATTTATGTTCCAATGGTTGTTTTTAGTCTTTGTATTTCTCCCTTTATCTCTCAGTGAGATGTTAAAAGTTGATGTACATTTAATTCATTTTAAATACACAACACGATTGTTTGAGTGTTTATGCGCTTTCCGTTACTTATTTGACGAATTTCAAAAGTACATTATTGTTTCAATGTTACTGCTCTTAGTTTTATTGCATTAAAAACATCCGTGATTTGCTCGAGTAATAAGTTAATATGCTTCACCCGAATAAAATGGCCGGCCTTGCTCAACGATTCAGCTGCGATGCCCCCTTTATTGCCTTCCAACTTCCTTGTGAGAGATATGGTACAGTTTTCCTACCTCTCTGAGCCGTTTTATAAATCATCAATATTTTTAGTCGAAGACAACAATGTTCTTAGCTTAGGCCTAAACGCTCGGGAAGGAACCGAAATAAACCTATAAAGCAACCAACTACGATGTAAATTTCACATTTTAGCTGAAAATGGATAGTTTTAATCGATTAAAAGAATAAGAAAATTTAAAGCTTTCCCGTGCAATAGAGCATAATAACACATCAAATTTAAAAATGGAAATATAATTCCACATTTATTAATTTTGGTGGGGTATTATATGAGAGTGATAGAGAAAATTTTCTATTGGATCTCGTTCTCCCATGAAAATCACAACATCATAACAGATAGAAAAAGTGATATTTGTTTAAAAGTACTATAATTATTAAAAAAATGCTGCACTATATAAACAACATTTTTCATTTTATGTAGTAGTTTCTGTAGCAAATATATGTTACTACTTTGTAATAGACATTACACATGCTCTTTGCACTACCTTCTTAGTGATACGAGAGGAAGCATTGCTATTGATAGCTGCTTGCTATTCATGAGTTTGGTTCTCCAAAATTGCTGTTGTAACTCGTAAAAAAATTCAATATAAAAAGGTACACGGCGACATCTACTGTTAATAGCTCACATCGTGCGGAATGTGCTTGAAATTTTTTAATGGTGAATTTTAAATCACAAACGAAATGTAACTGCCAAAAGATTAGAAACTACTGATACCCGTGATAATTTAGAATGAGAAAAATATCTAATCTTTCTTTTATGCGAGCATAGAGAAAGTATACTTATAACTGAACAAATTGCTGTTTTTAGTGTTTGTATTTCTTCCTTCTCTCAGTTAGTGTCTTTAAGTCAATGGTGGGCGCATGGACGATACGTTGAACTGATGGGAATCTTCTATTTGCTAAGAAAGACTGAAAATTGGCCTTAGCTATACGAAAAACCATAGTAAGCATTAAGTATTCTCGAATAAGATGCATTTCACTGTTTTTAAATTTCCCAATGAAGGACACTATCGCGCATTCCATATTTTGAGGCCGAGGTCGTGCTAAACGTAAATATGAACGTTTCATACTCAAAAGAGGGAATTCGTATTTCCATATATAATGAATGTAAAACGACTCATTACCATTCAAGAATGTTCTTACTATAGCATATGCCTTTGAAAATGTGAAAGAAGAATTACGCAAGGCATGTCGTAATTTTTCCCCTGAAAAAATCGGGCAACGACGATTATTTAAATTTACCATTACCTCCCTGTTTTTGTTACGCGTTTTTGTGACATAATCCTATGTAGACAATTTTAAAATTAAACATTTTCTATTTTTATCATATTTTTAATCATTACAAGCAGTCAAAGCGGAATGAATATCAATAGGAATCAGTAAAAGAATAATACGTTTTTATTAATAATTTCTCAATAAAATTTTTCTTTGCCGGCGAAAACTTTCATAACATATTTTCACATTAGAGTACATTTATATGATTGGCTGAGGTCGTACTAAGGGCAAAAGCAGATTTACCAATACATTAGGTTTCTTCTAAAGGTGCCAAAGAATCAACGATCTAACGTCTCATCCGACGGACGAAGTACTGAACTTAGGTAATCTCCACACAGCACGTGGGTAGAGAGCAGTATTCTTCTGAAAAATCTGCCACTGCCGGTAGTCAAACCCTAGCCTTTGGGATAGGAAGTCAGTTTTCTAGTTATCACACCAACTGAGGACAGAAGATTTGGTATTCTCTTCTCTTCCCAAACCCATTTCGCTACTTTACGACCCATAGAATATATCTCATTCTCGATCTTCATTCGTCCCAGAGGACGTGACTTTTGCGTACTTGCGGCATACGTTTGATGTGGCGCTCTACCTGAACATTGTCGGCATTTTCAGCAAATTGGGATAGGGGCAAGCAGAATGTCTTTCGATGTTCTTTCATGGAATAAGATACTCCAAACGCTTCTTGAATTCAAATTACACGATTAAATATTGCAAATTTATGTCCATTTTACTTCTATGGTCTAGATCAATCGATAGAAAATTATAAGCATATCTTAAAGCAGGTTTTATATCAGTTGTATTTTCACGACCCCATTATAATTTTCTTGGAACCTAATCACTTGATAGTAGTGAATTAGTCTATTACCTTAGTCATGGTCATATTACATATTATTTTAGTAAAGTAAATAGATACAAAACTATAATTGCAATATATTTTTTGCAACAACTATTGGTAGGTTCATATGACCGATACAACATAACCTTACTTAATACCTTTATAAGGACCACCTTTACATGGTACCTTCATTAATTAGCTCATTCGAATTTTTCCTCACTGTCAAGGAATCACTGTGAAGGAACTTCAACATTCTTTGGAAAAGAAAGGCCAAACGGAAAGTCAAGTGGAAAGAATTTTTTTTGTATCAAACTTTCTCTCAAAGTTACCCTCTTCGTTCTTCGAACTTCCAATCACAGAGAATTGTTCTCCAGATTTGTTGACTTCAAGGTGCACAAGGTACGATTGCATTGCCTACCTAATTAATCAATTTTTAAAATTAAAATTAATTTCATTTTATTTTCCTCCAATGACTTCCTTTGGCCGATAAAAGAATCGAGTGGAGGGCTGCGTCAAACCAATCCTAGGATTAAAGAATTGAAGGACCGCGGACTAGCCTCGAGTATTGTGCAATCCTAGGATTGTTGACCCATGATGATGACTTCTTAGTAGTAGTAGTAGAATTGATTTAGAGGTGAATCGACTGCCAGGGTCATGTCGCACCTTCATAAGCCATTACTCTCTTTCTCACTCGGTGATTCAACCCGAAGGTTGATTTTGATAGGTGAGAGTGGAGCTCACTCCGTACTAAGCCAATGGCGTGTGAAATTCACACATTCAGGGTAAGGAAGCCAGTTCCTTTCTCTGGGCCACCTGCGATTCCCTACGAAGTTCTGACACTCAGAAAATTGAATAACGAGGATTTTAGGTGGGGTGCCCAGAAAGGCTCTTGCTCGGGATTTGAACCCGTGACTCTCCGGCCAGCAGCTCAGTGCTCTATACCCACTAGGCCACCCATTACTACAGTTAAAAATATTTTTCACGTTTTCGGAATTTTTAAGCGAATATTAGCAATATGCGGATAAGATATTCAGATTTTAGAAAAGAGATAATGACTTCCTATCTAAATAATAGATTAAAATATTACTTTTCGACTTGAACTTTAACTCCATCATTACTGGTTGGATTCCCAGAGTTAGTGATCCATTACCTATTCAGTTAAGACAGTTCCTAAAACGAAGTACTCCGGAGCCATATTCTACATGTGTATGGCAGGAGATGAAGCTTTAGCAAGGAAAATTCAATTCTTATTCCTCCCATAAGTGGAGTCCGCACTACGACATCGACGACGATCCAAACAGAAGTTCAACGAGTTCAAGAAGTTCTGCAGTAGCTGGAAGCCTTTTTTTAGCCTATGATTCACAGTGGTGCATCGACTTAATATTCTTTTCAATGTGCTACATGTCCTTTTTTGTATTCAGACCCCATCGCGACTGGTTGCTGAGCGATCATCACTAACAAAACATGGCTAATTAACTAATACATGGCCTCTAGCTATATTTTCATAGATTGTAAAATGTTTTTCATTCATTTAGTACTTCGGAAAGAGACGACGAATATTATCGATTTATCTCGTCTCAATGTTCATTCGCTTAATGTGTTAGGTATTGGTTTCAAATAACTACAAGGACAATGCGTATATTCACGTTAATTTCGTAATCATGATTCAAGGGAGTAAATATCAGTAAGTGAGGTGCATGCAGTGTCCTGATAGAAGAAGAATGCGTGATAATAAAATGATATAGGACACAGCTCCATAATTTCTAGATTGAATATGATACTCTTTGATGGAATGTTATTCTTGGTCCAATATGTAGGGAAGCATTGACTTTGAACCAAATTTTCATCCTCATTATAATGATAAGAATGATAATTTTTATTTCCAACGATAATGATAACTTTCCAATGATGATTTACAATGATAGTTTTTATTTCCGCTGGATGATGACCTGTTGTATAACTTGGATAATATTCTTACTCGTTACGTAAATGATACCACGATTAAACGTCCCATCCGACGGACGGAGAACTGAACTCGAAATGCTCTCTACAGAAGACTCAAGTTGGGACCAGTGTGCCAATAAAATATCTTTACCTCAACCGAGATTCGAAGACGGGAAGTACACGAAACCTATCCCCAACCTCTCTCATATTTTTTAATGATCTAAACAATCATGCGCTGCTGGGTTTTTATTGCATTTGTTACAGACCCAGTTGCTATTTTCGAGAGCAGCTTAGTATGAAGCATTGCCGTTTTAGTTTTCAGTCCATCGCAGGTTATATATATTTAGGGATATTATGAGGGATAAAAAGAGACGTTTCAGGCGTTATATGGTGGAATAACATAATTAAATAAGTTTGGCAATTTTCCACAAAAAAATCTTTACTTCGACCGGTTTCGATGTGATACATCATCATCAGGTGATGATGATGATGATGTATCACATGTCACCTGATGATGATGTATCACATCGAAACCGGTCGAAGTAAAGATTTTTTTGTGGAAAATTGCCAAACTTATTTAATTATGAGGGATGTTTTTTCTATTTTTATTTCTGATGATGTGTCCTGTAGTGAACAGGAAAACTTGGATGACAAAGCTCCGTACGCAGCGGCAACCAGAAATGACAGCTGGACACAAAACATGCTACGAAAGCCTCTGTTATATTTCTTATCTTTGGTTAATGTATATGACTTGAATTTCTACTGTAAATTTAGTCTGTAATGTAACCTATGCTGGTTATTCCTAACCCATTTACTTTTAACTATTGGAAATCATCATCATTAGTCAGAAATCATGATATTGGTTTGATGCCGCTCTCCATTGAATTCTTCTATCAGCTAATCTCTTCAGATTTACGTATTTCTTCTCTTTCACATCCTTCATCACCTCTTCAATATATCCTTTTCCGTTCTTTCTATCCACTTGTCCTTCAGCGATTGTATTCATCAGGCGATCATGTCTCATGATGCGGCCGATTAAGCTGTCCCGTCTTCTTCTTAGCGTTTTCATAAGACTTCTCTCATCTCCCACTTACGACGTCCTCATTTGCACACACTGGCGAAACTATCATTACTTGTTTCGACAAACCAGATTATCATCGTTAAGGTGCGTTTACACGTAGCAGTTTACTGCTATGACAGTCAACTGCTAACAACTATTAAGCCTCACTCGCATGTGTAAATAGCAACTGCGATGCAAGTTCAGATCGATACGTACACATGTCGAACACTATCGATCCTAGTTCGAGCTATTAAGCGGCGTTTACACGTAGCAGTTGACTGCTACGACAGTCGCGAGATGCGCGATATATCTATATCGCTACTGCTATGATGCGTCTGCACAAACTTCTATGCAGCTTAAAGCCGCTATTTAGGCGTTGCTACAATAAATAAAAAGAGTTTTATCTCAATAGTGATTGATGCTTACATTTGCATGATATTCTTCAAGTAATAAATTCCATTAACGATTATCTTTTGTTCTCATTCTTGAAAGAGTAGAATCTCCCCTTTTGGGGAGGGATATCCTTGTTATTATATCCAAATTCCGTCGTGTTTATCTTTACGTTGGCGATTGTTGCGATTGTGTTGGATACATTTCCGCTGGAAAGAAGACGGGCTTCAACTTTGCTAATAGCTCGAACTAGGATCGATAGTGTTCGACATGTGTCCCGTATCAACCTGAACTTGCATCGCAGTTGCCATTTACACATACGAGTGGGGCTTAATAGTTGTTAGCAGTTGACTATCATAGCAGTCAACTGCTACGTGTAAACGCGCCTTTAGCAAAGTTGAAGCCCGTCTACTTTCCATCGGAAATGTATCAAACACAATCGCAACAATCGCCAACGTAAAGATAAACACGACGGAATTTGGATATAATAACAAGGATATCCCTCCCCAAAAGGGGAAATTCTACTCTTTAAAGAATGGGAAAAAAAGATAAGCGTCGATGGAATTTATTGCTAGATGAATTTAATGAAAATTTAAGCGAAATTCAGTATTAAAATGAAACTTTTTATTTGTTGTGGCAACGTCTAAATAGGGGCTTTAAGCTGCATAGAAGTTAACGCAGAC
Source organism: Platycnemis pennipes (assembly GCA_933228895.1). NCBI lineage: Eukaryota > Metazoa > Arthropoda > Insecta > Odonata > Platycnemididae > Platycnemis > Platycnemis pennipes. Next base: position 47,332,106 of record OW121852.1, on the reverse strand, counting down.
GCATCATAGCAGTAGCGATATAGATACATCGCGCATCTCTCAACTGTCATAGCAGTCAACTGCTACGTGTAAACGCTGCTTAACACATCAGATGCTCGACCCCGAAATTGAAGGAGAACTCTTGACGTGCCAAATGAACTCAAAGTTCTAGACGCCAGAAGTTTAACCGTAAGTTGCCCTGCGGCTAAAGAGATCCATATTGGGGAGACATGCCAGAGGGCCAATCGGTGTGGAAAGGAGTGGGATTTCGCCGGAATTCGGCGCCCCGGATCGGACCGCTCTCATCTCGTCTCGTCTGGAGAAGAGAGACAGGCAGAGGTTCCTCTTTGGTGTTTCGTAAATCGCCCACGGCCGAAAAGGCGAAGGAGTGAGTTTGTCGATACGACGGGGTGATTCTGTAAGAGGTGGCGGCGTTCACCTGCTCGCGTTTACACGGTTACGTCACTCCCACCGTCGGGAGAAGGAAGGACGTCGGGTAACGTCAGCGTCGTGACATCTGCTCCGCGAGGGGCAAATTGATGACACCCTCGCGTTTTCTATGTAAACGCGGAGGAGTCGTAAAAGTGTTCATCTCCCCGTGCGTCACATGGAGGACGTTATGTGGACGCGAGGAAAGTGAATGTTTCGGAAAGTGTTCCGTGGAAGGAAATTTCATCGTGCCGTTGTCAGAGCTGAGTTTATTAGCGTCCGTCGCCTTTGGACTCGAAACTTCAGGGTCGTAGTTCTTTTTGCCCTCGTAACTTACTGAATACTGTCATTTCCAAACTTCTTTCAAGTATTTTTTTTCGGAGAAAGTAAGCTATTATGAGTGAAAAACCAATCGTTTGCTTTGCAGTCCATCGATATTGATGACTACCGCGATTATTTACGCGAACATAATACTCTCATTCGTCTACGATTCCTGTCGCGTATTAATGTTTTGCAATTGTCGCAAGAGTTGGATAGTAGAAATAGTTTAAACAGTTATTCGAGGTGGGGGGATACCAATAGCTTCTGACGTTTTTACAATTTAGGATGGGTGGGTATTTTGGAGGAGGAAGGACTTTTATAGATAGAGGAGGATGAGTGGAGTGTAACCCGGCGTCGGTATTACCCTACTCTTAACCAAAGGAGTCAAGGGATTCTCGGCCATCCGACGGACGTGAAGGTATGACCCCTCTCATTTACATCTTCAAGGTTTAGGTAATATCAAGATAATTCAACTAAATAGCGACAATCCATCCTGGAATATTGTAATTTTTCGTTTATAATAACGTTGTTTTTAATAGAGTAATTTTTGTCGGCATTTATTCTCCATAAATACTTTCGTTTCAAACTTTTCAAAATTTGGAGCCATGAAAAAACCCGGTTAGTACAGAAATAGATTGAATATCTGTACCATGGTGAAAAATACCATTTATACGAATAAATCATATGAAATAGAACTATTCCAATTCAACCAAACGTTAATACGTACTAATCCTTTTTTATGCATGATATGTAGTGCATGTTTGGTGAATGTTCACCCCCTGCCACACACCTTTATGGTGGCTTGCAGGGTATTATGTAGATGTAATATACGCCCAAGAGTAGGTATCATTAAACTTTTTTCACTCACAGTCAGAGTAGTTGGCAAGTAATACATCCTGGAACTGCTGCATTTCCTTTTCGTCCTCATCTCCACCAACGAATATTGTCTGGAGGATTTGTTTTCGCACCAGTCTTCCCTCGGAGGTTTGGTAAACCACTGAGCTAATGGCCGAAAACTCCCAGTTCTATAATCCATCGTAGGCCTCTGACTACGTCAATCTAAACTTTCTGAGTGTGATGTCCTGTGTACCTGCTCTTTCTGGGAAACCAGTGTCGGCACCGGCAAAAGAACTACCACCTCCCCTACCCTGATGTGTGAATTGACATGCCGTTGTGATCAGACTTGTTATGCTCTACTCTGACCCGCGAGACCGGTCTCCGGGTTGAAACAGAAGTTTTTTGGTTCCGTGATACGTGAAGTGCTAAAAGAAATAAAGGAAGATCCGGAACCTTTCCTCATCGCAAATTTATAGTTCTAACGTTCCCTTCTTAAAATCTAACCAGTTTTGCCATCCATAAGGATGCGAGGGAGAGAGATGTCATTGAATCGGCTGTTAACTAAATTTAATTTTGAAAATGTCTTTTAGTTTTTTCTACTCTCTCTCTCTCTCTCTATCACTGGCAGTTGTGTTGGAAAATGTTCGCTCACCTATAATAGGCAGGAATTAAACTGTTTCCAGTTGGAGTATACAACCCATTCTGTCCTCATTGGTGCTAAGCATGTGATAGAAAAATAAGGGTTGTAAAGTGTATGGTGGGGAGAAGCATTGTTGATATTAGGTTGGACTCAACTAAAGGCGCAAAAGTGTTAACGTATTGGGGTCTCTCCCGACGAACGGAGTCCTGAACTTCAATTAATCTCTACGAGGCACCAATTTTCGTGTCAGGGTTTCAATGTAAACTCTCTATCAGTGCCGGAATTTGATCCGAACCTCTGTTGAAATCTAGGTATAGTACCTCATGCCCTGGAGGAAATTTGGAAAGGAAACCTGGAATTGAACCCTTCCGATTCGTAATCAATATAATTATTTTATTTCTTCATCATGACTTCACTTAATTTTTAATTGCAATTTTTTTAACGGATAAGGTGAGATATGACGACGTTCCTACTCTTCTTTAATTTCCTCTCACCTCCCGACTCATTCACTATGCTATTTCCTTCTTCAGATCCGTATTTTTCTACCCCTCTTAGTGCCACACAAAATACCTTCTTCACTTCCTGCTCATTTAGCATCATTTCTCATACCCGCAGTTTTTTCAGCTAAATAGTATCTTGGATTAGAATCAGTTGATTAACGCTCCATGCTATATTTTACTCTAGTCAATTAAAATTGTATTATCTGAGTTTATGGTTCTGAACACCATTGAAGCCTGATCCGCCTCATCCTTAACCCCCCGCATTTAAATTTGCCTGGGTGAAAATTCCAATTTTGCTTTGTTTTCATGCTTAGAGCAAGCAGCATCGTGGCCTTTATGAAGGGATTCCAGAGTATTAATACACGAGTTTATATAAAACCATTCATGCCATAGTATTTGGTGATACGTCCTATCGCAATGAGTTCCTTCATGAAAGAGAAATGTATGGGTTTGAAGGAATATTTCCAAACAACAAAATGGTCTGTAGCAGTAATAAAGGTCGTGATTTCATCCAGATTAACAGAAAGATATCATTAAATGCTTTTAGGATAATTACATTCATTCATTTATTCCGTAAACTAGGGAGTTTCCCTATTTTAGTGTTTCACCCGGGTTTGGATTTGAAAAATTGTATTTTCGCTTTTTTAACGACTTCAAAATGGATCCTACTCCACGAAAATGAGCTTTTATGGATATGACGGCAGTTCGTTCAATCCGGAGGGTTTTCTTTCCATTAAAACACAAGGTAACTTAGACTTTCTCTCTTTGTTAGTCTGAGTGCTTCCAATGTTTATAGAGTATTTCAAGATATTTATTATACCGTGTTTACTACCCTAAATTTCGTTTTACCGATTTCGTGACTGCCATGAAAACTTTTCACTTCAAAACTTTCACTAATTCTGTTGAGAATGCTTTACTTTTTTTATTTTCCCTACGTGTACGGGTACAGTTACATTATATATCTACGCGTATTTAGGAAATGAAGATGAAATCACATTACGCGTGGAAATTGAGTCAAGTAGTTCCGTGTTAAAGTGCCATCCTGGCTTTAAATTATTCCCCCTTCACCCTAAATTTACTTCCATGCTCCCGCCCTCCGTTAATCTTCTTTGTCTGATTTTCTCCACCAAGATGTCCCCGCCCAAGGATTCAACTGGGTGGCTATTTTACCCGCGAGGAATTTGAACTTAAGAAATGGTATTGCGCTCGGTTTGCGAACGGTAGGTCATATTTTATTTACAGAATATCGCGATTTCCAGTTGCATTCCGCACCGCAATGCTCCAGACAAATTTGTTATCTTCTTACTCACTCATAGATAAGACGCCTCACGACCAGCTAATATTGAGAATTCCACCTTCGGTGCCTTCTGGTAAAAAGCAGACTTTAAAATTTTGTGGGTAATAGTTTTATATTCTTTACTTTCCTCTTATAGAAAATCGATATTTAATACATTATTCTGAAGTAGTCGTGGTGGCCTATTGGGTAGAGCACTGAGCTACTCCGTATATTGTTAATATTCGCTTAAAAATTCCGAAAACGTGAAAAATATTTTTTACAGTAGTAATGGGTCGTGGTGGCCTAGTGGGTAGAGCACTGAGTAACTGATCGGAGGGTCCCGGGTTCAGATCCCGGGCAAGAGCCTTTCTGGACACCCCCATCTAAAATCCTCGCTATTCAATTTTCTAAGAATCAGAACTTCTTAGGAAATCGCAGGTGGTCCAGGGAAAGGAATTTCACACGCTATTGGCTTAGTACGGGGTGACCTCTACTCTCACCTATCAAAGACCAACCTACGGGTTGAATCACTGGGTGAGTGATTCTGAAGTGAAACATGTCACCATTTGAGAATTTTTATCTCATGATCTTACTCTTTCCCCTTAAGTTACCGACTTTGTTAACCTAACATAAAGAAAGTGACATTTTTTATCAATTTTCCTGAACGCAAAATGGAAGCAAAGAATAAGCCAAATGAAGTACTGTAATTACTTCTGAAATTAAGTGAACATCAAAGCATATAGAAAAAATTCAGCAATTCAGAGCTGAATTGCTTGACAAGGAAGCTGGTGGTTGGATATTCAGTGGTAAGATTGTTTAAGGAAGCATGTACCGATGTTTTTATGGCTTTTCATCAATTTATATCCTTTCTCATAAATTTGTTGTGAGAGTAGGATTTTAATTGGAAATCATTTTAATAAATCTTCCCGCTGTTTATATGTAGAAATGCGTGAGTGTAACATTTGCACAGTTGGATGCAAGGGAGTAAGCATCAATTAAATTTGAATGGCCCGATTATCTATTTCTCATAAACGTGTCAGTTTGTTAGATTTATTAATTGTTGATCCTGCAAATTCAAGCTTTTCAAAAATATTTAGCAAGTGATGACTATGTTGATCGCGATTAACATGGGGTTTTTCTGTAGTTGTATCACGCCTGTTCAAGTATTTTTATTTTCTCAATTCTTTGACCCGAAAATATTTCAAGTTTTATAACTACCCACAAACTTTACACGCGTTACTTTCTTGGGGCATATATCAGTCATCTCCGACGGCTTTAATGACTTGGTGTTTCACCCAAGCGATCTCGGTCATTAATGGATTTTTCAAATTTTTCTCATCCTGCAGGAGCCCAAGTCCAAGTTTCTTCTGAGAGAAAACGATAATTTAGGAAAGCGGATGATGCATTTTATTTTTAAGGACGTTTCTCATTCCAGAATAGGGAGTGTAGTGGTCACCGAGTGAAAAATAACGATCACCTAAAAGAGGAAAGCCCAGTCGGATAGAAGTCTGTGAGACGGCGAATCACGTACACGCTTTCTCCTATCTCGCTCTTAATCTCCGAAAAAGTCGCTTATTTCTCAGGCTCTTTTAATGGTTGGTCATGCCCTTCCGGTTGCCCCTTTTCTTTTGAGGTTCAAAAAAGAGTATTTATGATAGTAAAAGAAATGTGTTAATGACCCTCCCTTTTCACATTTGTCGAGTTAATTCTATTCCAAGCGCAATTAAATAAATACCACATGCCTCACCTTAAGCTTCAGTTGAAAATTGAAAACGAATGATAGCTAATATGTGGTTTTAGGACATTAATATATTTGCAAATCTCTGAAGAGCAGATTCCAAACTACCCAAAAATGAAGCAGGACAAGAGAGTAAATGCATAGTAGTAGGGTGTGAGAAGTTAAATGCCGTGAGTGAAGGCAAAATATTGGGTTATCAGGGAAAATGTAGCGAAAGGATCAAAATTTTAAACGGCATTATGAAAAGAAAGAACTGCAACTCCATGTACACATTTTTTTTGCATGACCTGGGTTTGGCCACAGTGCCAACGGTCATGATGGATAAATTCCAAATAATTACGCCATATATACGCCAAATAATTACGCCTGAAACTGTGACATCAAATAGGTCTAGAATATGATGAGATGGCGGGTAAAATAGCAATGGAAATACAATGAAAGAGATGAAACTCGTCAATGCATGACTTTCATATAGTCCAGGGATGTCCAAGCCATGGCTAACTCTATGCGCTCTAGGACACTAGTGTATGCGGCCCTGAGGGAAAAATTAGCACAAATAGTTTGTTAACAACAATTTACGTATAAAGATATGCACGATGTTTAATGAGGCCCACTATTTATTTGCCGCAATGTAATTTTTGACCTTTATTTTTTATGAGAATGAATTTAATATCATTACTCATAAACATAGTCTGTATTCTAAATACAGAATACTTTATTTTAACTTTCGACTTAAAAAGTCATTTTACTCTACTCTTAATTCAGTACGGAATCCAACATGCTCATTATCGTAAATGGCTCAATCATAAGCGACAAATGCGACGAATTCGATTCTCGTTACTGAAAATGTAAATGAATACGATGCTTATTTTCCGTCCGGGTCTCTCAACCACATACCAATCACAGGGGAAATATCGTGGAAAACGGTCTTATGATAATTATTTCGCCGCTAAAGCGGCCCACTACCTTAGAAACCATAATATAGTTAATCTATGTACTATTTCAGTTCTATTTCTGGGAAGGTGACCGGCAGTTAAGGTTTTTTATGCATTTGAGAAAGACTTGTGATTGGATATGGAAGAATGGAATAAAAATATGAACGTTTGAGCTATTGTGGAATGAAAACGTCCAGTAAGTCCCTCGGCTTAGCCCTGATCCACAACTGGTGTATTTCAGTTAAAATGTTTCTCCCTACCACCACTACCCGCTCATCCTATGGTGACATGTGTTTATGATTAGTGGCGTCTGATTTGGGGCACACTCATCCATTGAAGTCTTGCTCACGATGTCCCACAGGGGCAAAGCGCCTCCGTGGAAGTAGGTCAAATTGTAACTAAAAATACTGTATCCCAAGGATTTTGAATGGGTCTCAAGTTGTGCGCCATCCGCGTCTATCCGCGTCCTCTTTCGCAGAAGGACGTGAACATGAAGACCGTTTTGATAGATGAGCTGTCCAAATTGAGCCACGGGTCGTCCATTTCAAAGGGATCTGTTCCTCTGGACATCCACGGAGAGCTGTGGATCCGTGCAATGAAATAACTAGGTTCCCTCAATTTTATATTCACTCATGTTTATTCCGTAATTTTTCAGGTTCATCTGAGGTTTCCTTAATGATCGATTTATGTCGCCAGAAGACTTTCTAGAATCCTGCATTTCGTTACAAGTATTTGAAAGGATCGCTCCAAACTAATTTTAATATGAACCTAACTAAACATATCGTCGACATCAAATAATTTTTAACAGTATGAAGAGGAAACGAAAATACGCTGATCTGAAAAGAGAAATATCATAGGGGATCTTTGGATGAATCAAATGCAAAGAAGATTAGCAACGCCGTATCAAAACCTGTCATGGTGGCAGAAAACTATTAATTCAAATCAATCCACGCCTAGACGTGAGTCATGTGTGTCACTGTATGGCTTTTCGCCGGGAATGTTGAGTGATGACTTTTTAAGTGTGTCTTTTAAGGCCAATGTTGTGACTGCTAATTGTAAATGAAAAAGTAATACTTTGTTTTTCCACATAAATTTAATATACAACGACCATAGTTTCGACTTTACGTCATCTTCAGGTTACGTTCGATTTTACATCATCTTCCCGAATGTGACGTAAAGTCGAAACCATGGTCGTATAGTATTAAATTTATGTGAAAAAACAAAGTATTACTTTTTCATTTACAATGATCGGTCGATTCCACAAAGTGACGCCGGAAATCAACTTTGTGACTGCTGACTATATTCACTCATGAATATTTTAGCTTTTACTCTCTCTTTCTCTCTGATACAATTCAGCTGTTCTATCTGTCTCTGTTACTCCAGCTGCTTTCCTCTCTCTATCTCTCACTCTGATCAAGTGAGAGCAGCTGAACGTAAACACATATTTGTTTTGCCTGGCGAGTAAGCTAGTGTGGAAAGAAAGCATCAGAATGCGCCTAATCACTCGGTACTATCACTTGCAGTAGGTTTGATTTGTTTACGGATTCCCTACCATTTCTCAGAACTCTAAGATGACAATCTTTCTTGAAAATAGCTGCGCTGGAATTTAAGGGCTCTTATAAAAATTTGTGGGAGAGCTTCGAGCATGCGGTGTTGAAAAAAAAATTTGGTTGAGTAAATATGATCACAAATTGGAAAATTTAGGTTAGGTTTTCTGTCAAGGTTTTTTCCAATGGAATGGATGTCTTATCGTAGTGCGTAGAGTCCCTTAGATGGCTTGTTTTGCCCTTAGAAATGGTTCGCTTCTGCTCAAGATCAACAATTTTACAAACGTGGACGTGAAGTAGGTCCAAGTCCGAGCGTAGAAAAAATTGGTTGGAAAAAAACGGAGAAAGACTTGCGATGCAACTCGACCAAGTTTTGTACAATCTTGATGAAGTTCACTCCTCATGTCTTTCCCAATTTACTCAAATTCATCCGCTCAGCTTAAAATCCATAGCCATCCTGAGATTAAATTCCGATTTTTCTTAGTATTCCACAAAGCACTTTTTCACTACGCAAGCTAGCTTTTTTCTTAGTTAAACTCATTATTTTCTCGTTTTGTTTTATGGATATTGGAAAATGGTATGGCACATTGCTACCTTCGTTTTATTGGACACTCAATAGTGAAAATATATCAATATTTTGTATCCACGTTACTATTTTTGTGTGTATATAAAAAGTCAATCACAGTTGGCAGCATTCCAAATACAAGCTATTAAGCTTATCATTGTAGTACGAGTTAGAAATAAAACTTTTGTAAGTGAGATATGGACTAAAAATTTAACTGGACTTGACTGTGAAAAAATTGACTCTATAATAGTAGCATGTGAAGAAAGCTGTAAGAGAAGGCGAAGCACTAGTTAGAATTTACTTAAGTAATCATACAAAGCATTAGTTTGGATACATCAGTGGAGTTAACAGTTACTTTCTGGTTTAAATTTGCAAGCCTACATTAAATTACACATGTTTAATAATTGTGACTCGGATTCTTATCCCATTTTACAAGCGAGTAGAATGTTTAGCGTATTTTAAACGTGACACAGGGTAGAATGTTTAGCGTATTTTAAACGTGACACAGGGTAGAATGTTTAGCGTATTTTAAACGTGACACAGGGTAGGCATGCTCTCAACCTTTTTTCGCAATCTAATTTAAGGATAATCTGTGGAAATATTTAGGATATTTTGCAGTTTATCGGAAAATATCGGCTTCAAGCTATCTTACAAATTTCTCTCTAGATTTCAACCCGTTGTCTAAGAGCAATTTCCATCGCACTTCCTCTAATAGGCATGAGGCACTCACACGATTGTGAGAACATTTCTCTGACATGCTACCGTGTACATGTTTCTCATTCCATTCAATTGCCTGAGGTAGTTTTGAATTAGGGGTCAAAATTCACGAACCTCCACAATTCCGATGTTGTGACGTCAAGCTGTCAACAAATTCCAATTGTTTGCGTACGAAGTGCGGGATTTCTCAAGTTGACGACGTCACGATACCCTCATTATCGAGAGATGACAGGGAAGAATTCTTCCTGAATGAGGTCTTGCTCAATATGAGGAATTCCGTCATCGTTAACGTAGATCTCTTCCGCTGGATCGACCAATGTTTCAAGGTGACGTTAAAATTGAAATTTCTGATGCTTGATATAAGTTTTCTTCAAATAGTTTCTACTCAAATTGACGTTTTTAAGATTTTATGCGAGCAATTTCTGTGTAGTTGATTAAGCACGTAGATACTCATTAAAAAACATTTCCCATGGTTGAGAACAAGGAAGGAGGTACAGGAAGAGAAAATCTTTGCCCAGAACGGTGATGTTTTCCCCAGAGAGAAAATTAACTCATATACTTATTTCATTTACATTTAAAGTCAAAAATATGCATCATTCAGAGTACTCATCTTTGTTTGTCGTGATAAAATTATTAAACTTCATTTTTTAAGGGAGAAATTAAATATTAGGGCTCACCAAATTATGTTAAATCAAATGAATGTTTAAAAAGTGCGGTCCACGGTAAATCCCTCACTACTGCCTTAAAAATCTTAGACATCCCATGGTTTAGAATATGAATTGCGATTTTCAATGGCGCGCAAACTCATTCATTTTTTTTCAAAGGGAGAGTTGGAAACTTGGCTAACGTTCCGGGCGAGAAAGTGAATGGAAATGTGTGGTACGTGTCCACTAGAGAAAGGAGACATGAAGACAAGGTTGAAGGCGGTCGCTCTTTTGGATGAACAGAACGAGTTATTCTGTGAGAGAGAGAGAGAGAGGGAAAGAGGACGTCCTTCTGTAGGGCGTGAAGAAGATTCCGTAGACGTTCTTGAACTACGCCTGATGACGCCCGACGTGGGAACTCCGGCGAGGGAAAATCATGGGCCGTACCATTCAATTGTTTCACCTGTATCTCTCTCTTCCTCATGTAATTGAGGTATTTTTTTCAATCAGACGGATAAATAATGAGTTTTTCATTCATAGAGTGACAGAGTTCGGAGAGGTCCTCCCTTTCATTCTATTGGAGTCGTTAATGATTTTTTTTGCAAAAGATCGTATAATTCAGAGCTTCTGACGGTTCTACAAGATAGGATAAACAGAGGCAAGTGCTTAACGTGCTTATTCTTTCGTCATGGATCAATAGTATTTTCTAGCCTTTTTTCGATTAAGAATTTTGTCACCGATATCAAAGGCTATAAAACAGAGGCAAGTACTTTACGTGCTAAACAGAGGATAAACGCATAAACAGAGGCAAGTACTTTACTTGCTTATTCTTTCGTCATGGATCAATAGTATTTTCTAGCCTTTTTTCGATTAAGAATTTTGTCACCGATATCAAAGGCTATAAAACAGAGGCAAGTACTTTACGTGCTAAACAGAGGATAAACGCATAAACAGAGGCAAGTACTTTACTTGCTTATTCTTTCGTCATGGATCAATAGTATTTTCTAGCCTTTTTTCGATTAAGAATTTTGTCACCGATATCAAAGGCTATTTTGTTTAAAAACTGGGCGTTGTATCAACATAAATGCATCGTAAAAAATGAATTTATTTCAATAAGCCTGGCTCTCATTAGGTTTGAATTTGTACGATCGTAATAAATCCGAATTCGTTTCCGTTCTTCGTCCTGGGATCGTCATGATCTTTCGTTCCGAGCAGCCTATTCAATTATCTTTATCATGAGTTACTGAGAGGAAATATTGACAGACAATAGTTTATTGATTATTATTGTTGTATATTTCCTACAAAGGGCCAGTTATCGTTCAGGGCTGATTCATCTTCAAGGTATAAAATTAATTTTCATTTATCTACACCAGCATTGCTCAGCTCGCAGGAATTTTTTATTTACATCTGGGAAGAGACAATTGTGAATAATATAACCGAAAATTGTTGAGGCATAAAACGTGCATTCGCTATTAGTTAAGTCACAGAAAGGATAGTTTTTAAAACAATATTAATATTACTTCAATAAATAAACAGGTAAAAATATTAACTTCTATGAAATTGCTGTGTGGAAATCAATTCTAAAGGATAAATAATACCTATCGATGCGTATTCCTAAGCTCACATATACGAATGGACACATTCTGGCTAATGAATGCTACCATTTATTCTATATATTTGAAGCTGATGGAAAAATATTTGACACTAACTGGTTGTAGAGAGTGAAGAATGTTGTTCCACTGAGTGAGAGTTAATATTAACAATTAAATGAATATAGACGTTAATTATCCATGAAACCAAATGCTAAATTTCCAAGGGAAGACATGAATTTTGTCTAGTATTGGACTGTTTAATTATCCATGAATAACGAATGTTAGGCCATCACTAGCCATTGAGGTAGCAAAATGGGCGCATTTTCCTTTGAAAATTCTGGACCTTGACCTTTTACCCCTAAAGGTCAAGATTTTGCCTTTGGCCCAAATCTTAAAAATCGTTCCCAGCATTCGCTGGGGATGTTAGACTTTAAAAATCAGTCCTAATATTAGTTAATAATCAATAGGACATTTTTGGCAATGTATAAAATTGTATCAATTTGGAAGATGACGGAAATTATTGGCCAGAAAGAGACAACTTTTCTATTACCCCAGACAGGTAATTAGAAATCTGGTTTATTATAGTTTATGATTATTTTTCCTTGTACAAAACCTTTTCGCTCACATACGAATTTGTTTATTCACGATAATTGAATGTATAATACTTCCAATAATTAAAATAAAATTGTCTGCATATTCCGCACTATTTTCTAGTTCTTTTACTACAATTCTACTCAAGCTCCTTGAGCTTTTATGTCATGCATGGAAGAAAATAAAAGTTTTTTTTTTCGTTTTTAGTCCAGTATCTCAAATCTTGCAATATTTTCGTAGCAATCATATTATGAACCATAAACATAAATTGTGGAACTGGATATCTGATAATATTATATCTTTTGCAATGAAAACTTATGATAAAATGTATTCAATGAATTTTTTGTTGAAAATGCTAAGGCCACAGTCTTTTGCGGAAAGTTTGATTCTCCTTATTTCAATTTTATTTTTAAATTTATAAAATAGAAAAAAATGTAGGAGTAAATCGGTACTTTATCTTACGTGCTATCCTTCAGAGGTAGTAAATTCCCAAGCTCACTTTTTCTTGAAGCAAATAGTCTCCATCCTTTAGAGAATGCTTGTTTACATATACTCTCGTAAACATATGTCAAAATGAATTGAGTGATTGCCTTACACCGGGTACAGAATGAACTTCCTGTTTTCGTGGATCTCTCCAGAACGCCACGGAAAACTACGATCCAACATTGAACTTCCTGTTAGTTACACCATGCAATTGTGGTTACTTGCGGGGTAATATATTGACGTATTCAAGGGTATTTAATTTCGCTCTATGACTTGCATGCGCATTTTAGTTCAAAACTGTTATATTATCAGCTTTTTGTCAAAATTGGCATATTTCCGGCTGAAACAATCAATTTGTTACTGCTGAGTAATGGCCATGTATACGCCACTGGTTCGATTCCTGTAAAACTGGTGTTCTTATCGTATTTTAAATGCTAAAATATAGCCATGACCGTTGAATGGTTTACAAACTTAAATCAACAATCAATACGATCGATTTTTTTTACGTTTTGGTCTTTAAACAGGATTTGACAGTAAATCCGTAATTATAAATTAAGATATTGTTATCGCTCATGGGAATCCAGCTGTAATAGGTTCTCAGATGAATCGTCTGTCTTGCATGGTATGTACTTATAAGAAAAAGAAAAATGGAATGTGCTGTATGTAGGTGATGAAAGGTAGCTGAAAAACATATTTTTTCATCCTCCATGGTGTTTTAGATGGAGGAGGTGATAATTATCCCAATCCTTTTTAATTACGTGGACTTCATGAAGAAATATTTGGCCTTTCGCTTTACCCGTAAAGGGTCTGATTGTGTCTTTGTTGAATTATATCTCGTTTTGTGCAATATTTTTATCATATTCCTATAGGCCCTTCAAGACCGCACCCTTCGTAAACCATTCTTTATCGTTTACGTAACCTCCAGCCGATGGAAATAGGTTCCGATTGTCAGAAAAGTGGCGGCGTGACGCGTCTGTTTTTATTATTCTTTCTTTCGACACAACCGCGAAACTGGTGCGGCCCGCGGTCGTGATTTCGCGTAATGCACGTAATCGCTCCCGGGCGATCGAATTAAAATCGCCCCGGTCTCCCCGCACGCCCGCCGCCGGGGGTTTATCAATGTCACCCTTGACCCTTGGGCCGCCGTGACTGCTCCCGGATCACGATCCCTTCACGGTTGAAACGCACGTTTGTCACGGGGTGCGCGATTAAAGGGGGGTGAGGAGGCGTTCCCCGTCGGTGATCTATCGACTGCCTATTTTTATTTTATTTTTTCGCTCGATTCATTCCTTTTGTCCCCGTCATCTCGCCGATTGGCTCGACGGATCACGGCCTTCGCCTGTCACCCCGACCGAGAAGATTGCCGTCAGTTCCAAGGGGTTGGATTGCTTCTGTGAGCAGCGGATTTCACCCATTTTTCGAATATTTGATCGTGTGAGTTACCTGGGTTGAGTCAGCAACTGGTTTTGAATGCCTGTTTACAATAGCATCTGAAGAAGAAGTTGCATCTTCAATATGAAATCACGTATATTATTTTCATATCTACATCTACATAAAACCTTGCAAGCCACCACAAAGGTGTGTGACAGGGGGTGATTTCTCACCAAACATGCACTACATATAATGAAAGATCTGGTGTTTTCCCGGCGAATAATATGTGTGAAGATCTCTCGGGTTTCACACCGGGTCAGGTTCTCCATATCTTCCTCCGACGTTTCGATGCGCGACTCGTCCATCGTCTTCAGGGATCCAGGAATCCAAGGAATTGTTCCAGAAACCCAAGGGAATCCCATCACTTGGATTCCTGGGTCCCTGAAGATGATGGGCGAGTCGCGCATCGAAACGTCGGAGGAAGATATGGAGAACCTGACCCGGTGTGAAACCCGAGAAATCTTCACACATGCAGTACATATCATGCATAAAAAAAGAAAAAGTATTAATATACTAGTCAGAACTTCACTATTTAAAAAAGATAGAAATTGCAAAGCAAACATGAAAAAACATTCTGTTAGTAGGGTTAGCTTTAAGTACTCATACCAACATGCAGCTACCAATGCTATCCATTGCTACTCTCCGATTGGACATATTTACCGTTATTCGTATCTCTAATTGTACGAGGGAAAAAGGACATTTTGAATCTTAATCAATTTCTCTAATTTTATGATTATGGTCCAGTCTGCCATAGTAAGTTGGGGTTCGCAAAATGTTTTTAACATCATCACTGAAAATATTGTCTTGGAATTTATTTAAGAGATTAAGTCTAAATTTCAACCTACGATCTGACAATGATTACCATTTTAATTCATTTAATAGACTGGTTACGCTAATACAATTATCGTATCGTCCCTTTACAAATCTTGCCGGTCTTCGCTGCACACGTTCAAGTTCATTATTTAGACCGATTTCTACAAAAATCTCCACCAATGTAAACTATTCTGAGAGACTGAGCCCCCTCTGCAGTGCTATAGGGTTTTTCTTACGTTTTTGAAAACACGATGGTATATTTATAAACCCTCATTCCTTGACAGAATATTAGAATACCAAGCTGCAACTGGAGATCTATACTCATGCAGTAACTGATTCAAGTAATCTTTATTCCTTCCCGCAGAAAACAACGGCTAACCATCTCAGCTATTACGTGTTCAAGTCCTAACTGCCATCAGCCATTGATTATTCATTCCTTTAACATTTAACTTTGGCTGCACAATTAAGAACTGGAATCCTAACAGTAAGTCTCGCTATCCTAGAGGGTGATTTTCAGAGAAATAGTGGCAGTGGGGGACTCGCAAGAAGGCCTCCTTGGAATTTCAAGACCTCTCCATCTTTTTTACTACCATAATAGTAATCAATGTGTTTTATGGTTTTTGGAAAACACATTTGAACTAAGTAACTTTCATAAATTTTAAAGTTCTCATTACAGTTGGTAGCGAGTTCCCTCAATTCAAACGTAGAGATTGCTTCAATGTTGGAAAGAAGACTACAATATTCGCATGCATTAGGTAATGTCAGTTATTAAGTAATGAAAATTCCCACGGAAAACTATAGTCAGGACCGTCATTAAAAATTATAATATTCCTCGTGAAATTGTCCTCTAATTTTGCGTAGTAAAGAGTAACATCCGAGCTGCAATGAGGAATTGAGGGAAAATGTGACAGCATGGTACATACAGCTACTTTTAAGGCATACATATTTATATAATCGCCACTTGTTAAAGAAATAGCCTACGTGATAAGGACGTTAGTTATAACATAAAATATTAGCATAAAAACCATCCTAATTGTCGTAGAAAGTTAATGTGTTTTGAACATCCCCAGAGGGTGGATATTATTTTGAACCTCCCATTATTCATTAGGCGTATTCATATAGAAATATCCCCTCCCAAACTAGTCTAGAATATGCTTTGTGCATTTTGGTTTTTCACACATCCTCCATTTTTCTTGACGGGTGCCTAACACCATCCCGATTTGTTCAACTGCGTTACAACATACCTAGCTGTTCAGGGACAAATTTGAAGAGGATTATAATCTCTGTGCCTTTAATCATTGGACCTGAAAACTCCAATAAATCTTGAATGTGGTCCAACGTGGAAAATTGTCCCTCTGGAATCCACCCATATATGGTCTTACTGTGAGCAATTTGTACATGAACATACCTTCAACCCTACTTTCATGCGGTAACTAGAGTCGCAGAAGATTATCATTCCCCGTTACGACTTTACAAGTTATCAATATCGATTTTTCACAAGAGTGCCATTTTCACACAATGACCATTAATTCACCTTTCAAACCACTCACTCTTCAAGCTTTTCATCACCTTTAATACCTGGTTAATAGCCAAATATTTCATATGACTCAACGGTATGGACCTCACGCCTAAATAATTATTTTTAATTACCTATTCCCATCCAGTCTCACAAATAGTTCTTTCATGCACAGAAGTATGGTTATTAACTCCAAAGGCTGGATTACTTGCAGAGTGTAGAAAGAATTATCCTAATACTCAGCTCAGCGTCATGAGAATTTCATATATTAGGTAATAAATTTCATCCTGAGTAGAGGATGGTAATGTCTTTTCTTTTGCTGGCTGTGATTTCCAAATATAGAACTCGTACTCAGAAATCACATCACTTCCCTTTAATTTGACCAGTCTTAAAGGCTGGAGATATTTATATCATTTAGCTTATATCTCTTAAAAAATAAACAAAAACAAGTTTTTCCATGTATTAAAAGTTACGCTGATACTGCAACACGACAACAGAGGCTTGCAAAATATATTACACATTATATGAAATAAAGTATCCTTCGTATTTAGGCATAGGCGCAATCCATTTTACCTTTTGACTTCCTTTACCGTAGATGATGACTATTCGAGCTCGTACTTGCCATGCATTATGGGATTGTAAAAAGATTCTGTCATTACGAATGATTATGGAAGAGTCGAAAAACAACCATTTAGGAGTCGGCGATAAGTATCAAATAGGTATTAATTCAGTTGTTGCGTATAATAAATGTCAGAATTTTCTGCCTAAAGGGAACTTAACTTAATTTTTCTTATTTTGACAGGAGAAAAGATTGAGCAGCCAACATTCTGTCCTGTGAAAGTAACGGAAAGTATGGCTTTCACCACTACACTTGTTACAAATTCATATGTAGCTAATGGAGATTAAAATCCCATCTAAAGTGATTCGAAACGTTTTATTTACTCCTTGGCGGAAAAATCACTAAGGACAGTATAAAGAGGAATAGGATTTATGCCTCCAATGAAAATCAAAGAAGAGTTGGGACACTCCCGCATTAACTGGTAGAAAACTATCAGAATAAAAAACTTCCTTAATGGCTCGCTTTTAGCTACTCCGCCGTAATTTTAGTAAACGCAGCGATGAAAATCATTTTGGAGTGACGAAATATTTAAATCCGAAGAAAACGAGAGAAAGCTATGAAGCAATCTCCTATTAAAACGTCACATCACTAATGACGGCAGTATAATGCACCCGGGTGTATGATATCAGAGATCTAGGTGATGCAGGCAGATGTCCAAAGAGCTAGTCAGTGTTTAGCGTAGAGCAGCTAGGTTTGTTAAGAGGTATTACTATAGGTTTAGTAATGTATCAAAGTTTATCGAAGAATTAGGTTGTGGATCATTATTGGATCGTCGGTTACAGATTACGGTTATCGATTGCAGAAATTCAAAAGGATATCTTTACCGAATATACTTTAAAAACCGCTTCGTTTAATGCCACTCGATTTGACCAGATAAGATTAATAAGATTAGAGAGATAGATTGTCGTACCGATAGATTTCAAATGTCATTTTTCCCGCGTACCGTAAGAGAGCACACTAGGAAGCGTAGCAAAGGGATAGGTAGGTGAAATATTGTTAGAGTAGTCGTTAGCAGTGCATGTAATAACAACCAACAAATCTTTTCTCATTATGTAGATACTAACCATCTAGCTGCATTGGACCATTTTTTCCGGTATTTTTCCATGTGTCCAGTATTTTTCCATGTAGTAGCTTGTGTGCATATCAATATTTGCTGTTTGGGGATCTTCATCCCCTGCCACACCCCCTCGCGGTGGCTTTCATTGTATAGCGTAGGTGTACATCTACATCTACGTAATACCCTGCGAGCCACCACGAGGGTGTGTGGCAGGGGGTGAAGATCACCAAACATGTACTATTGACATGCAACTAGGATATTTATTGGAGACATGCTAGATACTATGGTCACATGCAGCTAGGTTATTAGTATTTACATAATAAGAAAGGGATTATTGGTTGTTATTACATGAATCATGCACTACAGACTATTCTAACAATATTTCACCTACCTATCCCTTTGCTACGCTGCCTATTGTGCTCTCACATGGTACGCGGGAAAAATGACATTTTAAGTCTATCGGTACGACAACACATCTCTCTGATCTTGTTAATCTGATCAAACCTAGCATAATACGCAGGGGTTCTTAATATATATCTAACATCATCTGTGAACAAATTGGATTTGAATTTGCTTAATAGGTTTAACCTGCGTTTGACAGTAATTCCCATCCTAGTTCTTCTATTAGACTCGTAACACTTATTCAATTATCATAACGGCCTAGCGGATCTCCTTTGCACACGATCTAATTCTTTTATCATACCTTACTCGTACGGATCCCATATACTAGCGGCATATTCTAAATGAGTCCTGACATGTGTAAAATAGCATCTTTCTCGTACTATCTCATCGCATTTGCCTAGAACCCTTTTTACGAATCCTGATCTACGGTTTGCTACTCCAGTGATTTCCCTGAAGTGTAAATGTACGAGAAACCAGCTCATGTACGAGAAATCAGCTACTTTTCCCTTGTAAGACCTCATTTGGAATATGCTGCCAGTGTATGGGATCCCTACGAAATCGGTCTAAATAACGAACTCGAACGTGTGCAGCGAAGATCGGCAAGATTTGTAAAGGGACAATACGATAGTTATATTAGCGTAACCAGTCTATTAAATGAATTAAAATGGGAATCATTGTCAGAAGGCAGGTTGAAATTTAGACTTAATGTCTGAAATAAATTCCAAGACAATATTTTCAATGATGATGTTAAAAATATTATGCGAACTCCAACTTACTATGGCAGACTGGACCATAATCACACAATCAGAGAAATTGATTGCCAAACTGATAGATTCAAATGTCCTTTTTTCCTCGTACAATTAGGGAAACGAATAACGGTCAATTTGTCCAATCGGAGAGTAGCAATGGATAGCATTGGTAGCTGCATGTTGGTATGAGTACTTAAAGCCAACCCTACTAACAGAATGTTTTTGCATGTTTGCTTTGCAATTTCTATCTTTTTTAAATAGTGTAGTTCTGACTAGGGTATTGATACTATTCCTTTTTTATGCATGATATGTAGTGTATGTTTAGTGTGAAATGATCCCCTGCCACACACCTTTGTGGTGGCTGGCAGGGTATTAAGTAGATGTAGGTTTAGATGAGGCAGTAATGTGAAAAATATGTTTGAACCGAAGAGATCGGCGCCCTCCTATGGCCACGTCCTCAAAGGACGGATGCATACGTAGGAGAGCAACAAAAGAATTCGCGAGCCTGGGGATGTTCAAGGACACCCAGGCTTGATGATGCCGTCGACCACCATCAGTGCTCCGGAATGGGAGAACAGTTTCGTCCAAGGATGAGGCCAATCGCATGGCCGGCGGATGAGATAGGAGCGAAGCCGGCCGGTTGGCCACTTTGGGGAGAGGCGTATGGTTTTTTTGGGGGAGAGAATGGTGGACCAGGCATTTTCGTTGAATAATTATGGTGCTCTTATCTCCATTTGCCGAGTGCAATGGTACAGTTAAGTCGTTTCTTGAATTATCTCTACCGGCATCGCAAAGCTGCCCGTGGCATGCCTTTTGGGTCTGCTGGAAAGCACCAGGTTAACCTGGAACAATATGTATAAAAAGTAGAAGGGTACAAAGGTGCTCAACAACAAGCTCGTATGACTACACAACTTGATTTCGTAAGTGGAACACATCTTTTCATTAATCGGTGACCAATATCGCTTTCAATTTTTCGACCTTGCCCTTTACTTGCTCTTTTGTATAACTACTTCTAAGTGGACAACTGAAGACTTAGTCGTGGATTATTCTTCCTTGTACGACCACATTTTATCGATCACGGAACTTTTTTCTAAGGTTTTGCCCAAGAGAATCATCTAATTGTTTCTTCTTGGGCCCTTTTCTGGAGTATTTTGAAGGCCTTGTTTTTTTTTAACTTTTACTTTCGCAAGGTTGTTTATCTCTCGGCTATCAATCGCCAGTTGAACCCGACTCGAATAATTGCTTTCTTTCCTCAATCGTGCGAGATAAATTCAACGCAGTTTTTCATCTTAGTGATCGGGAATCTTTTACACTAAAACATGTTTCTCATTTGCCAAGAACTCGGTGCCCAGGATGCGCAACGGTAATGTCTTATCTAATGAAAGTTTTCAATTTATTTTTTAATTTATATGGTTTGTTATTACGAAGAACATTCATTTATTGAGCAATGTAACCTGATTCAGTTCATGTTTATTTTATAAATATTCTTGATAAACTCATTTTTTCAATTGGCGTCGAATGGTCAAGGCGGAATGTAGAAAGTGTACCCGCAGGCAAGGAATCAATAGACACGCGTGAAAATGCGCACGTTACGTCAACGCGCAATCGGAACTATAATCTTATGATCGAACGTCGATGCCTTCCTTCGATCTACAGCCGACAATTTCGAGAGAACGGGGACTGTGCTCTCAAATTCAGGTCATGGAGTGCTGATGCAAAATCTGAAATCACCTATACAACAGAATAATATTTGCAATAGGCTCATCGTCCCTTAAAAACGTTTTCATCGAACATGGCCGACTCAATAATTACAAGGTACTCCATCGGGGGAAATGGGTTTGTGCGAGCCTTTTATAAGGGATAATTGAATTGAAATATAAGTTGAAAATATTTTCCAAGAGTCAGTGTGAGAAATTCAGTACTTTTCAATATGTCGGTGCGTGCTGAGAAATACTTACGCGGCGTTACTGAACAACGATGACACTAAGCCCTTACCCTCGTTTGAAGATGTGGCATAAATAATTTTAATACCTTGCTACCTTGGAAATTAAAGTTATGGCCGAGTGTTGTATAAGGTGTTTGGTGAAAGGAGTGAGTAAAAATTGTAAAATACGCTCCAGGGCTTTATCGCAACTGGCCAGGCCGCAGAAATACAGTATTGCCAACCTTTCGGTATTTAATATGGAGTCATAAGTTTGAAACTCTGGAGTATTTAGTAACTGTCACACATTGACATTATTTTTGGCACATTATTCAACTTTCGAAGACTCACCTACTCTTCTTAAACGTCCTCAAATAGCGAATTCCTTAGACGTCAATCCTCATGGCGTCACAAGTGAAGGGAAACCTAATCTAATGAAAGTTTCTTCACCAGTTAAAATCACTCTATTTTTTTAGTAGCATATGAGTCCAAATGTCATAATCTTAGCTATCGGTGAGTGAGGTTTTTTCTATTATCATTGTTGAAAATAAAACTTTACTTCGTCGTTCCACATACATTTATTAACAAATGACCCAGGTTTCGACGCCCATAGCCATCATCAGGTGACCATCAACATCATCCTGACGATGACGTTGGAGTTAATTTTTATTTTCAATCATGAATAGGTTCCATAAAGTTACGCCGGACACCACCAGTTATTCTATTAATCAATTATGATATAAGTTTTTAAAGCGTATTGTTATCACTCATTTATGGCCATATTATCACTGACAATGAGATGTTGGTGCCCTGTATCACAATCTAGGCCATGGTATTGCCGTCCAAATATTAGTCAAGATTTGAAAACCAATATGGGCTTGGGCAGTTAATCTTTTACTAGAATTTTACAGCAAGCTTTATTTATGGTTAAGAATGCCACGTGCCTCGAAAAGCTCAAGAGTTAGTTCTCCCGGGAACTCAATAGCAGAACGAATGAAACTTTTTAGTGGCGAGTGACAGGTGCAATTCAAGCGGGAGACCAGAATAACTCAAACATACTCGGCAATAAAGAGACAGTTGAGTGACACTAAAATACTACCAATGAAGATTCTAATTTCAATTTCAATTGACTCAGTCATCATCATAGGCCAGCAATCCTAGTTACCCCCTTGCGGTGACTTGACGCGTAACGTGTAGATGCAGTTTGGTTTGACGACACACTCCACTCAATTCTCTCTTCGTCTTACTACTTCATATTTACGTAAGTATTCCCCTTCACATCTTTTACTACTTGCTCCATATATCTCATTAGAAGTCTATCCTTTCCTATTGTTTACTTTCAAATTTCCCCCGACGATCGCCTTGATCAGGCCATCATGTCTCAGGATATGGCCGATTAAATTTGCCCGTATTATTTTTACAGTTTTCAGCAGAATACCCTTTTCTCCCTCTTATCTTAACGCGTCATCGATATTTTCATTTGATCTTCTTCATCATTCTGTAACACCACTGTTTACGCCGTAAAATAGCAGCGAAAACCGTTGACAACACCCTGATGTCTGATATAAAAGATGTTATAATTCTTTTTGGAAATAAGTGGACTGTATTAGTTCGAAATAGAAGATCAACTAATTTACAGTAACCAGCATAAGAAGTATTGTTGCCAAGTTGATATGCAGATGAATAAATTAAGTTTCTTAGGCAGGATACATACGAAATATCTAATGATTAATAACAACTGAATAGTGCAATTAAACCGACGTAAACAGCCACATTCCGAATGCTAATTTACTCAGTACTAATAATACGTCAACCGCAGTAGTTATAATGGGTATGGAATAGAGGTACATAGGAAGAGTAAATCCGGCGTCGACATCATAATACTCCGAATGAAGAACGCCAAAGTTTTGAAACCGTGATTGCTATCTAGCCCGGCGGTCACATAATGCTGAACTTGATGTTCCCCATGCACGTAGCACACTACATTTTATAGGGATCACTATATTTTTGCTTAAAAATCTTTGCCTTTGCCATGATATGAGCCGGATCGGGTCCGGACAGGGTGTCCTCACTGGAATAAAATACAGTCCATCATACCAGAACGATCCATCGCCGATGACGTAAAAAATTAGAATTAATATGCTACAATATGCTACGGTTTATCGATTTTGATCTCCAAATGTAATCGGGATTACGGAAGGTATTATCCATGATTCGCGAAGTATTACGTTTTCCAGAACTTTGAGAATATGCGGAAAATATATTGCTCTGTTATTTTGAAGTTGTTCTCTTTGTTCATGAATTCATGACTTACTGAGTTCAAGTCGAAGACCTGTCTTGTTGTTGAGTGTGTAGCTAACCAAACCCTTAGCTGAGAGACATTTGAAGATTACATATCAGGGTGTACCTCTTCCTTTTCCTACACCAGGGGTGGCGTACCTTTTGGCGATTGAGTGTCAAAGTTAATGAAATAAAGAGTATTCTCACTCAACTCGCGTGCCAATCCATCGAGTGAGAGGTATCGATCGAGCGCCCTTCCAGCTCCACGTGCCACTTTGGGCACACGTGAAATAGGTTCGCCACCCCCGTTCTATATCACCGGTGAAAACTGAGAGTGTTCTGGTACTCACCCAGCTTGGATGTAAATGTACGAGTCCAAAGGCGTCTTCCAGAATCGAAACCTGGACCAATGGTGAGGATTCCTTCGTTTTCCCACTTTGATGCCACACGTTCCTATGAATAAATAGACCATAGAAAATTGTCAGTATAGTACAAATCGTCAACGATGCACTTGGTGTACATATATAGTCTCTCATTTAAATTCATGCATTATTTTTATAATTTTTTTCTTATAGCATATATTATTTAAGGTATTTTTAGCATTCATTTTTTTGTATTCAGTGAAAGAAAATTATTGCAATTGTCATGGGTGACCATAGACTTATTAATAAAATATCCTTCGATAAAATATCTTATTGAAGCCGGTTGATGGCATAGTTATTTCCTACGCCAATTCTGATCGTAAATTGGGCATTGCATTGAATAATAACTTGACCTGGGACGACCAGGTATGTACCATCTCAATTGTGAAAAATTGAATAATATACCTACTGGCTTCAGGCCCAGAAAAGAGTCCTACAGTGGCTCGTCAGGAAATTACCAGTCAGTTTAGTAATTTTTCCTCAATATGTGCCTACCACTCTCTATCCCTCGCTGACCTGTTGAATGAACTCAAAATTAAATTGTAACGGCGATAAATTTCATGCGTTAGATCCGTTTTGAGCCTCTTTTGGTATGAGCACATTTCCTCATAGAGGAATTAGCTTCTATGGCTCCATACCATTGCTAGATGGAAATATCTACTTGGTGCTTTCCTGTTCTATTTATTTAAAAATAATACGTCATAGTAACCAAGTGACCTCTTCAGCTATCCATCGGACATTAGATCTATGTCAGCCAGAAGTAACCCATCCAACCTTTATTTACCAGCGCACAGAACTACTTTCTTTTAGTACAGAGTTTAAAAAATCTTTAGTAAACAATTCTACCGTTAATTAGAACTCATCACCTGAAAAAATAAGAACCTGCACGACTGGAGTAGTTTAATGATTAAATATTATAAATACCTGTTTAAAAAATATACACTGCGAAGTTTTATCATGTAAATGGCAATTTATGTCGTACACTTAAATGCCTTGTTAATGTATAATATCGTATAACTCTATACACTCATTAGTTGCCAGTAATTATGTACTAGTAGATATTCTGAATGTCACGTCAAACCTGACTTTGTTGCTTGGAGGGGTTTTCATCTAAAGCATTTAAATAATTATGTCCTATTCTCTTTTTCTCAAAACCAAAAGATCTTAGGGCTGTGGTTTTTGGTTATTTTTTCCACTAATAATAATCTTCGACGAACTTTTTCAATCCCAAACAAGTATCCATATAAAGTACCGAGGAAGTATTTGGCAGAACAATGCAATAAGACATTACTTTTCATTTCTGTTCATCCTTTCCATTATAAAGCCTATTTTGATCAAGGATTCGATTTTCTCCAGATGAATTTCCATTACACAATCTCTTGCTCAAAGTTTTATCCTGACGGATGGATTCATAGGCGATGGTAGACAAAGCTAATTTTCGAGTAGTTTTCACGAGAGTTGAAGGTGGGTCGTGCGTGTGTTGTAAAAGGTTTGTGGAAAATTGAGCTTACTGAACGTCTGCTGAAGCTCAGATCCTTGAGTTCGTACAAATGCTCATACTGCCAACTGCATTTCAGCCCCGTTCCCAATTCCATTACAGTGATCATGACTGTGATTATAATCCGAGTGTTAAATGTCGGACGATCTGAATTTTAGCTCTCTTAAACATTATAACTTTGGAATAAATTGAATAATGCCAATAAATTTATATTTTCTGTGAAACCTCAGAAAGTATTGAAATATATTTTAACACGTGAATACCTGGAAATGATTCGTTTTCCACTGTCGGCGTTCTAAACCTGACACTCTCCACAAGTAATTTAACCCATTTTTCAAACCATCAAAGTAACCCATTTCCTATGGATCGGTTACTCTGGGGTAAGGAAGGGTAAGTACTCTTACTCTTCCTATCCACCAGGTTCACCCATTTTATTTTAATTAGAGTACATACCCTTCCTTACCCCAGAGTAACCAATCCATAGGAAATAGGTCTAAAACTCGGTAGAAAGCACATTGGAATCCCTACTGATATTACTGTTGGAGAGTGTTCAGGTTCAGAACGCCGCGTCCGTTCCCTGTTCACCGACTAAGGAAGGTTTTATTTTAGACTTTCGTAAAATTATAGAACTAGTTTCACAGTAATTATTCTTGGTTAGAGTAACAACACGAAATTTAAGGAACCTTGGTGTATGCTTAAATATATATTACTTATAGTGCATGAATACTTTATCGAATGATTCAGTTTTCCACCGATGGAAATTTGTGCCTCATAAACCTCCTTCCTGTCGCATGCTTTAGAACGGATATCTTCACAATTGCAGACAGATATATGTAATCACAATTACCAAATACTCATTTTATACATTGGATTCTACCCAGGAACAAATGGTATGTGAAATGCATAAATGCTATTCCCTTCATCCTCGTCCATTCATTCGTCTTAATCTTTTAACAAGGCCAATCTTCACTTCAATCAATCATTCTCTGACTCTCATTGTATTTTCTTGAGTCTTCTTTTCGTTGACAGACATTGACATTCCATTTCCAAGTGAGCCATTCCTAACGGTGTCTCTTGTCCTCTTGGAAAATAGTCGATACTGGCTCTCTCGGTTGCGAGTATTTTTGAATGGTTTTTCCACTGGAGCGCGTCACCGTCAAACTTGTTCTCTCGACCGTTGCGTCAGACATAACTCGACAAAAACTCGTGTCATGTTTTCTTCATCTTTTCTTCTGTTGGCAATTTTCACCGATATTATATTTCCCTTTCCTTTTAGAATCGGTCGAGTGCTTTATTTTCAAATAGACTCAACAGAGTGTCGTGTGAGTCGAAGAATTCGGTTATTGAACAGCTGATGAACACCTGCTCTTTGTGAAGAGTTCAGTCTCATTTCAGATCTTCAAGTTTAGCAAACCATTATTTATTTCCTTTAGTATCCTTGCAAGTTCACGGGTATCATAAGGAGTTTTTTCAAATGAATAATGAAACTATTTCATCTAATCTGAACTTATAAATTAAAATCCACTAAACGGGACGATTTTTCTCCCAACAACTTTATGTATAACATGCGTGTTTCGGCTTTACCATCTTCAGATTCTTTTTTCAACGTTTTACCTGAATACATAAAACAATGTATTTCAGTCAAATAGCCTGAGTTTTTCACTTTATTCGATGGTTTTCACCACGGTCATCCTTGGTTTATTATTTAAAGTTCGTTATTGATTGATTTCATATGGAATTTCACTGTATTATGCTTAAGTTTATGGACGTTGTCAATATTAATTTCTAAATTAATACTAGTACTCTTCTTCTAGTTTTATCACTCGTAAGATTACTCATTATTGAATTACATTTCATTGCCTATAGCCAGATAAAGTGTGCTAGAATTAAACAGTGTTCACTAGTTAACATATTTTTCCCCTTATTAAAAGGTTTTAAAATGTTTATGGGTCAACGTTTGCACTCCCTTTTATACATTACGTTCAAATACGCGACGATGATCTAGCCTCCTAAATCATCTTATGCCTTCAGGCTGATAATTAAATTCAATTTTAGCACACGTTTTTGGTAAAAAAGTTTTGTGTAGAATTCAAAAGATTCATTGAATAGAATAATTATTAAGATAATACAATAATTTGCTTATTTTGCACTCATTGACTGAAAGGGTAAATAGAATCAGGATGATACGCACACCATTATTCACCGAAGAACCGTATGGTGGTCGTAAATTTATTTTATCACCATTACACAAAGTATTTGATAAAAATTTAGTGAAAATTATTCATCAATATTTTGCCTTTGCTTCTTTCGTGATGGTAGATTTTTTTATTTCTGCACAAAGGCACGTCAATATCCCTGACAAACGCACAAATTAAAATGAAATACTCAAAATTAGTGATAATTATAGCTGTGGATAGGTGAGCTATAATTAATAATAGCAGGTATTCCAACTGGAACCTGTTTTGTGTCAGCGAGTGTCGTGTGTGACGTTTTCACAAGGTTATGTGTGGCGTTCCGCTGGAGTTCCGCTTGCTTGGGGATGCGAAGGCCTTGACATAGGGGGACGAGGACGTCGGTTGTCAAGTCTCCCGCGAAACGTAAAAGCATTAATCAACCCCCGATGTCACCCCCGTGGCCGAGGAAGGAGCACGAGCGTCGCTTCCAGGAAAAACTCTCTAGTGATGAGGGAGTGGAGTTTCGCCCCCCGGAGGGGGAGGAGTCTTGCGAGGGACAGGTGGCACGGGTGTTCATGCGCGCATACATTATGTTCTCCGAACGAACAAAAGCGATGGATTTCTTGGGAGCTAGTCGTACAAGACTGTGGAGGACTCTTTGTTACCATAGGGAAGGAATGAAGGAGATGGTAAGTCGTGTCTCCTTGCTCTTCACAGTAACAACGCTCTAGGATGCGGGAGCATCGCGTCTTCATTTCAGACATGCTCTATTGCTCATTCTACATATACTGCTTTCAATTTGATGTCATAACTACTAGTTGGTCCATAATGGTAAAACGAGGATACCCAGTTCATTTAATTAAAACCATTGAATGTCTCTATAACAAATGTTCTCTGCATCTCGGGTTCTGCGTCCGCGTTTGTTGACTGGGGGTGACAACAGTTTCGCTAGCCGTCCTGCTAGCGTCTTCAGGTCGAGTTATCCTTCGACCTGAAGACGCTAGCAGGACGGCTAGCGAAACTGTTGTCACTCCCAGTCAACAAACGCGGACGCAGAATCCGAGATGCAGAGAACATCTGAACAACGCCGCGGAAACCTTCGCACCAGTCTCTATAACAATACGAAAATTGTAATTGATACTGGGATTGGCAGAAACCTAATCCAGGAAATTATAACCAACCAAGGTGTTAGACAAGGGTACACTTTATCGCCTACTCTATGTAATATATATGTACATAGATACTGTCTAAGAGAACGAAAGAAAGTCACACCACCATCAATACAAATAAAAGAAAACGAATTTTTAAGTCCCATGCTATTTGCAGATGACCAAGTTATAATGAATTCAAGATAATGAAGGCCATTTACAATTGGTTGTCCATAAATTAAATCTGATATCTAGAGACTATAACTGGAATATATCCGTACAAAAAAACAAAAAATGCCATTCCTAGGAAAGTACCCAATCCGAACTAAAATAATGATCGAAAATGATATCTCAGATCAGATATCACACTTTAAATATTGGGGATGCGACATTACCTAGGAAAAGGACAAAGACATTTTAAATAAAAGAATATGTGGGACTATAAAAAGAGCACTGAGGTGAAAAACTGCAAAAAAACCCAAAAAAATTACAAAAAAATGGCTATTCCCCCATAACTATACGGATAAGAAGCCTGGACTCCTAGAACAAGAGATTTCAAACAGACTGAAATGTCAGAAATGAAATTACTTAGAACTTTGAAAGGCTGAACACGTCTGGACCACGTAAGAAACGAAGGCATAAGGCAAGAATTAGAAGTACAACCAGTAAAAGAAGTAGCAATAAATTACAAAGAAAGATGGAAAGAAAATGTTGAGCGTATGCCAATAGAAAGGATTCCCAGAAAGATCACAGAGTATAAGTGGGAACTTCTCCCCTTTAGGAAGAAGTGTTGGAAGACTGAGATTACGATGGCGAAGCCGTAGCAGGTCAATTGTTTGGACTTGGAAAGCCAGAAGAAGAAGAACTACTAGTTATGGGTGCCTATTTCCAATACTATCCATTCCTAAGAAAAAAAAATATTCCAAACTAGGCCATTCAAATATGATCACTATGATTTTCTAACTGAAGGATTGATAGAAAGAAAAGAACAGCTTATGAAGGATGTAAAGGAGAGGAATTATGTTAATATGAAGAGGTTGGGCATAGAAGAATCGAGTGGAGGGCTGCGTCAGACCAATCCTAAGATTTTTGACAAATGGTGATGAATTGAAGGCTCATTTGGCAGTTATTGGATCATAAGTCTCATAGAACACTGCACTATATGGCGTGGGTACATGTGCTTTGAGAAAAGAAGATGAAAACCGACTTAGGGCTGATGAGAGATTAGTATGGTGAAAGATTGAGAAAGTAAGGTTGGTCGAAAAGAGGAAAAACAATTGTGGTAGATTTGGTAGAAGAGGAATGGAAGATGTATCAGGAAATTAAGAGGAGACAGGACTGGAAGAAGAACGTAATGAAGAGCTAGGGAGTTTTGAAGGAGGTGATAGACGGAAGAATGGGTAAGCGGGGTAGAGGGAGGAGATGATTGAGGTTAATGGGAGCCAGGAAGATTATTGGGGTGTAGAGGTAAAAGCTAGAACATTTAGAGGTCGTGTTAAGAATTGAATGTTCATTTTGACCTACCTTCAATGGCAGAAAACTAATAGATACATACTAACCATATGAATGTAACGATGTTCTTTTTGCCCTAGGTGTCGCATCAGCAGTTGCATCATAGACTGATGGTAGTATAGAACTCCCATAGTTACCTCATTTGTTTACTTCTGCAATAGAAGTTATGGCAATTTTACTATTTACACTATCGATCACAGGGGTTCCCAAACTTTTTTGTACTACGCCCCCTCCTGTTAAAATGGAAACCTTCCACGCCCCCCTTCACAGTAAATTGTGTGGGCACGTGAAAAAAACAAGTATTACATTGAAAAGAAAACATGTTTTTTTACTATCACAAAATACAAATTTATAAGTTTCAATTTAAAGAAATACTGGTAAGAGAAAAACATCGACAAAAAGCTATATATTTTTGCTATAAAAGAGTTTTATACAAGTGGATTGTTAAGTTTTCTAAACATCAAGGTTGATTGTAAAAATCTACAACATAAAATTAGTTAAAGAATTGTATGGATTTTATTTACTAAGAGATTTTTATTTTTAACTGGTCTCGCACTCACGCCCCCCCCTGACATGTCTTCACGCCCCCCTGGGGGGGCGCGCCCCCCAGTTTGGGAACCCCTGATCTATCACGTTATATGATTTGTTCGACTGAATTGATTCGATTTCTTAAGACGAACTGTCGAGCTCTTTTGATTATTTTCATTTAGTTTATTTTTGCTTTTGGTGTATCAGAGCATTTTATCCGCTTACTTGCAACGCGGAGCTATCAGATCCGTAGACTTAACATCCAGTCCGATACGTCGTGGTTTTGGTCAAGTCAGGAGCAGAGGTACGCTGGAGGTTTAAACGTGAAAGAGGTTCGTAAACATGCGTGTCGTCGCCTGCCCGATCGGTGGAAGAGAGAAGAGCGGGTGTCGGTGGTGCAAGAGGCGGATGTTTTCGTGCGATTGGGGAAAGACACGAACGCAGTGACTACGAGGCGGGTGATGGGGGCGGGGGTGTTTTCGCGGTTCGAAGTCCCTCCGCGGTCCCGTTCGCGAGCAAAACAAACGTCATTGGCTGTCCGTGCGCACGGAATGGCGAGAAATTCCTCCCGAGACTCTAATTGGGAAATAACCCAGACGAGTTTAGCTATTCGCGTGATTTTGGGTAAGTTATCCGTGAAACGAACGACGTCTCCTTGATTTATAAGGAGCTAGGATTTATAAAAAGAGTACTTGGGAAATGTGATGAGAAGACAAAAGAGCGATGCTACTTTTCACTAGTTAGGCCCCACCTTGAGTATGCAGCCAGTGTATGGGATCCTAATGAATTAGGTTTGATGAGAGAACTAGATAGTGTGCAGCGTAGAGCAGCTAGGTTCGTCAAAAGGTGTTACGATAGGTTGAGTAGTGTATCAGAATTAATACAAGAATTAGGGTGGGAATCATTATCAGAGCGTAGATTAAAGTTCAGATTTAATCTATTGCAGAAATTTCAATCGGATAGCTTTACTGAAGATGTTAGGCACATATTGAAAACACCAGCGTATTATGCTAGATTCGACCAGATAAATAAGATTAGAGAGATAGATTGTCGTACAGATAGATTCAAAATGGCATTTTTCCCCCGTACTATAAGAGAACAGAATAGGCAGCATAGGAAAGGGATAGGTAGGGGAAATATTTTAGAGTATTCTGTAGTGCATGATGCATGTATTAACCCCTCAAATACTATAGATACTAACAATCTAGTTGCATGAGACCCTTTAGTTGCTTGCTTGCATGCTAGTAGTGAATGCTTGGTGACCTTCACCCCCTGCCACACACCCTCGCGGTGGCTTGCAGGGTATCGTGTAGATGTAGATGTAGATGATTTGATTCGGAAGGAGCGTTTGAGTAAATGAAAATAAAAACGTGTCGAGCAAGTAAGAGCTGTATGGAATTAGAGGAAAGAGGATGAAAATCAACTTGGGGCTTTTGAGAGTTGAGTATGGTGAAGGATTGAGAAAATAAGGTTGGTCGTAATCAGGGAGAACGAAGATTCTAGATATTGCAGGACAGGAAAGGGAGTTATTTGGGGAAATAAGGAGATTGCTACTTGGTGAGGTGAGGAGATACGTGAATGTCTATTTTAACCAAGTTGCGTTTAATTGGTAAGTTGAATTCCAGACCTCTTAAGTATTAAATATATGGATGATTTTTCGGGAGTTTAATGTCTCAAGTATTTTCACTAACCACTTACTTGTAAATTTAAATACCCCATCTCGTATTTTCGCGCTTCTCATTCTAGACGTCGGGTAGCCGGGCCAAAATTTCAACGGTATGAGTTGAATTATTACAATAATTCAACTCTCATATAATAACTACAACTATAATATACATATAATATACAAGTGTGTATATTATATAACATATAATATATATTAAACTATATATATAGTTTATACAACTAAAATATATATTAAATACATATATAATAACTACAACTATAATATATACCTATTATAAGTTGAAAACTTATTCCCAACTGCTTCAAATGCTTGAGTTGGACCACTCCGTCTAACCTAACTTAGTTCAAAATTCAAAGTTTGAGGCTTTACTTTGTGGAACCACTCGATTGGAAATGAAAAACCACTTTGTACGTTCCACACAAAGATTTGTGTGGATCAAACAATTTTTCATTTCCCAACCTAGCTTAGTTTTAAGCCTAATCCAAAGACGAAAATAACCTCCATTCTCGATACGGAGTGGGATTCCGACAACGTGTGGCTGTTAACTGTGTTAACTAACTTCAGCCCCAGACAACTTTAGCGAGGCATCTGCTATGAAGTGCTGCTGTTATCATGGTATCATGCTCTCGAGGAGTAAAATTAGTTTTGGAAGCTTCAAATACATACTAAGTTTGTATCACAGTAATTAGACGTGAGTTAATCCTATGCTGAATATCTGCAATATTTATGCCCGAGGTTGGATTCAAACCCGCGATAACAGAGTTGCCAGGCTGGTTATTTACTAGCCTGATATCAGCGGATTGTCTACTTATAATCCTATATTAATCATAGTAGATTTTGGAATTTGGAGTCCCAACTCCCTCTAGCCTTGTTTATTCAGGAAGAAGAATTTGCTCACAAAAATTTTACGCAACAGTAACACCTTAAATACTACTATATACCTAAAAAATCAGCAATGTCGATCAATAATATTAGTCTAAGTGTCAGTCATTAGTGTTCTGTGAACAGAATAACTGCCAACACATATTGGTGAGTCTTTCTCATTAGCAACTGCACACATGGATTTATAATTCTCAGGATATCTGTCACATTGTATTTTTTCTTTAGCATTAATGAAAACAGTATCTGGATCTTTCAATGCACAAATACTAATCAATATAATACAAGCAAACACGTGATACATAAATACAAATGAATGAATACAAACTAGCATCTGTTTAAATAAAGAAAGAAAATGAGTGGAATGCACAATACATTGCATGTTTCTATCATTATTTTCCTGAATCTTGTGATGCACAAATACAGATAAATAAACACTGACAAGCATCTGATGTGTAACTATGATTGTATGAAGCACCACAAAAACAAATAATGCATGAAATTATTCTTTTAATTTGTAGCACAATCCACCAATGAACATATGCAAAGGAGTAAATGCAGACAAATAAGCCCTATGGCTTGTCCAACATTAGACGTCGGAAAATGATATACTTATACGCATTTTAACATGAAATCTGCTCTTAAGACGATGTACCAGCTTTCATTCCTAAAATATGGTTCAATTTCGATTGATGTAAAATGTGTTCAGTTCTTGTTTTGATTTTTATATGCATTTGATGTAATTAAATAAAAGTCTCCTTAAAATGAATTTTTAGACGAATTTGTTTTTATTATAATTGTTGTCAGTATCCTCCCAAAAGAAAAAAGAGCTATAGCCCAAAAGAAAAAAGAAATATAATTCTAAATATGTCCTAGGAGCTTTGCATTTGTAATTATGATGAGAGTTTCAATGAAATACACTCAAATAAGCAGCTAAAAATAGTGATAGAGATGTGTTTGAATGGAAAATATTGTTTTTCTGTATTCGAGCGTGTAGTGTGTTGGTGCTGGGTCATGTGGCTTGCGGGAGTACGCGTAGACTTTGCAAGTCAAGCAGTGAGGGCCATGGAATTCTGTGGTCGTGATGGCTCTTTCTTGTGCTCCATTTCTCCTCGGCCGGAATATTTTTGAGCCCATTCCCAACTTTTCCGCTGGCGTTTCCGATGCATTCACAATGAATTTCCCGTCCGCGGCTCCTGCTGTATTTGCCCCGCTACGAGCAAAAATTTCAATGCCACCGCGATCGAGATAAAGCGGCGAGCCGCCCTTTTTCCAGAGAACGGAAGAAATCATTAAGTTGAAACTCATTCTTATCCCCTTTGCCACATTTCTGATCTGATCCGCAGCCATTAACTTTTCAGAGCAGAAATCGGGTGTTGCACAACGACACAAGATCCTGTTATTGCACAAGATTTTTTTTTCTTTTTTAGATTCCATTGGGTGTTCGGTATGTAGGGTAATGTGCAAGAGGTATGGGAGGAAAGGAAAGGAAAAGAGTAGGGTGTATGTGTGTGTATGAGATGTGTCTGGATACGAGGAGAAATCTGGACAAGGTCGCCTCACAATTCGGACAAGTGAAGGGATCGAAGCAAGGTCAACCGATCGATATTGTGAGGCAGTCCTCATTGCTGAGGCTAAGCGACATTGCTATGCATCGAATACGATATAAAACAGTTATTAACGCTGTTAATTTAAAATCGTAATTTGATATTAAACCTGTTTGAATTGGTATATTCTTGCAATGCATCGATTTGCATTATCATGTGATGACTTACGGTGGTGTGCAATGCCCTTGACTAAGTGACATCATTGAATAATATGATCTTTCACTCAATTTATGGAAGCAATAGATATAATGAAAATTTATTTAGGTTGATATCTGCTACAATTTGCCTCTATAATGATATAATTCCAAGAATTTTATCATTATAGAGGAGGATAAGAATTACAAATGAAAGATGATGCGATACGATACTGTGAACTGAAATGCTGTACGATTAATTTGGAGCACAATATGAACAGAACGAAGTTTATTAAAAGTTGCACGTTATGTCACCACAAACCTCTTTTATGTTCAATGAGAGGCACGGATGATGAGACTAGAGCTCACCAAACTGGTCCAAATTATGCAAAAAACGGGATAAATGGCTATTTCCCTACTTCCTTGGTTCGCAAATGGTTGCCCAGAAAGGTCTGATACCAAGACAGTCATACATCTGAGATTCTAATATGCACGTATCCAATGTCGCAATGCAGTATTTAAATGCAACTTTATCCCTGAGTGTAATTGCGAACGGCGCACTGGTGTGAGTATAATGGGATTTACCCCATGCATACTTAAGCGAATACTAGCATCGACTTGGAATATTCACTGCCTCATATAGTTGATAAAAAAGGTTCACTCCAGACTTGGTGTTCAAGGTTGGCTGGGGAAAAGGTATCTCTCCATTTTCTTCGCAGACAACTCGTGCCAATCGGTTTGTGGAGAACGCCGCCCTCATTTTTTTTTACCACATAGTATGGATTAAATAGGGGTTGAATGGAATGGGATTTAGCCTTATTCTTCCATTTCTTACTCCATTCTTACTTCCATTACCAAAAAAATGACCAATTACGGAAAATGTAACGCTGAGTTGTTGTAGAGTAGTAATTTGGGGGAAGCGACTGACAGCATCGGTCATTTACTCAATTTAGGATAGATGGATAATTTCATCAAATTAGATAAATAAATTCATTAAACTATGAGTAGAGGTATAAATATTTCAGGCTACGGAGGAAAGGTGGAGGGAAACCCAGCGTCGGCATTATCCTGCTTTTAGGAGATTTACGTGTAGTAGGCATTTATTACGTATTTTGCTTTATCCCCCTTTCTCTTTTTAACGCTTTGCAACATTCTTTAAGGCCCACTAAATTACGTAACGTTGTCAATAGGTCTTGTGCTTTTTGTTGATTCTAAAAAAGATCCCTTTACATGTACCATATTTCTATATCAACAATAATATTCATTCACTTATTATTGTGTCATTTTTATCATTTGAACAAATATATTGTCTAATTTTATAATGCATATTTGTCCCAACGTAATGTAAGGCTGAAACCCTCCTTCCTTGTCGATAGTGTACGGCAACGGTTGGTCCATTCCCTTTCCTACTCTGAAGCTATATAATTTATGGGTGGCCCCTTAACGACAGCCGCCAAGTGGTCCACGGTTTAGCGTCCCCATCGACGGACGGAATAATGAACTCTAAAGTCCTCTCCACTCAGCAGTTGAGTAGAGACCGGTACTCCAATGGATGAGCTGCCACTGCCATTATTCGAACCACGACCTTTCGGACGAGAGGCCAGTAGGTAGGTACATTAAGAACCACACCAACGTTGAAATGCTGAATTGTCGCCGTATGAAAGACAAAGGAAGTGAAGCATTCTTTTGAAAATAGTCTGAGAATGGAATGCTGTCCTGCTCCTTTTACTATCGTAGCCATCCTACGTTGTCCCGTGGTCAACGAAAACGGGTGATAATACTGTTTCAGATACATAGGCATACTTGATACTTCATTTTAGCGAAGGAAAATAAAATTGAGGGAAGTTGAACATTGTTTTACTTGAACAGCTGAAATGGTATGGTTCTCATGCTTTTTTTTCGAAAACGTTCGAATTCGTAGCGATGGTAGATATCAGAGAACACACTCACAAAACATAATGACCATTTGGAAAATGAAGAAATGACTGGTGTAAAAAATGGATTCGCCTCATTCTTGAATCAAGAATACATTCGGGTCAGGTCGGTTTCATTGGTAAAATAAATATAATAACCGACTCCGAATTACGTGTGGAACTCATAACACGATTTCACCCGTTGCACTCTGATTCACTCGTAAAAACGTGTAATCCGTTACCCAGGTGTCCGCGTAACACCTTGAGTCTTTAGTTGGGATGAGGACGAGTGGAATGGAATTGCGTAGGTCATGATTGGAAGAATAATTACAGAGCTGCCTTCTTCAGCGTAATTTTTGGAATCAGGAGGCTGCATGGACCAATTAGACTAAGGGAAGGGGTTGAATGATAAAACCATCAGATGGCCAGTTGGTTGGTTATTTATGGGAGGCGACCGACAGCTGAGGTCATTTGCGCCATATAGGACAGGTGGATAATTGGGTAATGCTAGGAGTTTTCAGGGAATGGAGGAAGAGTGGAGAGAAACCCGACGTCGGCATTAACCTACTCTTAACGAAAGGCGCCAAGGGGACCACGGCTTAACGTCCCATCCGACGGACGGAGTACTGAACTTGAAATGCCCTCCATTAGGCACTCAAGTGGGGACCGGTTTTCCACTGAAAAATCCGCCACTGCCGGGAATCGAACCCGGGCCCTCGGGATGGGATGCCAGTACTCTAGCCACCACACCAACCATCCAAACCATCCTAAAACCATCAGACCGACGGGACACTGAACTTGAAGAACTCTCCAGTACTCGTGTGGGATCTGGTATACCAATAAATGACATCTTCCAATGCTGTGGTTCGATCCCGTGCCCTTGGGGTGCCAGTAGGTACTCTAGCCACCACACCAACCTGATACCCAGGATTGGAACTTGTCTAGGATTTTGTTTTAGAGGATTCTCAGAAGAGGGATTTAACGCATAAAAATTAGATCAAGGCCTCGACTTAAGAGCTACGTGGTGTTACACATTTCTGGTTCTGTGGTAGGTCTCTGGTTTTTGAAAGTAAAAGCTTTAATTACTCCAGTTTGTTATTTCCTCGGTTTTGTTAGACATTATCCGTTCTGCTTCCATTTTCTGTTCTAAAAGTGTAACGCCATGTATAAGCAACGGAGTATGATGAAAATTTCTCTAATTATTTCCTCTTACCGCCATTATTTCAAAGTAACATGAAAATTAAAACTTCCGCCATAAACTTTGTAGTTATTTAGAATACTTTTATTGAGACATAATTGTTCATTCTATTCGTTTTGGATCGATGAGGAAATATTTGATTTCCGTACTCAGTTCAATTTGTTGCTTCGGTAATTGATGGAATCTGCTGTAGATTTAAATGACGTCTGTTATACCTAATTTTAATCCTATTTGGGCCACCCTAGGACTGGGGCATTTAGTTTCTTCAATCAATTGCACGCTTCGTTGAAATGTTTCGCCTTCTTTCATTGTCGCGAGCCCTTATTCTTTGGGATAGAAATGGCTTCCTCAGCACCCAGAGTCTCCTCCACCTCTGATCGGGTATTCATGAGATTCCTTTTCCTCGGCCCGATTGATGGGCAGGGAGATAACGAGCGCCGAGAATAAGTACACAGCTGGCGCAAAAGTACGCTCAAGGCGAATCGATGGGCAAACGAACGACGCGGGTGCGTTTTTAATTCGTGCTACCCATAAAACAACGGAATAGCGGTAACGGACGTGAGGATCGCCACCGCTCAGTCGTACTGGCAGTGTTCCAGTGTGTAGCGGAAACAGACGGCTGCATTAGACGGCCGTGGAGGGGGAACTGCTAATACCTACGGAAGGTAGAGATGATCCATCTTAGGCTTTTCCTCCCGCCTCCATTCCTCGTGTCACTCCGCCTAATGATCCACTAAGGTGCTGGATCATCCGATGAAACGCAGCACGAACACAATGCA
Organism: Platycnemis pennipes; assembly: GCA_933228895.1. NCBI lineage: Eukaryota > Metazoa > Arthropoda > Insecta > Odonata > Platycnemididae > Platycnemis > Platycnemis pennipes. Next base: position 47,293,045 of record OW121852.1, on the reverse strand, counting down.
CTTCCTTTCGAAGGTCACCCCACCTCTCCATGTTGTCATTCCCGACGCGTGCGTAGAGTTTTTTCTTTTTACGGTCTTGTCTAATTCCGCATTGCATTCCCAGTACAGACATCAATATCGTCAATTGGATCTTCCCCGAGTTCTATCATTGTTGCCTACAGAGCCGCACAAGAAAGAAATTCACAAGCACTTAAAATACGCTCAATCCATTGCGTCCTTTCGCCGTGTCAGTGTAGGTGATGAGGTTGAGGATTCAGAGGAAAATCGGTTAAAAATATGAATTCAATCATTATTTTCAGTGATTGTGAAATGGCTTAACCGATATTGAAAGTTAGAATTTGGACTAAATTTATTTCTTTGCGTCCTAATCATATAACCATTCCCACGCGGTGAGTGATACGATATCACTCGCGTCCTTTACATTATTTTTACTGAAAAAAACTATATTAATATCTATCATCTCTCCGATGAACTAATAATATTTCGTTTTTCATTGACTAGGGTGCGTACAGCATAGTATTTGTTAATTTTCTATCTGTAAGTTCTTACCATGGGAATGGGAAATAGATTTGCATCTACAAATTTGATTCAGCTACTGCCTCCTCTTTGCGCATATCCCCATAATATTAGTGTTTCCATGTAGTACCCTAGTTTCATCTCAATAGTGCATGTTTTAGTGATCTTCACCCCCTGCCACACATCTTCACGGTGGCTTGCTGGGTATCGCGTAGGTGTACATATACGTATACCACGAACACAATTCTTCCTCAACGAATAATATCCAAAATCTTAATAAAAGGTATTATTATTTTACCAATTTCAAATTTTCAATTTAAATTCATTCACTTTTCAAGCAATATTCACAGTAAGTTGTCCACGTGTTTAGTACTATTAAAGTACATTTGTATTCGATTAATTATTTGCTACAAGATTCTCATATTTTTTGATGCCGGATTATGAGAAAAATCACCATGTAAATCTCATGGCAACACAAAGTAGATTATATCTGTTTTATGTTTAAAAAAAAGTACCTGCAATATATTTGGGCAAAGTGAGTGACGATTTGTTGATAGGAATGCAAGATCATGTAAAAGAAATCTGAAAAAATAAAGAGTTGCCAATTTAAGGGCGATTGAACAAATTAAAAACTTGTTTTTATGTTAAAGTTTATATTTAAAACGAAGATATCCATCGCTATAACACATGTTTCTTTAATTATTGGTGGAAATAAAATACATTATAAATTTTGAGAGAATATTCTTGTTAAAAGGCTTTGGCACTAAGCCTTATGGTAAGTTTCTCACAGATTCTAGCCGAGAGAAATATCATTTAAGTTTAATTTTCGATTTAAATACGGCTAATAAAATATTCATGCTTAAAGGATATCTCAAATATCAGTCAAAATTTATGTATTCGCTCCGCAATCTCTCTCCTTTTTAAAAGTCAAGATTTTCTAGCCCTTAATAGTACCAGATTTAAATAACGATATGATATAAAGTGCTACCGATCGTAAATTCTGTTTCAGCCAAGCAAATTTTTCAGCCAAGCGGAGATTTTACAAAAATCAATACAGATTTTATGTGTGAAAATCGACCCATTTTCTGAAATAAATATTCACTTATTTTCACATACATTTGTCAAATCAGACATTATATAGTTTTTTGTTAGTTGTTCCATTTTCAGTAAAATGTGTGCAAGTAATATTAAAGTAAGGAATAAAAAAATAATAGAATAAAAAGACTAAAAAAGGCAAAATAAGGAATGCACATGGTTAAGCTAAGAAAGTGAAAATAAAGACCGGATCTTTTTAAATTGGAATTTTTGTTCACCTATTAAGTCTTATTGAGTCGGAGTTTGATACTGTGAATGTGAATTTCACGAGAAAATTAGTAACATTCAAAACATGGCACTTCTTGAATTTTTTCTTCCCGACTTATTTAATCACACCAATTCCCCACCACTTTTAATGCCATTCCCTTCGTTGAAATCATTCAGAATTGAATCATTCGCTTTCAACTGTATGGAACAAACGCCGTTTGAAAGGTAAACATCGTGTGTACAAGGTTTTTAGTCTGACGGACCTTATTTGGTCTGGTTATTTGGTCTGGAAACTGAACGCTTTATTAAGCGCATTAAGGGAAACATCTTTTCGGACACCTTTTCAACTCTCGAACACAGAAATGGTTTTTCAGTGAACGACGCCGTGGTGCATGCGATCCGATTCGCTGTTTCATTGCTCCGAAGTGCTATAACTCTCAAAGCTAATCGGACGGAGGCAAAAGCGCTAACGTGCCAGTGCCACTTTCATCTTTCTCGGTCTGGGCCGTTGCCACTTGGAACCGGGCGATTTCCTTGACGCTACCCAGTGGTGCAATAAAACTCTCCCCTGTAGATCTTAAAAATATTTATGCGAGTGCATTTTGCTCCGCATTCATCATGCCCTCCAAAGGACAAGAGAGACGTAATATTATGCAACGGTATTGCGGAGAAAAAGGCAGTTGGTACGCAGCTTTAGGAAAGCGGATGTCAAGGGGCTGGTTGGTTAGTTGCCGGTTTCTGAAATGCTTCCATACATGGAAATGAAGCAGTAGGCACCAGCCACACCAGTATTTTTATATCAGATTTTATTGCGGAAAGGTTAACACCGGACAAATACATTTCGTGAGTCGGCAAAATGCAAGAATATTCATATTTTATTTTCGACCATTGCGCGCACTATCAATCGTAACATGCAGTGCGGTCATACTCGGCAAACTTTCGTGTTTTAAATTCTCTAATTTAGTGAACAGAACTTGTGGAATTATTCGTTTGGAAATACTGAAAAGGTCTACGAAAGTTTGAATTTTGACATGATGTTTTTGTGCTGAGAGCACATGCAAAACCGAATTCAGCCAAATGAATCGCTCAAGAATAATGATTTTTCAGATCAATGAACAAGCCTTGCGGAAAAAAAATTCATCTCAATGTTTCACACATAAAAATTTACATTATGGATGCATACCTACTTATTTCTGAGAGAGGTATTTCGATTTTCAGCGCCGCACATAGGAATTAGAGAAAATCATGCAGCATTGTCATTTGAGTGGATGAAAAAAAAAGATTTAAGGAAAATATATATGACCTACTGAGTTGAGTATTGAATATGCTGATTTAAAAGTCATAAATGGGATCAATGAGAGCTGAACTTGTTTTTCATAATATGTGAGGGCGTCGCACGCGATCAAAGCGATACTTTTTTAACGCATTAACGTTCACTTAATCAGCACTCGTCCTCACGCACATATAGTACTTTCAGATTTATTTGATAAAAACTCATAATTGAGATTTCGCTTATAATATGATAGTCGTTTTTGTAATTTTTCATGCTGTTTAATCAACCACACCAGGTACCTACCAAATACGAGATACAGTTGTTTGTGGCTAGAAGAGTGCCGCATATTTATTATTGTATTAATTTCAAAAGGCTACCGAATTGTTACAGGAGAAATTCCAAGGGACTTCGAGAAAAACATCATCATTCCTATTCCCAAGAAGGAGAGAGCGGAGAAATGCGAAAATTTTAGGACTATAAGCCTGACGACACATGCATCGAAGATACTGACCAGGATCATCTACAGAAGAATAGAACGATAAGCAGAGGAGTTCCTGGATAAAGATCAATTCGGATTCAGGAAAAGTAAGGGCACAAGGGAAGCAATATTGGCCCTTAGGCTACTCATAGAGAAGAGAATGGAGAAGAACAAACCGACGTTCATTGCATTTGTGGATTTAGAGAAGGCCTTTGACAACGTGGATTGGGATTCAATGCTTGGAATTCTGAAGGGAATTGGAGTGTCCTACAATGACCGAAGAATTATACACAGTCTGTACAAAAACCAAGTTGCTGTGATTAAATCAGGACCCAGCTGTGAAGAGGCAAGAATAAGGAAAGGAGTGAGACAAGGCTGCGCACTGTCTCCCGTAATTTTCAATGTTTACATCGAGAGAGCCATCAATGAAGTCAAGGAGAAGTGTTCTGGAGTGAACATCCACGGAAAAACAATCAGCATGCTACGATTCGCTGATGACATAGCTCTCATAGCAGAGACAGAGAAGGAGCTGAATAAGATGCTAACAACCATGGAAAGGACTATGGCCAGATATCAGCTGAAGATAAATAAGAAAAAGACTAAGATATTGGTGTGCAGCAAGAAAGAAGAGGCGAACACCAACGTTAAACTAGGAAAACAGAAACTGGAAGAGGTGAAAGAGTTCTGTTACCTGGGAAGCAGAGTAACCAACGATGGACGAAGCAAGAAAGAAATAGTGAGTAGAATAGCCCAGGCAAAGAGGGCATTCTTCCAAAAGAAGAATCTACTTACAGCAGGAAATACAAGCCTAGAAGTTAGGACATAGCTCTCATAGCAGAGACAGAGGAAACTAGTTTAGTTTCCTCTGTCGTAGTTTAGAACTACGTTCAGTTCTAAACTAACTACGGTATACTGTTTGGTTAGTTTTCAGTTTTCCAGTTCATCAGAACATACATCTGGAGCATTTTTCTTTACGGCAGTGAATCATGGACGATGACAGCAGCGGAGAAGATAAGGGTAGAAGCATTTGAAATGTGGTGCTACAGAAGAATGCTGAAGATTAAATGGATCGACCGAGTAAGTAACGAGGAAGTGCTAAGAAAAGTAGGAGAAAAGAGAAGTCTGCTGACAACTCTAAAAATAAGAAGGGAAAACTTAATCGGCCATTTCTTGAGACATGATGGCCTGATGAAGACTATCGTCGAGGGAAAAGTGAGCGGGAAGATTGGAAAAGGCAGGCCTCGTATGAGATATATGGAACAGGTTGTGAAGAGTGTAAAAGAGAAGAATTACGTCACAATGAAAAGGTTGGCCGACAGAAGAATCGAGTGGAAAGCTGCGTCAAGCCAATCCTAGGATTGTTGACCAATGACGATGATGACCGAATTGTTTTCCTGTCAATATTTTAATTTGTCTACTGTTTGTATAAAATAATTTTTTTTAAATTTTGACTCTCCCTTCAATCGTATGCAACAGAGTATTAAATTATGTTCCCATACTCCTTAAATACTCTCGGTTATTAGACCGACTTTCATTGAGATTCTCTTGTATGGAATGACGCAATTGACTATGCTTAGAGGTCTATGTAACATTTGGTTTAAAAAATCTCGTAGTTAAGGAGGATTTCCGAAGTCTTCGGACAAGTTGATTCCCGAGCTCTTAGCGCTAATGTTCGAATATTCTTAGCTCTTCAACCAATATCTACAAACTGCGTTTTGAATAAGCGTCTTGCGCTAATTTCTTCTTGAAGCGCATACAAAGGAAGTTTAGTGTCGTCGTAAAAATAATCAGCAAAATAATCAGATGCTTTCCCCACGAATGCTAATGGTGAAAAGCTCCCATAAGTTCCACCGATTTAAACTTTAAATCAAACCAACGTCTCAACGGACGATTCGTCCATCTATGTCAGGGAATATGCCGTTCCAGCGTAAATAAAACATCCAACAATCAGGTGTCTTCAGTTTGGTGGGAAGGTGGGATTTGAATTTCGTTGATGCTGGAATGATGAGACTTATTTCTTGAGTTGCGGATTTTTTTTAGAGAGTAGAAACTTTCCTTTTTAGACTAAAATTCTAGAGTAAAGTACTAAAATTTGTAGGGTTAAAAATAATTCGTACCTGGATAACTTGAGTTGAGGTGGATGTGACCAAGTCTAAAAATCAATCTAACAAATTCGATCACACTGAAAGAACATCGGGGATAATTCATGTTTGTAAAATCTGTAAAAAAATCTGTCATAGTGCATATCAATTCCATAAGATTAAATGGGAAGACACTAATATCATTTGCCGTTTGAACAACTTTGGACCGTTCAGCCAAGAAAGGCATTGAGATCAGGTTTCATACAAGTAATTTTTAACTGTGATTCCGGGTATCGTCTCAGCTTTTCTTGGAATCAAACTGTTTACAAGCGTGTTCTTCAGACACATTGCATCGTTGGAAAAATAATTTATTTACATTTGAAATTGCATGCTCAACAACTTGATTACATCCCCTTGCTTGGTCTGAGTCACCATAAATCAAATAAAAGCTTGCTAAATATACCCCAATTCACAACTTGGCCATGTTTACAATATTATTGAACAGCGATCGTTCAACACGACGAAGGCAAAATTTTATCACAGCAAAAAAGTGTAGTTCTAGCGTTTTATACGCATTTTCAATGCCCGATCATTTTTCACTGATTGTTGATACGCGTTTGAATTAAAAACCAATTCGAGCCTAAACACTTTGAATGACGATTAATTGAAATATAAAACGATGAATTGAAATTGAACAATTCCTACCTTAACCATAATGGATAACAAGCAGACACTTCGTACATATGCACAATATTTTATTAATTACAATCAATTTTATCAATTAATCAATATACCAAAGACCCTTGGAAAATGATGTTTAGTCGTTGAAATCAATTTGGATAAAAAAATTGTGTTTTTGCACGAAGTGTCTTCTTTTCATCCATTATGACAAATGTTCATTAACTCCAACTACTAATAATCACAAAAGAGCGATGCTACTTTTCACTAGTTAGGCCCCACCTTGAGTATGCAGCCAGTGTATCGGATCCTAATGAATTAGGTTTGATGAGAGAACTAGACAGTGTGCAGCGTAGAGCAGCTAGGTTCGTCAAAAGGTGTTACGATAGGTTGAGTAGTGTATCAGAATTAATACAAGAATTAGGGTGGAAATCTTTATCAGAGCGTAGGTTAAAGTTCAGATTAAATCTATTAGAGATTTTTCAATCGGATAGCTTTACTCAAGACGTTAGGCACATATTAAAAACACCAGCGTATTATGCTAGATTCGACCAGATAAATAAGATTAGAGAGATAGATTGTCGTACGGATAGATTCAAAATGTCATTTTTTCCCCGTACTATGAGAGAACAGAATAGGCACCATAGGAAAGGGATAGGTAGGGGAAATATTCTAGAGTATTATGTAGTGCATGATGCATGTCTTACCCCTTAAATACTGTAGACACTAACAATCAAGTTGCATGATACAATATAGTTGCTAGTTTGCATGTTAGTAGTGCATGTCTGGTGATCTTCACCCCCTGCCACACACCCTAGCGGTGGCTTGCAGGGTATCGTATAGATGTAGATGTAGATGTAATAAATTATCGCCTAGCTTCGTCAGTCTTAGCCCTAATTTGATAGAAAAAAGTAAGCGAGAGCGTAAAGTAGGCGAGATGTCTGAACGATCTGTGACCTTAAATCTAATAAAGAATGACAAGATGGGAGCTTAAGAGATGTGGGCTCGGAGAAAAATGGAGACCATGGAATGAAAATAAAGGAGGGCGAATGAAAAAGTGATGAGCGTAGTGGGGAGGAAAGGTTATTACCGAAAATTAGCAGGGTGCTAGGAAGGTGGATGATATAGGCAGTTAGGAACAGTGAATTACTGAAGTCACAATACTTCTGAGTACATGTAATCACGGAAAGGATCTATTTTTATATGTATTGGGAGCTAATGCAATCTATGTAGGGCTAATTAAGAACTGGTAAAGTCTGGCTCGAACATAATTTGCTAATCGACCTGAAGGAAGATACAAAACTTTGATGAATTTTGGTCCATATTCTTCAAAAAACTCCCACCTAGAACTTAGGTCGTCCTCTCAATCTTTCATCAGCACCCTATAAGTCCTTTCTCTTTTTTCGACCGACCATATCCACCAGTTCCCACCATCTCAATGAACGTTCGCCATCCAAGGCTCTACCTTCCTTCCGCACGTTCAAGGTTTTGAAGCTTCATTAAACCGCGTGGCGAGGATGAACTTCGTTGCTGGCGACTCTTAAATCTTCCTTATTTTCAATGATGGTTCGTTTCGAAGAAAACCGCCACTTGTGCCGTAGTTTTTTCTTCTGTTTTCTTTTATGAAAAGGTTCTTAACTGCAGAAAAACTGGGTTCAGATAATTTTCTAGGTCATGGAAATGATTGCAGGCACTACTATTCTAGCTTAACGAAGTTCACGCGTCAAGATTCCTCGTTAAGGCAGGCTTTGATTTATAGGTTCCATGCATTGATTACATAATAGGCAGTTCCCGTGTCCCTAGGAGAAGATTTTTAAACTCATTTCCTTTCAAATTCACATTGCCCTTTCAATTTTAAGCATTTCTACCATTTGGTAGGTACGATTATTTTTCTTCCTTAATCATACGCTATGTCGTAACTTAGAGTTCTTTCAGTAGATACGTTGAAATGTTTATTTTCCTTGTTGTATCAGCGAATGTAGAAGCCAAATTTTTTTTATCATGATTTAAGGTAGGTTTATTGACTTCAGTTTTAAATACTCAACGTACAGAATGTGTATTATTACTCATAATTCCTAATAAATTGTGTTTTTTTTTCTTTGGCAGTAGTAAGAAAAACTCAAAAATAAACGACAAATTATGGCTACCACAGTGCAATGAACATGATGGCGCTTTTGAAACAACAATTTAATTAAATATGGTACCAACCTCTGAGAAATTGATGAGCATAAATTTGGAGTTCAGTGGAATTTGCTGGCCACACATCATTTCCCCAGATTTCTCCATTGCAATCTTAATAGATAGCATAACTAAAGTTTCCTTGGTTAGTTATCAAACATTCGTTCCTGGAGTGTAGCGCAGCAAGATTCCTATGTAAACATGCCAAATTCATTTAAGCTTTTGGCAGCTTTTGAAGCATGAGGTATTTTAGAGTTCCCTTACTTCTCAGTATTGGATTCACCCCAGGTAACGTTAGAACATCATTATCTTTTGGCACGTGAAGACGCTTAAGAATTTTTTGCACTCTATCGACGTAAAATTGTTACCCCTGGCATTGATTCAAATTATAATTTTTGGTTCTCTCATCTCTATGTTGCTTAGTCTAAATGAAGCTTAATATTAATGTAATTAAATTAAACTGGGTTTGGTCGACAGACTCGCGCGTAACCGACTTGGCCTCTATGACTGGATATGGATTCTTAGAGCAACATAATGAACATAGCTGTGGTTAACATTTTAGAATGTATTATATAGGCCTCTACACCTACTGAAATGAGTTTATGAATTAAATTGCTTTATGAATTAAATTGCTTTATGAAAAATGAAAATATTTAGATAAGAACGAAACCGATACAAGAAATCAGACTAGATAAGGTCGGGTTTGCACGGATTTAATTGTCCATAGAGAGCCAAATAATTGAGAAAGTTTGGTTATGATTAAAAATGGAAATAGATCATAGACTCTAAGGGCTAAACGCTTTATCTAGTGAACGTTAATTTAAGATATTAAGATGCCCTCTGTTGCTCGACTGAAAGATGCTGATAACGAAAGCAGTGGGGAAAAGAAATTTTCTCAAATATCTTCACCCATTTTATCTCCTCAGTTCGTCTCAGTGACGACTGGAGACATTCAAATCCAACCGTTTTCTGCAACCTCAAATCGGCGGCTGGCTACTGAAACATCACCCGTGTGATTCGAAAGAGTACTGCCCAAGAATGGCTCTTAGAGGAAGGGAAATTGAACCGGGTATGCAAATTGTAGCGGACCGGTTCATAAATTGAAACTCAGCAGATCAGGGGGCCTTTGACTCGGTTTTGCCTCATATTTTCAAGCAGTATTGTATGCTTTTTTTTTCCTCTTACCGTCAGCCTTGCGAGAAAAAAACAAGGAAATGCCTCCTCGCGAATGCTGCTGCCTCTTAAGCACCTGCACCCAATTCAGTCCGGTGTTATTGAAGTTAACCATAAAGACTAGTACTGCAACGTGAAACCAATGGTCAAAAAAGAGGCATAGAGAAAACACTGAAGGACGTATTGCTTGCTTCAAAGATTAAAAGATATACTACAGGAGAACATGAACCGTAGGCAATGTGAGGAGAAAAAAGTCAATTATTTGTGTTCAATGAATACATAATTTTGCATTCATATATAACTTAATTTGTCTCGTTACATACGCAAAATGTATATACATTCTCGCGTCAATATTAATTTATGTATCGTTGAGAAACATTGCGTCGCGGTCAGATAATTGGCTTCCATAGCTTCGGAGGGAATTGCGGGAGCAAAAATCAGGGACCGGGAAGGATAATTAAATATTGCTATGAATATTTCTTGGCTACCTAAATAACATGTTATTTTAGGAAGCCAAGTAACCAACAATGGACAAAGTAAGAAGAAAATACATAGTTAGTCAATAGCCGAAGAAAAAAGGGTAATATACTATAAGACGAATCTACTTATAGCTAGAAATACGAGCTTGGATGTTTGGAAATGCATCATTAGAATTTACATATGGAGAATGCCTCTTTATTGTAATGAGTTATGGACGATAAAAGCAGTAAAGAAGTCAAGAATTGAAGCATTCGAAATGTGGTACTGCAGGAGATAAAATGTTGAAGATAAAATGAATAGGCCGAGTGACTAGCGAAGAAATTCTGAGGAGGAACAGAACAATTCAATTGGCTATAAGTTGAGACATGTTGGACCTATGAAGAAAATCATCGAGGGAAAATTGAATGGGAAGAATGGAAGAGAAATGCCTTGCATAAGGTATAGAGTGCAAGTGTTAAAGGTTGTGAAAGAGAAGAATTACGTGAACATGAAAAGGTTAGTTGATAGGAGAATCGAGAGAATAGCTGTTTCAAACGAATCGAAGTAGAAATATTAACTTGTATAGTGATGAATGATGAATATTTGTAGTTCTGATAATTAACTCTAAATTATTTTTCATAAATTCTAAATTATTTTTCATAAACATAATTTATGAATATCTATATAATGTACAAGAATGTTCTATGCATATGTGATTACCAACTACTAGCAACAACTGTCTGGTAAGAAGCGCTTTACAGTAAATATTCAGGGACCTTTCTGATGCGAGACCCGAGAAGTAAAAACTAATTGCAGTTTCCCTTTTGTTAACGGTTATTGTATGACCAGATTGGAAGCTTTAAAGAAATTCCTTCAAAATTTTGTGAAGCATCAAATTTGGTCGTGAAATAAACTTCAGCAAGTGGAAAATTGCCTAGAGTTCTCCTCTTGAGATGTTGAAGTTCCACGACATCGATCCTAAAGCAATGTCGTATATTTCTAATGCTACTTTCTCCAATGGACTTATGTCTGCTACTGACTCGGTAATATTTAGAATCAAACAAAATGTTGGCATTGGTATTCTATTCAGGAATGAATTGGTGCGGTAAACTCGTAAATAGCTCAGAAGAAAAACGGCCAAGGATTTTGACCCAGTTGGCTATGGATGAATTCTTACCGTGCCCCCTTGCCAGAAATTCTTCCACCTAAATATCTCTGCCATACAGTCTTTCTTACAACCTTTGCTGATTCATTTGACAAAAATGTAACAAGGAAAGTACTTTTCTCCCTTTATACTAGTTCTTTCCTTTTCTCAGAGATGAATGGGATTGTGCTGTAATGGAATCAAGCTGACGATTAAATAGTTGATCTTGTCGTAACAGTTTTTTCCTCAGTTGTTCTACTATATTTTCATAATTTCGGGCTAAGATCCGAGATTGGGAAGGCATGACAAACCATGTTCTATCAAGACATTTTGGTTGAACCTTGCTCATGTTCGTCATCATCGTACGCATGTGCTTCGCTAAGTGTGATTGTAATGGATCATGACTAAACGCAAGGAACTAAGCCGGAGACGAATAGCTCATAAAATGCCCCAATATATAGCAAATGAAATGTTAATACCTATTTTGTGTTTTTACAATTCTCATCCTTCTGCCCATGCTATGTTATAAACTGCACTATTGAGGGTAATTTATCATCATGTGTTTTCCAAGCTGGAAGTGTGTGTAAGCAGTATATGATTTCGTAAATCTATATGTTTTCGGTACATTATGTTTGGGGCATGATCTGAATCATCCTAAAAAATGACCTTAAATTTCAGCAAAAAATGGACTCCGTAATTTTATTTAAAACCTTTGCCGCTGCATAAAACCTTTGATTCTTTCCTCTCCGGTAAAAATGCAGGTCTGCTTGCTTGATTTCTCATTTTCAGATTTCCTGGTGTAACTGAGCATATTTTAGCTCTTACTTGAATCTGTGTCTTCAATAGCACCCGATAAATGCACCGAATACATTATTAAGACGACCAAGATAACATGTACCAGTGGTTCTGTGCAAAATATTCACGCATTCTAACGTCCCTCTTCCCAAAAAACGATAGTATTTGTTTGGTTGGTGAAATGAAATAGTCAGGAATGTTTAAATACGGCAAATGCTATATTTTTGTATCAATTAGTTAGCATCTGAAAAAATAACGACATCTACAGAAAGGAAAACTAGTTCGTAAAACTTTCCTCATCATGCTGGCAGAAAATTTGATGTCAACATATCTCCAGGAAACTCCAAGAAAATAAAAAGCTTCTTCCCACAATCCTTTACCTACTTGAGTGACAGAAAGGCATTTGTGGAATCAATTCCACTCACTGAGAAAAAGAGATTACCCACAAAGCGTATGTAGTATGTTTCAAAGCAGTGGAGCGAAAGGAAACTAAATAGAAATGACCAGCTTGTATATTGGCTTTGTGTATCACTGTATGTTAAGTGTTGGGGAAAATGGAAAAAGTAAGATGGGTGGAAAAATTGAGAAATGAGGAGGTATTTAATAAAGTGAAGGAAGAAAGATCGCTCATTAAGGAAATAGGAAAAAGGAAAAGCTGGGCCATGCGATTAGAAGGAGAAACTTACTAAACTTGGCATTAGCGGATTTAGTTGAGGGAGAGAAAAAGAGGGGAAAAAGAATAATTGAATTGGTGGATGAGGTGAAGATCAGCAACTACAATATGACTAAAGAGGAGGCTCGGGACAGAAGCGGATGGAGACAGCAATGGTGTAAGGCAGCAATGCAGGCAGAACACCAGATGATGATATTTTTAAAACGTATCACACAAAAGCAGAATTTAAAAAATATTAGTAATTTTATACGTAGAGTGAGGTTTTTCAATAAAATGTAGTATTTTAAATTGAATTATAAGAATATATATTTAAAATAAATGTATTTCTTTAACTTATACTAAAATTTTTCATTAATATGAAAAAAGTCATAATTTTCCCCAAATAGAATGCACCATTTTCCAATCCAGTTCCCCAGTCAAGTGGATAATGGTTATTTATTTGCATGATTGAAAGCTACATATGTCACTTCTCCTGCCGACAATAATCTTTTCCTATTCGTTGTTCATTTACGCGTCAATTATGCGGACGCTCTTTTTCCATTACGCTAAAAGGACTTTGAGTTAAATTATTAACTGAGTGTTTTTAAATATTAAATTATTAAATGTGACTTGACGTAAACTTAGCACGCGATGTCAGAACCCTATGCAAAATAACTTGAAATTTTCAAAATTAAATTGGGCCAACAATTTAATTCAATGGTTAATGCTGACATTTTCAACAGTTAATTGGGTGAACTGTTGAAATCAAACTGTAACAGTTGAAATTCGATAGCTTTTCCGCCAAGAGATTTTAGTAAAAAATCGTACCCATCAATACAATATTCTTCGTCATAGGATTTGTGTTGCTGGAGAAAATAAATATTGGTAAAAAAATACTACTATATATGATAAGTACGTAAGTAGACTTTTTTATTTTAAGACTTTAAAGTACTCCAGGTAGGAAGGACATATCGCTCCGTTTAACTTAATTTACTAAGCATTATCCTGTTGTGTAATAGAACAACATCATTGGCTGAGAAGAAATTGGTATCCGTGATACTTGGATTGATAGACCGGCATGTTACCAACCTGTCAACGTTGGCCGGCAAAAAAATAACTTGGAAATATTCTTGATACCAGCTTACTCTGGGAAATCTGGGAGTTAATTGCACAAAAAACTGGGAAGACGTGTGTATTGTGCAAACTGTCAGTTCAGAATGACTTCTACTTCTTCAGGTAGCTCAAGAAATGTAGCAGTTTCTGCCTTCCTCTCGATTAGAAACATATATTATTGCAGGAAAGGAAGCAAATTTCCTATGTCAAAGCCGTTTTCTTCCGGCAACAAAATGTTAGCCGCTGATACACCGATGCGAGACGACTCCCCCATTACGCAATAATGACACAAAACGAGTGGACGTCATGAGCGAGTGGACTCGTCCTGGACCAGAAACTTTCCCGAGCGAGAAAACAGTCTCTCGGTTGTGCCAAGATACGGGCAAACGTTAGGTTTTTTTTTAGTTGATCAATTTCGGTCTCTCTCTTTTTCACGTATTTTTTTATCAAGCCTTTGAGAAATATCAATCTGAAGTTAATCACACCTCCGGGGTTTTAACAATACGGAAGTGTCGAGCAAGTTTTATGACTTGTCCAATCACTTCCTCATGTCGGATTAAATTTACAACCAAGGGCGGCGCTAAAAATAAGTTCGGTCGTCATGTATGCACTGCAAATTTTCTCCTCCAATCGTACAGTTTTCGAGCATTGGAGTATTCGTGAATCCGTGTTCTCCTGCTCCTATTTTCAGCCCGAATTGTGTGATGATTGCCAGACTTTCCCACCCAACGTCAAGGTATTTGTGTTAAGAAAAAGCGTTGTAGTAGATGTTATCTTACGTTCATGCACGTCACTATACGAGAAGGTATGATGATATTTTGTACATGTATCGACTGTTATCATATATTTTGCTCGTAACTTGAATACCGGATACTCCTCAGTTCATGCTGAGAGTGTGCTGCTAAATAAAATTCCTCAGTTTATGCTGAGAAATGAGACCTATTATTGTTTCAAAGTTTAAAGCGCGATATCAAGGGTTGAATTTCCATCATGATACAATTATTTTGAGAACCCTTATGGTACTGAATAAGTTTGTAGCTACCATTTTCAGCGATTTTTCAAGTGCCCCAAGCAGATCTACTACGCAGTGCAAAAATTGCCTCAAAAGCGTGACGTAAACGATTATGTTAATTACTAACTTACCTCTTTACTAATAATTTCTCCACAGAGAAACACTTAATGAAATTGGTCCTACGCTCTATACTAACCTTTTGACTAGTTTTATTTAATCTACTCTTGTTAGTAGCACTAACCTTTTAGTAAATGCTCCTTGGTGACCGTATCTGGTGAGTGTCATGGGGGAAACACAGCGCAATAATTAGTGTAGCAAACCGTAGATTAGGATTCTTAAAAAGAGTTCTAGGCAAATGCGATGATAGAGTACGAGATATTTTACACTTGACAGGCCTCATTTAGAATATGCCACGAGTATATGGGATCGGTACGAGGAAGATATGTTAAAGATTAGAGCGTGTGCAAAGGAGATCCACTAGATTTGCTAAAGGCCGTTACGATAATCGTATAAGAGTTACGAGTTTAATAGAAGAACAAGGATGGGAACTACTGTCAAAACGCAGGTTAAAATTTAGGTTAAACCATTTAAGTACATTCGAAACCGATTTGTTCACAGATGACGTTAGATATATATTAAGAACTTCTGCGTATTATACCAGGTTTGTTCAGAGAAACGGGATTATAGAGATAGATTGTCGTACCGATAGATTTAAAATGTCATTTTTCCCGTGTACCATAAGAGAGATCAATAGGCAGTGTAGCAAAGGGATAGGTAGTCGAAATATTGTTAGAGTAGTCTTCAGTGCATGATTCATGTAATAACAACCAAACATCCCTTTCTTATTATATAGATACTAACCATCTAGCTGCATGTGATCCTATTATCTAGCATTCCTCCATTAAATATCCTAGCTGCATGTCAATAGTGCCTGTTTGGTGATCTTCACCCCTGCCACACACTCTCGTTGTGGTAGGGATGTCACAACGACATCGATGTATCGGACTACTCAATGTTTTTTTGCCGATACATCGAAAACATCGAGTGGTAAGACAATCGATGGAACATCGACTCGATGTTTTCAAAACACTCAACATCGCAGCGATGTTTTAGGAAACGAGCGGTATAATGAATTTTTTTGGTTGACCAATATACATTTTTCTGATTATCATAAGCCTTTTAAGAATACGAACGACCCTTCCCTAATTACGCCATCTATCGTTCGCGTGTAGGGAAACAAGTGAAGGTATAAAATCGTTCATGTTTTCATCCCAGTGTTGCCTTCCAAGAACATGATCCGCCATGTCTACATCAGTACCTTCTGAGAGGATTGTATCAGCTCTCAACTTGGTGGTACAAGATAACAGTAGGTTGGGGTCGCTGCATATTAAGCAAAGAGTGTTCCTTACTGATACTGGGGGGTTTAAACGTTTTAAACCCACTGTTTTTCAATTTGATTTTTTTTATGCTCTCAAGCTTAGAATATTTTTAGGGAACAGGTACACCCACTTTATTTTGTTATGTTTTTTATTGTATTATGTTTATTTATCTTTATTTCATTATGAAACCGTGATCTGATGCATAATACCTAATACATAATACCTCTATGATAATACCTAACCTCGGATATAAAGGCATAAAAACTCGATGCATCGAAACATCGATGTTTTTTGTCGATGAATAATGAGTGGGTGGTGAGTACTTTTATAAACATCGAAACATTGACCACTCGATTTTTTATAGCCGATGTGGCATCCCTACGTTGTGGCTCGCAGAGTATTACGTAGATGTAGATATCTCCCGTGAAGTTTCACGCCGACGAACTGGTAAGGGAGAGGTCGTGTGCGGTCTAAAAAATCGTGTCTACGGAAGTTGGCATTGTATGTTCTTTCAACCCAAAATTTAAGATTTGTTTACACGATAAAAGATTTAATAATCTATTAACTTCAATATAATTGTACGAAAAAAAAAATGTAGTATATCGCTCACTTTAATTTACCTACAAAATAAATAGGTTCTACGAAGCTACCAAAAACTTAGGGAGTAGTTCATGAGTAACTAAGATGAAAGGAAATACATATCTAAAATTTAATCAATTATTAAATTTATTAATACATTTTTAAGAATAGCACTATTCGACGATATGAAATCGCGTAGTAGTATTCCCTCTGCGAATGATTACCAGCAAGATACTGTGCCAAGAGTGATGAATCAGCAGTGACATCTACCGGTCACGGCTCGAAAGTCACAACCGGCAATAATGAAACAAATACACCGCAATTCGTATGCAAGTTCTCCTAATATATGGTAATTTGATTTAAAAAATTAAAAATAAGGCACTGAAAAGAAGAGACAAATAATGATGACCCAAGTTGAACAAATCAACTCGGTCTTTTAGACCGTACTCGTTAAGGCTTACATTCTCGTTTCTACATCTACATCTATACGATACCCTGCAAGCCACCGCGAGGGTGTGAGGCAGGGGGTGAAGATCACCAGGCATGCACTACTAACATGCAAACTAGCAACTATATTGTCTCATGCAACTTGATTGTTAGTGTCTACAGTATTTAAGGGGTAAGACATGCATCATGCTCTTACACAATACTCTAGAATATTTCCCCTACCTATCCCTTTCCTATGCTGCCTATTCTGTTCTCTTATAGTACGGGGGAAAATGCCATTTTGAATCTATCTGTACGACAATCTATCTCTCTAATCTTATTTATCTGGTCGAATCTAGCATAATACGCTGGTGTTTTTAATATGTGCCTAACATCTTCAGTAAAGCTATCCGATTGAAATGTCTCTAATAGATTTAATCTGAACTTTAACCTACGCTCTGATAATGATTCCCACCCTAATTCTTGTATTAATTCTGATACTCTACTCAACCTATCGTAACACCTTTTGACGAACCTAGCTGCTCTACGCTGCACACTGTCTAGTTCTCTCATCAAACTTAATTCATTCTGATCCCATACACTGGCTGCGTACTCGAGGTGGGGCCTAACTAGTGAAAAGTAGCATCGCTCTTTTGTCTTCTCTTCTCTTGTCTTCTAGTGCTTCTATTGCACTACTCCGTTTCATTCGGTCACCTAATCTTTAACGGAGCTTTCACAGTAGAGTTTAAATTCATGTACTGCTAGGCTAGATAGGTATCGTAACTTACCACTTTAAACTTAGCAATTCTTACAATAATTTTCTCAATTATATTCAGAAAATTTCGAAATTTATAAGTGAATTCATTTCGAAATTGTTGGAACACTAATGTATTTTTTTCCCACGAATTATATTTATTTTCAAGGAATCACGCGTACATATACGAAAAAAAATGCAATAACTTACTTTCATTCAAACGTTTTTAAAAATATATGCCTTTTAAGTCCTCCTGAGCTGAAATTGCTCGTCAGGAGGTGCTTTCATATATGTGATGTACATTGTCAGGTGATTGTTTTGATGATTGCTTTAATAATAGAGAATCGCTACCAGGGAAAAATTTTAATTGGCTTCTTCTGTTTGAGATAATTGTCATCAGTAATGCGTGTGAACCGATAAGATTCGTTCATTTCCGCTCCGTTCCCATTCCACGCTGGGATGGCGGCTGTGGACTCTATGTGTGCGCCTACAAATATGCTGTCCAGACCGAAGGATTACATCACTTATCCTCACGATTTCATCCCACGTGAATTGCAATGCCTTCCCGTGCCGTTTGCTGTTGATTTGATGACCGGACGAAGAAAAGGGTTGACATTGTCCCACATCGGCGCAGCGAAATATTTTTGCGTCACGGTTCGCACTGGGTATACGTAACTTCTCCCACCACAAATTGATCACCGTCCGTCTTTAATTTCGCCCGAAGTTTTTCGTCTAACTTACACACGAGCCTGCATCTAATTTCGACCTCGATAATCGACCCAATTTGAGTTTCCGTTGCATAATACAGTCTGTCCCGGCGACCAACTGAACTGGTCTCGAAATCGCACTCCCCTCCACTGTTCATTACTCGATGTACACTGTTCGAGCCTCTTTCCTTGATACTTTTTGCTCATTGTTTTGTCATGTTCTAGAGATGCCATTGTGGGAAAGGAATGCACATAATGAATCTTTGGTTCTATAGGGTGAGCAGGGAAATTAATTTTTCCAGCTGATCCACATGAGGGAGAAAGTAAATGGATTTCATCACTGCTTTGGCCATCGGATAAGATTTATACGAGTTATAGTTTTCCTGAAAGAATAGTTTTGCGCAAGAAAATCTTAGAAGGCAGTTACATTTTTAAATTATGTGTTTTTAAATTAAATTTCTGGGGTGTATTTGAAGTCATACACAATGCTAATGACTGCAGCAGTAGCCGTTGAAATTTTCAACTAATTTGAGTAACATGATGACTTAAGCAAGTCTTTTGCACAACTCCCATTTATATTCCTTTCACTATCTATCACCAGCCGTCAAAGCTGTGTGGTAGCGTCCTGATGGCTCGGAGGTCCCGGTTTTCTTTCCAAGTTTAGAACGAAGCTATTCCAACTAGACACGCGCTCATCAGCAAAATTTGTTACCTTAAAAATTGAATTTAAAGCGTAAACTATTATGGACACATATTGTGGGGAACTGTCATTAATCTATCTAATATTAAAGAGTTGCGTGCCCAGAATATTTCTTTCCATTCTTACTCTATCCTTTAAACGTCTTGTATGATTGCAAATTGTAATTATTGATAATTTTCCTCACTTGATTTTGCAACAATCGTTACAAAGACAGGCTGTTCCCTTTGACTGCAACCTTTACAAGACGCAGAGAAGAAATGGAAATGAAAATAAAATATCTCTACCCGGAAGGATGATTCAGAGTACTCTCTTCACATGCAGACTATCATCTATTTTTTGATAATATTTGGTTATTATCGTAGCCATAAAACCATTGTGTATACGGCTCATTCTCTCTGGCTGTAAAACGCAGACTTTAGTGAGTTAGAGAAATAAAAGTATTGGGTGACGGGAGAGAAAGGTGTGAATGGCAATGGTTTCTCGATCGGCTATTGAAAAGGGTCACTTGAGTGAGGGATTCCGGATCAAATGAAGTTCATCATTGTGTTTTCTAGAGCGTAAAATAAAAGACGCGAGAGGCAAAAAAACAAAATAACTCGCAACTGAGCGAAGTAAAGATTTGTCAACGAAAACAAATGTAATCAATTTGGGAATTCGGAGGCTGAACGTATATACTTATTAGCTCCTATTTACTACCTTACGAGCTTAATATAACTCTTTATATGCCTGCGGCAACTTTTCGTGAAGAAAGTAGGTGGTGGAGAGTGTCAATTGGGAAAGCCATACTTACGAAGCTAGAGTATGCATTACAACGATAAACGTAAATTACAGCACGGAAGAAGCATAGTAAAAAATCTGAAGAAATTAGCCTGGTGTCGTGGATAGCTGTTTTTAACAATAATATCCATAATTACGATATAAATATGGGTAGACTAGCCATATTAGTATTGGGTAAAATGTAATTAGTGATAATAATGCTTGACGTAAAGTTAAATGTAATTAAATATATGATTTTACGACTAAATTTTGAATATTATACACAATGCACTTACGTAAAGTGCGTGTATTTGTCATCAATATTCTCAGATTAACATAAAAAACTTTTGCAGTGGAGGAAGAATGAATTCTCACGAGATATGCTAAAGAGGATAAGAATACAAATTTGAAACATCCCGAGTCGTAATGTTTAATAGGGGCTGTAATGGGAAACCCGTTAAACGGGAGATCCTCTTGAGGAAGTACAAATATGGATGACGAACGGATAGTGATTGAAGACGCCAGCACGATGGCTCATGAAAGAATGGAGATATTGCAAGGGAAAAGATTTGTCTTAAAGATTTCTTACCAATAAATGATCTAAGATGATGAGGTCCATAATGATGGTTGTTATGGTGATAGTATCCCGGTTTTGTAGGAAAAAATTGTGGTTGAGATCTGAGGAGAGGGAAGAGTGGAGCGGAGAAAAATAGGGGCAATGAAGGACACTACGAAACAGCGGAAACCGTAACTTACAGGATATGGCTATATTGAGCCTCTACTTGCGAGTAATTTTGTGGTCTATCGTGAATAGTACCGTTACGACCATTAATTATGTTTACAATAGCTGGAGGGCTTTTTATAAAACAGTAAAAGATAGTGTGAACTAATTCGAAGCACCTCGTGGATTGAAAAAAGAACAGGAAGTTTGCTATGGGCAAAGAGAAAAGGTTAAACAGTGGACAGGAGGACGGGTATGAAATGCGCACATTACATTAAGGGTCGATTTTAAGGGGATATTGTGCTCTTAAATTTCAAAAGAGTGAGTAGATGTGCTGCGTGATTTCATAGAAACAAGGAAAATCTATTAGCATTCACGATAATGGGTATCGACTTGATGATTTTAATACTCAAGAAACCCTAAGGAAAAGGGAAAAACCATTGCCGCAAATTTGCTGCAAAAAAAGGAGCGCCTGATCCAAAAATTGCACGATGGACACCAGGCTCTCCTAATCAGTGAACAAAGCATTTCAAAACTTTTAAAAATGTATTTACTTAAGTTATTTTCTTCAATTTTCCAAAGTCGATGGCTCTATAAAAGACTAGAATGTTGAATTTAGTTCCACTGCCGTGTAAAATTTTAAATCTAGTTAAATTAAGCTCTAAATCTAGTTAAATCTCGTTAAGTCATTATACACCTCTGGCTGAAAATTTTTGAAACAGCATCAAAGTTATAATGTTGGCGGAGAAGACGTAAATACATAGAGAGTAGCTAAATTTCTGGGCATCATCCTTAGTTCAAATTTATTACGGGGAAACCACATTCCTTGTTTGTGGCACAACGCTGAAATAAACTGTGGGCAATTGTTCAAATTAAAGAATGAAAGGAAGATGTTGTTTCTTAATTGTTAGGCCTCATCTGGTGCATGCATCAAGCATTAGGGATCCAATGAATTAAGTTTTAATTCGGGAAATGAATACATTCATAGAGTACGTATACTATAGAGGGGTCATCGCATAGGTCAAAAGTGTTATATGCTTTGGTCGTAGTACTGTAAGGTTTTCATAGATGGCGTGGTAATAATTTTTTGTGTTACGCCACAAACGATATATATCGATTCCATCGCTTTCGCTCATCTTATTGACATAAGCGGCACAATTTTTAATTATTGCAACATTTAATTCTGAAATTTTCACTATAAATTTCAAGCCAAGGCTCTATCTGTGGAGACGTTTAATGCATACAGGTACCTGTAGGTCTGGGCCAGTGACGTTCTATGCTAGTTCGTTTTTTATCAAATACTGTATTACTCAGAAGGAAAAAATGAATTTGCCTCGGCTATTTTCAGCTACTGATGAGAGAGGATACCGGAAGGAAATTGTGATGGCAGTCAACGGGTACAGAAATGTGTTTTTCTCCTTCTCAGTTTTTGGCCATAATGAAGTTAATTCATCAATATTTTACGAAAAATTTGCGGCGCGCCACCGACAAAAAAACTGCTAAAACCCTGGGGCTACTTCAGTTATTATATCATTTAAACGGGTGATAGGCAGATGGTGGTAGGTCGCCAGCAGAAAAAAATAGCTTTTACTCGTGTCAGAGTGTAAAAAAAAGGAAATGGTAAGAGTTTTACTAACATTTCGCTCTATGATTGATTCAGTTTCGAAAGGTTTTCCCATATTAAGATTAATTGTTTAAATTAGTACAGGTGGTCGATAAATTAATGCGTATTAATTTACTGCTTAATGCGAAATTTTTAACGTTTACACACTCGTATATTTTTAATTCTAGTGTTGAAGATGAGCGACTTAAATGCTGGTAACACATCCGTACACACATGTGAGTAATTTAAGCATAGGAGATTTAATATTTCGTCTTTTTATATTAGTTTCGAGTCAATTTGTTTTAATAACCACAGGTAACGAACCGTATCGGGCAAGGTCTACTTCCTTCCATGCTATCGAGCATGAAATATCTAGAATATAATGGACATGGAAGATATTTTATTTTTTTATTTTAGAGGAATTAGAATGGACCACGTGAATTTAATGTGTGTTTTATTTTTCTAATCGGTGTGGTCAACATATATTTATTGAACATGGAGAAAAGCGGTACAGATAACAATTGTGACATTTTTAATTTTTAAAATCTATCAGTCGTCCAGTGAAGGCTAAAAGATATGAAGACAAGTTTTTACAAAAAAAAATACCTAAGGGTTTGAAAATTTAAAAGGCCATATATAATCAAATGATATGTAATTTACTCCGAGTTTTAATGATGTGTGTGATTACCTTGGCGGATCCGTTGATCAGTGAGTGGAACATGTGAATGCGATGATCAGAGATATTGAGAGAGTTCCGGGTTATTACGCAAGTGCTCCATCCGTATCTTCCCAGAAAACTCAGGATATGCCGCATTATTTATTGGAAAATCTTGAAAAACCGCATATTGCATGCATACGAGTAGAGAAAAAACAACATTTAGGAAAAAAAGGAGTTAAAAATGCTTAAACCAGTTCGTCTCAGTCTTTAACTTCGAGCAAGGCCACTTTAACGTTCATTCAGTCACCACCTAGCCAAACTTACTTAGTATAGGTATTATAATAATTTTAATAACTTTTATAATTTTCTCCTACAAGCATGGGTACTATTTTAGATATTAGGAACTTGAAGCGAGTGTAACTGTTTCAGCGATATATGCCGCCTTCACATTCATTTTTAATTATGCCTATTAACAACAAATTTTCACAAATATGTGATTTTAGTCCTTTATTAAATAATTCCACTAGATCTTATAAATATTCATCCATATTTATATTATTCTCAACGAAGCAACTCTTGCGTATGTGGTCGAGAGTCGCTTCACACAGGGCATGCGTGAAGACAATCCTATATTATTTTCCTAGTGGATAAATTATCAAAACCGATTAAATATATTCCTTTCTTCTCACTGCCTCCAAGATTCCTGTTCTTTTTCTACCCAACTTACTAAGCCTTGCAGAGTGATGGGTAGCTGTAGACGTAATAGCTTTACTATTATTTTATTTACTAAACTAGAGCTTTCCAAGTAGTAGGTAGAGGTTTCCATGTATTCCTACACTTCTAATTCCAGGCTATTATCATATTGGACACACCTTTCTCAGATCTAGAAATATTCTGGGTTTCATTTAAAATAGGCGGACACATATGTGAAGCAATTACGCTTATTCTCATTGTGATTTAGAGTTTCATACACCCATACAGGAAAGCCTAATCTCTATTTTACCTATCTTCACTTACCGGTAACGCCAAATTAGCCTATTAGGTATTGTCTTCTAGTTAATACGGGAAGAAGTTCATTTTAAAACTCTCTATCTCGAGATTTAATCCTCCAAATCTTACTTTATTAAATTAGCATTACTTCACGCTGGAGTTCTTACTTCTATTCAAATATACAACACACTCTACATTTCTACTGGGGATTTAGCTTGTGTTTCAGCCAACGATTAGGTATTGTTTCTCGACGTAATGTTCCCACAATTTGAATGTACCATTTCTTTTCCAAACCATTATCCTTGTGCTGTTAGGTAACCACACTTTGGTTGTACGATCTCATTTTTTTCGTCCTACATCACGTATATAATAACACGCTGCACGCGATCGTAAACGTTAGAGAAAAACTACTTACCAAAAATAATTTTCTGCGAGGTAGGCTCTAATTTTCCTCAATTCTTTGTGAGGGCATTTTTTTCCCTTTTCAATATCAAGAAATAAACATTACTGGGAACGGTTAATTGATATATGCTCGATTCTCCAACGCCTGGGCAGGATATGCTATCTGTTTTCTCGCTCATGTTCGACATGACCTAGCAACTGGCTAGCTCAGGAGAGAAAGTTTTAAACGGTTCTATCTCAAGTTTGTCGCAGGTTCGTGGATGGAAGCGGTAGAACTGCTAAAGTACATGATTCAGACCTCAGAAAAAACAATATATTAAAATTGCGTGCGTATCAGTAGTCAGGACTTCAGTTTCTTTGAGCACTCGTGAGTGATGCAGGCAACTACCTGTGACAAACCGCAAAAATATGTCAGCTGACGTTTATGGATTTTCCCACATAGATACAATTAGTCGTGACCTTACGGTTTATTGACCCACGTTACGTCTTGGGGCATTGCGGAATGCTGTAGTTTACTCTCTCCCACGTTCGACCACGTAACACATGAATCATTTCACTCCCTCAACGGTAAACAAATACACTGGGCTCATTACGGTTGGGCCCACCGCAACCACATATGATTCCATTTCCTTCGATCACTCTCCGTTCAGTCATTGCGGGTTAAGAAAAAGAGTAAGAGGAAGCAAGTAGGGAAAACATTTACTCGGACGCAGGCTCAACACGGCATAGCCCTCATTGGATCAGCCATCTCTTGGTGGACTTTTGACAGTTCTTCTAGGAAGATAACTGAAATCCAAATAGTTACTGAGTGCCTACTTCATATCGAAATAAATCATTCCTTTGAGTCGAATTAGTTTGGTAGAGTGGTAGTCTTTGTCAAAGTATATAAAACATTTCATTCATGTGAGGTCAGGCTTTATTAATGAAATAAGAATAAACTTTATAGTCTTAAAATGTGCATGGTGGAAGTGTATTTCAACATATTAATAAAAACTTTGTAATTTCATGACACAAAGTAGGTACTATATGGAATATATTATCTTCATTCTATTCTATTTCCATTCTATTCTATTTATTAAACTGGATATATTAATTTTATGCGAGGATGTTACGAATAAGTTAATTATTTTTTGGGAAAGTGACCAACAGCTGAGGCCATTAAATCCATTTAGGATAGGTGGAAGATCGGGTAGGAATTTTTAGGAGACGGATGAAGGGTTAAGAGAAACCCGGGGTCAAAATGAGCGTGCTCTTAAAGATAGGCGCCTGGGGTCTAGGTTTCAACGACCCACCCGACGGATGGAGTACTGTACTCGAAGTGTAGTACTCCATCCGTCATTAAAAAACGATTTCGTATTGTAGAATAGTGGTAATCTTAAAAATTTATTAATTAATTTAACAAGTGACGATATTTTAAAGATTTATTTTCTTTCATATTAGTTAGGTACATACATATGAACTCCTCCTTAAGTTTTTGGAAGCTTCAAAGCACCTTTTCTTTTGTAAATAAAAATAAATTTTAAACGTGCAAAATTATTTTTTCACGCAATCATATGGAAGCTAATAGCGACACAACGCATTCAAGAGGGGTCGGTTACACAATCAAAAATATCTGCCACTCTCGAGATTCGTACCCGGCTCATCGGGATGGGAAGCCAGCACTCCGATCATCACACAACCATATCCCCGCTGTACAAAGTTTTTTCATTAACTTATCAAGAGCCATATAGGCTACATAATCATTTCAACGTGATTCATAGGGCTCAATTGAATGTATAGTGATTTTCAGGTTAGATGTGCTCCTTGTCATGAAAAACTTGCTTCTTTTGTATGCCTGGAGGATCACATTCCTCTCTCGTCTGGAGTAACTCTCCTTATTTATCGCCATTCTGCCGATTGCTAAACTCGCCCCGTATCGGTGCCGGCGTGTAAAAAATCGGGCAACACAGATGAAATATGGCGCATTACAAATTAATCACTTTTGAGCACTAAATGGCTAAGCAGAATTCTCGTAAAAACATATTACGCAATGCCGGATGGATTCGCAGTTTACGCAGTCGCTCCAGGGCCATTTTGCAAGTTTCAGTGAACATCACGTCTGGCATCTCGGTGGGGAAAAGCGTCTGATGGGTTCTAGATTGCTCAAAGCGAGCGCGAGTGGTTTATCGTCCAGGCAATTCAGGGAAAGAAGGTGTGGTTTGCATAGTCTTCGCTGATTAGAACGGCTGTCCAGGTGATTAGAAAGATTGGAGAGCCACGTGTATAGTTTTATTATCCTCAAATGATCAATGCCAGATTATAGTGGCTTGAGAGACGCATGGAAATTCATTAATCTGGTGTTAGTTCGCGAATATTTTCAACTAAGGGATTCGACAGAAAAAGCGTAGTGAAGGGTCAAACATCCACGAAGAAAAGTCAGTATGCGTAGATTCACCGATGACAGCGGTTATGGTTTCATTTCAATTATGAAAGGTTCCAGAAAGTTACGCCTGATACCACAAGTTATGTTTAAGGAAGATTCTAGTTAACATCCTTCACAAACCATTGAGGTAAAATTTTGAGGCCATGAAGGATGTAAAAGAGAGGAATTACATTAATATGAAGAGGTTGGCCGATAGAAGAATCGAGTGGAGGGCTGCATTAAACCCATTCTAGGATTTTTGATGATGATGATGATCTAGTTAACACAGAAAAGATATATGCTAATTATAACCTGAATTGAAATAACAATAAGAAAAAAGGTAATAGTATGATTTGATAGGGATGAGGCCAAGAACAATGTTAGAACCAAAGGCTAGGTGAGTGTTAATATCTTGAAAGCCGAATAGCTAGCGATGGATGAAGCAAGAATAGTCCAGGCGGAGAGGGCATTCAACCAAAAGAAGAATCTTCTTACATCTGGAAGTGCAAGCGTAGATTTAAGGAAACACCTATTTTGCGCATATATCTGGAGTATGCTTCTTTATGCCAATGAGGTATGGGTGATAAGAGGAGTGAAATAATCAAGGTTGGTAGCGTTCGAATTTTAATGCATGAGAAGAATTATTAAGATAAAATGAATCATCTGAGTGACTGTCGAAGTATTCCTAAAAATAGTATTAGAAAAATATTCTTCTGAAAACCATTAGAAGAAGAAAAGCAGTTATAATCGGCCATGTTTTGAGACATGATGGCTTGATGATGACAATTGTCGAGGGAAATGTGAATGGGAGAAATGGAAAAGGAAGGCCTTGCACGAAGTACATTGAGCAAGGTGTTATGTGAAAGAGAAGAGTTATGTAAATATGAAGAGGTTAGCTGATAGAAGAATCAAGCGGCGGGTTGCATCAAACCAATATCAGTATTAGTTATGTTGATCGTTCCTATGAATATTGCATTCATAAGTACTCTGTAATAAGTGTCTCTTTAGATGTTTTCGAAGGAAAAAGTAGAGCAATTCCAATAGTTTTTTATGTATAAATGGTTGCCCTAATGATATTTTTGGTAGTTACCATCACTGAGATTTTTTGACAGTATTACACGTATCTTGCAGTTTTAGGGTCTGATGCACGTATAAATGCACAGTGAAAATCGCATCATGTAAAGTAGCTAAAGTAGCTAAATGTATGGATAACTTCGTAAATGCAATGATAATTGCACAGGATATAGCTCTGGATTATTGCGATGCGTTCAGTTCAACAACTTTCACGTAACGGAATTGCAATGAAGTTGCGCAATTGACTGCTTAGAGTGATATGGGCTTCATTTGATCTAACTAGATGATCATGAAAAATACTTTCTTGTTAATTTTCTGCCGTAGTTCCCCGTTTCCTAGTACTTCAAGAGTATCTCTTTACGATTCCATTTCTTTCATTGGACAGCTTTGATTTAGAACAAATTCATTACCTAACCGTTTAATGTGAAAATTTTCTCTTTAGAAGTATCTGTGAAAAAAAATTGGGCCACTCGTGATCCTAAAAAGCATCTTTTTATACAGTCTCCCATCAAAGTCTGAGACTTGAAGAGGAATTAAGACACCCTTTGGGTTATTTTTTTCGCTTTCGCTTTCGAAACTTCATTCCTGATTTTCCGTTATTCTTCCCCTCTTCGCTACACGCCTAATTTTAAACATTAAAAATAATAGGCATTAGGTTCACAAGAGGTGAACCGGTTTCATTCTCCATGTCGCGAGCTTCAGTTACATTTCCTCATAAATAACAGTTTTTATGTGGTTTCGTGAAGGATATATTTGCTAAATTAGGCTCGAATAGATTTATTGCTCTGTGGCTCCTCTTTGATAGAAATCCATCAAGCAAGATATGATTAAATACTTCAGCAGATTTCCAATTTATTCGGCACGACTGCAGCACTGTTGTGATGCAATTTTCTCAACTCCGTGTGCCTTGTATATAAGCGTAAAGTAGAATCAGCATACTAACGCTTTTTATGCGTCTAAGAACTATAGATTATGCGACTAAGAACTAAATCTATTGATGGGCGAAGTAAAAGATAAATTGACAGTAGAATTGCTCAGGCGACAAGGGCATTTTACCAAGAGAGGCTTCTGCTTACAGCTGCAAGCAGACAAGCATCGAAGTGAGGAAACATTTCATAAGAACATACATCTGGAGCATTCTACTATATGGCAGCGAAGCATGGACAATAAAAGCAGCAGAGAAGTCCAGGCTGGAAGCATTTGAAATGTGGTGCTACCGAAGAATGATGAAGATAAAACGGATTGATCGAATGACAAACGAAGAGGTGTTAAGAAGAGTGGAACAAAAAAGAGATGCCTACCGAAAACCCTAAAAAGAAGACGGGACAACTTAATTGGACAGATCGTAAGACGCGATGGCCTATTGAAGACAATCGTCGAGGGAAAAGTGAACGGAAAAGGATGGAAAAGGCAGGCCTTCTACGATATATATGGAGCAAGTTGTGAAGGATGTAAAGGAGAGGAATTACGTCAATATGAAGAGGTTGGCCGATAGAAGAATCGAGTGGAGCACTGGGTCAAACCAATCCTTATTGTTTGTTGACCAGTTATGATGATGATTAAGAACTATAGTCTTATGGAATATTTTTGAGCTCAAATGTCAACTTAAGGAACCAAAACAGGGGTTTTTCATAACCGTGGCACTTGTGGAGACATCTTTTTTTCCTATAGAATGCGGTTATTTCTGCAAAGCAGCTCGAGACAACATATAGAAGTCATTGGCCTGAATTTTCTCAGTTAGTTTCGTTGAATCTTGCAAGAGATCTATCTGGTAATTCTTCTTTATGGAATAAACCTAGACATTTTGAGACACCGTTGATCGAATCGAGCTACTCGACGTCATTTCACACGCATTAGCAAACCTTATAATTTAGGTTTCGGAAAAGTAATCCTTGAGAGAGTTTTTGCGAACATAGGTACATTAATCACGAGAATATTTAGCTAGGGTTTTGCTCACTTTGCTTGCTTTGAAGACGGAGAGGAAGATTGTGCATTTTTATAAAAATCCGTCATTCTTCTCTGTATCTGCTACAATTCCGCATTTTTGTTACTTGAGATGCCTGAAAGCAATATTTCTCTAAATTGATTCTTATCGGATTTTAATCGTTATTACTGCCTGCATGCAATGCTAAATACTAAAAATGTTCACGTGTATGTGTGCAATAACTTGCAAAAAAACAGGATTTCACTTGGGCCCTGAGTAAACACTTTCATATCGTCATTTTATTAGAACACATGTACCTACACATTATTTTTCAATTCTCTAGTAGAACCAATTCCCTTTCAAATGTAGACCACGTATTAAGTTTCGAGTAACTAGTTACTGGAATAATTATCAATTATATTTTGTCAAAAGTTGTTATATGATTACCACGGTATGTAATAAAATCTCGTGCATGTAAGTGCTGTGTTTTCGCTCCTACAGACTTATCATCATACATGACTCTTGCTGCGAGTTTTTTTCCTGCCACTATTTAGAAATTATTTCAATTAAAACCATATTCCCCAAAAAATATTTTATGCTAGGGAAATGGAATATTCGGAACTTAAAACGAGACTTGGATGCCACTATACAAAGTTTATATTAATTTTCTTCGTCATGGTCCTTTTTTACTTTCAATTTAAAAGAAATCGGAATCTCAGTGAAAGATGTCGTTGGAGGGAAATATGCAAAACTGAAACTGGCTTACCGGACAATTACTGAAGGACGCGCCAAAACGAACACTGATCAAAACATGCAACAACAGTTGGATTTGATGGAAAAAAATAAATGACAAATCTACTTGAGTTATAAAATATAACTGCGTGTAAAATTCTACAAAAATAAAGGGGACGGAATTGAGTCACTTCATAACACAGGCTTAGTCTAAATCAGGTCTCGCTGCTGTACATATTATTCTCCAGTGTCCCCGGAGATAGAAACAGCCACGCGCAGTAACTTAGGCCGGGAGACTGCGGTGTGGAATGAATTTCATGTTTGTAAAAACGATGGAAGTTGTCTACTCAATTGACCGGAAAACCGATTTCCTTCAGCTGAAAATGTGATGAATAATTGATGCATGAGGCAACAGAACGGAATGGAGAATGGTGGAAAAATGAAAGTAAAATGTTGTTAGAAGTGTAAGCAATCGAGAAAGTGGATACTTATGTGTATCTCGATAGAATGCTTGTGAATGATGGCCGTGTTGATGGAGAGATTAGGAGACCTGTGAATACTAGTAGAAAGTTATTGGATTTAACGCGGATTGTACGAAAAAAGGAACATGCTACTAAAGGAAAACATAGTGGCTTATTTAAGTATACTCCTCCCCTTACCGTATGCAAGTGAGACTTTGGCATTCCATGATGAGTAATAAGTTTCCGGCTGCCATGGCAAACCTGATAAGATTGTTGTAAAATTAGAGTGAAACGGGGAAGGTAATGGATTCAATCCACATTTAACCGTATGGAATGTGAAATATTGGACGCCTAAGAAATGGGCTGATGTGAAAGGAGGTTGGATTTTTTTCATCAAGTGATGCTGTTAGAATGGATGATAATCAAAGAATGAAACACACAAAAATGATGAATAGTATATGGAAAATGATATATGTAAGTAGGGAAGAGTGCGTAGTTTGGACAATTTTAGAAATAGAAATATTGTTCTTGGACTTCTTCGTCCACTAAGAACACACAACATAAATTAATCTTTGAGTTCAATAACATGAATGAATGAATGAATGAATGAATTTATTTTCTCCAGTAGCATTACATAAAATATAACAAGACATATATGCATACACTTAGCACGTGGAGATAATTTAGGGTGTCAGAAGGGTACCTGTATATGACACCCTTACAAACATTGGCACATGTGAAATCGAAGAAAATGGAAAAAAAATGAAACAATTTTAGTTTTTAACACTGACAGGGAACTTATTCCTCGCAACATAAGGTAAGCAAAAATTTATGAAAATAAAGAACAAGACAACATAAAGTTAATTTTTTTAACAAAAAATCGTAAGTAAAAAAAAAAAAAAACAGTTATAATCAGCACAAGTATGAATCTACTTCCTCTTTTTGTAACAACCATTTTGTTAATCTTTTAAGAAAGACAGGTGAACTATTTGCATGAATTATATGGTGTGGCAGCAAGTTGTACATTTTGGGCCCTAGATACACAAATGATCTTTTGTACATAGATATGTTGGGTTTGGTATACCTTATAAAGTATTTGTCTCTTGTATTATAACCAGTTTTTTGGATAGTCGTTCCAAACAATATAGGCCTATCACCAGATCGGATGAAAAACATCCTTAATGTTCTGTACAAGTACAAATGCCTTATTGGAAGTAAGTTCAATTTTAGGAATAAAGGAAATGAGTGCTCATAGCGGGTTTTTAAAGTTAGAATTCGAACAATCCTCTTTTGTAACACAACAACTGGTTGCAAAGCATTTTTATAGGCACTTCCCCAGCAAATCAACCCATATGTCAACTTAGACTGGGCAAGGGCGCAGTAAATCGCCTTGCGAAAGATTAATGGGCATTTATTGCGAATAAAATACATTTTGGATAAGCAGGACCGTAGCACCTTAGCAACATCTTCAATGTGCTTTTTCCATTTTAAACATTGGTCTACGTGTACACCAAGGTATTTATACACCTCTACCTTCTCAATTTTCGGACAGAAACAACATATTTTATCACAATCAGAGTTGTGATAAATTATCTTCCAATTGTGCACACAGCTATTAGATAAATCATAGCATATAAACTTAGTTTTTTCACTTAATTCTGGACAATTACTGAAGGACGCGCCAAAACGAACACTGATCAAAACATGCAACAACAGTTGGATTTGATGGAAAAAAATAAATGACAAATCTACTTGAGTTATAAAATATAACTGCGTGTAAAATTCTACAAAAATAAAGGGGACGGAATTGAGTCACTTCATAACACAGGCTTAGTCTAAATCAGGTCTCGCTGCTGTACATATTATTCTCCAGTGTCCCCGGAGATAGAAACAGCCACGCGCAGTAAGCATAGCAAAAAGCTATGTCGTCCGCAAAAGCAGTTAATTTGCCTTTGAATGTGTGATCACATAAGTCATTAATATATATTAGAAAAAGGATTGGTCCTAATACAGAACCTTGAGGTACACCAGAACAAATCATTTTGTATTCACTGAGATGATCATTTACTCGTACACACTGGGAACGGTCATGTAAATAGCTTTGGAACCATTTTAGTGAGACTCCACGTATACCCAAATGATACAGTTTACTTAAAAGAATGTCATGGTTCAAAGTATCAAATGCTTTCGAAATGTCAATAAATAAACTAATCACCCTCCTATGGGAGTTTATTGCCGAATACACTTGACTGAAGTGTAAGGCAAGTGCATCCTCTGTGCACTTATTAGACATAAAGCCGAACTGATTTTGACTAAAAAAGTTGCACTTGTTCAAGAATTTAATCAACCTAGATTTAACAAGCTTTTCTAATATCTTGGAAAAAATTGACAGCAATGAAATAGGCCTGTAATTCCGTACTTCAGTTTTGTCACCCTTTTTATGAATTGGAATCACAATAGCCTTCTTAAGTGAACTGGGAAATTCTCCATTTAACAGGCTCAGGTTGCATACGTGAGCAAATACTGGTGCAATATCTTGGATGATAACCTTTAACATTTTAGTATTTATCCCGTCAGGACCTGGAGATTTCCTCTGTGGAAGTGATTTGACTATATTAATAATATCAGTGGGTAAAACTGGCTCTAGGAAAAAAGAACCGGGGGGAGATTGTGTAGCACAAGGGTTTTTCAATTGCTTACTGATGTTTATACGGGTTTTACTTGAATCAAAGATACTAATAAAGTAATTATTAAATTCAGACGCTAAATCAAATGAATTCTTTATTGTTTTACCATTTAATTTCAATTCTAAAGTATCAGGACATGCTGTTTTCTCTCCCACCAATTCCTTTAACAAATTCCATTGTTGTCCAACATTACCGCGAAATTCTTGAAATTTGCTCATATAGTATTCATTTGACGCAGACCTTAACTTATTCCTTAGTTTATTTCTATACTTTAGAAATTTCATTCGAAGACTGTTGTTGTTAGGATGGCGCCTAGTTTTCCTTAAGAGATCGTTTCTATTTTCAATCATTTTCAGCAGGTTTTCATTCATCCAAGGTTTCAGAAACATCGGTGAAATTTTTGGACTTAGTTCGTATTTCGATTGTTCAAGACTGGTACACAAAGAATCCATCATCAAATCAAAGGCTGTGGAAGCATTGGTCTCTGTGTATACCGGAGACCAGTCAACATTGTTAACTAAGGATATGAAAGTTTTAATGTTTGTTTTTTTTACAACATTTGTTTTCCCCTTGGTACAGTCATCGGAATGAATTTCAGAGGTAGAAATGTTAAATTCAACCATGGAATGATCAGTGATAGCCAAATGGTGCACATTTACAGACATTTTATATTTATATGAATGGTAAATTCTGGCAAAAACATGATCAATACAAGTTGCGGAATTTTTAAATATTCTGGTAGGTTGATCAATTAAACTGGTTAAGCCGTAAGAACTCATCAGATTAATGTAGTGATCACGTTGGTCATCATATGCCAGTATATTTATATTAATATCCCCCATTACTACTAAATTATTTTTACAGTCTCTTAAAATAGGTTCTATATCCTCAAAAAATGATTTTGCTGGTATATTTTGGTATCGGTAAATACACAACAGATGTATTTCTATACTATTTAAGGATATGCGTAACAATATACAGTCAGCGGAACCTACTGTTATTGGAACTAAACAAGATTTGATCTCTTCCTTAACGTACACCATCACACCTTTTGCTCTACTATTGTCATTACATTTTGAAAAACATTTATAACCAGGAATTTTATACATATCGACCTCAGAGCTCGTTATCCATATTTCTGTTAACATTATTACTGCTGCTTTTTCGGTGAAGGAATTTAGATTAGTCAGCAAGTATTCGAAGTTACTTCTTAAACTACGAATATTTTGGTGAACAAATGTTAAATTAGTAGTCAAAATTTCTGAACCAACTCGGTTTAACATGCATTGACTGTTTTCATTTGCCATTAAAAATTTGATCACAAGTTTTTTAAATCATCAAGACACGTAAGCACAAAAACTGGCTCTTTTTCTGCTTTACGCATCAATATCTTTCCTCCTCTTACCCACAAGTAATCGTAGTTTTTCGCTTTCTTGACTTGCTTCGCTTCACTCAGGACTCGGCGCCGGCCTTGGCAAAGTGCTTCATTGACGTAAATAGGTGAATCAGATCCACCAAATCCCAGATGGCGAGTCGACAGGTTGCGCTTTACCCTCCGCTTGGTCAAAACGTTCTCTTTGAAGCTCTGTCTCACGAATCTCACGTGAATGGCGCCTGACTCACTGCTCGATGCACTTCCCACTTTTTGCTTATAACGGTAGCAAATGTCGATGTCTTCTTCACTCAATTTAACATCCAAGTATACACCTATTTTTGCCACTAACTGCGGCAAATTTTCATTTGGCGTGTAGGGAATACCACGAATTTCGACACAATTTGCTAACAAGCGTTGCTCTAAATCATCGGAGCGTACCATTTGCTCGGATAATTTCTTCCTGAGCATATTATTTTCGGACTGTAAAGCGTCAACTTTCCCATTACACTCATCTAAACTCTTACTAATAGCTTCGATAACTTTCATGGACTCATCCATTCTTTCGTAAAGCTTATTTATAGATTTACCCAAATTGCACTCCGTCGATTTTAAATCATTTCTGAGTTCACTAAATAACTTCACAATGTCAACACTTTGCGATCCTTGGCTAGGTAGCTCACCAACAGTATGGTCCGAAACCATGGTTGCTCGCCTGGCTTCACAACATCGGCTGCATCTCCAAGGCTGTCCGCTGTCTTCAATTGCTTCAATATCCTCTTTCGTCAGAGCACTTTCCAGGCATGTGCCATGGAATTTTTTGTTGCAATTCACACATGACACAAATGTAGTGTTGCGAGTTGCCTTTTTACACACCAAGCAGTTAGACATTTTCGATTTCCAGAAAACTATTTGTTGAGCACAACTATAAACACATGGCCTTGGCCTCGCTACGAGCGGAAGAGAGGGACGTCCGCTCGTGACGGCGACTGAACAGCAACTTGATGATACGATGATACGATGATACAACCATTTGAAGAGCGGTTACATAATGATTAGTTGAATTAAAACAGCATATTCTATAACTTATCACATCAATTTTAAATTATAACCTTTCCTGGTAAAAAAGATGCCGAAAAAGACTTAAAAAAAAACAAA
This sequence comes from Platycnemis pennipes, assembly GCA_933228895.1. Taxonomy (NCBI): domain Eukaryota; kingdom Metazoa; phylum Arthropoda; class Insecta; order Odonata; family Platycnemididae; genus Platycnemis; species Platycnemis pennipes. Next base: position 47,256,707 of record OW121852.1, on the reverse strand, counting down.
TATTGAATTTGATTCCTTACTATATGCGGGAATACTATTCCTCAACCTGAACATAGCAGCACAGAAAGATTTTTTTATATGCAGTGGAGCAATTAAACAATCAGGACCATTTTAGGTAGTAGCATTAATTTTTGAACAATTTTAGAGGAAGAAGTGATCCATATTATATTTTATAGACTATAATCCACTAATTGAGAATTGGCATTAGCTGATCCTAGATTATGAAAGATAGCTTGAAGGGTTTTATCTGCTACGTAGGATAAAAGAGTCGAGTGAGGGGGGATATTATGATGACGGCAGATATTGTCTGGCATTCCTACGCCTTTCTTATTCCACTAGGTTATTCAGAGGAGGCGACCGACAGCTGAGGTCTTATTTAGGATGAGTGGGTGATTGGGTAATGGTAGGAACATTCCAGGTAATTGATAAAAGATGGAGAGAAACCCGACGTCGGCATTAGCCTACTCTTAACGTCAGGAGGCAAGGAGGCCGCGGCTTAACGTCCCATCCGACGGACTGAATATTGTACCCGAAATAACCTCCAATTAGGGACAGGTTAGCTGCTGAATAAAATCCGCCAGTGCCGGAAATCGAACCCGGGCTCTCAGGATGGGAGAGCAGTACTTTAGCCACCAACCCGATCCCATCCAGGTCTCTGAGACTTGAGTGGGGAGAAGAGACTTGAAATGATGGTAGATTTTATATATACTGTTAGCTGTCCGTATTCGTTGGAAGCTTGGCCTTCTGAAGATCGTTATGTTGTAGTCCCTGTGCAGCAATAAAAATCACGAGATTGCCGTGAAAGGTCTGGGTGCTGCTCTAGCTCCGGGTTGTCCTATTTTATTTCATTCCCATTCCAATTCTTTGCCCCAGGGGGATAAGACACCAGCAATTTCTTGGTCGCAACACAACTGCATGCAACGCAGTCTCTGTTGCGGCATTATTCTCGACATTTGCCCGCCCCTTTGCGATTCCTTTCGATTTTTTCCCGCCCTTTCTACGTGCCCGATCCTACGCTTTCCTTGTCTAAGCCTCTCTCACTCTACTTCTCTGTTACTCATGTCCGTTTTCCTCTTTTGAAATCCGCCCCTCTTTGTTCTCTCGCCCCGTCAAAGATTTCGCGTGACGCCTGCCTTCTGCTGCAACACCTGGGCGGAGATCTTTGCTGGACTGCCAAGGATTCTCGAAATACATCCCGATGGCACATGTACCTCAATGGGCCCAAAGGGGGAGCAAGTGCCTGGGTGTAATTGGTTCCATACTATTTCTCTCTTTTCTCCTTGGTTGGATCGTCAAGACGCTCGATAGCGTCTAGCTATTGTGGACACTCTTGTGTAATTTTGTTTTTAAAGTTCCGTCATCACTTGGACCGGCTTATTGGGTAAGAGTTTTTTGTGACGATTGCTTTACTCTGGCTCCTCAAAAAAATTAGGCTGTTTGAGTGAATACGAAGAAGCTTTATACGCCAAGTATGATGACAGATGTTTCCACCTGCTGGTCTAGCTGGCATTTGTTACCTTTAATGTTTCTTTCGGTATATTTCTCTGCGTGTTGGCAAAACTCTGAATGATTTAGTAAGAAACTACATATTTCCAACGAAATATTTAAAGTAATCAAAGGAAACACAATCTAGCCAGCCAGCAGATAGAATCCTGTGTAACCAAATTTGGAGCAAAAGCCATGGTAACTGAGTTTATACAGTGAATAAATTCAGTTGCAGTAAAATATGATCAGGAAACACAAATTTCAAATTTGCATTAAGCGTATAAGGTATGTGCTGCCACGAGTATTCACTCTCTTTTGTATCCTTTTGATGCCCAGAGTTATTTCACTTTTAGACTTCCATTGTCTTGTTCTCATATCTTATTCGGGGTTATCCATTTCGGGAATATGATAAACAACCTGTGCAATAATGATTTCTGCATAAATACTATAAAGTTTGGTGCATATTCTCTCAAAAATGGGAAATTTGCCCCTCCTTCACCCAATGCTAAAAGCTTCACGGTTACGTTTGAAACAGAGGTCGACAGGAGTATGTTTGTTACTGAGGATGCAATTTTCTAACTATTTTTCATATTCGTTTGACGTTCAGAGGCAATACTTTCTGTAATATCAACTGTGCAGATGCAGACAAATTTTCCGATGAATGAAAAACATTTTTTTCTATTCTGTTATTGTTTTCTTCCCGAAGTGCATTATTAAAATGAGCACGTCATCCAATCTCATTTCTGTGGGCTTTTATTTTTCATTTGAATATATACTAAACATATATTAGTTTTCTATTTGATTTTTTTGGATTCATAAAGGAAAAGTTAAACTCTTATTTAAATTAAAATTTTAGCTGATCGTTGTACCTCTGGGTTTATGTCCCAGCACCATTACACTGTGACTGACTGTATGTCTGTAATAATAGAAGCCGAATGTTACGTCTTGTCTGCCCGTCCGATTGCCAGTGCATTAATGTCCTCTTTATCTCGGAGACGATTCATTCGAGAGGGATGCTGTAAACTGCATTGTGTTTGTAGCACTCTAAAAGGCTCTAAGTAACGCTCTAAGTAAGGCTCTAAGTAATTCTCTAAAGGTACGGGTTCGATTTCAGGCGTTATTTGTGTGTTTTATTTGTTTTAAGGTAGAACTTTCGGCTTATACTTAAGAGTGTAGGGCGTTTTTCCTTTCGCCCAGTAAAATAATTAATTGTGCATAAATTTCATTCACGTTTTCTTTATTATACGCAAAAGGCTTTCAACTATCTTATTTTTGCAATAGTATTGCTTTTTTTAGTCGAAATTTTGCTAAATTGTGCAATTTACGTCAAAATTTGCAGTTTATTTCGGTTCTTTCCCGATAGTTAATAAGGCCATTGAATACATCCGAATGAAAATATCGATTTATTATTTCTTGAACTTTTGTACAAAAGAGATACCGTTAACTGAATTGTAGCTATGGAACAGAAGATTAACTTCATTCTCTTATAGAAAATTACTAAAAAACTTATAACCGTGTGTGTCCATACTTTTTACCTCTCTTTTTGAATTTCACTGGGCGCCTTCAGCTGGTAAACTAATAATGATGCCTAATTTATTCACTTTGCTACCTTTTGTCTAATCGTGTGAATGAAATAAATGCACTCATCTTCAAAGGAATCCTAAAGCTATTATCCACATAGCAGCTTAATCAAATTTATGAAATATTAATAGAGATGGTTGATCACGACGGTGCAATAACCAGGAAAACACTTTTGTTGGTTAAAGGTAATGACATGCAGAGCAAATCCTCATCACTCTTATAGAAATGGATATTCTCCAACAGTTTAAAAGATATTTAAACATCTCCACAAAAGCAGATTTAATCTTAGATTCAATCCTCTGTGTGCGAAGAATAGAAATCCATTAACTTCAGGAAAAAGTCGCAAACTTTAACTTCCCTCTACCACAATTATGGAGAAGTGGAACGGAGGGATCGTTTGGGTGATGTACGTTCCTCAAAGTTTTAGAATGTCCTGCTGGGAAAAAAATCGATGGTTACCCTCTTGATGCAATCCTGACGCCAACAGAAAGACTGACGGAAAAGTACATCGGTGTTTCCATGATGTCCTAATGGGAAATGGATCTCTGAGATAACGAGCAGTGGTGACGCAAAAAAAATCCGGGGTCTTTGAAGGGTGATGTCCTCAAGTGGTGGGAAACTGCAGACGGGAGTTTGCGCGACCCATTCCGGTCAACTTTATTCCTGCTATGGAATCGTTTCTTAATCGGTCCAAACACAGGCTAAGGGTACAAAAAGTGTAACCACGTTAAAACCACGTGTTTTTTTTTTCTGGCAAAATATCTAGGCTTGACGACGTACGTCCAAAATGCTAAGGAAGTGCATTTAATTGCGAGGCGTTTGGAGTATTAAGGGCACAGCACATTTCGATGGGATCTTTTTTTCGTCTTTGGAGGAAAAACGACTTGCGTTTGTTGATTTAATTTCGCGCGCCCTCCTAATCTATATAAAATATTGCTTCACCAAATGAGCACTTGTATAAATTATCTTTTAGTTGCGTTAAAAATGTGAGGGAACGTCAACGCTACCATTAACTATTTTTCGTTTCGTAATTGAGGATAAATGATTCAAAATAAATCAGGACTTGGGAAAGAATTTGAATTTGAAAGTAGGTACATACTAAAAAAAGTAGGTATATATGTCAATTTGAATGGAATTAAGAGAGTTTAATTTGGACATATTCAGGCATTTCGCACTTTTCCACGGTGTTTTTATTGCCCTTAAGATGACGTTGGGAGTTGAAACGGGTAGTGGATTGAAAACTCCATTGAAAAGTGCGAGGTTTTCGACAATTACTGTCATTTAATCGAGCCATTATTATCAAACAATATGCCGTTTCTACCTATTTTCGTGTTACGGACAAATCTGCGTATCAAATACCATATAGAAACATTTATTTCGTCGAGAATATAATCCAATAAAGAAATAGGTATCTATATATTGAAAAAAACAGTTAAGAATCTTATTCTCCCCCGTTTTTCTGTGGTATTGACCCTTACCCCTAGCAGATACTTCTGAAATATGTTAGGGGGACATTCATTGCTATCGCCACTGAGGATATTGAGAGTAGCTCCTAATATTCGTCAGTCAAAAAGACGAGTCAGGTCAAAGAGTTTAATTAACAGTAAAATGGTTGATTGATATTTTCGATTCTGCTCTCGAAAGTTAGTGTATTTTTAACATATAAATTCAATTCAATTGTGAATTGAACGACATACCAAGTTTTTGAATTCTTAGAATGAATGTAATTTAATCTCAAATGCTTATTTTTTAGTGCTTTGCAGATGCCGAATGCAGACCGGAACAAGGCTCACTTCCCCACTTTCATTCAATGCTTTGTACCACGCGTAAGATCGTGTTTTTCAAAGCCTAACATGCATTTCACTTTCTCCAATCTGTTCATTGATTCACCACAAAAAGTTTTAGCTGGCAAGAGAAAAATGAGGCAAACCTATTTGTCGGATACATTGCAATAGATCGACCGAGTGACAAACGAAGAAGTCTTAAAAAGAGTGGGAGAAAAGAGAATTTTGCTGAATGCTTGAAGAGGAGGACAGGATAACTCATTCGACTATATCTTAAGACATGATGGCACGGTGAAGACAACCTTCGAGGGAAAAGTGAACGGGAAAATGGAAAAGGGAAAAGGCAAGTCTCAGAGGAACAATTGTTGTGATGGACGCAACAGAGAAGAATTACGTCAATATGAAGAGGTTAGTCGAGAGGAGAATCGTATAAACAGCTACGTCAAGCCAATCTTAGAATTGTTAACCGATAATGATGATTACACATTTAAAAATCACGGAGCACACCTACCTCAGGTCACTCAACTAATCAACAGCTTCAATGAAATCTGCCGACCAATCGCGTCAAAACCCTACTTAGCAATCATGCACATTGTTATCAACTTGGCGGAAAAAAAAATCTTTCGCGAATTAACACAAGCTTATTAAAGGACCCGTTCCCTGGGCCTATTTGATAGAAGGTAAGTACGTGCTGATATTTTTTCCGCCCCAGGGATACGCCCATTTTTAGCGCGTGCGACTTCGGCCGGGATGATTTAAGTCGTGATCCGAGGGAAAGAATGTTTCGAGTCGGAAAAGGATTGCGGCGATCCATTCGCCGTCGGTAACCCGTATGGCCAGCGCCCTCCCACGAGTGTGGCGAAACCTCGGCCGCGGCGCGGGCGCCGGCCATTTCTCCGGACGCCGCGCCGGCTCGGAAAATCGGAATGGAGAGCGCGGGGTGTGCGTTTCGATACGGGGTGGAAAGGGGGGGAGTAAAAAAACATTTACATCCCGCCAGTCAAACCGACGGCATCCAGCCAAAACTATTTCATATATTTTTTTTTTTTTAATTCTTTCGCTCGTCAAGAGGGAGTGGAAAGAGAAAGGGAATGGGGAAAAGATAGGTAAGAAAGAACGCCTACGCGTTGCGAAAGCGCTCACCGCAACTCATTTCACCCGGCGTAAATCCTCGTGCGAAAAATGAAACCCGATTGATTTCTTCTCTCTCTCTTTCTATATAATGTCGTTGTACGTATTGCGGGGATCACCAGCTGTTTTTTTTTGTAGGTCAGTATTGTCACCCAAGCGTCAGCGGGTGCAACTCAAGTATGACCCTATTGTGTTCAGTGACCCCTCACTCTCTCTCTCTACATGGGTGTTCTACTCTTCCCACGTCAACCGCTCCACTCATTTGCTGACCGCACCCTACAGGATGTCCAAACACTACCCTCATCACCTTCCCCCCATATTCACGCCCCCCTCCTTATCCTGTAGTCGGCACTGTGAAATAAAAGTACCAACGATATTGATTTCGCCCTAAAATAACGACATCAACTATCCAGTGCCCGACTTGTGCCTAGACCCAGTTTCAACAAGAGAAATCAACGTTTGATTGCTGTTCGTTTCTCCACCTAACCGCTGTCGAAAATCTCTTACAATGAGTTAGGGCAAACAGTTGCAATGTTTTACAGCCGAGAATTCTCATAAATCAAATATTCGCCGAAGGTTGCTGATTATATCACCTCCGCAATTAGATAGAATATAGTTTATGGGCGCGTCGATATCTAGGTTCCTTTCATCGATTATTTAAAGGTAGAATTTAACTGTGGATGGTGTGATTTTTCCCTCTGGAGATTGGAAACCAGATAGGTTGGTGATCATCGTCATCAGTATTTCAATACTAAGAGTGGTTTACAGCAGTCCTCCATTCTGGTTGCTTTCTGTATTTCTGGGCTCCATCCCTGACTGATGAAACTAGGTGTAATTAAGCATATCAACTTCAAATCATTTAATGCTCTTAATCAATTTTATCAAAATATATATTCAAGAGAAAAATCTAAGAAGAAGACGGGACAACCTAATCGGCCATATCTTAAGACACGATGGCCAGATGAAAACAATCGTCGAGGGAAAAGTGAATGGGAAGAACGGCAAAGGAAGGCGTCGTATGAGATGTATGGAACAGATCGTGAAGAATATGAAAAAGAGGAATTATGTTAATATGAAGAGGTTGGCCGATAGGAGTATCGAGTGGAGGGCTGCGTCAAACCAATCCTAGGATTGTTGACCGATGATGATGAATCAACATTTGCAATTCCAAAAGTATTGGTGATAAAACAAAAAAGATCGACATTTTTTAGGAACAAAATCTACTTTACAGAGCTGAAAAGCGGTGCACGAACCCACTGAGTCTCTGATGAGAAACTAATTTTAATCTCTTTTACAACAATCCGTTCATGGCAAAGCGTTCCAGAATCGTTATATTAAACCTACTTTTCTCTTTTCCCGTTTTCTGTTAAAAATACGTGCTATCACTTCTGATTCAAATTTATCAAGAGAGAATCACTTTTTGAATTAATACGGCACTGAATTCGGTAGTGTAAGACTAATGATAACATTCTTGGGGAGATACTACAGTGAAGGGTAAAAGAGAGGTGCAATTCCCCCCTGGCGCCCAACATATGGGATCCAACAAATAAATATTTAACTCTGGAAATGAGTGAGGTTAAATTAAATTGAGCGCATTTCTTGTCAGTCTCCTATTAATGTCATTCGCCTTTGGTAAAGACTTGTTTGGGATACAATGCAGACTGAAAGGTTGTACGCCAGATTTTGTGGCATGCCTCTAATTTGTTCGAGGCTTACAAAAGAGATATATTTCTACTCAATTGGAGACAAATTGAACAGAGAAGGAGACACTATGTGAAAGACTTGCAAAGACTTGTAGGGATAATCCATCAAAATCCACCCTAACTAGTTGTAATCTATCAATCAACCACATCAGCGAGAATGGCGTAAGTGGCAAATTGGAGGTCTCCTATTCGTGACAAGAGATATAAGAATGATTTGCCCTCGCATGCCAGTTGCAAACACAATCCAAATGCATAAAACTTAGCATCTTTTACAAAAACTGTATTTTCTTTTTATCCCTATTCTCTCTGGCGATCCTCTTTTTAACCTAATTTTCAGGATGACTTACCGCCTCCTGCTACTAACTTATAGGAACATGTTCAAAAACATGAAATTGAGGAAATGCAAAAATATGTGACCCTTAAAAATATTGGTTTGAAGATAGAATTCGGTTCTTGGTCGAAGTAGACTTTGAACTTCTCCTATACTAAACTAGAAGGGGTTTCCTTATATCTTTGGGCCTAAATATTAATTAGTATACCAATTCATGTTCCAATAACTGTCTCTCTATTCGTCCGTAAACTATGAGTGAGTCACAAAAGTTCATTGGCGTTAAGCAGCTTTCTTAGCTGAAATAAATCAACCCCTCTAAATTTAACAGGTACTTAATTGCGAGCGTTACTTGATGCATGCTTGAAGGCTTCATTAATGCGGCCAAAAATATTAACAGAGCTTGGTTTCGATCCAAGGACCTCTAGGTTATGGGCCCAGCACGCTTCCACTGCGCCACTCTGCTCACAGACACACCCGTTCTACTGAATCTATGACATTTGACTCATAGCAAATCTATCTATTGCTTTCAATCGGAAGGTCGTTTTCACATTGCAAAAACTGATATGGAGAGGTGCATAATGGAAACAACATCGTGTAAAGCAACGAATAGTGCGGAAAACTTTCCAAACGATGGAGCCCCTGTTGGAAAGTAATCCCAGTTCTATTTCTATGAAATGTCCGCGATTCGACACAGCGTCAAACTCTGCAATTTATTGCCCCTTCCGAAATGGCCTTGAGGTCACTAAAGCAGCGGAAGCATTGAAATATATTTTTGCCAATATTCATACATTAACTTGAAGTGCCACCGTTGCGTACACAGTATTGCTGATAAATATCACTTCTGATTCAAACTCCGCACTCTAGAACAAGTGCAAACGCTGATCCAGTCCAACCAATTTTCATAACTCAAAACACTATTGGGTGGAGTTCACCATATTATGACTCTAAGACCCATTCCTCTCTTCCATGCAGTGAAGTTAGTTGTCCACCTGTATTATTCATGCCTTCAAGACAACTCCCTAGTCGGCCACCACCTACTTCAATATTTTTACCTCATGTTCCAAGGCGTATCTCGCTGAACTCACCCTGAATCTTTCTAATCAGATTATTTATCCCGAAAGTAATAGTTTACCCACTTTGGTAGTGAAAACAGTGTCTTTAACCACTTTTGTCAATGAATGAAAAATTATCTGATCGTGGGAATACTGTGAATAACGAAAAGTATTTTTGATTAGTTTTATTTTTATAATATGGAGTTGTCGGTGTATGCCTGTGGCCTATTTATTCTGGTATGGAAGAATCTTTGTGTTAATTGAATCCACTCAAATAACTGTTCTAATTATTGAATAATACTTTTAGAACCATTGCTAGCTATTGGGAAATATTAAAAATGCCATAAACATGAATGGCTTTCTGTATAGTAGCTTAGTCGAGGGAAATTGCCGATTTTGTTAGCAACAAATGCATAAGGTAGTTGAACCGACTTAGATCCTGTCTTTCATTTGAATTCTCATTTAAATTCTAATTCCTATTAAGCATCAAGCTGTTTTTGCTCTATTGTGACTAAAATGTGACGCAAAAATTTGATGCTACCTATACGAAATGACTGATCTTGGAATTGATTTTACCGGCGTTTAGTCTTTGGAACTTGGATTTTGCTTTTCATTTATGTCTCTCCGTAACAAAACAATGGGAATAAAGAGCTTAACTCTATGCTTGACTTTTAGCTGTTGACATATTGACGACACCTAGCACTAGCGGCCGCCTCTGATTCCGTGTCAAACGCAATTAGGAAAGAATTCCTAGCGATGGCCAAATTTATTGCCAGCGCGATACCCTTCTCTCTGAAGGTGACGCTGTATGTCTCAATAAATCCTTTGACTCATTCTCCCTTACCCCTTGGGCCCTGTGATGTGTGACTGGTAAATCTTTCGGTCCCAGATTATCGGTCCATTGCGATAGATCCGAGATAGAATCACGATTTAGGTGAGATAAGATCGCCGTATTGAGCGTAGTGTCCCACACTTTCATGCCATTATGTCGGTAACACGTTTTTCATATTTCGTACGCATTACTCATACATTTCAGTGAGACGTCTCATTCGAAAGCGGGTAGATGGATAAAGAGCCCGCGGAAAGATATTTCATGCATAGTGAAAATTCACTCTAAGGGATGTAGATATTCTTAGAACGATAATGTACCCGAGAGACCCATTTGCTTCTTACATCTACCTCAAAATATATTGCGTTGGATGAATTAGAGAAAAAAAAATTTATCACGACGAAACCTAAAACACATCCTTCTGCTCGCATGGCCGTTATAATGTAGGTGTAGGCAAGTTGAAATGACGCTGAAACCATGCGAAAATTTTGTACTGAGGTGCTTTTTTGCACGTATATTTCTTCGATGAAATTTCACATAAAAACAATGACTCTTAACTGGTGAGAAATTTAGTTTTTGCCAATTTTCCGGTATCCAAAGCGGGAATAGAAAATTTATGCGAGCGCTCCTTACTCAGAATGTTTTTCAGTTTAAAGTTATAAGTGCTGAGTCAAGTGTACGCGAGTTGAGTTATTGCTACACCTGCGGCGAAAGCATTATACATGTAGATTTCAATTAGTATTCATCTACAGCAGACCCTTCGATGGGCGCTTTCTAGACATAAATCACCTGAGGTAGAGCTTAAATCCACGACACTTTTCTGAGTGTAATTATTAGCTCGTTCAGCCAAAGTCACTTTGACTCATTAGATTCAATAACTCATAAAGGATATTGTACAATTGATTGCTCTGAAATTATATTTGTTATTTTTGCCATTTCCATTCATACCATAATACACCTTTTTATTTCTATTTTTAACTGTCATATAATTACTTGCGACGGAATCAATTTCCAAGACGCATTCTCTCCATTAGATTCAAGTTTTCCTCATATTATTTCATTTTTCTACCTCAGCCTTTCTCCACTGTAACGCTGTGCGCTCACTAATTCTCTATTCATTGTGTATTGTAAATGATGATTGGTTATGAATTTAATGCAAGAAATTTTATGCATAGGTCTAAAGTTTTTTCATAGTTGGTTTTATATCATAAAGTCTGTTAAGCTCAGTAACATAAAGCCAGCTTAGTTGTGTATTGGTGCCTCTGAAATACGATATTTTTTCAAATGAATCGTTACAATACTTTGAAAATGCCTAGTTGCCTTGGTCTTAGTTAAAATACACTTTTCATCGTTTTTTAAAGTTATTATAATAATTGAAGTAATTATAATTATTAGGTATTAACCTAAAATCAATTTTAGAGTCTGAGGGTGAACACAATATATTCACTTGGAGGAATTAGATGTGTTACTTACTGTTAACTTTCTGGAGCATTGGCATCTTCTGAATGAAGAGACGGGTAGGTAGTGCACAGCAAAACACAGCGCTGAACTTTGCCATATTTTCATGACGTTCAGTCATTCCCAGTGGTCATTGTCGCCTTTACACGTAACGGTAGGTGAAGAGCTAGAAGAGAATATTTTATTTAACTCAGTTTTACATATCATTTTACATATTTACATATTCCCGTTGCCATGAGATGACTAATTTTCAAGGATTAACGCTTGCATGTGAGCAATTATTAATTGTTCGAATCCCGCGATACGTTGGCTGAATTGATTTGCGAAGTCAATGAGAAACTCTGTCTTCCTAATATCGTTAAGTCTTATTCATTATTCATGAACCTCATACCCGTACAAAAATATCCTAAAAATTACCTAACCAAACCTAAACATTACTAATTAGTCTGGTGTACACAAACCAGAAACCATTTCTGCTTACACAAACATAATGATAGGTTGACTCCGATTTTTCATTAAAAACGTTCATTTGCAGCCATACACTCTTCAAAATTGCTTATTTCATTTGGAATTGCGCATAGAGGGGAAAAATTGTTCACGAAATAAACCGTAACTGTTTGCTTAAATATGTAGTGTGCAAAAAGTTTAAACTATGATTAGCCCGATACCAAGATTTGTTTAATTTCTCCGTAGGTAAATAAGTGGTAACTTTACTATTCAATTGAGTTTAAGTTCATGCACCAGAGACGTCAACGTTAGACAAGTGTTAAAGGTTCATTGAACTCCGTGCCAGTATGAACTTCAATAATTGGCTTCTTCGTTCAAATGTCTCAGACCCCTCCCTCCTGCCCACTCTAATCTCTTTTACTTCCAACCAGAACAATCCATGTGCACGCTATCCAGTCGCTCCACAGTCTCGAAACAGGTACAGCGCATACCTTCCTGCATCAATATCCATTACACGATAAGTAATGCGTTCACAAGTGTGGTAATACTCCACAATTCCGCACTACCACTCCCACAAAGCTGCTCTCTCTCTCTCCCTCTTTCTATTGTTCCCATTATAGGCCCGGTTTGCTCCGAATCAATTGCGCTAACTCAATCGTTTTCTCAGGTGCACGAAAATATTTTCTGCTTGCGGTTCTCCGCATTCTCTCACCCTCTCTCCTCAATATGGCACAGGTACAAAATTAACACATTCTTGGCGTGCCATTTAAGCCCCTTTAACTCCTGACCATTTTGCCGTTTCTTTTTTTCATTTCTTTCGGAATCGTGATTTCATAGCTCCCATGAGTATGTAAGTAACTAATAGGCGTTGCTTTTTCTCACCAAATTCAAAACTTTGAAATGCAAAAAAGGTTTCTGAGCACTTTATTAACGCACGCGAAATAACGTAATTTCCGCTCCCTTCGTTGGCAATCTGCCGATATTGGTTTTAACTATTCAGCCTGTGCTTCTAGTCCCCACCCCGGTATTCATATGCTCTATAGTCATTCCCCTTATGTATTCATCGCATTCATTACCACGTGACAATTCATTCTGCTTCCCTTCAAACTTTCTAATATCTCTCATTTTTCTCATCATATTCCCCTACACCACATTTTCATCTACAAATACAAAACCACCTTTAGTACAGTATTACTTCTTAATCTACCTATCACACCAATTATATTCTCACTACATCTCTTCAGAACTTTTTTTACAGAAAAAGTTAATGTTATGCGATTCCCATTTGGACACTTCCGCAAAATAGGATTTATATTCAATACAGGCTCCTTTTGCAAGATGTCGCATGTGTATTTGCTATGTAAAAAGCTGATAACTCAAGTTTATTTTGTACTTTCAAGCCTGTAGTACTTGAGTAGTATTTACTTTAGTAGGTATTTAATCGGAGGAAACGTGCCGTGCCGTGGTTATGCGGTAAAATGTGTGGTTATAAACACGGAGGCAGGCTCCGCTTCCGTAGTCTGTGTTACCAGACCAGCCTGTCGTCACTTGCCGGCTGCTAACAGATTTTAATGCTAATTTAAACGACACATCTATTTATCAACTTTGCGGACGTGAAATTGGAACCCTTTTAACTTCATTGGCTGTTGATGTCTCCCGGAGAAAATATCTCTCCGCAGAGACGTAGCAAGGAATGAATGTACTTTAGCGGATCAGTGGTTGGGGAGTTAATTAGTTCTACCTCGTCCTTAAGGCTATTAAAATAAGACCAGTCACACAAGCAAACAGTCTACATATATTATTGGTTTGCAATACCACTAATAATATGAGATGACGGGGTATGAATTCATGCAAAACCACGCGATATCATTTGATATGCGATATTGCAAGATATCACGCAATACGCTAATGTACTTTGTGACGCCAATATATAAACACTTTTTCGATGATAAATCGATAGCAACATAATTTAACAGTTTAATATGCATATATTTCCACAGAAGTGAAGTCCTACGCAAGACCTCACCGAACTAGGAGCTTATTTTACGATTTTAAGGGGTGATTTCTGGCCAGGAACCGTCTATAAAGTATGTGTATGTCCATTTTTATCGCTGCAGCATAAAATTGTATACTGAAGAGTCTATGAAAAACTAGGAAGATAGTCTAAATGCCTCATTAAAAAAATATTTACCTAATACGTATAAGAAATTATATGTGTCGAATTAAGCAATTCTTCATAATTTACTGAAGCCTTCCATTACAAAAATTTTGGCTAGTACTATTTAGTAGGGATATCACGAACCAGCAGTCGACAACGAGTCATTCAATATTGTTACTGCACTTTTTTTTACAAAAGAACAGCTAATACTACTGTTACTTCAAGTTTAATGAGATATGGATAGCTATCGTGGCTACTGATGCTCAGGCAGGGAGTGCCATAAGGTGCAAGATACCCCTAGGGTTGTGCGTCGAAATGGTAATTCGGTCCATCCTTCACTCCGAGTTCGACCACTGAATTAGATATGGCAGTGCTTCCTTCATTGGAAAGAAAAAGACTGGCAATTTTTCCACAAGAATAAGGTTTTTACTCGACCGGTTTCGGTGTACAACACCATCATCATTCGGTGTACAACACCTGATCATGGTGTTGTACACCGAAACCGGTTGAGTAAAAACCTTATTCTTGTGGAAAATGGCCAGTCTTTTTCTTCCGTGATGATATTCCACCAATTCAAGCCTGAAACTACTACCTTTATTCTTCATTGGACTTTATTTGGCGAAAAAAGCCGTAATACTTGAGTTTAAAACGTGGGCATGAGATATAGAAATTGCTTCTCTCTTTTGAAAAGAAAACCTCCAACTACTCTTTAGCAGATAAGGAATGCAAAGGGTAATTTCATTTTCATGATAATTTTTGCATTTTCAGTTCGGTTATTTTTTGTCCTCCATTCATTCTTATCCATTCCTACTAGATCAGCTGAATTCTGGGGATTAGGTTTGTTCTGGTGGCTATAGTAGTGGCTTTCCATCGAAAGGACCCGGGTTAGAATTCTGGCAATGACAGCTTGTCGCCTTTTGTTAAGAGAAGACAAATGCCGAGGAAGAGTTACACAAAGTTACCTGTGAAATTCACGTGTTCACGTGAACATCACACGTCTTCACGTGTGAGTATAATGTATGTAATGTATTATATAAATATATTGTAATATTTACATCCATAAACTAGATAGATATATGTTTTATATTTGCCTATAGTTATATTTCTCTTCTAAATGACGCAAATGACTTCATCTCTCGGCCGCCTCCCTCGAAAAACCACCTCCACTCAGTTACATTTTGGTACTTTATATTCCCTAAATCCCTCTTTATCTTGACCTTGTACACTAAAGACTATTATTCTACTTCAACATTGCAACAGCTATTTAAATTTCCCCATAACACTTCCCTGTAATCTATTACTGTCCTAAATAGTACGTGAAAACATGGCTTTTAGATCTCTTTGCCTTAGTGCCGATATATCTAATATCATATCCATGACGTAAAGATCTCCAAGGAAAGGGTGGAAAGGAAAGTTCAGAGAAAGATTACAAGAAGTAACGAGAGCTTTATAAATGTGATATTGGAGGAAAATTTAGAAGAACAGTGATGCAAGGAAGGATAAGAAAGGAAAAAGGTAAAAAGAAAGGCAGGAAGTACGCCAATTTGAAGAGAAAAACGTGATAAGGATGGGGCCAAAAGAGAAACAGAATAAATGAAAGAGTAGGGATAATTCATCGAAACACCCTAATCGGTAAAAAAACAATCAATCAATCACAAATTCAATTGAAAGTCGGCATTGGCGTGTGAGGATTTGTCGACGTCGGCTAAGTTGACGGTAAGACGCCGAGCACGTAGCGCGGCCTTTCCCATTTCCTGGTGTTGTTATTGCTTTTGCTCCTCCGTTGCAGAAAGTTTCCTACTTCCTGAAATAGACAATTTCGGTGAAACCCGCTGTTTCAACGTTTCTCCTCGAATTCTCCGAGGCGCGTCGATCAGTAATGGGTGGTGGCAGCGGAGTGCGTCATGGGCATGACATTCGAATGACGCTCTCAAGTTTCGAGGGATAAACAAAAAAATTTGATCATGAGTTGCAAGACTTCTCTGGAGTTGACTAAGCCATGCATTTTGAAACGATCGAATTTGAGCCGAAAATACGTTGCGAAATTCGCTCACGGAACTCAACTACGCCGAATATTTCCTGTAAGCGTGGAATTCTTTTATTTTGGTTGATCTTGGCTACATCAAAAACTGCCAGTTGGGAAAGTTTTTGATGGAATATCTAACAGGTGCTGATTTTTCGAATCCCTCCTTCCTGAAACTATTACTTTCTTCAGATCAATGCTTTGTCATTTTTCTTGCTTCTTTTTTTCCACTGTCCAGAATGCCGTTTCTATCCTTTCCTCCCCTTTGCATACCTTGCTTTCTGCCATCAAAACTGGCAATCAGTACCCCATTACCTAAAATTACTTGCTCATAGAGGAACGAATAAAAACGAAATCCTTATGGGTGGCACAAGATGACAGAGGGCAGGATTCAAAACATACCAAAAAATAAATTAGCTACTCCAAAAACAGGTACACGCTGCCGAATTCAGAAGCGATGCGGTAAGTATTGTATTTGTAACTGCTGTTAGTAGTATTTGTATTTGTAACTGATATGCAAAGTAGGTGTACAGTTACTATGCATACATTTTTGTTTGGTTACGCGCTTCAGTTTTTTGAGGTGATTTTATTGTCGCAGTTTGAGTCCTACTATCACCTTGAACCCTCCAAAAGGTTACGAATTTGGGTTTATTTTTGTTCTTTCACCATTTTAATGGGTGCAGATACTAACATTTTCCTATCACTTGCTCCATTTCACAGATTTCAATCCTCTCCTAATTTCCAAAGGCAACTTTATTTTTTCCCCCTCCTTGCTCAGCACTTTATCATTTGTCCTCCTTCGAACCATAGTACTATTTTCATCTCCCTTCACTCTCAAAAGCCTAATATCTATTTTCGTTGTCTCTTTAGAACATTATAGGGCATAGTAATGAATATTTATAACACGCGTGATCGTTTTATCGTCATTTTTTTCTATTACACTTAGGAAAGCGAAGAACTATACTATGATCCACGGCCACTAATATCTCGTAAGCACTATACGATCATAGTGTTGTCGGGTGAAATTCAAAACCATTGCTTAAACAGCAGGAAATTAATTCGCGTTTATGATACGCTGATATGGAAATTGTGCGATGCCGATATGAATGTCAGTAATTCTATTTACATAGTTGTGGCACAGGTTATATACTTGTGTGGTTATACAGGCTTACCTATACTTGCGGGAATATACTTCAGTGATCGGTACTTCTTACTTTTTCCCTTAAAATGGCGATCATTCTTTGATATACACAGAATATTTGCTCTGGCGTTAGTCCTAAGACATTTGATAAGTGTGAGTTGTAACTACAGTCGCCGTAATCTAAGCCAGCTTGATAATTATCAGCCAAGTTTTTAAAAATATATAGGCTAAATCGCAGGGTTTTCATAGGCGTGAGATTGTCATGCGTTCTACTAATTTGAGGCTTGGTTTTGAAGGGAACAGCATCCCGTCGCGACCCACTTACTACTCTCCCAAGGTCTGTCGGGGGAATTGCGTTTCATTCATGGTGATGAGATGCGTATTCGACGAATCTACGCATCTTCATCAGTTCCATACATTCCATGCAATCAGAGGCGGAGGCCGCGCGTTGGTGACACACCCGCCATCCACGCGGCAATTTTATTCTCGGTCGATAGTTGCGAGATCCTGCGTAATTGAGTTGCTTACAGGTGCCCGTACGTAATGACTTTTTGAGGTCATCGTTTGATAATGGGAGAGAGGGTGTCTGAAGTGTTCGTACCATGGCTCTCATCTAATAAGCCAAAGGTTGGCAAACTGCGCCTTGTAATTCACATGCGAATATTTTGTTACTCGTATGTTGCTCTGAAGTGATATTGAAAATGAAAATAAAGTAGTAAAGCTGATGGTTTATATGTGTAAAGTGATAACTTATATGTACAAATATTGGCACTAGTAAGCGAAGCATATTATCATTCAAAAATATCAACTTAGGATCGTGCCTTAGAACAATTGGCTACATGCTGGACATACAGATACTAATTCAGTAAAAGCTCTTAATTCGCAGTATTTGAAACCAGCGAGTGAGAAATTTGAACGAATCTTTCTAATTTTAATAATGACATAATTCTATTACTGGTTAGATTCTCCCTTAGCTTTTCCTAATTTGTAAAATGATATTGGTGGTTCTCAAATAGTTTTTAAATTGTCGTGAGGGACGGGTTTGGCTCCTCCTCAAAAGTTGTCCCGACATAGGGAGAATCAAAACATCGGGACATGACCTTCTGGAGGTCAGCCGCATGTGTACAACATCACAATAAGAATGCACCATCATCGCGTGCTCAATGCTCTGACGGAAAATGTTTAGGGGACTACGGGTTACTTTCCATCTGTCGGACTAAGTACTGAACTTGAAGTTTTCTCCACAAAATGCTCTAGTAGAGACAGGTCTACCAATGAAAAATATCTTTGACTGACGTAAATTAAACCTGGGCCGTCAGGATGTGAAGCTAGCTACTCTAACCACTGCGCCCAGAGCAGCATCTGATAATAATGCTTTAGTTTTAAAGTTATTTTTCCTCGACTCCACCACAGCAGTTCATTGGCATCTTAAAATATCTGATTGGGGACTATCCCCATTTCCTGCCTCGGTGGTATTTAGCGTGAAACCAACTTCATGATGGATAGAGCCATGCCCCTTTTTACATTGAATACCATTACATGTCTTTCATATTCTGCTATCTGCTATCTATAACATAATAAGGAGCACCTTCCTTTTTTCACGCCGCTTTAGCGCTTATAATCTTCCAGTTAACCAAACCCTTGCAATTAGTATAGGAATTATGTCACTGGGTACATTTAATGAAGAAAGTTCTTTAAATAGAATGGTTTCAGGCGGAAAGAGATGCACGGAAATCCAAAAAATTGGCGCCTGTCCACGTTCACTGCTGTCAATAAGCATCACACGTGCCACAACTCCCGCTTACTCTACTCATCTGTCTAAGAATGTCTCCACGTAGCCTTTAAACACTCGAAAGTACCTCCTCTCGTTTGTATCGACAGTGCTTTCCAAGGCTGCAAATTTATTTTATGGCACTTCGCCACTTTATAGCAACGTGAATCTGTGAAGATTAGTGCATATATTTTTGTTTTATTGGTCATATATTTGTCATATTTTGCCAAGTTATCCTAGTTGTATAGCATTCAGCTTGGGTTACTCGATTTCAACTTTTTCATTTATTCATGAATATATTTAAAGGATTGTCATTGTTTGTGGATTCTTTATTAGATAAAATTAATGAAAGGAATAATTCAATTTAATGCTTCATTGTACGCGAATTTTGACAGTAATTTTGGAAAATCTTACCAGTGGCTATTCTGCAGCGTTGTGATTTAACGACCTTAACATGTAAAATGAATAAATAATAACTATTCTAATATAAAAAATGGTAGTTCCCAGATTTTATGCGTCTCGAAACAATTTTTTCGATACGAAAATACATATCTATTTAATTCCACGGTTGTGCTATTCACTAATATTCTCGTCGGTGCTTTAAAGTTTGTTTCCGCACTTATAGGCCTTTTAGACCGGAAGGAAAGGTACGAGGATAGGAATGGAAAGGTAGGGAGGAAGGGTTGAGGGAAGCCCAGTCTCGTCATAAGCCTGCTATATCCAAGGGGACCACAATTTAACGTTCCATCCAACGGACGGAGTACTGAACTGAATGCTCTCCACAAATCACTCAAGTGGCTTATTATTTAAAAAAATCTTCCACTGTGGGTGGGAGGCCAGTCCTCAAATAACTGCACCTAACATGGCTCTAATTTTCGTCGGGTCGTACCTACCATTTATTTATTATTT
Organism: Platycnemis pennipes; assembly: GCA_933228895.1. Lineage (NCBI taxonomy): Eukaryota > Metazoa > Arthropoda > Insecta > Odonata > Platycnemididae > Platycnemis > Platycnemis pennipes. Next base: position 47,236,904 of record OW121852.1, on the reverse strand, counting down.
AAAAAAATCTTCCACTGTGGGTGGGAGGCCAGTCCTCAAATAACTGCACCTAACATGGCTCTAATTTTCGTCGGGTCGTACCTACCATTTATTCGTGTTTCGTGTTTTTATCATGACTGCTTAGTAGTTGGCGGGATTTGACTTTTATTCGTAAGATTTTTCAATTAAATTTATTCTTTTTAGAAAAAAGGCTATCAAATACATTCGCAACACCATAGCCAATCAATAACTATAATTCTTATGTGGCTATATCCTAACAGGCATACTTTATTACTGGTAAGCAATGGGCCTACCTCGGGAGCAGCATTACGTGGGATGGAAGAAGCACGAAGGGAGTCATGCCAAGGATAGCTCAAACTATGAAGGCATTCATGATGAAGACAACTTTTATGATCATTGAAGGCACAACTGGGAACCAAGACTGTTATTCTGAATGATTTAAAGACCGCTCTTTTAACCAAATCAGCGACTTTGGTCGGTTTTTGACCAACATTGTACCATGATTTTGGCTTATAGTGCGATAGCTCGGTCGTTAAATCATTCGGAATAGCAGCCAGGAGATGTAAAAACGTTCGCTTGGGCAGTGGAAATCTACGGTTCATTCGAAACACAGTCCAGAAAAGACTTGAATTAGTCTTCAAAACCTGATTCTGGAGAAGGGTGCTGAAGATCAAACAGAAAGGAAGGATAAGAAATGAGAAAGTATACAGAAGAGCTAGACAAGAAACGACTATATGGTGCAGCGGGTTTACCATACGAGCAAGAAGAACATAATGAATTAGGCGCACATTGAGGGAGAATAGATTTTTAAATAGCATACTGGAGGGGAAATTTGTTGGAAAAGCCCCAATAGTACCACCCACCAAAGTCTAAATACACAGGACAAATGAAGTGGGATGCTTAGGTATTAGGAGAATTAATGGGGTGTAGAAGAGTTGGCATGAAATAGGGATGTTTGTGTAGACGCAGATAACGAAAACTGGGGAAGATATAGTGATGATAAAGCGATTGACGAGTGTATTGGCAGCTTGCCGATTGTCATCATCATCAGTCCACAACCGTAAGACTGACATAACGTGGCTCTCCAATCGAATCTACGATCCGCTAACCTCTTCATATTGATGTAATACCTCTCTTTAACATCCTTTATAACTTGTTCCATACATCTCACCCGTGGCCTTTCTTTTACACTCTTCCCATTCAATTTTCACTCAACGATTGTCTTCAACAGGCTATTCATGTCTCAAGATATGGCAATTATGAAGTTCCGTCTTTTTTTTGAGCTTTCAGTAGACATATTTTCGCCCACTCTTCTTAAGACTTTTTTCATGTCACTCAGTCGATCAATTTTATCTTCGTAATATTTTGGTGGCACCACATTTAAAATGCTTCCAGCCTCGACTTCGCTGATGTTATCATCCATGCTTAATAGTCACAATGTTGAGTGCTCCAGATATATGTTCTCATGAAATGTTTCCTTACTTTCACGCTTGTATTTCCAGCTGTAGGCAGAATCTCCTTTTGGTAAATTGCCCTTTTCACTGCGCTATACTACTGACTATTTATTTTTTGCTAATTCCATCACTGGCTATTCGTCTTCCCAGATGACAATCCTCTAACACATCCTCAAGCTTTTCTTCTCCTATTTTAATGTTCATGTTGGTATATTTTCTTCTACTACATACCTTAGCATACCAATCAATATACCTTAGCTTCCTTTTTACTTATCTATAGTTGCTATCTGACTATTGTCCTTTACATGTTTGCCAGTCTTACTTAGTTATATTTCTGTTTCTGCCATGATATTATAATATACCATTGGTGAATCATTTCATACTGATTTACTCCCCTTGCTTGTTCTCACCAGAAGTTTTATGTACGCTGATTTGAAACTCTAACTAGTTTTTGTCGTTTGATTTCTGATAGTTTTCAAGGTGTCGTTTAGGTCAATCCCGAAACTTCCCCAGTACACCGAGTCTTGAATCTATTTCCTGGGTCTTTCCACTGCTCACATATTAGCAGGGTGAGTCATCTTTCGTAGATCACTCGCAGACCATCCGACGGAAATGATGTTCAGTAGATTATTGGGAAATTTTAAGCAAAATGATATGTCACGTTCAGCAGTTTCTCAAATAAATACATATTGTTTAGTTGTAGCAAGCTACTCATGATGTAATGTATGGTGGATGATTTTGATGCTCCGACATATATCGCCGCAGTTATTCCGTGGGAACTTATGTAACACAAGGTGCAAAATATTGATATGAATCACTTTCATCAGAGTTTTAAAAATAAGACTTTGAAAACGCTTTTAAGTGTTTGCCACGCAGAGTAGAACCTGACGCCGCGTCCGCCGGCGTGGAGGAAATCTACCGGCGCGCCGGTGATCTGCACGAAAGAGGAAGCAGAACATGTAGGATAGTCATAATGACATATTTCCCATTCTACGGCGTTCTCCAGAATGAAAATTTTCATCTATATCTACATCTACTTGATACCCTGCAACCCACCGCGGGGGTGTGTGGCAGGGGGTGAAGATCACCAAGCATGCACTATTGACATGCAAACAAGCAACTATAGGGTCTCATGCAACTAGATTGTTAGTATCTATAGTATTAAAGGGATCTATAGTATTTTTTCGTCAATTTAAACTGGTTTTAGGTAGAATATTTTCCATTTGATATCGAATATGACATCGGATAATGTATGTGACATGTTCTCATTGATCACTTGTGATTTGCTTCAACTGCTCTCCCCGTCCATCTATATTATTTTCTCGGCTGATTTTACATTCCAAGCGCGACCTGTGAAACATTTCTATATGCTCAAAAGAAGCGAATCACCATCCTCTCCGCTTGCAGAACTTGCTTTAAAGCGGTATGTTATTTAATGCCAGCCTTAAAACGGATTCCATAAACTCGGTTTTCTCAAAGGCTCTTTGCCGCCTCAATCGATACTCGACCATGTTTTGCAAATCAAATGCGCCAGAATTCCAGAATTCCACAGCACAGCACGCTACAGGCTTCATGCGAGCGGTAGGTAAATGAAATACCCGAATCCGGAAATGAGATATAGGCATAGCTATTTGAGTACGTGCTCGGGGTTGAGAGCATACGACCTATGGTCCGTCGCAACAGTCAACTAGGTGGCCGCCACTTCTTTCTGTAAATAGGAAATGCGTAGCGCGCAAAGTTAAGTGTTACTTTCTATTTTTTTGCCCAGTAATGACTAAAGCCTCTTGCGTTGGGAAACCCTCATTTAGATGAGTCTTCAAAGGTTCCTGTAGTTTTTCCCTGCCCCTCTAGGAGGTTGTGCTCTTAATTGGTCGTCGCTCGCATCAGCTGAGATAAGCCAAAAAACGTTTCCAGAACTGACCGAAAGAAACTCACGTGATGTACGTACCTGAAGAGTTTTTTTATCGCATTGTGGTTTTTTCTACCACCTTCTCATCCGTTTATGCATTCTACGCATGGCCATCACACTATAAAAATCACTTGTCTCGAGAGAGAGAGAGAAAGCGCCTTTTGAGGGGCTTGCGCTGGAATAACAAAATCCCGGTCGCGATTTCCATTGATTTTTAAGTACCTTTTCCGTTAACTCGAATGACGCAGCAGCAGTAGGAGTTACCCTCCATTATTTACCCGTTGCTAACTTTGCAATAGCATGCGAAAGTTTCTTCTGAGTCATGCAATGAAATGCTCCTAGTATTACGCTTATTGCTTGCGTTTTTCGACGGTGATTGCAAAAAAAAATCTCCTAAGTATTTAGTGGCACTTGATTTTGGTTTACGAATGCTGTCTACTAAAAAAGTGGAATATTGAAATCAGATTATTTAAGTGTTATGTTTTTTCAACTTTCAACTTACGGTTTAGAAGCTTGGACCTTAGAGAAAAGTGGATTGGAAGGATTAGAGGCAATTGAAATATCGAGTTAGAGATGGATTCGCATTTGATTGTGACAAATAGGGTGACCGATTATTACGTACTCAGGGAAATAAAGGATACAATTTTTCGATTCAATAAAAGTGAGGAAACTAGTATAGGTAATGCCTAGGTCATTATGTAAGGATAAAAATGGGGAGATACTTCAATGAAAAATCCGATGGCGAAGACCGCGTAGTATCAAATGGACAGTCCAGCTACATAATTCAAGGTTTTAACTATAGTACTGCTGGGCTATTTAGATTAGCAAAATCAAGGTGTGAAATGCAGAGCATGAGCATCAACCTCCTCAGTGGATACGGCACATGAAGAAGAAGGTTTTGGATTTCAGAATAAGTTCCACTTGATGATATTGTTGACAGTATTCCTCAATTAAAACCTAATAGTTCGTATAGTATATAGGTATAACAATCACTGAACATTTATCATGGGGAAGACAAATCCGGGAAATATGTGGCCGAGCGAAGAGAGCGCTAGGATTTATAAAAACAGTACTTGGGAAATGTGAGGAGAAGACAAAAGAGCGATGTTACTTTTCACTAGTTAAGCCTCACCTTGAATATGCAGCCATCGTATGGGATACGAATGAATTAGGTTTGATCAGAGAACTAGACAGTGTGCAGCGTAGAGCAGCTAGGTTCGTTAAAAGGTGTTACGATAGGTTGAGTAGTGTTTCGGAATCAATACAAGAATTAGGGATTAAAGTACAGATTAAATGTATTAGAGAAATTTCAATCGGATAGCTTTACTGAAGATGTTAGGCTCATATTAATAACACCAGCGTATTATGCTAGATTCGAGCAGATAAATAAGATTAGAGAGATAGATTGTAGTACTGATAGATTCACAATGTAATTTTTCCTCCGTACTATAAGAGAACATAATAGGCAGCATAGCAAAGGGATAGGTAGGGTAAATATTTAAGAGTAGTCTGTAGTGCATGATGCATGTATTAATCCTTTATACTATGTAGATTATACCACAATCTAGTTGCATGAGACTTGTAAGAAGCTTTATTGCTTGTCAATAGTGCAAGCTTGGTGATTTTCACTCCTTGCCACACACCCTCACGGTGGCTTGCAGAGTATCGCGTAGGTTTAGATGTATGAAGAAGGCTGCGCTTCAGTATTAAGGGGAATATTACGACACTGATCACGGTGTTAAGAGTGGCAATGTTCCGTCATTTTAAGCACCAGACCGCGAGTCTATCTCTTGTGCTGATAAATACTTTCTCAGGCACAATATTAGTTAGGTACCCAAATTTTGGTTTTCAGCACTAAGATGCAAAAAGAGACCAAAGGTGAAAATGGATTGCGTTGTTACTAGTTTTACTAGAATTTTCGTTGAGAAAAATTTCCTTAGTGCACTTCAGTGGGCGACTCCGCTAACTTATTCGTGGTCAGTTCGATAACCTTGATTAGTACCAACCCTTGATGCGATAGTCTTGCAAATGTTTGGCTTGTGGACCTATGCGCAATATACTTTAGGACTGTCAGCATGGTTCCTTTTTTTCTATGGATGAATGATTATATTCCCATGGTACCCGTATTTAAACTAAAATTTGAGGAGATTCAAATCTGGCAAAAATTCTCAGAAAACATTCATTTTTCAATGTAAAATTAAGTGTTCTGGTTTAGATACTGGCATTGCAGCAAGCAAAAATCAATTTCTACTTTACGGAAGCATGCGAAAATGAATATACTTAATATATGCAGTCAAAATATGCTGTTATTCGTCATGACAGAGTTGAAACTAACTTCTCTTCACTGTGAGGAGCGGCATTTGAGTATCTTTTCCCATGCGTTAAATACTTCTCATATTTCACCGGTTGACTTCCACCGATGATCATTTGCATACTTATAATTTATCGCTCGCCAGTAATATCTTCAGGTGTGAATATCTGGAATTTAATGTGTTCCCACGCTCGAAAATGCTAGTTATCCATTCATGTGTGCCAGAGGTTGATGGCCGTGGCTAACACTTTCGCGCTCAGTTTTTTCACTCACTTCAGATCATTCCATCATCATGGTGACTTACGGTGATAGAAAATGTTAGGAAATTATGGATTATAAATGCATTCCTAAATCATCGGATAGGTGTCTTTAAAAATAAGATTTTACGATTATGCACCTCCAAGTCTATTTCATTTCCTAATATTGTCCAGCAGCAAGATTCGCAACATCAAACATTCATTCTGATTGCTCATAAATCTAGCCTCATATGTGCCACCATAACCTTCCTCTGATACGGCCGCCGCAACAATTTACGATCATTATTAGATGGTGCTATTTTTATTATCATGTAGATTAACCTTTGGCACCATGCCTTAGGTAGCTTGAGAATATTTCTTTGTGCTATTTTACGAATGAAAATTCCCGTGCAGCAGTTATGAGGTTGGATATCAGAACCAGTTTTTAAAAATGAAGGGATTGCGTGTGTAGTAGAGTTGGGGGATATCGTTAACCAAACGCCTCAGCGCATGCTTCTCTAGGTCAGTCAGAGAGAAGGTGAAGGCGTCAGACGATCGAGCTCAGGAATGAGGATGACATTGAACGTCTCATAGCCTTTTGACCCGAGACTGTTTATGCCGATAAGCCGAATTAGTCTTCCGAAACGTAGAATTGCTCCTGCGGCGAAACTTTCTCACATCATCGCGGTGAGAATTGATGCGTTCGGTGCTAATGAAGGCGAGTGCGTCGCGCTTTTCCAGAAAACACAACGCTAATTCAGTATCCAGCCATTTCAATGCGTAGCCCCCCTCTCACTCCTCGTTTCATTTAGGAGGAAGCAATGAAAAAATGAATGCGTGATGCTCGGCCTTCGTCACGATTTGTTTCGCGTGTACGGTCTATACGCAGCGAATTAGGCTTTCACTCCATCAGCTCCTTTCATTGATGGATTCAGAAATAATTCAAGATTTTGGGTTATGGGAGAGGAAACTAAAACTAAACTATTGCCGTGGTATTTCCCACTTTGCATGGCTTTCCGCGCCGTAGACTCTAATTCGATTCCCAGAAACCACACACTTTCGTGTGGTTTGCCATTTTTAAGTGCTGTCTATATAGGAAGTACTTTGATTGCCTTACTTCTTCTGTGTGACGAGACTTTTAATCGTGATACACGAGTTCATTTTTATGAAAAACCGTTTAGGGCAAATATAAGATTTTCCTTTAGTTTTTCACTTCAAGGTTCGTGTAGTAATTTACGATGAAAATCTCTTCTCTATTACCAATTTCTAAAATTAAATAAAAAGTTGCTCGACTAACTTATTTTTACTTAGGATCAGTATTCATTAATGTTTTATTTTTTGCTCCTTTATTGCGTCATTCATAATTTATCAGTATAGATATATTTTATCTCTCGTCACTGACTAGTTTTTGACTGAGTTTGCTCGCCTTCTCCCCGTCAAGGTTTGAGGTAGTCTAGGTTAGTAAGGCTTCTGGTTCTCCCATAAATCCATCATGACGGAAAAAACTGCTTCATATCTCTGCTGCGACAGGATTATAATAATAGGGTTTCATTGGTGCCTGAAGAATAAGTGACTTACACCAAAAAGCTTTAAAGATCGTCCAAATTAGGTATGTGCGTTGCACTCTTGCTGTCCAAAGATAAAGAGGCAAGATTACATTTTCAGATGAAAAGGATGGGGAAGATGGAACAAAGCTGGAGTAGAAAACAACTTAAAAGGATTTAGGGTCGGGTTGAAGGGAAGGGGGAACAATTGAATAGGATTTATGATCGGTGAGTGATTTAGGATAAGTCTGTTAAGGACGCGGAAGGCATGCAGGGGCTCACGAGGGTAGAAAGGTGGTTAAGGAAGGCGAAGAGAGTCCAAGGATTGGAACACATCTGCATGTAAGAACGATCAGGGGTCCTCAATTGTATTTTTTCGAAAATTTTCTTTTTCTAATTAACAATTGTTGGATAGAATTTCATCGTTGTCCAAAATTTTCATAATCATGAACAAATTTTGAGTTCCGTGAGGCTTGATTACACGAAAATCTTCTATGCCATCTGTAATATCATACCTATGCTTCGATAAGTTAGGTATTAAGGTCACTTACATGCTTGAATAACATTTACCTCTAGTTCCTGTTGCGTTTTATGGACTTGGTGTAAACATTGCCATTCCCTATGTCATTCGGTACTTATCGCATGAACGGTGCTCGTAAAGAAATGTTGACTCGGGTTCAATTTATTTAACTCGATTCATGCTCTGACGCGTCATAATTGGGAAATATAATCGGGGTGGCTCATAAAAATGTATATTGAGGGGAGGTAAAGCTTTGGCAAGAATTGAGAGCCATTTTATTAGCTGCATAAAAAATAGCATTAATCATGTTCAACGCGCTAATTTTACAATGGCGCTGCTGTAAACTCGCGCGCCGTATGTTGAAAATTATTAGCTTGTTTGAGGCCGAGATTAAAACAGTAACTAGAAAATATGTATGGATACTCTTTTGATATTTCGCACCGGTAGATCTAAAGGAGAGCCTATGCAAAAGATTCAAGAAATTAGGAGAGGAAAAATCAAATGGAAAACTAACGGTTGTCGTATCTATTTGCAAAAAAAATGCCAAACAAATTGCAAGGTCCCTGAGCGAATAAATGAGCTCTCATAATGGGAGTGGATAAAAAAAGACTCATATTGGCAAATGGTGTTTGTTTTTATAATTTGGAATTGAAACATAAAGGATGAGATAATTACGTGCATTGGCCATGATTTGAAAAGAGAGAGATAGATATTGTGTATCTTGGAAGAAGGATAGAGGGTGGTGGTCGGAAAGATAAATCAGGGTAAATTCGTTCTTCTTACTAGAAAAAATGGATGGAAGAGATAATTTAATACAGTCGCATGTCGCGGAACTGTCAAGAAGAATGCTAAATACGAGGAGAGGAGGAAGAAAATGATGACCATTTTTAATGCAGCGTATGTGCTTAAAAGGCTGAGCCGATGAATGTTACACAATACGATCCTGGCAAATGTTGTTTATGGGAGGGGATCGAGTTTTTGTAGTGAGGAGAGAACAGGTCTTCCATCCCGAGAACTCGGATTCAAATTTCGGTAGAAGCAGATGTTTTTCGGTGGTATGCCGGCCCTTACTTAAGTGATGTATGAAGAATATTTTGAGTTCAATACACCGTCAGTCGGACGGGACGTTAAAACTTGGATCTCCTAACAACTTTCGTTAAGAGCAGGTTAATGCCGATGCCGGGTATTACTCTTCCATTCCTCCATTCCCTAATAAATTCATACCTAAAACCAATAAATCACCTATCCTACATGACGCTAATGACCTATGCCGTTGCTTGCCTACCCAAAACAACCACATTTACATACTATTTGGCGTAATAGGTATCTCGCAGCATTAAGAAAGGGATATTATTTTGAATTTCTAATGGCGCAAGTAGCCTCAATTTTCGGTCTTTTTCCCATCATAACTGCTTATATTTCAACCAACCTTTAATCGCTATAATTATTATAATAGCTGCGAATTTAATACGTTGAACTTAATACGTTTTTTTACATCTCCGGGATCCAGTAAATAACACATTAGATGCTATAGCACGCCAGTCTAGTAAAGCTCCAGGACCACTCCTTTCACAACAATTGACTTCAAATTCTTGCAATTTTTTGATGCATCCAAATGATAAGAATAAGGTACATTTTGACAAATGATTTTATCTGATTTGTATCTATGTGCATTTGACGAATGTGAAAAACCCAATGAGAAAGTCACAGAGATAACGTAGGGTTAACAGTCGAATGAATTTGGACTGTTCTGGTCACGACCACAAACAAAGGAATCAAGATAAATGTTTCGTCGAATCGGTTTTGAGGAGCCTGCCTACCCATGTTGCCTACCTACATTCCTTCTCCTTGGGTCCCATAAGAGCAATTTGCCTCCATCTTCAAGCTACACTCAAGGTACGACAGCGATCGCCTAATAGTCTATTCGTCTTCTATGTAGGTACATACTAAGGAAACAATGTTAGGTTATACCGCTTGAACATTCCCAATTTTATCTCATCATTCTCTCTTCGTTTCTCAATTCTTTCTGGTATTTTGGCCTCTTTTACCATTTTTCGACAACACACATGATACAATCCTCAACATTCTCTTCTATGTTTTGAACTTGATAACTTGATGACGTTTCGTACCCTCTTGCTTTTATAAATACTTTCTTTTCCCAATGATTGCCAAATTTATCAGAGTAAACTATTATCTTTCAACTTAGAGTAAGGGTAATGCGAATGAAATTAAATTGTGTCTACGAGAGAACTAGTTTCTTGTATATAGCTGCAATGAATGCTTTTATCCTTTCCGAAGAACGGAAGGCATTAGAGGGTTTCTAGGTACTAGATACTTCCGATGGATAAAAGCCAATTAAAATAAATGATTATCAAATTTTAATTGCACTAATTAATTGCTTTCTCTGTTATTTCCTCAACCTCTGCATTTCATTTGGAACAAAAAATATTGCGATCAATCATTTTATCCCTTACAAATAAGAATGGTTGGTGAGCTTTTTGGAACAGTGATTTTCAATTTAGATTTTGGATCTATCTTAGCGGGGTCCTAGGATGGAGAGATTGAGGGATAAACTTGACCCGACCGATTAAATCACTCACCACGTTTCTCGACTGAGATCTGTCTGAGTCCGTCGAACTCATGAGAAATGATACGTCGGTCGTGAAACTTGACCTCCATGGCGATGGGCACGTCTGATGCGATTTCGTTTCGGAGCTCAGCGATCTAACCTCGCCCGTCATTAGAAGTTTCCTCAGCCAACGTTTGATTCATCCGTGGCCCAAATTCTCCTCTCTGTGGCGAGAGATAAAGCTTTCAACATGCTCTTCGTGATTAAACTCCCAGCCATGTTGCGCCAGAACTTCACGGTTATCATCCGATAGCATGACTTAACAGAAAATGAGGTGTGACAAGAATTTTGAATTAAATTAACAGGTGATGCCGCATAAGGAACGAGTGTGGAATACAATTATAGATTATGAGTGAACGAAACTTTGTTTCTAATTTTTACGCCATCTAACTCATGAGATTTATATTAATTTCCGATGAGCGTAGTGAAGCCTAACCCATGCCTTATTAATTATTCAACGATTTTAAGATGTACCTCATAAGTATTTGTCCGTTTTTCGGGGTAAATTTGGCCGTCTATGCTTGAAGAGTATGTCTACATTTACATAATTCCCCGCAAGCTGTCGCGAGGGTATGTAGCCTAAGGTGTTGGGGCACTAAACTTCGATTACCTATCACTTCTAATGCCCACCAATTATTAATATTATTTATCGCTAGAAATAGAACCAATAAGATTGTATCGCAGTTGGGAACAGTGCGCGGGAAGAGGTGAGCTTTTAAAATTTTCTTTTGGGGCGTAGAGTGGAAGACAAAACGAAGAATAGTCCGCGGAGTGAGTTTTTGGTCCTCAGTGAGGCGGCTACAGTCTCACCACATCAGGTAATGCTGTAGCATCTACCTAGTTCACGTAATCTTTTAATGTGGATTTAGGGTGATGTTTTACACTGCATTAATCCTGGTCTCTACGGGTCCCGATTTCAGTAAATTGGGGCAAATGTCGTGCCCGGCAGCGGGGCAAGAACGTAAGTCTCGGCGTATGTCATCTCACAAAATCAATGCGCGGAAAGAGATATAACATTAGTGGCTCTAAAGAAAACTCAGAATAGGATAAGGGCAACTGTAAGAATAGAATACGGAGCAAAAGTAGAATATTTCATTAAAGAAAGGTGAATTCTGCGGCATGGTAATGTTTACAAGTACTTGGAAATTTTCTTGTGTATTAAAGCCTACCATCACTGGGTTAGTAATAATTAATATTTATTTACTGTAAACTCCCGATTTTCCATGCAAATGACTGGTAATGGATGCACGGCTGATCGGGGAACACGGATAATCCGCTGTTTGTTTCTTTCCTGATTAATTTCTCTATGGTGCGCCGTCAAAATAAATAAACTCCCTAAGAAAATGACACAATCTGCAAATGAAAAGATCCCCGCTGTACATAATAGCATTTTATGACAAAAAATAATCCAGCAAAGCTATTCCGGCCGCAATTAAATGTTCGTAAGCCTCGGGTGGCGGCACGAAGCCTGGCCTATGGCATCGGAACAGTCGGCAGGGCCGTAGGGAAAGTCACGATTGGAGGAAAATAACAAAAGTTTACTTATATTTCAGACCACTGCCGACACACTAAATAGATTGTCGATGCACGGATAATCCGCAGCCCGGATAACGAGCGCCCGGATAATCGGGATTTTTCTGTATATTTAGGCAAGGTAATGTTTAAAACCATCAATGAAGTCAAGGAGAAGTGTTCTGGAGTGAACATACACGGAGAAACAATCAGTATGCTACGATTCGCTGATGACATAGCTCTCATAGCAGAGACAGAAGGAGCTGAATAAGATGCTAGCAACCATGGAAAGGATAATGGCCAGTTATCATCTGAAGATCAATAAGAAGGGGACTAAGATATTGGTGTGCAGCAAGAGAGAGGAGGCCAAAACCAACGTTATACTAGGAAAACAGAAACTGGAAGAGGTGAAAGAGTTCTGTACCTGGGAAGCAGAGTAACCAACGATGAACGAAGCAAGAAAGAATAGTGAGTAGAATAGCCCAGGCAAAGAGGGCATTCTTTGAAAAAAAAAATCTACTTACAGCTGGAAATACAAGCTTGGAAGTAAGGAAGCAATTCATCAAAAGGTACATCTGGAGCATGTTTCTTTACGGCAGTGAGGCATGGGCGATGACAGCAGCGGAGAAGAAAAAGGTGGAAGCATTCGAAATATGGTGCTATCGAAGAATCATGAAGATAAAATGGATCGACCGAGTGACAAATGAAGAAGTCCTAAGAAGAGTGGGAGAAAAGAGAAGTCTGCTGAAAACTATAAAAAGAAGACGGGACAACCTGATTGGCCATATCTTAAGACACGATGGCCTGATGAAGACAATCGTCGAGGGAAAAGTGAACGGGAAAAATGGAAGAGGTAGGCCTCGTATGAGTTACATACGACAGGTAGTAAAGGACGTGAAAGAGAAGAACCACGTTAATATGAAGAGGTTAGCTGATAGAAGAATCGAGTTGAGGGCAGCTTCAAACCAATCCTAGGACTGTTGACCCTTGATGATGATGATGAATGTTTAAAAATGCATAGAAGTTTTATCAACTTTTAAACCTACCTTCACCGGGATAATAACACAAACACTTATTTGGTATTAAACTAAAGATGATCAGCAATTTCTTTCTATTCACATGGTGAGTTATGAATAAATCTTGTATCAAATGCACGTTTAGACTGAACGTGTATTTTCTGCAGTGCGGCCAAAAAAATGGTTTCTATGGGAAGGAAGGAATGGAAGAGAAATGTGCTGCACGTATACTTTGGGTGCGTTATGCCCACAGCCTCGTGAGTGGAAGGATGTGGTGGATCTTACGAAACATCGTAAAACAAAAGTTCCCCTTCTCTTTCTGTAGCCCGTTCTGTTTTCTTCCACGGAGACGTCGTCGCATTATTTCACGAGTCCTCCTCCCCCTCCGATGCCAAACCTCTGCACCGCCACAGCCAACCCTTCCTTTCTTTCCCTCCCTCTGAGACGAATACCCGTTGCCATTCACCGCCGCCCATCCGCAATCATAAACGGGCGTGCCCGCGTTGCGGAATAGCGAGGGCACGCGTGGAAAGAGAGACCCGTGCGTTCGTTTCCATTTCCTATCATTACAGACCTCCCTCGCGGTAACTTGCGAACTGTTATTTCACTCTCGGTTTCATTCCCTCAATCTTCCGAATCTCTTACATCTTCGGGTGGAGCCCGCGGTTTCTCAGGGTGAAAAACTCTGTAGTCTCAGGCGCTATTTGTCGAAGCTGTGTTATCAGTGGTGTAATGTAATACTCTCTATTGTTCATCTATTTAGCTCAAAACTTCACCGATCCGGTTTTTGGGTGATTTGCCAAGATGACCTGGATGGAGCCTGTCGAGAAGTGGTAATCTAGGTCGCTGAGGTTTGAAGTTTGTGTTGACTCATCATCACCAGTCGTCAATTTTAAGATTAGGTTTGACGCGGCCATCTTCTCGGTTCTTCAAGTCAACCAAATTTTTTTTCTTTTATATCCTTCGGTACGTGCTGCATATTATTTCTCATAAAAGACCTTTCATTGTCATTCTCCATGGTATTACCAGGCAAAGTATCTGATCCTTATATTGATTAACACTGACTCCCACTCTATAATCGAGTGCTCTGTTAAATGGAACGTTAGGTCTTGTCTGCAAGTTTTAGCCTGTCGTTCACCACTTAAAAAAACTTTCATTTCGCCTCTCTCTCTCTATGTCTTTCTCTCCGTTAATGTAGAAGCCAAAGGTAGCGATAAAGGAAAGACAGTGGTGTTTGCTTGATGTAAGGGGATTGATGGGGAAATCGGAATTTGCTAAAGAAATTATAAAGTAGTAATTTTTAACGTATATATGCTTTAACGCCAGTAATTCTTGCATGTTCTAAGAAACAAAAATTGATAATTTAATATATATAGGTATATGGAATTAAATAATCAAATAAATATGAAAGCAATTTTTTCTTAACTACTACTTTTATAAGTGTTACTTATTGCTGACGCTTCATGTCTTATTTATTTATTTACTCATTACATTGGGAATAATGCCTGGTGATAATGGTCAACATTTCACTTTAGTTAAGCTGTTAATTTTTCTCTGATAAAACTTACAACACACATTTGAAAAACTGCAATATACAAAACATTAAAATATATTCACCGCTACATTTTGCAGCTTATGAGATTAAACCTCTTTTTGAAATCCTTATGAATTTTTGGAAAGGGTTTAAGATTTCTGCAGGTAAGGCATTCCACTCCTCTATCGTTCTGTTTACTAAGTAAAACTTTCCTGTGACTGTTTTTTTCTGTATCTTGTAACTGCATGCTTAATATTTTCCTCGGGAAGTAAGTATTGTGACAATTGATTCCATGTATTTAGCGTATAAACGGATTAGCATTTTTCGCTTGCCTCCATGGTAGTAAGTACTCTCTTTATTTCCTGATGCATAACGTGATGAATCACGCCCTGCCACACATTCTTGCGACGGCTTGCCGTGTGTCATGAAGAGGTGGGTAAAAATATTCAGTATATTTTGGTTATTTCAATGAAAATTCGAATGGAATGTGTCTTCTGAAGGTTAAGGTTTACGTAAATGGTATTCGAAAAATTGTAGCAATACTTTTCACCAACGAACTATCACTTTCCAATCCATTCAAAGCAGAGTAGTGAGTTGGTCACGCCATCATCACTCCTTACCTGAATATGCATTGAAAATAAATGTTTTAACCGCCTATACAATGATACAAATACGAGTGTTGGAATACGGAATCGCAGTGTTCTCTTTACCTATCCTTCCTGAGTTTTTTTGCCTTGATTGATAGGCTGTTGGACAGCTCCTGGATTACCAACTGCCCCCTCTCTTTACTCCCCCGCTCAGGACAAACGCAATGCATCTTTCCACTGAATAACACATCTAATTGCGCTCCTCTCTAGCTCTTCGTGAATTCTTCCTCATGATGCCCAAAATATTCACTCCTTTCTTGCCTCTTTTCCTCACCAGTATTTTTTCAATTGCGCTACTATAAATTGCTACTTACTATTGCGCTACTATACTACTATACTTGTAGAAATGAGTATTATCACCATTTCATCTACAGGTACATCAAAGGTACTACTGTCACTGATAATAAACCAAACCTAAGAGAAGTGATTCCCAACATTTTACGTTGGCGGCACTCATTAGACTGAGGTTACAACATTGGGGTATTCTAATAAGATCTATTTTATTTATCCTATTAGGCTTGCCTCTCCATTACCTAGGATAATCTAGATCTACGCGATACCCTGCAAGCAATCGCTAGGGTATGTGGCAGGGGATGAAGAACACCAATTTTGCCTCTCTCTCTCTCTATGCCTTTCTCTCCATTAATGTAGAAGCCAAAGGCAGTGATCAAGGAAAGACAGTGGTATTTGCTTGATGTATGGGGATTGATGGAAAAATCAGATTTTGATAAAGAAATTATAAAGAAGTAAGTTTTTAGCATGTACGAGTATAAGTTTTAACGCCGGAAATTCTTGCGTGCTCTAAGAAACATAACTTCATAATTTAATACATATATAATTAAATAACTGAATAAATATTAAAGCACGTTTTCTTAACTACTACTTTTACAGTGTTACTTACTGCTAACATTTCATGTCTTATTTATGCACTATGGACATGCAAACAAGCTATTAAATGGAAACATGCTACATAATAGGGTCTCATGCAATTAGATGGTTAGTATCAACATAGTAATAAAGGGATTGGTTGTTATTACATGCATCATGCACTACAGATTACTCTAAAATATTTCCCCTACCTATCCCTCCGCTATGCTGCCTTTTGTGTTCTCTTGTAATCGGAGCTTTAGGGTCATTAGTTCATGGCTTGGAAGAAGTGGTTCGATTCCTTTCACCTTCTGCCGGGTGTGAGAATAACCGATTCAGAAGTTGGTCCTACTAAACATTTTTCGTTTTCCTGCAACAATCTCACGGCACCCCAAACTGTTTTCCCGACACCCTGAAGTGCCACGGCACATCGGTTAAGAAACACTAGGTTGGAGCCTAAAATATGCAAATAAGCTTTGAAAAAAATTACTCCAGCTCTGTAAGCCGAATGCCTCGTCGTTTCTATCACATTAACGTATTTTTCCTGTAGTAATAGAAATTTTCTGCGGATAACTTGGAAGCTAGGGCACATCTGTGATTTCATGTTGTGCCATATTATTTTATGGAAAACGCGGGTCCTGGACGAGTTTTGTTTTAAAAAATAAAAGTTTAGTTTGGTGTTTAAACAACATTTTCCATCGTCACACCCATTCTTCTCCTTTACATTTATAGATTCTGGGTTAATTTCCCAACAAAATGTTAGGGAAAAAATATAATCTGTTGATGTTAAATTAGGTCTTGAGCATGTTTCTTTACGGCAGTGAGGCATGGACGATGAGAGCAGCTGAGAAGAAAACGGTGGAATCATTCGAAATGTGGTGCTACAGAAGAATGCTGAAGATTAAATGGATCGACCGAGTAAGTAACGAGGAAGTCCTAAGAAGAGTAGGAGAAAAGAGAAGTCTGCTGAAAACTCTAAAAAGAAGAAGGGACAACTTAATCGGCCTTATCTTAACCCATTAACCGCCAAATAAAAAGTAAATGAGTTTTGTTTACAAAATATTTATTTTACTATCATAAACACACTAAATAAAGATAAAAGTGAGAAAAATAAATAAAAAACATATTTTATCCCCCCCAATGGGGGGTGTACTCGTTTGAGTACACCGGCCGGTTACATGTGAAAATTTTCGAAACACGGTTTTTCTACACACAATGTTTTGAGACACTTTCTACATCGTCAGTGCCTTCTTGCATGACAGATAACGCACTGGAACTATTTCTACAGCTTTTGAGGATAATGCCCAACACTGTCTTGAGGCAAGCCTTGGATCAATGAAGACGATCATCGAACTTTATGCTGAGTGTTTTGTCGTAAATAGTATCTCGCATGACTATGGCGGGATTGAAGTTGGTCCGCATTATCACTGTGACTCATAACACGCAAACGCCAGGCATTTGCAATAGCCATATCCATCATATAGGTAAACAAGACCCACCACCACTTTTTTCCGTGAATCGCAATTCTATACAATGAAATTGATAGGTCCAACTCGTCTACACCATCCATGTTTTTACTGTAGTTTTGTTGCTGCACGGAACACCATCGCTTTACAGCCCCAAGTGGCTCATAGTGTCATAATTTGAAGCCATTGTGCAAACAATATTGTCTTTTCATCTAACTAATAGAATTTCGTTTTGCTTGTCGAACCTCTAATCATATGATGCTCGATTTTGTTTCTTCATTTCTTGCACGATATCCTAATGTCTTGAGCTCTACTAAAAGATTGTAACTAGTAAAAAAGTCATCAAAAAAAACTTTGTGATTTTTCGGAATTATCTCTAGTTTATGAAGCAATGTTTTGACTGCTCTTGATCCTAAGGGGTCATTTGAAGCTTTATCTGTCTTTCCACAATAAAAATCAAAAGCGTAACAGCATCCAGAAGAACCTCCTGCCACTCAGTTTTTGTATCCGAACCGTACAGGTTTTCCTCGGATAACCTGCTTGACAGGACGGTGTCCATAATACTTGACCATTGATTCATCAATCGAAATATTTTCTTGTATCACACCCACCTGCAGAAATTTTCGCATTAGAATATTGGCTAATAGTCAAACTTTGAACATTTTGTCCCCGGAACTGCTTGCCTCGTCATTGCTCGCGATATGAAGATTCTTTTTTATGTCTCGGAATCTTTTTCTTGGCATAGACTTCCATACAGTTTCAACACCTGCATATTCATCCAATGACCAATGCAAATCTTCTCTAGGCAATTTATGGTATCCGGAAAATATCAACATACCTATAAACTTTTTCAAGTCTAGAGAATCTAGCTGAAAAGCGTGTTTATTGTTTTGATTTACAAAATTGTAAATAGTTAACTATCAGGCTAATGACTTCTTCATCAAATATTTTTTCGAATATTTGTACTGGTTGAGCTCTTTGAGTTAGTCTTTTACCAAACCATATCTATCTAACTCTACTGTTGTTTTTTGAGACAGAAGAATATGTTGGAGAAAACTTATGCCAAGCTGCATTTTGGTGCTGTTGACGAACTCGCTTTGCAGCCAACGGTTCGTCGTCACTGCTATCATTTGCGTAACTTGGAACAGTATCTTCGTTATTCCTGAATACGTCAACAAAACCAGGTACATCCTGCGGCAAAGCAGTAGTAACCATATCTTCGTCGGCGCCCTCTTTTTCATTTGTCACCACGCTTGGTTCTGGTGGTATGATTACTAACTCATAATCAGTGGCGCTCTCACTATCATTCAAGATAGAAAATATAGCATCCTCTTAGCCTTTGAAGGCGTTAGAAACGTTGTACCGTTTTGAAGTCATTATTGGAAACCTAAAAAATAGAACGGACTATTCTTATACAAATATGGCCGCTGTACTCAACTGAGTACAGCACTGTTTCAATGTGAATTACTTGGTAGATGTAAAATATAAAAAGCTCTATTATTAATTATTTTATATGTAACTATATTTCCTATAACGTAACATATAAAAAGTTTGATTTGAACGTGTTTACATGGTTAAAATTATTGGAATGTTGTGCTTACCTGTCTAAATGTTTTCACTGTCGAGCTAGAATCCACGTGTTGATAATAATTTCCAACGTACCCACATAAACTGTTATTATTTTATTAGACTTAGGCTTCCTTACAAAATTAGTGGTAAATAACAACTACAGCATCTAAAACCTAATGGTTACCCTCAATTGTTTTGCCGTACTCACTTGAGTACAGCAGCGCCAAATGGGTTAAGACATGATGGCCTGATGAAGACTATCGTCGAGGGAAAAGTGAACGGGAAGATTGTAAAAGGCAGGCCTCGTATGAGATACATGGAACAGGTTGTGAAGGATGTAAAAGAAAATTACGTCACAATGAAAAGGTTGGCCGATAGAAGAATTGAGTGGAAAGCTACGTCAAATCAATCCTAGGATTGTTGATCAATGATGATGATGATGATGTTAAATACTAAAGCATTTAGTAACAACTTGTGAGGAGTTTCCTTTTCATTTGCCAAAGCCATTATTTTTTCGCGTTCTGGCTGGTAAACTCAATTCAATTCAAAACGATGATAGAGTAGTTATATATTCATTTCAAATACGCTCAAATTTTATGGCTATCTCTGGCTTCCCACCTTTTGAAAATGTCATTATTTTTGATAAGGGATGAGTTCAAGACTTTCACTGGTGCATTTTGTTACATTATGAGGAGAGAGAATCGATGCCAATCCCACAAAGTAAATTATATTTCAAATTTTACACCGATTTCTTTCAGCGCAAAAGTAATTGCCGTGGTGAATAACAAAACAACTAATTCTGAGAAATCCTTATTTATTCCAAAGAGTGGGTGGAATTTAAGTGAGGACGGAAGGAGACGAGCGTACTAAGAAATAATTGTGTAGCGGCCGCGGGTTGGGCCTGAGTTAATCATCTGCCACACGGCCATTAGGTTTGACCATTATAGCCTTTACCGTAAAGGTAAATGCAATTTTCTGAGAAATGTCACAATACTTTTATGCATAGTACTACTAGTTTCTCTGGTGATTATCTATTTTTAGTAATGTAATTGTGGTTGATTATCGTTGATAATAGTAAACCATTAAAATAATGAACCACGAAAATTCTCCGTGCAGCAAAGAATTTAGGTTTATATGATATGTAATAGTAGTTGATTATAATCATAAACACCAAAACACATATTTCTCAACAGCAAAACATAACCAATTGATTTTATATATCTTGTTTTGTTATCGAAAAATAATTATGAATGTTTAAATTTCCACAAATAATTTTAATGAAAGTGAAATTGTTCGAATTCTGGACGGAGAATTTTGGCAGTTTATTATTTTAATGGATGACTAATATCAATGATAATCAACTACTATTACATTGCTAAAAACATAGAACATCACTAGAGAAACCATTGCTACAAGCAATTAATTTGTGAATTACTAGCCAGCATTAATTTCATGCGACTCACCAGACTCCTTATTGGCTGATCTAATGTAATTACATTTACTCACCGCGAGCTTTTTCATATCACTCTAACTATATTTTAACGATCTATACTTCCCATAATGAGCGTGGTAGTCTAGTGGGTAGAGCCCTTGGCTACTGATCGAAGGGTCCCGGGTTCATATCCGGGTGAAGCCTTTGGACGCCTCCGAACTCGGGAGTGCGAGGTGGCCCAGGGAAAGGAACTGGCCCCCCTACCCTGAATGTGTGAAATTCGCACGCCTGTGGCTTAGTCCGGGGTGAGCTCTACCCTCACCTATCAAAACCAACCTTCGAGTTGAATCACTGAGTGAGTAAGTACCTCCCATAATCTACTAGTGTGTTAAATATATTTGTAGTATCTTCGAGAATCATCAACTTAAATTTCTGCAGGAGATTTATTCTGTAATTTAACCTATGATTTGATGATTGCCTAATTCCGCCAATACATTTAGCTTCTTCCTACCGTGGCAGACGTACCACAGCTGACTACACTCACCCTCAATTTTAATAATGAAGTTTTCGACCCAGATTCGAAGGTCAGACTTGGGCTGGCAGTCACGAACTTCAAGTTTACTCAGGGGTCACCATTCCAGTGCTCCCGACTTCCTCCTGCACGAACGAAAAGTTTTAAAGTGTAATAATACTAATCTTCGGGCAAATTTGAGTTCTCCCCCAATGCAACAGCTTTCAAAGGAGTTCGTGACTCGAGATATGAGCCGCGGATGGAGAGAATGCTGCGATGAAAAAAATAAAGATAATGAAAACTCGGTCCTACAGTTTTTGAGGTCCACGTACGGCTACCGGAAATGGCGACCCTTAGCCTTCGGGCACCACGAATTTACGAGGAAACCTCTTGGAACTTAACTAATACTTTCGGGGGCGTAAACCAGTTTTATTTAGAAAGCTGATTATTTAGCTCGGCCGCTCGAGTGTCCTCCGTTCTCGTTTCCGAAGCGAAAGTGAGGTTTTTTTTCGCCCGGAGATTCAACCGGGAGAAAAAAATCAATCCGGGCAAATTGCGCTGACTCATTCTGCGGTTCCATCCACCCTCGAAATTCACTCGCGGATCCGATAATCAAGGAATTCTGCATTCTCATTAACTCGCGGCGTAGGCATGAGACGTAGTGGGCGTGCGTTTACCGGAGGCCATTTTCTACGTCTTTATCTCAATTTCTCAGAGTCTGTGGTCGAGTGATCCCGCTCGCTTTTGGGAGTCGTGGGTGTCGGGGTTTGGGTGAGAGAGCGATTTCGGATAACGTCAGACCTCACCCGGAGCACATTCCCGAGGACTCGCCACTGAGGCTTTAAAAAATCAGGAAGTCTGGGAACGTGATCGTGATGTAAGAGGACGTAAAATCTCTCAAAGTTTTGGGGCATCTCTCATTCATCCAAATCTCTTATATTTCGCAGACGATTCAATCTGGCCACCTAATTGTCGAATCACAAGCTCATTTCTGCATAAATAACTAGAATTTGTTTACAAGACCCTTTAAGCTGGGCCTAATTTATCATCCAATTGTTTGATTAAAAGCGTCAATATGTTGGTTGTAAAGTATAATATAGCTGCAGATTCTGGATTAGAAACTAATTGAAGAGCAAATGTATAATAAAATTAGATTAAATTTGTATTTATTCGCATATTGAGTACATAAATGAATAAATGAGTCCAATGAGGAACTAGTGGTAGCCTCTTAAGTAAATACCTATTTTGAGTTTTTGTTAGTTGTCAAAGGTTTGACACTTCGGAAGATAATTTAAATTTCGTAGCCCAATCCTCAAAAGGATAGAGTAATTAGTGGGAAGCATAACTACCCCCCCCCCCCCAGTATTTATAATGTTAAGGATAGTATTTTAAATAACGAGACGGGATAGGAGTCAGTAGTTCAAAAAATTAAATCAACAAAAGATAGAATAAAGAATGGAAGAAATCTTATATATTATACCATGAACTCTCTTTATTTTCCATCTTGAGATAATTTTTTGGAGCGTTTCACCTAACTGTGCGAATATTATCAACTATACAGTATAGTCTTATTTCTTGAGAAGTTTCGCTATTGGTTCAGTACGGAACTTGTTTTTGTAGATCTTTGTTTCTGATCGTCCTTTCTCTTCGTTACAGGAAACTCACGAAAAACAGAGCTCTGTATTTCGTACACATGAAGTTTCTTTGCTATTAATCTTGATCCACTGGAATATTAATGTGTGGCTGATGAGCTCAATTTGATAGTGTAAGGTAGTCTCATCATCGAAGAGTATATAGATTTTCCACATAACATTCTAGTTGCCCTTAGAACTAATCACTTGGGAAATTAGTTCTCAAAATAAAATTTTGTGGAGGAAAATGTACAAGGTTGAGGGCTTGCAAAAGTATATAATCTATTCGCAAACCTGTGATTTTTCTGGAAAAGTAAGTGATTTCCGGTCACGTTTTTTTGGTATGCATAATATTCTGTTGCATCCACTGAGGTATATCTCATCCATTGAGGTATACCTTAATGGTGTCATCAAAGTGCAACCAAGGTTTCTCCCCTTCAGGCAGTCCTAACTTTTATAATTAATCCATCGAAATAAACCTTAAAGTTTATCTTAATGAAGATGCTTTAGATTCTCTTTATATTTAATTCTGTAGGGAATGAATTGGAACCTTAAGGGCAAAAATGTTAAATTACTCAGTGCTTGCGTGAATTAGACGTAATAATGCTCTTTATATTCACATATTCTCTATATTTAAATTATGATTCAACTACGACAGGCTCTGTAAGTACTCATCTATGCTCTTTCACTTAATATTTTCAGCATATTTGACGTATCTTTCAGTCAGTAGATCAATGAAACCAGTGATTATGCAGTAATTTTCAATAATATTATTCTGAACTTGCCGTCATAAATTTAGCTTTAAGAAGTTTCCTTTTTATTCCCTGAAATTAATTTTGCAGCATAAAATCCACAGCCTAGAAAGTCTTTAATGCCGAAATAGGGAGAATGGCTGTAAATAGTTGGAATAGAAATTACTTTGGCGGAATGTAAGTATCTCTACATCGCATACCATTACCGTGGCTCCAGTGAAATCATTGGTGTTAACTTGTGGGCAGTAAGGAATCTATGTTCACGATTCGCTTTCATTTCCTGCTTTATGAATCAGTATTTCATTCTACTTTATTTGTGAAAGTTGTTATTCCCCGCTGTTTTATGGTCAATGATTAATGTCTTTTGTGATGTTTTTATGAAATTGCTTCAAAGGAAGAATAAACTAGCAAATCGTATTTTCGATTCCGCTATTTGTTATCTAAGTTTACGTTTCCCCCTTTAAGAATAATGTTTGGATGAGGAAAAGTTTAATTACTTTGGTGGCATGACCTCAATCTATATTTGCCTTTAATATCTGTAGAAAGGTGGTACCAACACAAATGTTACATACGCATCTTATTCCAATAGATGAACGATACAGGAATTTCTGCTTCACTTTATTTCTCGCTCATAAAGTATATGGGGAGAAAAGAATAAATATGTACTATGCTTTTTGAGGTCACTATGTTTAATACAGTATGTTCAGGTAAACTCTATGGTACTAGGCTCAACTCTGTGGAACTCCATCTTCAATGAAATGAAAAATTTGTAAATTCCACAAATCACCATTAGAAGAATCTCAAGAGTACATCCCAGACCCTCTTGTGGATGAAACCAGTCATGTTTTACTATTAAAGTGTGGAATCAATCCTCTGATTGGTTTAACACAGATCTCACCTCCAATTTTCTAGCCTATTCCATTTTGGTTATAATTCTTACATACTTCACTTATTGATCCATAATTATCTATGACACCGCATTTGTATGATTATAAAGGTCGATTTCTGTGTTTTTTCCTTTAAGTTTAAAGCTGGCAGATTACAATTTACCGTAAAGTTAAGAATATAGTGTACACAAGGACTCGATAACTCGTTTTCTTTCTAAAAAAGTTAGCATTTTTGTCCCCTCGTAATTGCTGAACTTTTTATCCGGGTATATCTCATAACTCGTCGAAGCAGCATTGTTTAAAATCAAATGTATCTAGTACATTTTTTTGCACTTGAATCAGTGTACAATATATACAATAAAATGCTAATCCTTTTTAAGCATGATATATAATGCATGTTTGTTTTGAATTCACCCCTTGCCACACACTTTTATAGTAGCTTGTAGGTTATTATGTAATTGTCAGAAATGTGAACTGTCAAAAATGATCACCGCATTTTAGTCTTATAATTATCGAATAATATAATTTCGTAGGTTTTTTCTATTGGTCTATACATATTTCAAATCGTCTAGGGTTATTGTGGGGACAAATTTGTGTGTTAGATTACGTTGTTGTTATGTAGGTAATGTAGGTAATTCGCGCCTTCTAGAATTGATGCTTATCGATGCTTTTTTTTGGGAGCGGAGGAAGCGAATGTAGGGAAACTTAACGTCGGAAAGAGCCTTCTCTTAACGAAGGACGCCAAGTTTCAACATTCCATTCGAAGGACAATGAACTGAACTTGAAGAGCTTTCCACGTAACCCTGAAGAGAGGACCTGCGTTCTGCTGAAAAATTTCTACCATTTCCGGAATTCCATTCCGGATCCTCGAGAGGTGAGGCCAGTATGCACCGAGTCATCTCCATAAAGTTCGTAAAATTATATCGAGGGGTAAGAAATGATCAGATACATAGACATATGCATAGTACTCAGTGAGTTCCCTTGAGAAAGAGTTAATGAGTAAATCAACACTAGATATGCAATTAGAATTTTCAACTTATTGATTTTGTTCAAATAAATAAATAAATGTTTAATTTAGCCGCACACTAGATGCGTGATTTCGAGCTCTTGGTTGATGAAATCCAAGTGTAATGGTAGCACTGCTCTAGTTGTAGAATTGGATTTGTAGAGGTTCCAAAGGACAAGGCTGTTTCGCACTTCCGAGTCTAAGGTCCTAATTCTGCTATAAACATAGCATCCACGCCCGAACCCACGACCTTCGGGTTGCCAAGTCGGAACGCAAGCTACCTGACTTCTCCGGCCGGGATATTACACTAGGAAGGAATAACCATAAGTCTGATACAATTTTTTGGGAAAACTTTGGTTGCTTGGAGGGAAAAATTACCCAAGTAAAGAATTTTCCTCCACTTATCAACACTGTCACACTGGGAGGGGGTTCTATAAATGGTTTGGACAGCAATCTTTTCCACTTTTTTCCGGTATAACATATCGATTAGGTTCGCTTGGTATCCATTACTTAATACTATTTGTTTTATAATTTTGAACTCCTTTTGAAAATTATCTTTGGACAAGGGGATAGAGAGCAGATGGTGGAGCATGGAGTGGAACGCTGACAGTTTTTGAGCAAAATGATGCCTGGATTTAGCATGAATTAACTTGGTCGGTGTATGTGTCTTTTCTGAAAATGGAAAATACAAATTAATCTAATCCTTTAGACACTGTCAAATCCAGAAAATTAAGTGATGCATTATTTTCTTTTTCCATCGTGAATTTTATGGAATTGTCCAAAGAATTTAAGAGGTGGAAGAAAGTGTTGAGCTGCCTTGTGGATCCAGACCACACACACACAAAATATCGTCTACATAGCTATACCAAGCACAGCATTCTTCACCAAAGGGTTAACAGATGTAAACAGATCATTCTCGAAATTGTCCATGTAGATGTCCGCAAGCAATGGGGATAGGGGTGAACCTATAGCCAAACCTTCGCGTTGTTCGTATATTTCTTCCTTAAATTTAAAATAGTAACCTTATTGTAGCCTTAAAAATCTCTTTTCAAAAACCATAAGTCTATTAATGAGTCTTAATGTTTAATAATTAATAACTTATCAATTAAAATTTAATACGGCATTTATTACACCTAGCTTTCATTACGGCTTGACTAGGAATTTTCTTTGCCTTAACCCATTGTCCTTAGCGACTCACGTTCCTTTTATTTTAATTAGAATGTAATACAAACAAGGCTATTATGACGACATGTCATACCCCTCGCCAATATTTGCAGATAACTTTGTCTAGTTATAAAGGGAAAATCATTCTCCTCCATCGATAAATCATGCGTACGTGGTAAGTTTTATTCTTCGAAAAATTAAACAATCTATTTCATTGGGAATATGATTTACATGCACTTTAATTCAAGTGAATTTAGACCGACTGGATAATAAAAGTAAAAAGAGGATGCTTCAACATTACATCTCCATATTATTGATAACCAGTATTTACGAATAACATTGGCCTCGAGGGCCACGGTGTATACGGTTATCCAAATAATCAGATAAGTATAGTTTTGTGAAATGTAATATCGACAACACCTTCGTCATTGAACTCAGCATTGTGTTCTTCAGGTTCATCAACTTCTACTTTGATTATTGAAGATGTTAAGTATTAAAAATGATACAACAGATATTAATAATTCCAACGAGATCGGGGTTCACGTAAATTTCCCCCTGGATTAAGGTGGCAGTTATTTTAAACCGTGCTATACCTGACGTTTATTTTCCCACAATAGAGATAATTCTTCTTTTCAATATAATGAAATTCATTTTTCTAGGAAATACAATCTAATCCCTCCTCCTATGGAATCCATTTTAACACTGGAAGAGTTAATCTTTACTTATAACCCACGAAATTAAATAAAACTACTCATCAAAGCTTGAAGCTGAGGAGTACCATTACAAAAATCCATTACTTGATAATTATGTGCCATTTGAAACTTTCTTTATTCTCCTATTATTAGCTTTTCTCAAAGATTCATTGCGTCTAAAGAACAGAGTCTAGATTCCCTTCATCAAACCCATAGTTTTTATGCAGGCTGCTCGCCAAAGGTAATTTATACCCAGCTATCCACTTTTGCTTTCGCTTTCCTAATGGAATACAGGACGTTGGGAAACTCATTTTTTTCAGGAGCTACTTCGAAGCTGTTTTGAAAAAGACTTCACGGTTTAAAAAACTGATTATCATCTCAATTCCGATTTTTTCATTTATGTTCGATCTGGCCTTAAAATGAAGCCATTTCGTAATACTTAGCGATACGAAAAATTGCTCGTCTATCAGATTTTTCATGGATTTAAAGATTATAGTGATGCCGAGATGTGCTTCATTGAGAAAAGCTGTGAAATGCTTAATATACCTGCATTTTATTTAAATGGCTCTTCCTCATCGATATGTGAGTCAGTTCTTGATTCTAGAGGACATCGTAGCCTTGGATTACAGTCATTCTTTTCTATCAATTGCCTTTTAGAAGAAGTATTCGAACTATTCTAACCATTGACTTCTCTCCTGTAAGGGGAGAAATAAGTTTCAAGTACATTTTTAAAACATCTTGCGCACGATATGCATGATTTTTACATTGATGACATGAGAAATATTTTCTTCATTCAGGACGATTCTGTTGGTTCACGTGCCCCTGGAATCCCAATTGGCTTGGCCCATCATCATGTTTCCCAGGTTGGAATCAACAAAGCTTGATTAAAATAAATGGAGAAAAACGCATCCAGGCGGGACTCGAACCCAAGGCCCGAGGATGAGCAGGTGGGGACTTTACCTCGCCGCCACCATAGCAACTCAAAGACGTCTGACACCATGATGCATTCATGAAATAAATTTCTCTTAATATGGACGTGCAATCGCACACATCAGAATAATTCAGATTAAGTAAAAATTAAAGAGACAAGATTAATATGGTGGACTTTTAGGGAATACGCAGGTATTTATGAACCCTTAATATATAATATATGTTGGGAATATTTTTCAAATGTTTCCTATCATGTTGGATAAGCAGTAGAATTCGTATTATGCGTAAAGTTCTTCACAAATCTATTTTACCTCATTCACTTCATTCGCCTTTTCAGCAATGTTATCCACATACCTAGACAATTCTGACTCGGTCATTTCGTATATATACTTCTTCATGTTTCATTGTCTCTTCAATTTTCATTCCTTCATAGCTGAAGCTGTTCTATGACTAATATGCGAATTCAAGTGAGGTCGTTATGGCTAGACATTAGGTACCCTTTGATTAGCTACATTTCTTTTATTGTTAACTATTTTAATAATCAAAAACGTTGAAAAAGATGCTTTGTTTAACGAGGGATGCAAGCAAAAAATGAAAACATGCTGAAAATCACGAGTAGGAAATCATTTGAGTATCTTAAACCTCTGTAAGACAAATGATTTATGATTCAAATTCTGCAGGACATATTGCCTACCAACATTATGATTGACTTTTAGAAATACTAATTTGGTGACAACCGGTGAGATGATATATTAACTTTAAGATGACTTGTAAAAAATAATGTTAAAAGAATTTTTCCCAAGATCAATGAGTGCACTGGATTAAGGAGGGGTTACTTGAGTAATGCTTGGCTAAAAAATTACTTCAGCTTCGGTTGATCGAAATTTTTTCGCACCCCAAACGCAGGAACATTGCTCGAGGCAGATATTTATTTGATCGATCGATATATGCTGTGATTTAAGGCCATCATGAACCACTTTTCAAGATAGAATTTTGCTTTGCACAACCATGTGGCGGTGCTGGAGTATTTTCTGAGGAAATGTATGATAAAGGAGTTAACCCTTCGGCTGAATGGGCCCTGCAGCTACATATTAGGTATATTATGTCAGCTTTTAAAAAAAGGCCTTAGAGAATTAGCATAATATAGTCGTATAAAGTCAAACGGGAAAATATCATTTATCGTTGCGAAATATCCTTTAAGATTAACCGGTTTCCTGCTCCGTATTCTTTTCCCGGTTTTTATGAGATACTGAGGCCCAATAATTTGTATCGACTTTCGACTTGTGAAACAACCACTTTGAAAAAATCATTATTGGGTAGTATTTTAACCGATTTTAAGGTAGGAAGAATTTTCAGATAATAAAATGGTGTTGATGCCGAGGTCACTGAACTGGGCGAAGGATAATTTCTTAAATTCCATCTCGGTTGCAAATTGGAATTGATAGCCTAAAGTAAGCAATTAGTTGATCGTAGTTGATTAATACATGAAATTAAAATGTTTATTGGCAGGTTGATAGCGTTTTTGGTGTCCATTTTCTGTTCAATATCTGTATCATAAATTATTCAATCTAACTGAAAGCGATCATTAGCTGTGTTGTAAAGTGTTTCCGCCCTACTAGGTGCTTCAGACCTGGAGGACAGGTATATGGACGGGAAAGAAGTAAGGGTGGAGAGAAACCCGGCGTCGGCATTAACCTGGTCTTAACGAGAGGCGCCAAGGGAACCACGTCTTAACGTCCTATCCGAAGGACGGAGAACTGTACTCGAATGTTATCCACAAAAAGTCAAATAAGGGCCGGTTTATCAATTAGAAATGTACTTCCTTCGCCAGGATTCAAACCCGGGCCGTCCTGGTGAGACGCCATTATCTAACAACTACACCAACCCGTCTCTTTCTACTCCTTTCTTTCCATTATGTCATTTGTTTTTGTTTGTAATTTTGACTATTGAATCCCGTCTCTTTACTTTTTAGGAAACATTCCTCATCGTGTCACTAGTTTCTTCCAGAAGGTAGAAAAATACAAAATATTGTCACATATAGTTGGTAAGTGTACTTGATGAGCAGAACGGAATGGCTATCGTCTCCGGCGCGCACACTTTACTTCAACATGACCCTTATGTTGGTATGTAGCAAATTCTATACTCTGGTGATTTAGTATACTGCACGTTTCTGTGAAAAGTGTTGTTGGTTCTTGGAGCACTAATGCATTTTAAGTATTCACTAAATAACTTGTAATTGTTTGCAGAAAAAGGTGTAAGGAATGCCCGATGACAGAGAAGAAGGAAAAACAGTAAGATTTTATTCAAAGTAATCAATTATTATTGACGATGACTGATCGATGAGAAACTTGTAGAGACCGAGTGAATTGCTAATTATTTATCTTATGGTTATCTGTATTCTACGTGAAGCTAATATGTTTGCCTTTCAGCACTGAATTTCTCCGTTTCCGTTGTGTCATTTCCAAATCAAGAAGAATCATCCCAATTTTATTTACTTGTTTTGCACTTTAACAATCCTCAATTTAAGTATATCTCCGGTTCCAGTTTCAACGATTGCGTGTTCTTTAAAATGTATGCCAAGGGGTCCGCAGTGTTACGTGTGTGTCTTTACCTTATTTCCTAACGATAAAAAAAACTACTCGGACAAAACTTCTGAATATTCAAATACTTGATTCAAGAAATTGATCTTCTCAAGTAATTTTAAATTTAAGTGACTGACGGCTTCATCTAACTTTGTTCATGGCTATGAATTCAAGATTTTAAATTGATATTGAAAAACATAATTGACGATAACCTTTAATTTGGAAGAAAAAAATTCTTGAATAATTCTTTTAAAAAAATTCTTCTTCTTTTCTTTGCGTATTATCTTGATTGAACTCCGATCTCATTACCCCACTTTGCAGATTCCTTTGAAGGGCATATAGTACTAATTTTTTTAAAACTCTTTGAAAAAAGAGAAGTTCTCGTGAATTGCAAAACCGTGATTTTTTGTACGTGAAACGCAGGTGAAATTGAGTGACGCGTGTGTCCATTACAGCACCTTTTTGAGACAATTTGTAATATTGTGCTCGAGTCCTCTTTTCCAATTTTCATTGCATGAAGTATTTATCACAGTGATGTTTAAGTTTCCGACGAATCAACCGCTTTTTGGAATGTAAAACATATCTTATTTTTCCGATGTTAATCTCAAAACCAGACCGAATCACAGAAGCAACTCAATTTTTCATAAGGTCATTACTCAGAATGCGTTTTGCTCCAGGAAAACCAGTATCCAACAGTAAACTTAGGCAAAAATATTATACCCTGCTTGCATCTAGAGTACTGGTGCACATGATTGCATTGTATCATTTGAAGAGAATATCGTGAAACCCTTACATTTTTGTTCAATAAATTATTATCTACAGTTCATTTTCATGATTATCGGTCAACAATCCTAGGTATGGTTTGGCGCAGCCCTCCACTATTCTATTCTATCGGCCAATTTTTATATCAACGTAAATTTTCTCTTTTACATCCTTCACAACATGCTCCACATATCTTGTAAGAAAAAGTTAATTTTAGGTTGACAAAATTATATTGGTGCCTAATGAGTGTTGTTTTTTGTTGTCAACGGAAAAATGAAACGGAAAAATCTTTGATTTCCTCTTACATTGAAATCTGCTGGTTGAACATTGATCTGGATGAGATTACCTGTCATTCTTTTACAGAACGTATGGATTCATGTTTGCATCCTTGCCCTTCCCTCGAAATACTCACTAAGCTAACCGAATACCCGTAAAATGAGATTTCTCATGCTCTATGTTTTCCCTTTGCTTTTTTACGCCTAATTTGGATTTGGTTGTTTGCATGCAACGGTATTATGCGTTTGTTGTTTTCGGTACAAATATGTAGAAGGGCCATGATATTCTTTTCTATTCAGTAATCCTCTCTGCATCATGAATCTTGTTTAAGATGTAGTATTACGGAAGGGTAGGTATATATAAAACTGAAGACACTTATTATCTAGCTGTGCATTACTCCTATACCTAACTTTTTTTCATGTAGTAGTATCATTATACAGTATAACCCCGATGTAGCGTCAGCGTTGGTTATTGCCCCGGACCACGGATTAATATACCCCGGCCCAACATTAAAAGTGGGAAACTATATGCGGGTATGAACGGAAGCCGAGTACTTTTGGGTTATATGGGCTGAAATAGGTGTTTTTTGCATAAAAAATTAATTTTAAGTACTATAAGACCATAATCTCATAACTGCTGGTAAACGTTTCATCTGATGATAGAAGAATAAGTTTTGAAGTTGTCAGGTTGCATGTGGAAAAAATCTTTATTTTTACAAAGGTTTAAAGAAAGAATCAATTGTGGTTTGTTTCTTTTTTATACCTGTCAACATGAAATTCTCAAGTTTCATTCACAGACTAGGAATCTCCTCGTTAGGAAAATCCTGCTGATGGACGTACTTTCGAGGGTTAGTTCTTGTCTATCCAGTATCCTCCATCTGGTTATCCCTTACCTTGTGGGTACCCTCATTTTAGCAAGTCAATCTCTGAATATGGCAGAAACAACTACGAATTTGCCAAAAATTATGGAGAACAGACCTTGTAAGCGGAAAAATTTATATGCGGGGATGTTATACGCGGGATTTTTAACAAAGATAAGATTCAGATTTTTTTGGGAAAACTGGTGACCAACCTAATATGCGGGGAAACGTTATATCGGGTGGACCTTATATCGGGGATATACTGTAGCACTTAATTTGCATATCAGTAGCGCATTTTTGGACATTTCCACCCCCTGCCACACACCCTCGCTGTAGCTCACATATTATTGCGTAGATGTAAATGTAGATATTGAATTTACATGACGTATTTGTGAACAATTGCTGTGCGAATTTTCCAGTCGCCTCCCACCACGATCTACGTTCATTTTAGCCGCTTTAACTACACTTAGCACTCACTTTAACTACAGCTAGCCACTTTACACTACTTTAACTACTTTCTACACTATTTGAGATGCCTTATATACAGCTTACTTTTCTTTTACTCTGCATATTTTTTCTTACTGTCCTGTTTCTTCAATTTGTTCTACATTCCATCCTTGAAATCCCTTTCTGTTTTACTTCATTATCCTTCTATCCTTCCATTTTTCACATCCGCGTAACCATTAGCATGTCACAACTTCTTCAAATGACTCCAACCTCTTTGTCCTCTCAAATAGCCTCAAAAGTGCTTTTCCTCCCTCACAAATCAATTCATCATTCTTCTTCCATCTCATGTCACAAAGTTTCCATTTTTGTATGTTTTCCTTGTTTCCCTTATTTGAAAAAAATACTTTTGAAGATCTGATAAACATTGCCTCGCTTCAATATTCTCTTCCCGTTTCCAAATACCTACCAGAGTATTTGTAGCACATAATATACTAAAAAGAGGTCCTCATTTGTTCTAATTTTTCCATCTTCCTGACCATTATTTAAATACTTATTGAATTTCCAACTTTCTTACTGCTCTGTAAAATTGATAACTTCCGAAAAAACCGTGATTCTTAATTAATAAATATAAACACCATAATACTCCACAGTTCAAGGAATACCTGCTTATTCGTTTAAGTGACTTATTTCAACGTGTACGCTTAAATTATAAAATTATATTTTATTCTGCCATAAGAATCATGCTTAAACTTGTAATATTACCTTACCACCGTATATTTTCAATATTTCTTCAAGTTTATTTTTTGAAACTCAACTCCATTAATTTACAAATTGATAACGAGGATGAGGTGAATTACTCGACAGCACCCAACTTACATTAAAAATACTTTCTTTCCATTTTCCGTTTATCAATTCATATTTGGTTCCTGTTTCGTTTTCCTCAGTACCTACTAACCTAAGATTTATTTTTCCGACTCCTATTCTGCTCACGTTGGTTCGTTCTGGGAAGTTCAAATACCTCTGTAAACGGAAAATTTTCGTTTCGTTCCTTTTGCCTTACAAGGAAGACACATGGGAATGCTGTAATTCATTGAACCCAACTCCCATCTGTTCTCCAGCCCATTCTCCGGGAAATTCACACTCAACGTGATCGAAAATCGAGAACGTCCCATCACGGCTGGGTAGCAATTGATAAATGGCTCAAACCGTGGGATCTTCTGTCCAATTGTTTTGTCTCCTCTATAACGCGTCTTGGCAGAGAGATTTTTCAACAAGGCGTCAATACAATCACCTTTTAATTTTCCGCATCATTACGTGCGACGACCTACTTCCAGGCGAAACGCCCCCCCTCCTTCCCCCTAAATCCTTAAGGCATTCTTCGCCAGCACCCGACGCTTTTGTTCCCTGGTCTTTCTCCTTATCAGTCCGTTGGCATCTGGTCTTTGACTCACCACTCTGGCAGATACGGAGACACTCGCTCACTTTTACTCTCGCTTCAGTTCAATTTAATATTTTTCCACCCGCAACGAACCCCGTATCTTACAAGGTTATCTATCTCCCTCCACCATGAAGATCGAGCACCCAGCGGTTTCTTTTTTTCCTTCGAGCCGTTCAGATCAATTTCTTTCGCCATTCGTCGTTACTCAACCCCTCTCTGGTCTCTTTTAACGCCCGACGTGGATGCTGATGGTGTATTCGTGATCTTCCCCCGTGTGGAACATTGACCCAATTTTTTTTCCGCGTCCCAACACGCTCATCCCTTTTTTTCATTTTCCAGATGAGGGAGACAAAATGGCACTTTTCTTTTAAAAAATAGGAATTTGCGACCATACCTGCCTCATTCTTTAGGTTTTTACCCATCCACTGAATGTGATGGGAATATTTATGCGTCGTTTGGTGCAATGCGATTCATTTGAGGTGTCGGAGAGTCTCTGCGCTCTAATAAATTGCCTCCACAAATCGTAATCGATCGATCGTGTAATCGATCATTCTCCGGGGTCGTTGGGTTCCACGATGACGAAGTGCACGTTTTTATGTTGGGTCTTCCTGTATTTCAGCACAGTGGGGGATGAATGTCACTCTATATCGATGAAAGGTAGGACCAAAATATTCTTCATAATACGTTGATTGTATGTTATAGGAAGAACCTTGAAATTACGCCTAAAAATATAGATAGAATAGCATGATATAATCACCCATAACTAATTAAAAGTTCCTCTTAGGCCTACTTGAACTATAAATACAATATTTTCCATAGTTACTGGCATAGGTACATCAAATGTCTTTTAAATATGACCACTGAAAAATATTGCGGTTGCTCGTACACACACTAAAAAACTAATAAATTCAGTCTACTATGAAAATTAATTTAAATACTTCCATTTAGTATCATCAGCGTCCTGCCAGATGAGGTAGGTATATTTATGGATATGAAATGTATCTAAAATTTTCCTTTCTACAGAATGCTCAAATTAATCATTTCATCAAATACTAGACATTTGATTTTCATAAAAATACAAGGTGCTACTCAGAAATTCCCCAACTGTTGTGATAAATATAATTGTAGAATACCTGGTGTGGAATTACGGATGTATCTTTCACGTTATCGCAATCTTTATCGTTAACGCTTACCCCTAGAGTAGCGCAGGGCTAACCGTCTGTGAAATTCGCTCCATTGATTGTCATAAGCGATTTGAAGTGCTGCGCAAAAAATGAAGAACGGAGATCACGTTCCTTCTGACATAAGTTAAATCAAAAAATAACGATAACGCTAGCGCACGCCTTATGAAGATCCATGATCGAGTCCCTGATTCTTATTCAATCCAGTCACCTTTAAATTTTCCCCCTTAGGACTGCAAACACTGATTTCAGTGCTTTTGTCATGAATGGAACGAATTCTGAAAGTTTCTTTTTATTGATGTGTTCAGTGCCACCTGTGATTCAGCGTCAATCTCTTCCATCGTGGAAAATATTCACCGCTTCTTTATTTTCATCTTTGGAAATAGGAATTAGTCGCAAAGAGCCAAGTCGGAACGTCAGATTAACTCCGTTACTCCTCAAATGAAGCCAAGTTCAAATAATCATCTATGCTGGTGAAGCTGGGCCTAAATCATTTTGATTGTCACTTACAAGTCTGTTTGCTTACTTCTTGAAGAGCGTCATATAAGTCATGGCCCTCTTTTACATTTATACTACATTTCCCTCTCTCTCTGCTTGTGAGTTGTAAACATTTTTAAAACTGTGAATACACACTGCATTTTATTCTTCGATAGCTCGTTAGGTACCTCAGTCAAATGAACCGCTGAGACCTACATAATTTCTACTCAAGTATGGTAATCATAACGGGCGTGGATTTACAATTTCCAGGAGAAACCCAGATGAATTGGGAAGTTGTCGGAAAGAAATGGTAATGAGATAATAAAGTGTGCTGACCTGGATACGCTGGTTAACACTGCCTTGCTCGAAGGTCGTACGTTCCACACTCTCTTTATTTAGCGTTACTTATGGCACTACTAGATCTAAGTCTCTGGAGACAGTCGAACTGCAGTATTTGGCACAAATAAGAAATAGTAGGAGGATTTTTTATAGCAAATTTTCCTTTTCTCCCAATCGTCTTAGGACTTCTCAATCAGTCAGTCAATCCATTTTGCTGTCCACTGCCACAAATAATCATGCTCCAGATGCATATTCTGATAAAGTGCTCCCGTAAATCCACGCATTTTCCATATGCAAGAGAATTTTTGGTAGAATTTTCTCTACACCTGAGCAATTTCACTGGCTATTTCTTTCTTGCTTCGTCCATCGCTAGCAACTCGGCCCTGTAGATAGCTCGCTCGCTCACCTCTTCGATAGCATTTCAGTTTTTCTCTGATTTTCACCCCATGCAAGCTAAAAGAGTTTCCAGCACCTAAACTTCCATATAGAATGCATATAGGTATGAGGCACACAAACAGTACAACATCACCAGTCACCAATCCTAGGATTGATTTCATACAGACTCACTTCCATTTGCTAATCTGTTCACATTTACATAATTCTTTTCATTCTCATCCTTTGCTACTTGCTCCGTATATCTCATACGAGGCCTTCATTTTCAAGTCTTCCCTTTTTCTTCTCCCTTGACGACCGTCTCCATCAGAACATCATGTCTCAAGATGTAGCCAATTTGGCTGCCCCTTCTACTCTTTTCTCTAAGTTTTCATCAGATTTCTCTTTTCTCCCACTCTTCTTAGGACTTCTCAATCAATCAATCGGCCAATTCATTTTACTCTCCATGCCTCACTGCCACAAAAAGTTATGCTCCGGATGCATGTTCAGGTGAAGTTCACGATTTTGTTTCCAGCCGTAAGTAGATATTTTTCTATAGGACTCCCTCTTAAACTGAACAATTCTACTGCCTATTTTCTTCTTGATTTGTCCATAGCTGGTTATTCGGCCTTCTACATATCAATGCTCTGTATGCCAATACTCTAAATACTTATAGCTTTCGCTTCACGAGTTTAGCATTTTGGTCTCGGACTCCTCTCTTTTACCGCAAACCATTACTTTCGTTTTCTTTTTATTGATCTACAGGTACTACCTGACCAGGCACGTAGCCAGAAATTTGCATCGGGGGGGGAGGGGGGGGGGGGGGGGGGCTAAGTCTTGCGTAACTTGAAACAAATCAGCCTTGCCCATTCGGTGCCGACTATGTTACAAATCTCTTCCCTTAATTTTCAGTGCTCGTTATTTACTTTTACCGTGCCCATACTTATCTCTTCTCACTGTTAATTTCAGGGCTAAAATCAGGACAACAAAATTATTGGGAAAAAATTTAGGGGGGGCCTGAAGCCTGTACCTGACTAATGTTTTCTCGACGTTAACTGGAGTTTTCCTTAAATTTCTGTCTATCTCTGCCATGGCCACGATATCATCTAGAAAATGCTGCATGGTAATTTTTTCCCTGAAGATACTCAACCCTGAAGCCTTTTATTTGATTTCATTGATTGCTTTCTTGGTATTGACATTAAAAATTACAGAAGACAAGAACCCTGATTTATTCCTTTTTTAAATTCGCTCTTTCACTGCTGGATCCAGATTGAACCATAGCTACTTGGTGTTTATATAAACTTTGGATAATTCCTCAGTAATTGTATGCAACTTTCAACAACAGTTATTTGAGGGAGACAACCGACAGCTAGGGTCATTTATGACAATCCAATGTCATTTAAAAATCTCAAGGTTAAATCCCAATTCACGTTGTCAAAAGCTATCTCCAAATCCACACTCACAATGATCTTATGCTTGTTCTTCTCCAATCTGTTGTCTATGAGAAGCCTAAAGGCAAATTTGAATATTATTTACCTTATTTTTAAATATTATTTTAAATGAATTAATTACACTTGCTTTCCCTAAACCAAAATCAGCTTTCTTAAAGGAACTCCTCAGCTTTTTGTTCTTTTCTTCTTTAGAGTCAACTTCTATCTTCTTCAAATCTGAGTCTTCTGTATGTAATACTATTCCTTTTTTATGCATGATATGTAGTGCATGTTTGGTGAGCAATCACCCCCTGCCACACACCCTTGTGGTGGCTTGCAGGGTATTATGTAGATGTAGATGTATCGTCAAAATTTCGAGGCATTTGCCGCCAGACTTAAATTTCACATTTTTTGGAATTGGGAATGGTGATGTTCTTTTGACAGTCTGGGGTTATATTTCCTGTTGAGTAAATGTTGCCGATGATATTGAATAGCTGGGTGAATGTATTCTCTCCAGCATTTTGGATTAGCTTGGCAGGAACACCGTCAATATCAGAAGCCTTATTTAGCCGCAGGTCATCTATTGCTGCGTCGAATTCGGACCTCAAGACTGAATCTCCACATCATCTTACTAGGCTTCATTTTCCCCTTTGAGTACATTCGCACTCTGTTGGCTTCTGCTTCATGTTTTCTCCAAATATTCCATTCATCTCTTCACACTATCTTCATTTGCAATTAAACGTTATCCATTTTTACTCTTTATGGCATTACAGCCTGCGCTCCGTTCCTTGAAGTGGTTCCTCTCTATCTTTTAGGCAGTTTCCTCTTTGAAAGCTTGGTTGGTTGGTTGATTTAGGGGAGGCGACCGACAGCTTAGGTCATTTGCGCCATATAGGAGAGGTGGGTAATTGGGTAATGGTAGGAGTTTTTAGGGAACGGAGGAAGGGTGAAGAGAAACCCGGCGTCGGCATTAGCCTACTCTTAACGAAAGGCGCCAAGGGGACCACGGCTTCAGAGTTCTGCATCGGGCGTACTCAACCGGACCTTCAAGCCGCCAGCGAACGCTGCCGGACCTGCAGGCTAGCATAGCAGTAGACACATAGGTGCACTTTTCGCGCTAAGCTACTCCAGCGGAATCGGAGTCTACTCCAGAATCGGACTTGCGCGGACTTGACGAAATTGAGTAGGTCCGCGCACGCCTGATCGGACATGAACGGTCAAACGGGCTACTACAACTCTCTCCCGCATTCGGCCGACTCTCGGTCAAGTCCACCCAGGATCAGCAACGTCTCGCGATATTGCATTAAATTGTAAGGCGACGATTGCTCGATAAAGTTAATGTATAATTTGTATGAATTCATCCCATGATTAAACCAAAAAATCAAATATCCTATGCACGCATTTATTTAATTCCAGGATATGAAGAGGCTCATTGTGACAGTGGTGTTTTTGCGATTGCCATACCCTTCTACGGCGATTTTTAGGGGTTGAAGTTGGCCTTAGACTCTCGCAGCGAAGCTAAGTTCTTTCGTCAATAGACTAGATGGTCCCTAGCATACTTGACGCTGTTACTACCTTTCTTGGTGGCCATGGACTCGGTTGCAGCAGAGCTCAAAGAGAGGAAACGAAGAGAGAGGTAGAGCCGAAAGTCGAGAGTGGTCATTACTGCTTAACTAAAAATTATAGAAAGAGAACAGGGAGTGAGATTTGGAACTGGTTTCAAATCGTGAAAAACTGCCAGACTGGCCTGCCCATGGAGTTCGTTCGGTGTACAAAGTGCGATATTTACTATTGCTACAAAGTCAGGACAGGCGCAACCCATTTAAGGCGCCACGTCACAGAAGGTTGCAAATCTGCATCTACGAGGTAAGTGAGAGTATGCCCGACTGTAAAATCAGGAACGCGATTTTTCTGCTATTTCTCCTTTTGTTAATTCACCTGACTGCTATTTTCAAAAGGGAGATTTATCAACAATATTATGCCACTTTAACTTATTGTTAGTCATAGGTCATCAAGCTCTATCAATTAATAACGAATAACTTTTCCGAGGCCAATGCTGCAAGTAGGCGGCCTGTACAGTGTGATCTTACACATTTCGATTAAACCGTATTTCTACTAAGTAGACAGCAGTGGTGTGAGTCAAAATGCTGTGATTAGGGTCACCATCCGCAACCATTTGCCCAGTCTCTATTTTTTGTCTGTCTCGCAAGTTAGACCCAATGTTAAACTGTAGCCTATTAAAATATTTAAATTTAATAGTCGTCTACATTACTTCCACAGTTGTAAGAAACCCGCAAGTGTATTATCAAAATCAATTTCGTCAATGTCGGCAAGGCTATGTGGAGAAAAATTTCGTGGCATGTAGCCTGAAAACATTGTTGCCTACTCAGGAATTAATTTAGGACTTATGTGCAATATTCCTCTTCAGAGTTAACATTAATTCCTTGTTTTATTTTATCAGGTATACTTGTGCACCCTCAGAGACAAAATCGTTTAAACAAGAATACGTTGACTTTTGTGCCCTTGATACTCGTCCCTTTCATGTGGTGGATGGTGAAGGGTTTTCCAAAGTTATTCAGCAAGCAATTGATATAGGTGCTCATTGTGGTCGAGTAAATGCAAAAGAACTTATTCCTCACTCTTCAACAATATCAAGAGAGCATTGCCGGAACGGGTGTCTCTGGCACGTTCTGTAATATTGCCAGATATCATCAACTCCATTCAGAGAGGGGTATGTGCGGCAACTACAGACGGGTGGGCCGATTCCGTGAGGAAATTTCACTACCTAACCCTTATAGTGCATTACATCATAAACTGGTGATTAGTGAACAGGGTACTTTTTACTGTGAAATTTCCTGATGAAATGCGGCAGACGGGATCCAACGTTAGGAATGAACTAAGAATGCAGTGTACCAGTTTGGGCATTCATGAAGCAGATTTTAGTAAGTTTTTCCTCGTGACTGACGAGGGAGCAAGGCTTTGGAAAATAACGGAAAAGCACCCTGCCTTGCCACTGCTCTTAGACACACTTTTGATTTACGACATTGGGTTGATGAGGGTCATGGTCCAGAGGTTATTGAGCAGCTTAATGCGATCAAATCTTTAGTCACCTATTTAAAGAAATCTGGTGTTGTATCGAGTCTAGACAAAACAGTCCACCAAGAATGTAAAACCTGATGGAACTGAAAAGTAACGATGATGGAGTCAGTACATTCGGAATTGGGAAAAATCAAAGAGTTGCTGAAAGAGGCAAAACAAGAGTATCGAATTAGTGGCCTGGACGAGGTCTTAATGGAACATTTAATTATTTTTCTGAAACCATTCAAAGAAGAAAAGGACAAACTGCAAGCAGAAAAGACTCCCACGGCTCAGATTCCCTTACTTACTTACGCACGCCTGAGAAAACATAATTTTACCATGAAAACACATGAAAATGAACTAGTTATAAAAATTTCAGGCAGAGCTTTCCTATAAAAAAAATGTAATTTAGGGCTGGAAAAAGGTCTGCATTTTTCTAACACCTATAAACAGGGGACTAAAGATACTCAGTGCTCCAGATAGAGAAGAAACAATAAACCTCGTAAATTCAATGTGTGTCTCCTTGGCGGCTGAGCGCAACAAAGCAGCAAGTGCAGAGCCTCAAGAAAAAAATGTCAAAGTAGATAGTGACGAGGAGTGGCAGGACGAATACAGAGATTTAACCGGATGCGAAGAAATTGTTTTGTGTCAATCGACGTCACCAGGTGAATTTTCTAGGATCCTAGAGTGGTGGAAAAAATATGAAGATAAAATGCCGAACCTAGCTCATTTAGTTAAAATTTTCTTCGCTCGGCCAGCCACCAGCGCTGCTAGTGAGCGCAATTTCAGTCTCGCAGGAAATATTCTCGAGAATCGCAGGTCCCTACTGGACCCCGACGCTGTAGATACCCTGTTATTAAATGGGTGATCACCTGAAAAAAGAACGAAACCTTCACCATTAGGTGTTGTTTGCGTTTCATGACTCCTTATCGCCTGTATTTTTGAATAATTCCTCGGAACGTATCTTATTTCTGTCTTTTTCATTGTGCGGGATCGAGATTTCATTTGAAAACATGTATTTATTTTTAAAAGAAGTGCAGTTAGTTTCAAAAGCGCTATATCTGTTATTTTAATGTATCAACCTGTTACATATTCTAACGTACTGTACGTGTAGACAGTTGTTATGTAAAGAGGCAAGGTCAAAAAATATTTTAAATAAGACATGACATCCTTTTGAGAAGTAATGCAAATTTGGTGTGACATAATAGTACTACTTTTCGAGAACCTCAGGCTTACCGACTGCGCATGTAAGTCCGCGCAAGTCCGATTGGCTTCTACGAGACCACATCGGTACTCGGGCGGTGTGTAATCGGGCGGACTCGGGCGTACTCACACCCGAGATAAGGGACGGGACTCGGACTTTCGCTCGGCTATGCGCTCGGCTGTTCAGACTCGTTGAGTACGCCCGATGCAGAACTCTGCACGGCTTAACGTCCCATCCGACGGACGGAGTACTGTACTTGAAATGCCCTCCACTAGGCACTCAAGTGGGGACCGGTTTCCACTGAAAAATCCGCTACTGCCGGGAATCGAACCCGGGTCCTCGGGATGGGAGGCCAGTACTCTAGCCACCACACCAACCCGATCCCCCTCTTTGAAAGCGGTTGCTTTGTACGTCTTCACATAGATCCTTCTTCAAAATTACTTCTGCTTTTCCTGCTTTACGACTTATTTATACCTCCTTCTTATGTAGCAAAAATACCCCCTACTGACTTCTTCAGTCATATTCTTGTATTTTTCCTCTCTTGGCCCTATTATTCCTTCTGTGATTTTTTTGCTTCTTCACTCCTTTACGTCTCTCAAAAGCTTCTTTAGCGGCTTTCTATATTCCAATTTTTTTCATTGCACCTGACCTCTTCTATTTAATGAATCCGTGTATTGCTCAAATTGTTTATAAATAATCTCTGAAAGGCTAGCAGATATTGGACTTTCTTCAGTTTTCCTCTTGTACACGGAAAGTACGAGTGTGTGTGAAACTGTAATAGTTAGAAAATTATGTTGCATCACGAATGCATAATGGCAAGTCATATTCCACCTTCTTATTTCAGTCTTTGCCGAGGAATTTACTTACGACTGATTTCAAATTTTTTTAAAATGTAATTTATTCTAGTAATAAAAGTTAATTGAATGGATTTCGATTACTTTTTCGTAGAGCAAATTACGAAGAAAACTTTGAAATGGATTTCTATGCAATGTGGGCAGCATTTAGTTTTTTGTCCACTTCATGAATTTTTATTTCAGGCCGAGAAATTTGTCGGAATGTACTCAACTCTCCCCTTTTATAATGACCTAGAAATTACTCCAAGTATCTCTACACTTGAAGGTTGGTTTGATTAACTCAACCTTACCCTCTCCACCTGTTTTACCCCCCACCGTGGCTC
Organism: Platycnemis pennipes; assembly: GCA_933228895.1. Classification (NCBI taxonomy): domain Eukaryota; kingdom Metazoa; phylum Arthropoda; class Insecta; order Odonata; family Platycnemididae; genus Platycnemis; species Platycnemis pennipes. The sequence goes on along the minus strand of OW121852.1, from coordinate 47,193,063 downwards.
GAATTCCAATTATCAAGATCCCAATAAGGGTCGCGCGTTTCCAACTGAAATCCGCGAGACCCATAATTCACCTTGATTGTTGAACCCTGCGGTAAAATGCACCACCTCGTCCCAAGAGCAAATACGAGAACCTTATCATAAATCATGCGGCGGCTCTGATTGATATTCGCTTTTAAAACGAGTTTACGCTCGCTGTCCCAGCTTTTAAGCGAGCATCCGTGCACGAGTTGAATTCCGTGGAAATAAACGAACGCACCCACCCGCTCCAGAACAACTGGGGCTGCCAAAAGATGACGCAACGCTGGCGCTAAAGAGTTGCATATTGGCTGCATTTTCGAAAAGGCAACCTAAATAGGCACACGCTGCACCGCCACCCACCTCCCTGATCTGTTGTAATGCCAACGGTTTGAGTAAAATGCGTGTGAGTAACTGCTTGGGAGCGGCTTAATGTTTCAACACGTGAAACCGTATTCGGCGGACGGCTGAAATAAAAAATAAGAGAGCTTGCAACGCCCGCGTGGACCTGTTTCAGTTGAAAGTTCGCGTGCACAAGTGCATGCTAATGCATCGGTTGTATTTTGGAAATCACGGAAGTTCAAGGGAGATTCTGATGGTTTACATCGCTCTACCGCACCCGCACGCAATGTTCTCGCTCTTAATATCTTGTCGGTGCCAAAATGAATTGCTGTTGGAATTTGGAGACGTTTTTCCACTTAACTGACACGTCAATGTACCATTTTATGGTTTAAATCATGTACAAGGAATTTTATCAACTTCATTTTATGTGGGAAAAGCCTTAAAAATGGAAACTACCATAAAAAATTTGAATCGTCACTCCTTAACATTAGCTCTTTTATCAATTCCTCGACATTTGTATTTTATTTTCCAAGTAACTAATTACTTCAAAGGAAAATATTTTTCAAATATACCTACTAAAGAAATTTTTAAACTGTCTAAATAGTGGCCGTCTCATGATGACTCTTTCTCAGCTTTACATGTACATGAAAGCTCAGCTTTATGGTTCCATATAGCTCAGCTTTTTATGTGCCTGAAAGAAATACATTAGATATTTTTTTTTAATCAGTGAAAGATGAGCCCAGCTTTGCCGCATCTTGCGTATGGTATTATTACCATCACACCATTATATAGGTCAAGTGCTTTTAAGTACTGACTACTATTTCTTGTCAGCAAAATGTCAACGCAATAAATCATGCTGCTTTGGCGAAAGCATGGTTGGACCGGAGCTATATAAACTTCGGGCGAAAGAAATAAGGTTTTTAATTAATGATGTTTTTCCGGCAGAATATTTATCTATCAGGTATTAAAAATAAGTTAGTAGGTATAAGAAGCGTAGGCCATATTTTCAAGACTCTTAGAAACCTAAGTGAGATAATGCTTTGAGTATTTGGTTTTGTAAAATTTCTTAGCCTATTAAATACAGAAATGACTTCTGGGTTCTGGTGGAATATTTAGAATCAAACCATCCTTGCACCTATATTTTTACAGGGTTGAGAAATTGATTTACTTGCAACTTACCATGTCAAAGTTCAGTTCAGCACTTTTTATTTAAAATGGTGACAAAAATTGGCATTTTAACTATCACACTAACAACTCACTCAACGACTTAATGTACCTGAATGTAACGATCTGTGTATACTATTGGTAGGAGCGTAGTTACCCGTGTTTTTTTATAAGTTGGAAGTTTACTCGATATTGCTTATGTACTGTGTATTGCGTGCACTTAATTGAAGGGTGAATTGTTTCACCCAGGTTTCGATATCCATGAATTCCTCATTCACCAGAAATGTCGGATTAAGGTTTGTTTTTGTTGAATCAGAACTGTTTTACGGATTTTCAATTTAGGTGGATGGTCCCTAGCATTCTCCCCTTCCTTGCTTACCTTTCTTAAGACCTGGATTTTTCCTAATCAAACGAATTATCGCACCACTAACTCGGTTTAACCGTTCGTCCTGAATGTTTCCAATATTTTTTCTCCATAAACATTCTCCACTGGGGTTTATATATTACAACCTTCGTCGTATTACATAGTTTAAGAAAAATATACTTCCTTAAGCTTTCCTGCACATAGTTTTGCTGTTTTCCTAAGCATTCCTGCATATAGTTCCTGATTATAGCCATCACTTATGGAAATAGAAACAGCTGTATATGCTTGAATTTTCAACGGAACAAAACCGCCAAAGCGTGGGTATGATTTCATATTAGGATATTAACAATTTACTTGCTTGGGTTTACTCGATTTTTATTTATCGAAAAAGAATATTTCCTCCAAAATCAATTAGGTTGTATGCTTTAAAGTTCATTTTATTATTTTCCTGAGCTTCCATATGTACTTATGCTATCCCTAAGTCCAACTGGATTGAAATAAATTTGTTTCCATTTAAGTTTTTAACCCATTTTTACTCTACCCGATGCCCAGGCTGCCTCTCTTTATAGCCTGTTAGGCAAGTTTCTCTACTATATGAGATAAGAGGCATTTTATTCTGTCGTGATTCAAGCGTTGACATTTTTACGACGTTTCTCGACGTATAATTTGCCCCCTCGCGTGTACCGTACCTGTTCTACGATCTGATCGTTGTAAAGCATTGCCGAGTTGGATGCTGCACGACTTGACGGGACGTGACGAACTGTGCAACTCTTTGTTCCCCAAAGAATGTCTAGGTACCACCATAGAAGCGTAGGGAGGTAAGACATGGATTGATTCCCATTATTTGATTCAGTATACATCGCCTTAAATACATCTTTGTGTTACTGAAACGAAAATATGCGTGTCTGCGTCATGAACAGTGTCATCGCAGCCACGAGTTCTGACTACCGTTTTCGAACGAGGCTACGGTATTTATTTCCTTCGATGCTTTACAAATTCGAAACTGAATATCCATTTGCATGCAAAATCTGTAAAACAATAAATCGTCAAATACCGATGAAGTTCGCGGAGTAAGTAACAAAAGTGATTTCCTGGGTACCGATATGGTGTTTTTGAATAATTACTCTATCGGGTCGCTCTTGAATTGCATTCCCATGTATCTACGGTAATCCTGCCCGTAATATATATTTATATATAAATATAAAGTCAATGTATTTCTATCTTAAATCTTGATAGTGAACCATCTGGTCTATCTGCTTTTGCTCCTCGACGTCGCTACCTCACAGGGCCTTCGTTGAAAGGCTAGGCGTTAAGAGTAGGTCTGAGCGGTGCAGGAAATACTGAACCGGTTCTCGGTTCTGAAAAAAAACGTTTGCGACGGCAGTGCACCGGGTCAATAGATCGAACCGGTGTTTTCTACTAAACCGGTGTTTTCATCTGAACCGGTGTTTTCTTCTGAACCGGTGTTTTCTACTGAACCGGTGTTTTCATCTGAACCGATGTTTTCTACTGAACCGGTGTTTTCTCCTGAACAGATGTGTTCTACTAAAACGGTGTTTTATACTGAACCGTTTTGTTATGAACAGTTTTTTCTACTGAACTTCTTTTTCCTCGTGAACTGCGTTTTTTGTAATCCAAAAGGTTTTCACCAAAATGTTTACTTTACCTGTTTTTTAAGACGTGTTTTGTCCTTAAAGAAGATACTCCTTAATAAGGCGGGTACACTTTCCTAAACTGAACTGTAATAAGCGAGAATGTTTGCGTGAGCCAATGGTTTTCATGAGAGGCCTGGGTGTACATATAAATTGCCTTTTGTAATTGTAATGGAGATGAAATTCACATTATTGTTAAAAGGAAGGCATTGCAAAATTTCCACAGACATTACTTAGCACGATGCGTTTCATTGTTAAAACAACATTATCAAGTGTCTTGATCAGCCTTGATGATAATGCTTTTGTAACAGCAAAACACGTAATACTAAGTTACTAACTTCTGCCTGGTGAATGAAAAACCCTCTAGAGCCAGAACGACTGGTGTCTGTCTACGGGCGAAATATATCCAATTAAGATCTGATTTAAGTGCTTCCAGGGAGTTTATGTGTGTGGAGAGGCTGCCTGTTTTCGTCTTGGCTCAGAGTTATCTGCCTTTCTTAGTCAACATTTCCTTTATCTTTCATCTTGGCAACGATTATGGGGCGAAGGTCTGAATATGACGCCTTTTTAGAAACATTGTTAAAAATTGGCAGCCCGCAAACCACCGGAAAATTTCTGGCGACCTAGGGTGTCACATCAAATTTTGCCTTAGGTAACCGTATTTTCCTTAAATTTACCATTATTTAAAATATTATTCATTTAAAATTATCTCAAACATCCTTTGGCATGAAATAAGTCTTGGAAAGAACTTACAACATTAAGAATTTATAATCAATGTCAAAATGTTCAAATTTTGTTTTAATTAGGGCGCATCTTATGTACAATAATTTACGTCCATGTATGCATTACGAACACGAATTTTGAGGATGCAGTAAGCTTTTGCATTATTCACTCACTTCTTTCGTGTGACAGGGGTGAATAGGAACTTGAAACAATGCTCCTTACTCGACGAAGTCTCCCAAAACCAACTGCATTGGTTTAATACAAATAGCTACTGCACTAACCTGAAGGATTATTAACCCATTCTTATTCGTTGTAATCGTCGAAAAAAACAAATAACATGAACAAACGTAACATCCTGCTGACTTACGTACCTGACAATGCTTTACATGGGTGAGTGCTCGCTCTGCACTCTAGCAGCTGATTATTTGTATGACGACAGTCAGGAGGACAACTTATAGCACAGGAAAGTTCGCCAGCCAGCCTGG